>CM059200.1:50738743-51121058 GCA_030323885.1 Branchipolynoe longqiensis | reverse complement strand
CCAAGCAAAAAGGCAAGTTCATATAATATTAATAGGAATAGGCCTAACAGCATCACTTCACAAATATCGTACACAAGATTCGTTGAAATCTAGAGGACTATCTGAACGTCCAGTACCTCTAAATAACAAAGTATCTAAATCAATTCATTTGTCATACCAAGTAAATTATCCACACAGTTTGCTTAAAAACGACTGCAAGCAGAACATATGTGAAAGCCTGTTTCAGATTGTCATGGAGTTGTCCATCCACATATAGGCGTACCATTCATAGACCCTAAATGGCATAGGCCCTACTAACTAGTAGTACTATGAGTCTATCACTTAGGTATACAACAAGGGTTCATACACTAACCTTCTATGTTGTTGTCCAGATCATCTGGTTCAGTATTCCGATCCAAATTGTTGTGTTCAAGAGCACCATCATCAGCAGTTTCAGCCCAATCTGATCCACAAACATCAGCTGCTTCTTGGAGATCCACAGAAGCCTGATTAGCCTGGTCCAATTGTTGAGCTTGCTGTGCTGCATTTGCCTCAGTAGTACTACTAATCCTAGCACGCTCACTGCGGTAGTAACTCTGAGGTCTGCCATTCACAATGCGAACATGCCGTACTTGAACTCGCCGCTTATTAGGTCTAACACCCAATCCATAAACACGCCGCATGTTAATGTGTTGTCAAAGTTGTCACAAATCACAATAGTACAAAATAGCAAAATCCCGAAGTTCAAAAGTAGGAAATCATGGAATCAAACGTCAAGCTGACACACACATGGTTGACCATCTACATGTGACATCACAGATCATGCGTTTTTGTTTGTTTATGGGACCAGGTTGAAAGACACAAATCTGCTCCTCGAGATGTGCATATATTGATCAATATACCTTTCCCATTCTCTATAATTAATGGCAGCATACACAAATAAATAAGACAATGCTCGTTTAGATTATTAGCCACAAAAGTAAGCATATTACTAATATTATTAATAGCAATGAGAGTTGTGACTCTTACTCTAGTTCTTCAAACAAAGATACCACTATGCTAAGATAGGACATAACCAATTTTGATAGGCCCCCAATCCATAGTTCAATCTACCAATTGCTTCTGGTACCCATTTGGCGAGTGTATAAAACTACACTGCAGCAGCAGGTTGCATCCAGTTTTCATGTGGTTACTTCTGTGTACTCTGACATCAAAGTATAATTAGTAATGTAATCCAGGAATATGAAACTGGCATACAAGTGGCTACCAATTTATTAGGCTGAGATAGCAGTGCCAGTGATCGTCAAAGTAGTTCATCTAGGGTATAACAAGCATGCTAAAATTTGGTAAGTTTGACAGTTTTACCATTTTTATCAATGATCATTCTGTGTAAATACATATTTGCCTAATCTAGCAACATTCTGGAGATACCACCAACAATTCCCACCATCCAACAAGTGATTATATCAGGGGATGTGAATATAATTTTCATGTACTGACTCTGAACCTTAATTAATTAACAAAAAGTTGAATAAATTTGCTAAAACAAAATCTGAATACAGTATTTCTTTTTAATATAAAGACAACAATTGCTTCACAAATAGATCTATGGATAAAGGTACCAGGTACAAGACCAACTGAAAGCATGATAACAATTAATCTGCAGATTGCTTTTTGTAGGTTTGTGTGCTGAGAATTCCAATCTATGGAAAAGAACTTTTCCCAATGACATGTATATAATGAGTGATCTGTGTAACCATGACCTATTCTCTATAGATTTAATGAGGGCCGAGAAACAACAAGAAAAATAACAATTGCAAATGTTTTGCCTGGGTAGAAATGTGCTGGTCAGTCTCATTACACCTACTACAGTTCAGTGTCAGCCTTTTATCAACAATCTTGAGAGACTTTCTACAGTGCTAACTGCCCAGGTGCAGAAAATATTACTGTCACAATTTGATATATTAATTAAAGGAAATTCAATAAATGAAAAATTAAGAATTGCCTTTTATCCACAATCTGAGAGATCTGCCATACCGCTAATTGCCCAAATACAGAAAGCATTACTTGCACACCTTATGCATTTAAACTTAGATTAGGTTTAGCCAGAGGCGTGACCATAATTGTGTGACATTGCAAATCTCAGGATTATTAGTCAGACGATGTGAAGGGAAAGTATTATGCAATGAACAGTGTCTTAGACTAATAACAAGTCTACTTCTAAATGCACTCATTATTTCTTATATGAACAAGAATATGTACCCAACGAAGTGTTGGCATTAGCCATCAAACCGGAGCACACACCCAACTTATAGGTTTCTAAAAACTAATATATATATTTATATACAGTATAACCCCGCTAAACCAAGCTTGGTTAAACCAAACGATTGGTTAATCCAAACTTGTTTTGGCGGCCTGGCAAAATACTACCATTTATCATATAAAAAAGTTGGTTAAACCAAAGTTGGTTAATCCAAAGTATTGGTTAATCCAAACAAAATTGTCGGATCCCAGGCCACTTCCGGTACGGTTAGACCAAACTTTCATGACATTTCATGACTATTTCTCAAAGTAAAGACATTTGTAGGCTCAATCAGTCATAAGATACTTTTTTTTTGTAATGAGATTTACAATGTAATGTAATATAATGAGATGTACAATGTATACATTAGCTTCATATCATATATTCGTAATGAGAAGTACATGTATACATTAGCTTCATGGGAGCTATCTTTAAATAGTACATAATAGGCAATAAAATATTGTATTAAAAATGTGACTTTTGTTCTTATATATATTAAAAAACAATAACCAAAGCCAAGTCAAAATCAAAGCCAAAGCCCGGTTAAACCAATGATCGGTTAATCCAAACAAATTACTAGGGTCCCTTGAAGTTTGGTTAAACGAGGTTATATTGGATATATATATATATATATATATATTTGGAGCGAGTGCTACAGATAGGAGGTGTAAGGTGAGGAAGGCACAGCAAGGTGGTGCCACCAGGCAAGGCAAAAGGCCTGACCAATAGATGACTGGAAGCTGTTGGTTAAGCTGGTGGAGTGTCAGAGAAGATGAACTGAGGAGACAGTTCATAGATAATTGGTTTCTGGATGCTCATATAATTGCTTATGCAGCACATATATATTTACTTGAAAAAAGAACATCATTATTATTTTGTTTCCTGTTGTAAAATATTCTGATAATGATGCATTGGTGAGGGAATGCAAATGTTCTATTTGTGAAACAGATATATAGGGCCAGGTGCATAGATGTTTATGTAGTTGCTGGTGGTGCTTGATTCATTGGTAAATAGACATTGTGGTGCTAGTAAGATAGTGTGTAAGGAGCACTTAGAGCTCTACCCACTACCCCCTCCCACCTCTGCCAGTCGTGGATCACCACACACTCAGCTCAGGGCAGGTGGTGGCCAAGGGAGCCACACCGCTTGGTGGTGGTGGTGGTGGTGGGAAGATCACTGTAACCATGGGGACCAGAAATGCTTGTTTATCATTGGTGGAGCTTGACATGCTTGATTCTCATTGGTAGAGCTAGAAATGCTTGATTCTCATTGGGAGAATGTGGTCAGGTGATATACTATACTGGATCCATGTACCATATAAATAATAAACCTGAGGGCTTGGCTCTCTCTTCTTTCACTATTTATACTCTTCCTTTCTCTTTTTGCCTCTATTGATTTCACTATAGCCTGCCTACACAACCACATATTCCAGCCGTGGACTTTACACTGTGGTGCTGCAACAGCACATCCCTTATCTATTAATTTTGTTCAATCTGAATTGCACACTAGAATAGATTTGGTATGTTTTGTTATTCTATCCAATTGATGAGGGACATAAGTAATTTCGCTGAATCAGTGGGAGAAATGTGCATCCCATGTGATATTAATACTGAGAATAATGCTAAGCTTTAATTGTAAAATATATCATATTGTGGATAGCCATATAATTTCAGTTGATGGAACATTATAAATAAAATTACAATTACTGAACCACATATCTATATGATGGTTAATGATTATGAGATTGTCTATGATTTAAGCAGAATTATATTGACTGTCAATTTTATGGTGACATTTATTTGGGAATATTTAATGAATTTAAAAGAATGTTATGACCACCAGACTACACAATTGAGTGAAACATGGGAAAATATAACTGCTCTTGGAAATTCTATTTGGGAGCCAACAACCATTTGTTTCAAATATAGGCGGAGGAGGGTGGCAGGCAGAGAAGGTACTGAATCAAGAGGGGCTTATTTTATTTACTTGTTGTATTCATTGATTAAGCAGTGAATATTAACTACAGGCAACTGACTGGTCTTCTCCATTCCTTATCCTATTAATTCCAATCACCACACTACGTGGAAACATGACTATAAAGTTGCATGTCAGGATTGCATGGCTATTTCGCACCACTAAGTTAGCATGACTAACCTGGTAAAATAGAAATTATAATTTCCACCAGCTGACTGCCTTAGTGACATCTAATGTATTTGGTAACCACCAAGAACTGATGTATTAAGTAGAAGGCCTACCTGAAACCCCAGAAGTCAGCAGAGAAAATTCATATTTGAGGTACCACTTAACACTTACTGCATTGCGGACTACAAACCTCAAATTAAATCTAGACTAAGAATTACTTCAATGGCCATATTTTCCATCCACATATTTTATTTGTGCTTTCATGGTACATGTTGAGCTGGCAACATGGGTAATTCAAGGTGTGGGATGGAGACTCACCACCCACCTAGCAGTAACTATGGACGCTCACTGGGGGATCTCGCCAACCCCATACATTCACCATTGGATCCAAACCACCAGCCTCATTCAGTGCCCAGCACCCAAGCACTGCGCATGGTATGTGTGTTAGTCATCCTTGCCAGCTGAATTGAACCTGCAGGTTGTTGGCCTGAACCATTACACTATCACCCAAACCAACAGGTGGTGATAGTTCCAGCCATATTTTCACCACCCCACCCACCCAAACTTAGGACATTGATACGTGGTACCATTGAGCGAACGGGAACACTCACCAACAATGTCATGCTGCTCCTACTAGGTGGGACTTAAACCGATTTGGATGCCACTTTGTGATTTAATAAATGTCCATATATACGAGTTGGTGTCCTGCGTTTTGAATTATGGTTCAAAGTAGGCCCACTAAGCATAGATAATGGGTAGTCTTCAGAGTTACTGCATGCATGGCTTTGAAGCAATTTTTTGTTCATGCCATTGATATATCATGTACTTGTTATTGTATACCTTATTCTATATACCTTTGTGTAAATATGCCTGAATTGAAAGATGGCAGGAAGACCAGTGCTTTGGCACTGACAAAAGACTTATTCAGCGGAATAAACATATTTACCCCAAATATACTATACATCATTTAAAATCTATATTTATATCAAGTGATGTCCATAATTATTACTTGTGCTATATTTCTGACATGAAACAAAAAGTGACAAAACACATGTTACATTTTTCATATTTTATTCATTTTTATCTCATTTATAAATAGTCATGTCTATTGTATTTGATGGTGAGTGTACACAAACTTGTATTCACTTCTACAACATCATCACACCACATCATAGTATAGCTGTATCTTATTGATTGATTGATTTATTGAGTTTTCCTGACTTTCAACTGACTCCAAGTGTTCCGCTGCAAGCTGTAGTTGGCTAATTACTAAAGTAGTTAGGATATTTGTGATTGAATCATTTTATTGAATTCTATAAGGAATTGGAATATAGTTGACTTCAAAACTCCATCCACTAGATGATATCCTATAGAAGGAGTCAGATCTTAAGTAAATTTGAAGCTGATTCACTTCTAAGACTGGTAGTGTAATAATACATGTTCCACCCCACCATCTACTTATGTAATCTCCACTCAGATGAAACTAATCATCACAACTCAAGTACAGATGTTTGCGTGCACTCTCACCCCATATTAGAACAAATCTGTTCCCATATCACCAGCCTTTTTTTTAGATCAAACTGATAGATATACATGATGCAAACTTGTGCAAGGAGTCATATATTTCATAAGAATGCACAATCACTTATTAAGTGGAATTATTGAACACAGAAAGAACTGCATTTAATTGTTCATATTTAATTCATAAAAATGTCATAATACAGATATAGTGCAACTAATTTGAACAGAGATATGGACTATAATGAATCGCTCGCTGAATCAGTCTGTGTTGACATTATAATTTCCAGTGCAATCACATGGCTAATCATATGCTGACCTGCTTAGCTGTTTGATTGTTTCAGTGTTACATCATAGCAACGTCCATGGTCATATCAGGGTGGGTACAAACTTGTGCCAGTGCACCAGTAGCTTGCAGAGGGTTCTATCCATATCAGGGGATATATGAAATGTCTTCCTTGCTCACATTTCTCAGTACTAGACCCAAAAATTACGTTTAAATAGGGGCCTGAAATCAATGAGTTGGCACTGGGCATCACAAAACCTCAGCAATTCACTGCAGTGTGCACTCATGTTGACTTTATAGTGCTGAGATATCAGCTTGCCAAAACCATGACCTGATATCCCATTCAGTCAAACATTAAAAATATACATCATCAAAATCATGAATTACATAAAGGCCATGTCACACTATGACATAACCTGGTAGTGTAAGCCAAAGTAGGTGAAATTTTGACATTATGTCGAGATACGTTGAGATATGTTACTCATTCGTTAAGCCACATCAAGATACATTGAGTTACATTGAGATACGGTGATACATGCCAAGGTTTTGGACATACCCAAAACTTTCTATGTAGTTCGACGTAAAGGCCGTTAGTTGGGTTATGTTGGGCTTATGTTGCGCTCACGTTAGGCCTACATCGAGATACGTTAGATGTTCGTTAGAGCTACGTCGGTCTATGTTGAGCTACGTCGACTTACGGTAGACTGACAGAGAGCTACGAGGAATGTGGTGCTGACAATGTGGTGTTAACTTATCTCGATGTAGGTCTCACATGTCTCTGAAGTGTGTCTAACGTTAGTCTAATGTAAGTCCAATGTGTCTTGACGTATTCAATGTAGTTGATAAATGGCTGGCAGGCGTGTAATGTATGTAATGCGTGGCAGCATTCTTCAAACGTAAGCGAACATGCTGTAAACATGGTGTGAACGTTTTGCCTCGCTGTCCTAATACTGAGCATGCTGGACTGTCATTAGACTGACGGTGCTCACTGGCGGGCTTGAAGTCAACTCACATTTCAAATTACACCAGAGTCACATGTAGCTATGTTAGGGCGGGCAGAATTACGTGAGTCCTATGCTAAGCCATCGCTAAGGTTTCGCTAGGCTGATGCCATGCGCACTGGAGACCCATTAGCCTTACATTGGGCCTTTTTTTGTTCACGTTCAAACTCGTTGAGACACGTTAAAACTACATTGGACCAACGTTTCATCTACGTCCACTATGTTGCACTGACGTTCAATTTGACCCTGAAACACCGAGAATTTTGACGTATCTCAACATAAAACATTAATTTTGATGTTGCCCACTTGTCACAAAGGTATAATTGTGAAATAATGGAAGAGCTTGACATCAACAAAGAGGACATGGATTGAATTATGTAATGGATCTGATTCTATGTATCTTGCTGTGTCTGGTTTGGTTCAGGCCATTATTGTATACCTGCTTCTTTTTATTTTAGATATGTATGGGATTCAACGGTGGCAATTTAGAAAGAACTAGATGTATATTGTGGTAGAATAGGGGCAATTGAAATATGTAGGTTGCAGGTGTAGAACATTAGGACTACATACACTCATGGGGTGTCGTTTTATTGCTGACTTAAGCTTCTGTTGCAAAGCATACACATAAAAACGTCAGCGCAAATACAGAAGGATGGGAGTGAAAATTTAACAGAATAGGCCATGTATATTGTTTCTAAAGTAAATATTAAGAAAGCGATGCCAATTTGAATATCAGAAAAATATGTCATTAGTCACAAATTCATTACAGCGTGCTTGCGGCAGCCATAAGTCGCTGCATGGTCGGTTGTGGTCACCATACTGCATAGGCCTACACCTTACACAGATTTAGATCACTGGATGTTGATTGCTTCATTTGTCTTCATTTGTTTAATTGGTTTAAGAAAATAATGAATGCAAAATCACGCCCAGCTGACATTACCTGAACTGGTTACAGGCATTCTCTGCATTGTGAAAACTATGTCATTACTGTGGGACCACAATACTCAGTTTGTGTTAGTTCAGATACCAAGGTCAAGGTCAAGCAAAGGCATCAAAAGATGGACCAATATTTAAACAGGTTATGCGTGGCTACATTCATTAATAATGTGGATGTGATATTTCTTTTCTAAATTAACGAGAGAAACAAAAGGAATAGACTTTAAAATGTCTGAATGAAGTACATGAGAGTGATCCGGGGTGCCCAGATGAATGTGCTGTGTGGTTGGGCGGGCACAGGTCCGGGTGTACATCGCTGAAGTGAGTGAGTCAGGGTACAGTGACCAGCAGGTGACGTGGTGCCCGTCAACTACCTGACTGAGCCGACCTAGAGTCAACACTCAATACTCCCTCTGAGTGAAAGTATTAGATGTGTCTCTGGTGCACCCACCACCCACTGTGCAGTGTCGTTCATCAGGTTTTCATCTTTATAGCTTTCTGTGTGGCTCCCTCGAAGTAGTAATTCTTCCTGAATATATAATTAGATAAATGAAATTTAAAAGAGCATTCACTGCAATAAACTGATAACATACAAAGTAGAAATCATAAAAAATAACATTAAAAGCTGAAGGGATTTCACTTAATTTTCAGTTCAAATAGTTGAGGGAGGTATTACATCTTCTCTTGCTTCGGTCAATTTGGTTAAAGTTGCATAGTCCAATGGTTTTGAGTTTCTATCATTTTCTGAGCTATATATATTAGGTTGATCATTATAACCTGCCTTTCTTTACTTTGAAGTAACTTTGCCCTAAAATGATAAACTTAGGAGATATTTTAAGTGTAGACACACAACATTAACTTTGGTATGCTTTCCAAAGCTCTGATTCCATATGATTCGGCAAAACAGGTTCTATTAAATTGACTTAGTATTATTACGTTATATGCAGTAACAAACACTTATTAAATGTACCACTACCCAAGGTAGATATGTAGGTTCAAATCTAGATATGAGTTTTGATTTGAAAAGTTTATGTTTTGATCGGACTACACAACTTTAAGGCTAATTACAGAGCTGCGTATGCTTACTACAAATATGTGAGGAGTTTATGAACAGTAGGCCTACTTTTTGTTAACATGTGCATTCTTGTGGGGTCAGGACAATTGAAATATGTGATTTGAAGATGTTGAACATTTGAATATAAGAAAGTATGCTCTGTGCGGGCAGATTTTTCATGTTTTGCTTACCAGCCCTTTTCGAGATCATAGCAAAATTTGTCTGAAGCCTTTAATCAGCTTCATATTGCACACAAATGTAGATTATTGTATATACTTCACATATGTGTTTCCAACTGACACCAAGCCATTTTTCAAGTCAAATGCTGAAGCTAAACTTGATCAATAATGCTCTATTTCAAACCTACATAACTTCAACATGCTAACTTTTAGGAAGCTAAAGAACCTATCAGGGAGGCATTGAATTAACATATTTGGGAGACATAATAATAAATATGTATAGGCCTACTTGAATTTTGTTATATTCATGAAAACTTGTTGGTATACTTATTTTCAAAGTAGTAGATATTTTGCCATGAACTGGTTTTACCTTTCTATGGGTATTGTGTCATTTTTGGACTTTAAGGTTTTTGTCAGAGCGATGTGCTGGAAAGCTCTTTTGTTTGCTATTTTACCGTGAACATACTAGCCTCCAACAACCCTCTAGTTAGTCTCCTCCTCACCAGCCTGAGACATAAAAGTGCTTCATGGTCAGCACAAACAGGAACCTTTTCATCATCATATTAGTGTAATAATGGTCTATTGCAAGATGTATGTTTTAATCGATTTAATACAAACAAACAGAAAGTTTATCTCGTTAGTTTGCAGGTGAGATGCGCAGCCGGAGGAATGTCAAACCGTTTCACGGCAAAATATCCACTGCATATTTTCAAATAAAATAATCTGGAATTTGATGATAACATTCAATTGACAAAAATCGAAATGATGCTACAGATACACATGGAGGCTTTATCACCAGACATAGAGGTGGTTAGCAGCATGTAAAATACAACATCATAACTAACATAAACCATCACTCCGATCACACTGAAATTTTGTACAAGGCGCCGATGTGAAGCACTAGTTTTGGTAGATAAAGGATTCACCCGGTACTCGCAATACACAGGTGAATACCAGCCCTATATAAAAACTGTCAAAAACCGGGGAAATGAAATGAGAGCCTAATTTTACAATCTAAGAAGCAATATTTATTCTTTGTATATGTCTTCATATTTCCCCGCTACCTTTCAGTTGAAAACTATAATAAAATATCTAGTTTAATAAGATTTAAAAGTGAAATCGACGCCCTTCTATGGCCGCCATCTTCTCTTTTTTCAGTCTCTCCCATTTCACCAACTCTGTGCCTATATAAGTATCCATTTGATACTGGAGGCAGGCATTCTACTTCCTGTTCTATACTAAAGCTATGAGCGAGTTCAGCATCTCGGGCACGCAGTGGTTGATGGGAAGTCATCGGGATAAACAAACCCACGTGCATCATCACTGCATGACTACGCGCAGTGCAAAACGTTAGTTTTATTCAAAATTAATAAAAATCCAGAACCCTAACCGTATCAATTTAATATAATCTTTTTGGTAAACATGTTTTCTATATGTGTACCAAGAGATGTGTTTCTAGGTGGTGTGGTTTTAGAGATATTTCACTTTTTCTGTAAGAAGATTGCTCACGTCCATTGAGTTTGCTGCCTAATGCTGGAACGTGCAGTGCGAAACGTTAGTTTTATTCAAAATTAATAGAAATCCAGAACCCTAACCGTATCAATTTAATATAATATTCTTGGTAAACATGTTTTCTATATGTGTACCAATCGATTTGTTTCTAGGTCGTATGGTCTTAGAGATATTTCACTTTTTCTGTAAGAAGATTGCTCACTGCCATTGAGTGATTGACTCGATTGAGTTTGCTGGTACGCGCAGTGCGAAATGTTAGTTTTATTCAAAATGAATAGAAATCCAGAACCCTAACCTTATCAATTTAATATAATATTCTTGGTAAACATGTTTTCTATATGTGTACCAAGCGATTTGTTTCTAGGTGGTATGGTTTTAGAGATATTTAAGTTTTTCTGTAAGAAGATTGCTCACTGCCATAGGTGCAGTGCAAAACATGGCTTTGTTTATCCCTACAGCGACGACCGGAAGTCGGACTCGCACATGGGCTCGGCCAATGCTGAACTCGCTTATATTCGCCTGTATTTACACTACGTTGTCTTCATCCGGTTTTATCTATAGTTTTGGTAGATAAATAAGACTCACCCCATAGGCTAGATAAAAGATTCACTCCGCACTGTAGATAAAGTATCCACCCTGTACTCGTGTGCTACAAGTACCGGTGTCGAATCTTTTATCTATCCGCACTGCTGCAGTAGCCACAGCGTCAGCGTCAGCGCTGAATCTTGTATCTACCCATAGGCCTACTTCCCTGGCACTGTGGCAGTGAACTGTTGTGCTGCATTTGTTATCCTTGTTTGAAACTCTCATGCAGCACTGTTTCATACACAACTATATCAAATATACTTGAGACAGAATAAATAGAATAGTAGTTACCTGCAAAATAAATTACATGAAGAGTGTGTTGATTAGTGATGTTCCTTAAATGTTGTCAGTTGTCATTGAAGCTGTGAATGTAAAAAATACCTCTGATTGGCTTAAAAGCTACCTTCACCAAGCGACCTTGAAAGATTCCAGCTGATTGGCTGATTCCAGCTTGCATAAATTTAGGCAGGTCCCATGGTCTTCCTTACAAATGTTTCCTGTTTCTAGTAATATACCAAGGTCAAGGCCAAACAAACGAACTGAAAATATGAATTCATTTAAACTAAGTTATGGTGCAGTACCTTCATAAGTGATGCAGATCTGATTTATTCCTAAAATTAATGATAGAAATGAAAGGAATAGACATTCAGATTTCTAGATGAACTGTATGACTAAGTTGCCATGCATTTGAAGTGGTGAAAGTGGTGACATTCAGGGTGGCCATGTCAAAGTGAGTGAGTCAGGCTACAGTGACCATCAGGTGACGCGGTGCCCGTCAACTACCTGGCTGAGTCGACCTAGAGTTGACACTCAATACTCCCTGTGAGTGAAAGTATTAGATGTGTCTCTGGTGTGATATCCTAGCAACAACACACCCACATACTCCCAATGTACATGCCTGATATTACCTTAGATGTTTCTGGAACGTAAAAACCACAACCCACCCACATACTCCCAATGTCCATGCCTCCTGTGCCGGACTTGGACCTCACAGTTCCCTCTCTGCTCACGATGCAGGTTGGCTTCCTCGGGTGTTCCAAGGACATCCTGCCCTACATGGACAGACACTGCTCGGGCAGACAGAGCTGCTCCTTCCCCGTGCTCCAGCTCCGTGACCTGTTCACCGCCTGCTCCAAAGAACTGCTCTCCTACCTTCACGTATCCTACGTGTGTCAGCCAGGTGAGTAGCAGTATGAGTCTAGTGAACTGCTCGCAGTATGAGCCGAGTGAGGTGCTCGCAGTATCAGTATGCTGAGCTGCTCGCAGTATGACTCTTGTGAGCTGCTCACATTATGAGTCTAGTGAGCTGCTCGCAGTATGAAGCTAGTGAGCTGTTCACAGTGTTAGTCTAGTGAGCTGCTTGCAGTATGAGTCTTGTGGGCTGCTCGCAGTATGAGTCTAGTGAGCTGCTCGCATTATGAGTCTAGTGAGCTGCTCGAATTATGAGTATAGTGAGCTGCTCACAGTACAAACCTAGTGAGGTGCTCGCAGTATGAGTCTAGTGAGCTACTCGCAGTGTTAGTGTAGTGAACTGCTCGCAATATGAGTCTAGTGAGCTGCTCACAGTGTTAGTCTAGTGAGGTGCTCGCAGTGTTTGTCTAGTGAGCTACTCGCAGTATGAGTCTAGTGAGCTGCTCACAGTGTTAGTCTAGTGAGGTGCTTGCAGTATGAGTGTAGTGAGCTATTCGCAGTATGAGTCTAGTGAGGTACTCTCAGTGTTGGTGTAGTGAGCTGCTCGCAGTATGAGTCTAACGAGGTGCTCGCAGTTTTAGTCTAGTGAGCTGCTAGCAGTATGAGTCTAGTGCAGTGCTCTCAGTGTTAGTGAGCTGCTAGCAGTATGAGTCTAGTGCGGTGCTCGCAGTGTTACTGTTAGTGAGCTGCTCACAGTATGCGTCTAGTGAGCTGCTCTCAGAGTTAGTGTAGTGAGCTGCTCGCAGTGTGAGTCTAGTGAGGTGCTTGCAGTGTTAGTCTAGTGAGCTGCTCTCAGTGTGAGTCTAGTGAGCAGCTCTCAGTGTTAGTGTAGTGAGCTGCTCGAAGTATGAGTCTAGTGAACTGCTCTCAGTGTTAGTGTAGTGAGCTGCTCGCAGTATGAGCCTAGTGAACTGCTCGCAGTATAAGTCTAGTGAGCTGCTCGCAGGATGAGTCTATTGAGGTGCTCTCAGTGTTAGTCTAGTGAGCTGCTCGCAGTATGAGTCTAGTGAGGTGCTCTCAGTGTTAGTCTAGTGAGCTGCTCGTAGTATGAGTCTAGTGAGCTGCTCGCAGTATCAGTCTAGTGAGGTGCTCTCAGTGTTACTCTAGTGAGGTGCTCTCAGTGTTAGTCTAGTGAGGTGCTCTCAATGTTAGTCTAGTGAGCTGCTCACAGTATGACTCTAGTGAGCTGCTCACAGTATGAGTCTAGTGAGCTGCTCTCATTGTTAGTGTAGTGAGCTGCTCCCAGTATGAGTCTAGTGAACTGTTCACCGTATGAGTCTAGTGAGCTGCTATCAGTGTTAGTGCAGTGAGATGCTCGCAGTATGAGTCTAGTGAGCTGCTCTCAGTGTTAGTGGTGTGAGCTGCTCGCAATATGAGTCTAGTGAGCTGCTCGCAGTATGAGTCCACTGAGCTGCTCTCAGTGTTAGTCTACTGAGCTGATTGCAGTATGAGTCTAGTCAGCTGCTTGCAGTATGAGTCTACTGGGCTGCTCGCAGTATGAGTCTAGTGAACTGCTCACAGTATGAGTCTAATGAGCTGCTCACAGTATTAGTCAGTGCCGTAAGCTGTTAGTTTTAGCATAGTTAGCTGCTCTCCTACCTGTACATCTCCAACGTGTGTTAACAAAGTGAGTATCTCTCAGTAATAGCGGGTGAGTAGCTCTGTGTTGGTGTAGTGCTGTTTTATTTTTACTTACCTCCTATCCTTGCTTCAGTTTAATTCTGTTTACTTGCTGCAACAGCTGTAGTTTAATTCTCTTTACTTGCTGTCACAGCTGCAGTTTAATTCTGTTTATTTGCTGTCACAGCTGCAGTTTAATTCTGTTTACTTGCTGTCACAGCTGCATTTGAATTCTGTGTACTTGCTGCCACAGCTGTAGTTTAATCCTTTTTACTTGCTGCCACCGCTGCAGTTTAATTCTGTTTACTTGCTGTCACAGCTGCAGTTGAATTCTGTTTACTTGCTGTCACAGCTGCAGTTTAATTCTCTTTAGTTGCTGTCACAGCTGCAGTTGAATTCTGTTTACTTGCTATCACAGCTGCAGTTTAATTCAGTTTATTTGCTCTGACAGCTGCAGTTTAATTCTGTTTACTTGCTGTCACAGCTGCAGTTGAATTCTGTTTACTTGCTGTCACAGCTGCAGTTGAATTATGTTTACTTGCTGTCACAGCTGCAGATTAATTCAGTTTACTTGCTGTCACAGCTGCCGTTGAATTCTGTTTACTTGCTGTCACAGCTGCAGTTGAATTCTGTTTACTTGCTGCCACAATGGCAGTTGAATTCTGTTTACTTGCTGTCGCAGCTGCAGTTGAATTCTGTTTACTTGTTGTCACAGCTGCATTTTAATTCAGTTTACTTGCTGGCATAGCTGCAGTTTAATTCTGTTTACTTGCTGTCACAGCTGCAGTTGAATTCTGTTTACTTGCTGCTACAGCTGTAGTTTAATTCTGTGTACTTGCTGTCACAGCTGTAGTTTAATTCTGGTCAATTGCTCTCACAGCTGCAGTTTAATTCTGTTTACTTGCTGTCACAGCTGCAGGTTAATTCTGTTCACTTGCTGTCACAGCTGCAGTTTAATTCTGTTTACTCGCTGTCACAGCTGCAGTTGAATTCTGTTTACTTGCTGTCACAGCTGCAGTTGAATTCTGTTTACTTGCTGTCACAGCTGCAGTTTAATTCAGTTTACTTGCTGTCACAGCTGCCTTTGAATTCTGTTTACTTGCTGTCACAGCTGCAGTTGAATTCTTTTACTTGCTGCCACAACTGCAGTTGAATTCTGTTTACTTGCTGGCACAGCTGCAGTTGAATTCTGTTTACTTGCTGTCACAGCTGCAGTTTAATTCAGTTTACTTGCTGGCATAGCTGCAGTTTAATTCTGTTTACTTGCTGTCACAGCTGCAGTTGAATTCTGTTTACTTGCTGCTACAGCTGTAGTTTAATTCTGTGTACTTGCTGTCACAGCTGTAGTTTAATTCTGGTCACTTGCTGTCACAGCTGCAGTTTAATTCTGTTTACTTGCTGTCACAGCTGCAGGTTAATTCTGTTCACTTGCTGTCACAGCTGCAGTTTAATTCTGTTTACTTGCTGTCACAACTGCAGTTTAATTCTGTTTACTTGCTGTCACAGCTGCAGTATAATTCTGTTTACTTGCTGTCACATCTGCAGCTAACTTCAACCTCCTGTCGTTGCTACAGTTTAACTCTACGTTCTGTACTTGCTGCAGTTTCCCAGGGGTCGGTGGAAGAGTGCCTCACACACAACTACACCCGCGTGGACAACAGAATCGGAGTCATCTTCAGCGGCACAGCACACAGAAGTAGGTCATTCCCGACACGAGTCCTCATGTTGTGGGCAATATGAAGACAAAGCCAGCATTGCGCCCTGAGCAAGACTTACAAATTTATACTTGTCGTTACCAAGCCTGGCATTCGGTATTATTAGGATATGGCAAGGAGCAGTGGAATGAGGAAGACCTATTGTCGGTGATTGAAATTTCCCCTGCTTAATCAACTAATGTACCCCGCCCCCCCAAACAATTATTTGCACACTTCTTACCATTCTGGGACGGGCGTCCTAACTATGTCTCGCTGAAGCAATAACCTATGTATGTATTTGTCTATATGAGACTGTCTTAAAAGGTGCTAAGCAATATGGGACAAAACTTTGTCCATAGTAACGATCAACATACTATCTACTTATGCATTTGCTCAGGATAAACTGATTTGTTTTTTATATGGTGTTTCATAATCCCAATAGAATACATATTGATTTGAAGCAAATGTCCTTGTGTTTTCAGTGTAACCGTTTCTGTGTTGTTTTGTGTCAATCGTTACAATGGACAAAAACACGAAGAGTTAGCACCTTTTGAGACAGGCTCATATATGACTCCATGCCGGAGAGGTCAGTGCAGACTACTACACTTGTGTGCCTGGAATCGTAATGGCCCTGTCACACTATGATGTAACGACGTCAACATAGGGAGAACGTGAAGAACGTTGAACTTCTCAGCGTAGTATGCAAATTTGGGCACAAGTTGAACGTGGATGCAGCATAGTGGACGAGAGCGTAACGTCGGTAAAGCGTAGTGATACCATCATTCAACGAGAGAGGACAACGTCATTACGCTCACGGAACATTATGAACGTTATTCCATCACCAGAAGAACGTTACGTGACGTTACATAAATCATGAGACGTTGAACGTATGTTGAATGTACGTTCTCATGACGTTTTCCTGACGTTCTCCTGACGTTCTCCTGACGTTCTCCTGACATTCTCCTGACGTTCTCCTGACGTTCCCATTACGCTGTGTGGGCATTTCCACCAGGTTTAATGTGGGTCAACGTAGTGGAACGTAGTTGAATGTAGTGAGCAGCGTTTGCCTAATGTCCGTTTAACGTCATTGACGTTCCCTGAACGTGAACAGAACGTATGGGGAACGTAAACCCTTACGTTTGAGCTACGTCAAAATTTTTTAACAGGTTCAAAACTTTGATGCGCGCCGACGTAACACGATGTAACGTGACATAGCTCGACATCAGTCTAACGTCATTCTGACGTCATCATGACGTCACCCAACGTACGTCAACGTAATGACGAAACGTGATCACGTCAGGCTTACGTTTGCTCGTTACGTCATAGTGTGACAGGGGTATTACCCTTCTACAAATTTAAAGCTATTTAAAGCTGCATAGTCCGATGAAACATCACATTTTCCAATCAAAGTGAATATTAAACTTTGATATGGATGCATTTATTAAGCATTTGTTGCCACATAGAAGGTAAAATCTAGTGGAACATGTTACTGCAAAAGCTTATGGTGTCTGAATGTTGGCTTGCTTGGCAAAATTAATTTTACATTTTTGAACTTCAAATATCTAAAAAATTAGTCAATTAAAGTAAGTTTCTTAAAATTAAAGTTACGTAGACAATAGCAATTAATTTAATTATATTTAGGTGAGAACAATGAGGGTGTGGAGGGCGTGGTGGGGGACAGGCTCGCGTTTTGGTAGATCGTGGGATTCAAACTCATAGGTTCGAACTGAGTCAAACCAATGTCTTAAAAAATTATACTTGTCGCTTCGTAGCCAGGTGCTTGGCATTAATAAGGTAGGACAAGGACTGGTTTGCTCAGTGTCAGGATAATGTGACTGAGTGGGATGTCAGGTCATGGTGCTGGCAGCCGGGTCTCCCAGTGGGGCAGTACATTCGCCATGAGTGTGCACTGTCACAAGTCGGTACCTGTCCTGATATGACCTTAGAGGTTGATAGGACATTAAACAACAAACAAACAAAAAGGACTGGGTTGCTCAGTGTCAGGATAATGTGACTGAGTGGGATATCCGGTCAGTGTGCTGGCAGCCTGGTCTCCCATTTGGGCAGCACTATAAAGTCGCCTTGAGTGCGCACTGTCACAAGTCAGTACCCATCCTGATAAGTGATATGACCTTAGATGTTGCTGGGATGTAAAACTAGGACGTCAAACAACAACAAACAAAACCAGCCAACCACCACAACCCACTTCTCTAACCGCACCGTTTCTTATATTTCAACCCCCCCCCCCACTATCCAACCCCCCCCCCCCTCCCCCCACAAAAAAAACTAAACACCAAAAAACAGGCGTGACCGGAACCAGCGCGTGCCCGTGGGTTATCCAAGCACTTCCGGGTCAGCGCATCAAGTTCACGCTGTACGACTTCACGCTGCGCGACGCCTCACGGGGCATCATGCCGGCCACCAGCGGCGGGTCCCGCCCCGGCGTGCCCGGCCCCGGCGGCCGGTGCGCGGCGAGCATGGTGGTGAGCGAGAGGTTGGACCGGAAGTCGCAGGTGGCGCTATGCTCCGGCAGCGGCCGGGAGCGGCATGTGTACACGACGGTCGGCAGCCAGGCGCATGCGTGGTTCATCTTCGTGCAGGACCTCACCACCACGCCCTACTTCCTGCTGTCGTACGAAGGTCAGTCTTACGTCATGAAGGTCATTGTTTCTTACCGCTGCTCTCATCTGAAGGTCAGTGTTATGTCCTGTCGTTGTGGGGCGAAGGTCATTGCTACTTGCCACTGCCGGGATCTGAAGGTCAATGTTGCTCCTGTTGTTGTATGATGAAGGTCGTTGTTACTTACCACTGCTGTCATCTGAAGGTCAGTGTTATGTCCCGTCATTGTATGGCGAAGGTCATTGCTACTTACCACTGCCGGCATCTGAATGTCAGTGTTGTCATGTTATAATTATAAGAAGGTCAATGTTGCTCCTGTTATTTTATGATGAAAGTTGTTAATTACCGCTGATGTCATCTGAAGGTCAGTATAGCTCCCTGGTGTATGATGAAAATCATTGTTTCTTACTGCTGCTGTCATCTGAAGGTCAGTGTTATGTCTTGTTGTTGTATGAAGGTCATTGCTACTTACCGCTGTTGTCATCTGAAGGTCAGTCTAATGTCATGTTGTTGTTTGAAGGGCATTGTTACTTACCACTGCTGTCATCTGAAGGTCAGTCTAATGTCATGTTGTAGGAAGGTCAGCGTTACTCCCTGTTGTCAGACAAATATCATTGTTACTTACCACGACTGCCATCTGAATGTCAGTTTCCCATGATTGTTGTATGAAGGTCAGAGTTACCTTATGTTGTTGTCTGAAGGTCAGTTACAACCGGACGCGGTGGCCGAATCGGTAGAGCGCAGGCGTCCCGTGTGGGAGATTGGGAGTTCGATTCCCGGAGAAGTCAAACCAATGACTCACAAAATTGATACTTGCCGCTTCCTAACTTAGCGCTCGGCATTAGAAGGATAGGGTAGGGACTGGTTAGCTCAGTGTCAGGATAATGTGACTGAATGGGATATCAGGTCATTTTGCTGGTGGCCTGATTTCCCAGTGGGGCAGCACTATAAAGTCACCATGAGTGTGCACTGTCACAAGTTGTTACCCGTCCTGATATGACCTTAGACTGGTTGGTTGTTGGAGTTTTACATCCTGGCAACATCTAAGTTCATATCAGGACAGGTATCAACTTGTGACAGTCCGCACTCATTGCAACTTTATAGTGCTGCCACACTCGGAGAACAAGTCGCCACTACCATAACCTGATATCCCACTCAGTCGCATTATCTTGACATCCATCCAACTTGTCACGTCCTTAGATGTTGCCAGGATGTAAAACTCCACCAACAAACAAATGAGTTTCTCTCCATTGACTTCGTTCCAGCTGTAGGGTGCCCCATGTTCGAGACGCCCTCCAACATGTGGATGACGGTGGACTCCGACATTTCGACTGTCGTGTGCAACTTCACCGGCGAGACGTGGTACCTCATCTGCCGGGGCACCTCCTGGGTGGGCGAGCTGGGCAACTGTACCAAGGGTAGGTACACCTCACCCTGTGTCCGCACCTGCATCATCTCATCTCGTCTGGGACCAGACGGGATGGCCGAATGAGTTGAGCATCCGTCTCCTGTTTTGGCAGATCGATGGATGCGAACCCATGAGTTTGTGTGTTCGAACCCTGGTAGAGTCAAACGAATGACTTAAAAATTGATACTTGTTCCTTCCTAGCAAGGAGTGGTTGGCTCAGTGTCAGGATAATGTGACTGAGTGTGATATCAGGTCATGGTGCTGGTGGCCTGGTGTCCCAGTTGGGCAGCACTATAAAGTCGCCATGAGTGGGCACTGTCACAAATCGGTACCCATCCTGATATGACTGTAGATGTTTCTAGGATGTAAAACAACAAGAAGCAAATATTGTCTTGTCGTTAGTGGCGCTTGGTGGGTTAGTGACAAGAGGAGTTTCTTGAGATAGTGATGCTGCGACCCAGCAGGCCACTAATCGAGCCCTTGGCGGTGTTAGAGCGCGGAAGATCGTGCAGTGCACAAAGGGTAGGTGCACCTCACACCATCTCTGCACCTGCGGCGTCTCGTCTCATCTCGTCATTAGTGGTGCTTAGTGGGTTAGTGACAAGAGGAGTCTATTGAGAAAGTGACGCTGGGACCAGCAGGCCACTAATCGAGCTCTTGGCGGTGTTAGAGCAGGGACAGTCGTGCAGTGCAGAAAGGGTAGGTGCACCTCACACCGTCTCCACACCTGCTGCGTCTCGTGTCGTCTCATCATTAGTGGTGCTTAGTGGGTTAGTGACAAGAGGAGTCTTTTGAGATAGTGACGCTGGGACCCAGCAGGCCACTAATCGAGCTCTTGGTGGTGTTAGCGCGGGGACGGTCATGCAGTGCACAAAGGGTAGGTGCACCTCACACCATCTCCGCACCTGCGGCGTCTCGTCTTGTCTCATCATTAGTGGCGCTTGGTGGGTTAGTGACAAGAAGAATCTTCCGATATAGTGGCGCCGGGACCCAGCTAGATAAAAGATTCATCCTGTACTTGCTGTATGGGTTAATGCCAACCCATTAGAAAAAGTGGGGGAAATGATCTACATGCTGGTTAAATGAAATGAGCAGATCAATTCTTAATTGAATAAGCAAACTATATTCTTCACATATATCTTTTATATTTACCTGCTACTTTTGATTTGAAAAATATAATAAAACATGTAGTTTAATGGACTTTAAAAATGAAATCGACAACATTCTATGATTGCCATCTTGTCTTTTTTCATTCTTTCCCATTTCACCAAATCTGTGTCAATATAGTTAGTCATTGGATACTAGAACCAGGAATTCCACTTTCTGTTCCATACTAAAGCTATTTTCGCCCATATTTAGACTACGTTGTCATTCACCCCTACTGCAAGTTCCGGGTGAATCTTTTATCTAGGACGCAGCAGGCCACCAGGAGTGGTGGCCTAATCGGTAGCGCGCTGGCCTAGCGTGCGGAAGGTAGGGAGTTTGGTTCCCAGTCGAGTCAAACCAATGACTTTATAATTGATACTTGTCGCTCCCTAGCCTGGCGCTCAGCATTATTAGGATAGGGCAAGGACTCGTTAGCTCAGTGAGATATCGGGTCATGGCACAGGCAGACTGATTTCTCAGTGGGGAAGCACTATAAAATCACCATGAGTGTGACCTGTCACAAGTCGGCACCCATCCTGGTATGACCAGAGATGTTGCTAGGACGTAAAACAACCACCCGACCAAACCAGTAGGCCACTAATCGATCCCCTTGCGGTGGTAGGGTGGCAAGGTGGCACACTGCATTAATCCAAAAAATTGATGCAGTGTACATGACAGACACTGGTGGGTTACACAGGGGTTGTATACGGAGTAGACAGTGTGTGTGGTGATGCACTGGTGGGTTACACTGGTTGTATATGGAGTAGACAGTGTGTGTGGTAATGCACTGGTGGGTTACGCAGGGGTTGTATACGGAGTAGACAGTGTGTATGGTGATGCACTGGTGGGTTAGACTGGTTGTATACGGAGTAGACAGTCTGTGTGGTGATGCACTGGTGGGTTACACGGGGGTTGTATACAGAGTAGACAGTGTGTGTGGTGATGCACTGGTGGGTTAAACTGGTTGTATACAGAGTAGACAGTGTGTATGGTGATGCACTGGTGGGTTACGTGGGGGTTGTATATGGAGTAGACAGTGTGTGTGGTGATGCACTGGTGGGTTATGCGGGGGTTGTATATGGAGTAGACAGTGTGTGTAGGGATGCACTGGTGGGTTATGCAGGGGTTGTATATGTAGTAGACAGTGTGTGTGGTGATGCACTGGTGGGGTAGACTGGTTGTATACGGAGTAGACAGTGTGTGTGGTGATGCACTGGTGGGTTATGCGGGGGTTGTATACGGAGTAGACAGTGTGTGTGGGGATGCACTGGTGGGTTATGCGGGGGTTGTATATAGAGTTGACAGTGTGTGTGGTGATGCACTGGTGGGGTCACGGTGAGCACCGCTGTCTTCAGGCAGTGGTTGGGGTATAGTTACTAATTAGGTCAAGGTGTGGCTGACCAGGGCCCGTATGCATGAAGAATTATTTATCACCCCCGGTGGTAAGGACCGAGTTTGGGGTAGCTATCGCCGGGGGTGAGAAATGGGTCACGCGGGATGCATGGATGCCAAAGTGTGGAGGCGTTAGCTACCCTAGCAGTTATTTATAAATTTGGGAAAATTCACTTATTGCGTATGTAATTCTGTTACATATGGTCGCATTGAATAGATTTGGGCTTAAAACATTGCCGCAGGCATTTGGCCAGTATGGATATCGATGTCGTGGCAGCGGCGATTTGTTTACTTTACATTCGTCGATTCGACACTATTAATATCGCCGCCAATGCGACGGTAGGGTTAATAGCGGTTCGAATCTATGGTTAATTTGATTAAGTTTCACTTATTGCGGATGTAATTCTGTTACATATGGTCGCATTGAATAGATTTGGGCTTAAATCATTGCCGCTGGCATTTTGCCAGTATGGATATCGACGTCGCGGTGGCGGCGGTGATTTGATTACTTTGCATTCGTCGATTCGACACTATTAATATCGCCGCCAATGCGGCGATAGCCTTAATAACGGTTTGAATTTAGGGTTAAATTGATAAAATTTCACTTATTGCGTATGTAATTCTGTTAAATATGATCGCATTCGATGGATTTGGCCCGAGTCGGTCCCTACCCCCACCCTTATACCTGCTACTGAGTGGGGGTAGCTTACCCGACTTTTACTCCCCGGAGTTTGCATACCCCAGTCACATGCATACCAACTTTTCGCCGCTACCCCGGATATGCCCGTTACCCCCAGGGATAGAGCGCTACCACCGCCCCATGGATACGGGCCCTGATGTAAAATATTTGGGAATTTTGGGGTAACTTTTATTTAGTACTCTGCAACCAAGAGTGGGCAGGTACATTGTTTAGTGCTATGCAACCAAGCAGGTGACGGCTGCATTGGTACTCTGCATCCAACGGGCTTCCGGGTACCAGCTAACTAGGTCACCTGACTGGTACTCAGCTGCATTAGTACTTTGCAGCCAAATGGCTGCCAGGTACCAGCTAACTAGGTCATCTGACTGGTACTCGGCTGCATTGGTACTCTGCAGCCAATGGGATGCTTGGAACCAGCTAACTAGGTCATCTGACTGGTACTCCGCTGCATTGGTACTCTGCAGCCAATGGCCTGCTGGGTACCAGCTAGGGTCACCTGACTGATACCAGGGCCCATATGTATGTTAGCGGTCGTAACCCTCCGTCGTGCGGATTTCCCGGGTTAGCGGCGAAAACTGCGTATGTATGTGTCCGGGTTAAACTAACTCAGCGAGCGTAAAGTCACCTGCACTAACCCCATGTGAAAGGAGGGTTAAAGGTGGGGTTAGGCGCCGATTATGGCCAAATCTATTCAATGCGACCATATTTAACAGAATTAGATACGCAATAAGTGAAATTCTATCAATTTAACCCTAAATTTGAAGCGTTATTAAGGCTACCGCTGCATTGGCGGCGATATTAATAGTGTCGAATCGACGAATGTAAAGTAAACAAATCGCTGCCGCCGCCGCATGGAAATCGATATCCATACTGTCCATCGCCGCCGCCGCCGAATCGGCGGCTATATGTTATGGCCAAATCTATTCAATGCGATCATATTTAACAGAATTACATAGGCAAATCGTGAAATTTCATTAAATTAACCCTAAAATCGAAGCGAGATTAACGCTGATGCCGTAACGGCAGTGATATTAATATTTTTGAATCGACGAATGTAAAGTAAACAAAACGCTGCAGCGACGTCGATATCCATACTGTCCAACTTCAAATAAAAATGGCCGCCGCCGTCGCCGCCGAATCGACGGCAATATATTAGGCCCAAATCTATTCAATGCAATCATATTTAACAAAGTTACAGAGCCAAATAGTGAAATTTTATCAATTTTACCCTAAATTCAAACTGTTATTAAGGCTGCCACCGCATTGGCGGAGATATTAATAGTGTCGAATCAACGACGCACACAGGGGTTCCCCAAATCTATAAATAACTGCAATCTTAGCTAACCCGCGCGTGCTTTGGACCCATACATCCCCCGTGACACATTTGGAACCCCGGGGTTAGCTAACCCGGCACTGGCCTTTAACCCTGGTGCGGTTAAAAATTGGCTCATACATATGGGCCCTGTACCCGGATGTTGCTTCCTTGTCCCTCGACCACGAGTAGCCAGAGGCTTAGTACCGAGGTAAAACCTATAAATAAGGGTGCAGGTCACATGCCGTCTCTCTTTCACCATGACCACCAGCCAGTCCAGATTATGTATGTGTGTCTGTAGCAACTATGTGACTACAATGTTGCCTTCTCGTCGATGTTTCAGACACTGAGCCAACAAGGATAGCAGAAGTAGATAAGGGATATAGAATTTTCACAGAGTCAGCATTCCTGTTGTTGTGTTATCAGAGGGTGTGGGCGGTGGTAAAAACATACACAGGAAGCGGTATTTAATCAAATGTAAAATATGTGCTTAGATAATTTCACAGTAATCTACATTAGGAACTAATGTATGGCAATAACCATAGGTTGATCATCAGGTGGCATGTGGTTATAGGTGTACAGTGAATTTAAAGTGTTTGTTTTTTTGTGTTTCAGGAATTGACCCCATTAATAGAGCAGCGCAGTCCTCTGACTTCCCCTGGGGTAAGTACAGATAGGTATCCACACTGATTCATGCTGGTGTGATGGCCCACAGTCTTCCACACTGACACGCACTCACGGAAGAACGCCAAGATTTAGTACAGTATGCTTCCAACTGGTTTATTACCAAAACCTATCCGCTCTCCACGGCGTCAACAGTCAACTGACCCGCCCCCCTAACTCGCCAGGTCCCACATCGCCTCTATAGGTGGGTGGGGGTCTGCTAGCCACATGCAGTAGAGGGTAGCCTAGTTGGGGCTCTGCCTGGTGGCTAACGGTTCAGTGTAATTGCGTAGGTGTGTGGCGTAGTGTCTGCCACCGCCGCATGGTAGTGGGGCTCATGTACAGACTACTACACAGGTAACGCCTATTTAAATTAGTGGAACACTTCACTTATTAAACTCGGTTCGCTATCATTCAGACCTGCAAAAGAATTCGATTTCCCAGCACTGATTCCACTGTTCCACGTGTAATTTTGATCATTGCACGAGGACACATAATTTTTCGACAAATTTTTGAATATTTACTTCTCATTTAATGATCGAAATGGAAAGTTTGTTTTATTTAATGATGCCTTTAGACCACATTGATTTTTATCATCTGCTATTGGATGCCAAACATATGGTCATTCTGACATATTTCTTTTGGAGAAAACCTGCCGCCGCCACATAGGCTACACTTTCCGATAAGCAGCAAGGGGTCTTTCATATGCACTTTCCTACACAAAGGACAGGACATACTAAAGCCTTTGGTGAACCAGTTGTGGACCAGTGGTTGGAACGGAAAATAACCCAAACTGCAAATGTGTCCAATGAGCAGGATCGATCATATGATCCAAACCTTCACAGGTGTACCTGATCTATTCATATTACATCTGGTGGATTTTGAACACTCAAATTATGCTTATTCCAATGTCATGGATTGCTTTCAATGTTACTTGTTAGTCAAAATTCTTGGTCATTCTTCAAATTGTTTATATAAATTTGTTCTCAGTAAAGATTGTTATATGTGTATTTTTACTGTAATAATATTTTCTGGTTTTCTGGGGATATGCATGTCATCATTTTAGGCTTGAAGGCATTTTAAATGGAACAAATGTGGTTAAATGAATGCAGTTTCGTGGCAGATGGCTAGCGGATGGCTGGCACATGGCTAGCAGATGGCTAGAAGCTAGTTAGTACCTGCATATGCAGTTTTAGGTCACTTATACATCCAGTAATAAACTGGGGACGACCCCTGGATTGAACCACATTCATGATGCGTGGTCCTTCTGTCCAGTAGCAGGATTAACCAGTCCGTCACAAAGCACTTTTCAATTGATACATACCAACATCCTAGCTGTCCTCAGCTAGTAATAAACTGGGGACGACCCCTGGATTGAACCACATTCATGGTGCGTCGTCCTTCTGTCCAGTCACAGCATTAACCAGTCCATCACAAAGCAGTTTTCAATTGACACATACCAACATCCTAGCTGTCCTCAGCTAGTAATAAACTGGGGACGACCCCTGGATTGAACCACATTCATGGTGCATCGTCCTTCTGTCCAGTCACAGCATTAACCAGTCCGTCACAAAGCAGTTTTCATTTGACACATACCAACCTCCTAGCTGTCCTCAGCTAGTAATAAACTGGGGACGACCCCTGGATTGAACCACATTCATGGTGCGTCGTCCTTCTGTCCAGTCACAGCATTAACCAGTCCGTCACAAAGCAGTTTTCATTTGACACATACCAACCTCCTAGCTGTCCTCAGCTAGTAATAAACTGGGGACGACCCCTGGATTGAACCACATTCATGGTGCGTCGTCCTTCTGTCCAGTCACAGCATTAACCAGTCCGTCACAAAGCAGTTTTCATTTGACACATACCAAACTTCCAGCTGTCTACAGGTAGTAAACACCAACCAACTAACCTACAATAAACTAGGGGCGACCCCTGGGCCCGTATGCACCAGTCGGGGTTAGGGCCTTAACCGCGGCTAAGGTATCCCCGCACAGCTAAATGTGAAAATTTGGTATGCACCAATTGGAGTTAGTGCTAACAGCGTGAGTTAACCGCGGCTAAGGTAAACCACCTTCTGAGTTGGGTTTAGGGCCTATCCAGTGTGGTTAGTGTGCGTGTATGGGTGTCAATCTGTTCAATGCGATCATATTTGACAGATTTACATATGCAATAAGTGAAATTTAATTAAATTAACCCTAAATGCGAAGCGATATTGACGCTGCCGCCGCATCAGTGGCAATATTAAAATGTTCGAATCGACGAATGTAATGTAAACAAACCGCCGCCGCCAAACTGTCCAACGTCAAATAAAAATGGCTGCCGCCGTCGCCGCCGAATCGGCGGGAATTTCCTATGCCCAAATCTGTTAAATGCAGTCATATTTGACAGATTTAGATACGGAATAAGTGAAATCTTATCAATTTAACCCTAAATTCGAACCCATATTAACGCCGACGCCGCATTGGCGGCGTTATTCATATTGTCGACTGGAGGGAATTCCCAAATCTATAAATAAACTCACGGTTAGCTATCCGCATTGGGTAGAAAATTGGTGCATACCGATTCACACACCTCTCCAACCCGCCGCTACCCTGAGGTAGCTAACCGCGGCTAGAGCCTTAACTCCGGCTAAGCCTAACACCGATTAGTGCATAAGGCCCCTGGATCCCAGGCTCAATGCCCGTCCTTCACTTTGCACACGAGGCAGCCTCGACAGGCCACCGGGTCCGTTGGGACAGTGGTCACGTGATCAGCCTGTGGCCTAATTGGGTTACGATAGCGACGCGTTGTGCATATTTATACATATGTGTGTTCGCTTACTGAACACTTCTTGTAGGTCTGTGCTGGGCTGTAACGGAGTAGTAATTGTCAATGTCGTCTCTTGACAAATTTAAAGCCTGCTCTTAGGTGTTTAATGTAAAGGGCCTATCTAGTTAGGTACTACCAGATGGGATGGCCGAATGAGTTGAGCGTCCGTCTCACATTATGTTAGATCGATGGATTCAAACTCAAGGGTTTGAACTCTGATCGAGTCAAATCTGACACGGTTCAGATTAATTTTCTGGATTAATGCAGTGTACCACCTTGCCACCCAAATTGATACTTGTCGCTTCGCAGCTGGGCGCTTGGCATTATTAAGATAGTGAAAGGACTGGTTGGCTCAGTGTCTGGATAATGTAATTGAGTGGGATAACAGGTCATCGTATGGTGGCCTCATCTGACAGTGGGCAGCACTATAAAGTCGCCATGAGTGCGAAATGTCACAAGTCGGTACTTCGTCCTGATATGACGATGGATGTTGCTAGGACATAAAATAACAAACACACAAACAACAAAGACACCTGATATGACCATTGATGTTGTTCGGATGTAAAACAACAAACAAGGAAAACACCATTGACAGAACACATAAATATTATAGCATAGTCCGATGAAAGCATAACAATATTACCTAGATTTTATCCTACACGTCCAATTTAGATTCTGGTATACTTATTAAACATGTGTGTCTGCATTAAAGGCAGGATAAGTAAATCAAATAGAATTTAATACTGCTGAAGCTTGGTGTGTCTAACCTCTTTACATGCTCACCACAGGAGCGGAATGTAGGTCAGGCGGTAGCGTGTCCACCTGTGAAGGTGTTGATCATCCTATCGATCCTGCTCAGCGGACACATTTGCAGTTTGGGCTATTTTCCGTTCCAACCAGTAGTCCAGAACTGGTTCATCAAAGGCTGTGGTATGTGCTGTTCTGTCTGTGGAAAAGTGCATATAAAAAACCCTTGCTGTTTATCGGAAAGAATAGCCTATGAGGCGGCAGCTGGTTTCCTCCCAAGAAATGTCAGAATGATCATATATTTGACATCCAATAGCTATTTTTATTTTCTTAAATAACTGATATAACTACAGCAAAATAGGATTTAAAGTATTTTATGATGGCATAGTTTAGTTATATTTCCATTTCATTAATCTAGGTTATTACCCCAAAAAAAACATGTATGACTGGTCCTGGTAGCTGTTATCCTACAGGACAGTACCAGTGCAAATGTGGCGTCATCGCTCCTAGCCACCCTCAGCCAAGACGTGGGTTACTGGGGTCGTGTCATTTTGCACATGGCAAGTGTATTTTTCGAATTCACCAGCAGTTCACTCGCGGTGTTCGATTTGAAATGCTAGCAACTCGAGTGACCCGAGTCGCCCGGGTCGTGTTAATCGAATACGGCCATAATGTTTAAGCTGAAGTCGCGACCCGGCGTGCTGGGTCACAGCTTCAGTCCTTGCAGGAGGACTAGTGGAACTTGGAACTGAGCAGGATGGCAGGATGGTTAGACCGTCTTTATTTGTGGTTGTAGCAGCGATCTCCGATACCTAATTCTTCTTATCTACTTTCAGGAATACTTGTTGCAGTTGCCATCGGGGTTGCCATAGGAACAGTCGTTGGGTTAACGTTGTTGGGACTGGTGTTTTTGTGCAGGAGATGGTGAGTTTTTAATGACATCTATGACAAATTCTTACTTCCAGGATTCGCATGCTTTAACTGTATAGCCTAGATGGTCTTAAAGCGGCTGTCATACATCACCGGATTGGGGAAACGGAAAGAAACCGAACAAAGTCTGTTGATATCTGGCAAAGTCTGGTTTGTGTCCATTGCATATCCGTTGCATATCCGTTGCATATCCATTTATATCCATCCTGATCCGGTACAAGTTTTGAACATGCACAAAACTTGCAATGGATGCCACCGGATTGACGACTACTGTTCTTGTCCGGTTTGAGTCCATTTAGTCCGCTTACTGTCCATTGGTTATCCGTTCATGTCCATTTCATGTCCGTTTCATGTCCATTCATCCAGTGGCCTTTGACCTGATATCGCAACATTTTGACGCATTTTTAATACATTTTGATACTTATCACACCCAAACACCACCGGACTAGACAATTCTGTCCGTTGCTCAATCCGGTGATGTGTGACAGCCGCTTAAAGTGAATTCGCGGATGTCATTTTCAAGCGTGAAGCCGGCGGGCGAGATGACCAAGTGGATAGAGGGTCTGCTTCCCGTGGGGCAGGACGTTGCACCAATTCCCAGACAACTGTAAGAAACCTCAAGGTTGCCTAGTCCGATGGTTTTGGGTTTCTGTCATTTTCTGAGTAAAATTTATTAACCTTATCGTTATAACTTTCTTTATTTTAAGCCAGATGGGATGGCCGAATGAGTTAGAGCGTCCGTCTCCCATGTTGGTAGATCATCGGGTCGGGGATTCGAACCCTGGTCAAGTCAAACCGATGACTTAAAAATTGATACTTGTCCCTTCCTAGCCTGGTGTTCGGCATTATTAGGATAGGGCATGGACTGGTTGGCTCAGTGTCAGGGTAATATGACTGAGTGGGATATCAAGCCATGGTGCTGGTGGGCTGGTCTTCCAGTGGGGCAGCACTATAAAGTCACCATGAGTTTGCACTGTCACAAGTCGGTACCCATCCTGATATGACCTTAGATGTTGGTAGGATTTAAAACAACAACAAACAAACAAATCTTTACTTTAATGTGAAATAGCTATCTTTGGATATATTCTATGTGAGAACACGCAATGTTAATTTCGTCAAGCATGCCACACTTGTGATATCATAGGATTCAGTGGCAAGGGGTTTGATTAAAGCTGCATAGTCCGATGAAGCATCAAATTTTCAAGATCAAAACAATTATCTACATTTGATTCTACATATCTAACTTAGATACTGATGCACTTATTAAGTATTTGTTGCCACATAGAAGGGAACACTGAGTCAATGTAATAGAACCTGTTACTGCAGAAGCCTATGGTATCAGAGTTTTTGCGTGCTTGCCAAAAGTATTTTCACTTGTTTGAATTTCAAATATCTCAAAAGTTAGCGATTTCAATTAAAAGTTACTTTAAACTAAAGTAAGGTAGATTATAATGATCAATTTAATATATTTATCTCAGAAAGATGTCAGAAACTCAAAACCATCGGACTATGCAACTTTAAATTGGCTTAACATCTTCTACACAGCAACAAATATTTAAAATTGCATAGTCCGATGGTTTTGGATTTCTATCATTTTCTGACATAAATATACTAGTTTGATCAATATTATTTACCTTACTTTAAGTAGCAGTAGCTTTTATTTATTTTACATGGCTAACTTTTGAGACATTTGAAGTGAAACCATGCACAATTAATTCTGGAAAGCATGTGTTCTCTGTGGCGGAGTGGTTAGAGTGTCTGACTTTTTTCTAGGTCGGACTCCTAATCTGAAGGTCAGTGGTTCGATTCCCCGTGCCCCCCATCTCTGCCAATTTGGATTTCCACCGCTGTGTATAACTTACAGCGTCATCAAAGGCCAGTTGCTCTCATACCATGTCTATGTGGTGTGGGAGGTTGAAAATCCCTTGGCTCGGTAAAAGTGTAGGCTTGGGTTTCTATCGACAAACTGTCTAATGGTGAAAACAAGCTATTCAGACTTATCCATGATAGGCAGTATAAATCTTCAAGAAAAAAAAACACTGACACCATAAGCTTATAAATGCAGTAACAGGTTCTATTAAATTGCCTCAATATTTGCAGTATTGGAGAATCAAAGCTACATAATTGTTTTGGGTTTTGAAAATGTTATGCATTCATCGGACTATGCAGCTTTAACAAAACCTGACACTTGTCGCCACCTGGTGTTCAGCTTGAATAGTTCAGGGAAATCACGGATTAGCTCATTGTCAGGCTCCATCTGACTGAGTGGGATATCCGACTGTGGTGCCGAGACAATGCGGGGATAGCACTATAAAGCCACCATGTATGCACTCTTGAGGAAGTACCCACCTGCCCGAATATACCAGACGGGATGGCTAAATGAGTTAGAGCGTCCGTCTCCCGTGTTGGAAGATCATGGGGTCGTGGGTTCGAACCCTGGTCGAGTCAAACCAATGACTTAAAAATTGATACTTGTCACTTCCTAGCCTGGCGCTCGTCGTTATTAGGATAGGACAATGGCTGGTTGGCTCAGTGTCAGGATAATGTGACTGAGTGGGATATCGGGTCATGGTGCCGGTAGCCTGGTTTCCCAGTGGGACAGCACTATGATGTTGCCATGAGTGCGCACTGTCACAAGTCGGTACCCGTCCTGATATGACCTTAAATGTTGCTAGGATGTAAAACAACAACAAACAAACAAAAAACCTGCCCGAAGAAGACCACAGTTGGTGTTGATGGTTGTGTTACCTTTCTGCCATTTGTAGGAGGGTTTATAATTTGGTTGTTGGTGCTTAACATCCTGGCAACATCTAAGGTCATATCAAGAGGGGTGTATTTCTAGCAGATCTTTGAGGGCGTGGTAGCATTCACTAGGTGATGAGATATTGGATGAGTGGCTCCACAAGGCGGTAAACGCAAACAACTGGAGAGAATGACACTAGGGCAAGGAATACACACCAGGTGGCACCACAAGTGTTGGAGTTCAGAAGGAATGGTTGAGGAAACGCTTAGGTAAAAATATGCCAGGCGCTTGGCATTATTAGAATAGTATAAGGATTGGTTGGCTCAGTCTCAGGATAATGTGACTGAGGTGGAATGATTTCCCAGTGTGCTAGGACTATAACGTCGCCATGAGTGCGCACTGTCACAAGTCGGTGCCCATCCTGATATGACCTTAGATGTTGCCAGGACATAAAACTCCAACAACCAATCAACAACCTCCAGGTGGCACCACCACCGCCTACCATCAGTCCCCGTTGACACTCAAACACATTTGACTAAGTTGCGTTGATTTGTTTGCCCTGCGCCAACAGTTCTACACTGCAGACAGTATGCATGACCTTTTTACTAAGGTAAAACAGGAAAACATGTTAGCCTTTTTGAGGGCAGCTGGACTGTACCACGTCATATAGTTTACTAAATAGATTCTATGAATTATTAATAAAACTTGTCTTTTTCTATGGGAATTTGTTTCCCTTGACCACAAATATGTGATTATGAGCTTTCTAATTTAATGAGTGTCTATTGGCACATAATTGATTGTCTGCTTTTACATGTAAAAGCGATGGTTTGAACAAAAAACAAACATTTCTCGCCGTGAATATGGCCTATGCTGCTGACACGGCGTAAAGCAACCACCAATCAATCAATCAATCAATCAACCATCTCCCCAGTTCACCAATTTACATACGGTTACCACTAACCCTGAGCGCTTGCCTTCCAACTGGGCCAGCATCCGGCCTCCTCGCCAGAAGCAGATGCCTTCCCAGCAGGCCTCGCTGACGTCACGTGACGTGCCACCAATGAACGAGCTGATCCGCTCCGCCACTGTCATGGCCAAGCAGGGCGACCCCCGTGCACCACAAGGTGAGCGCCCTGTAGCGGTATCTTTGGTGTCTTTGTTGGAGTCTGAAATCGAGTATTAGTATGTATCTCTTGTATTGTACTTTCCTAACTAAAAATGTCTTGTGGTTTGATAAAGCTGCAGAGTCTGATGAAGGGAGCCTCCCGCTAAATGTATTGGGTGTCAGTCCCCGCTGACACTCAAACACATTTGACTAAGTTGTGTTGATTTGTTGGCCCTGCACCAACAATTTCACACTGGAGACAGTTTGCATGACCTTTTTACTGAAGTACAAGAAAACATATTAGCCTTTTTGAGGGCAGCTGGTCTGGACCACCTCATCAATCAATCAATAGTTCCGTCCTCTAGTCGAGGGTTGGATGAAATGGTTCTCCACTTGTCCTGATGGTGTGCTGTTCTGATAGACTGTGAATAATTCAAGCCTGTCCACAGTGAAATATTTGTAAACCATGATGTTCTTAGTCTCCCTCTCCCTCTGCTGCCATTCACCTTCCCTTCCAACAATGTACGGTATATTGAACTCTGACGAATGATGTGGCCACCTCATATAGTTTGTTAAATAAATTCTACCAATTATTAATAACACTTTCCTTTTTTTACAGGAATTTGTTTCCCTCTGCCACAAATATATAATTGTGAGCTTTGTAATTTAATGAGTGTCTATTGACACATAATTGCTTGTCTCCTTTTACATGTAAAAGCGATGGTTTGAACAAAAAACAAACATCTCTCACCGTGAATATGGCCTTTGCTGCTGACACGGCATAAAGCAACCACCAATCAATCAATCAATATCAATCAGTCTGATGATAGCATCAAATTTGCAAGCATTCGTCACTAGCTACAGTGGAATACCAAGCAAATTTAACAGAACCTGATACTGCAGTTGACTATGGTGGCACTTAGTTTTCGCATGCTTTCCAAAATTAATTTTGTATGTTTGCACTTCAAATATCTCAAACGATAGGCATCTAAAATAAGTTACTTCAAACTAAGGTAAGGTCGCAATTCGGTACCCATCCTGATATGACCTCATATGTTGCCAGGACATAAAACTCCACCAATCAACCATCTACAACTGTCCTCCGCAGGTTATCAGCCGACGGCCCAGCCCCACCCCTACACCACTCAGAAGTTCTCCCACCAGGTGGAGTACCACCCGCAGGGCCCAGCGGCGTCACGTGACCAGACGATGACGTCACGTGAGCAAGAACATGTATACGAAAGCTACATCTACAAGGATGGCACGATTCGTTCTAGAAAGGTTCTCCTTCTGTGACTTAGCTAATGTTTCCCTTCTCTTTGTTATGTACTACATCTGTATCTATATATCTATATCTCTGTATCTGTATCTATATATATCTACATCTATATATCTGTATATCTAGATATGTGCACAAAATTGTCAGCGGGCTCGTTCTTCACTATTGTCAAGATATTCCATGATCAGAACAAAGACCGGTACACATAATGTGAGAATCCGTCTGGAACAATTTTCTATTCAGACTATTTTATTCAATTAGGTTTATTTAGGTCTATCCATCCTTATATGTCCTTAGGTGTTGCTAGGATGTAAAACTACAACACACAAATTTAGGCTCATCTTTACTGGACGAAGGTCCTGCGATGGTTGGGACTGTGTCAGGATAATTTGACTTAGCGCGATATCCGCTCATGGTGCTGGTGGCCTGGTCTGCCAGTGGGGCAGCACTATAATGTCGCCATGAGTGCGCACTGTAACAAGTCGGTACCAATCCTGATATGACCTTAGCTGTTGCTAGGATGTTAAGCAACAAACACACGGGAGGCTGTTGCATGGTTGCACTTCAAATATCTCAAAAGCTAACGATTTAAAATAAAAGCTACAATTAACTAAAGTGAGGTGGATTATAAAGGAGCAACCTTATTTATATATTGGGTTATGCAACTTTAAAAAGGGGATATTTCAATCGTGGACAATGGAAAGAGTTGCGGGATTACACATCAGAAATAAGGACAAATTATCGCTTAGTGTGCGCCGGCCTTAGTGTCTGACCTCTTGCGACAGATTATCGCAACTCTGACAATACTAGCGATCGGGTCCCCGTGCCCACTACTGTATCTCTGTATGGCGACTGGTGCTGTAACTATACCACGTGACGTCACACCGGAAGTGCTCTCCACCGGAACCAGTGTCCAATCTGTATCTATGATGCCACCTGGTCTGCGTTAAGGGTACACCTCGAAGATGCCTCGGAGACGGCTCCGCGATGGCTCCGCGACATCTTTTTGGCCAATATGCGTTAAGGGTACGCCTCGATGATGCCTCGGAGATGGCTCTGCAATGGCTCCGCGACGGCTCCGCGACATCTTTTTGGCCATTATGCGTTCATGGTGCGCCTCGGAGATGTCTCGCTTTTCAGGTAGGAGGCATAAAGCGCCTCGAAAATGGCCGTCGGATTCAGTGGTTTCAGCCAATCAGAGCTCTTCTTTCAATTGAAAAGTTTCAGGCAACGGGCAGCTATATGCCATTCAGACTAGCGCAACGTCCGGAATTTCTCCGAGGTTCCTCCGAGGCGTACCTTGAACGCGGCTCTGCTGTCAACCACCAACTCTAACTGGGTCAGTTTGGAGTGCACTGCCCCACACACTGCACCTGCTCCACTGTGTGAATATCATATTTCAGTATTCTTGAGAAAAAAAACCTGAATTACCCCGGTCGCTGTTTGAAGTGCATAGCATAGGCAGCATTTAGGTTGTGCCCGAGAGTGACTGGGTCTAGTACCTGGTTGACTGACAGTGACAAAGAATATGTGACCTAGTTAGGTGTCAGGTGGCACAATTCGCATTGTTTCAAGCAGGTTAGTGATTAATCTTTAAAAGGTAAAATAAGCCAGGCAAATCTAACATGTGTCTTGTGGTTCCCAAATAGTTCTGTTTTGAACAGCATCCACCATCAGCTATAAATGTATCTTTATTTTAGTAAATTTCTTTGATTTATTTCGCCTATGTCAGTAGTTTTCTTTATTTTCTTTACCTATTTATTTCATTTAGTTTTTTTAATGTAATTTAGATAATTTATTTCTTTCTTTCACAGATGCATTTTTTATTTTCTATTCCATTTAATTGATTTAATTCGTCTCATTTCCTTAGTTTGTTTCGTTTTGTTTCATTTCGCTTTGTTCCGTTTCGCTTTGTTCCGTTTTAGTTTGTTTTGTGTACTCGATTATTTCCTTTGTTCCATCTATTTCGTTCACTTCATTCACTTCGCTCACTTCGCTCATCTCCCTTACTTCCCCTACGTCCCTTACTTCCCCTACTCCCCTTACTTCCCCTACTTTCCTTACTTCCCCGACTTCTCTTACTTCCTTTCCTTCCATCACCTCACCTACTTCCCCTGCTTCCCCTACTTCTCAACACTTCTCCCACCTCTCCCACTTCTCCAACTTCCCTCACTTCCCCACTTCCCCCACTTCCCCCACATCCCCCACTTCCCCCACTTCCTCGACTTCCCCAACTTCCCCATCTTCCCCTACTTCCCAATCTTCCCCTACTTCCCCCACTTCCTCCGCTTCCCATACTTCCAATACTTCCCCTACGTCCCCTACTTCCCATGCTTCCCCTACTATCCCATACTTCCCCTACTTCCCCTCCTTCTCCTCCTTCTCCTACTTCCCCTACTTCCCTTACTTCCCTACTTTCCCTACATCCCCTACTTGCCCTTCTTCCCTACTTCATCTACTTTCCCTACTTTTCCTACTTTCCATACTTCCCCTACTTCCCCTACTTCTCCTACTTCCCCTACTTCCCCATCTTCCCCTACTTCCCCATCTTCCCCATCTTCCCCTACTTGCCCCTACTTGCCCCTACTTGCCCTACTTGCCCCTACTTGCCCTACGTGCTCCTACTTCGTTTACTTCGTTTACTTCATTTCTCTTCATTTACTTCATTTAATTTATAAATGTATATAATCAATTCGAAAATATTGATCTAATCATAGACCATATCGAACAATGATCCTGTATTTCACATTACTGATGAATCACTAACAATAGTGTATGTAGCCGTATATCTATCGGTACGCATGTGTTTCCTGAATGCTCATTATGACTTTGTGAGAGTTGAAGCAGTGGCGCCCCCTGTCGTCAAAAGGCAGTCTTAAATTACAAGCACCAGGCATGAGATGAGGGGAGGGGGGGGGGGGGGTACGCGGGGGTCTGGTTGGGAACTTGTCTGCGGGTGTTTCAACTTCAATACTGTTCAGTGCAGCTCTTCCAGTAACATTTTTTTTTTTCAATTAGTTATACAAATATGTTGTTGTTTATTAATCCCACTGTTTGCGAAATATGCTTATAACAAATATGCTGGATATTTTTGTAAAGGCCCTTTGTGACATTGCGGATGCTTTATGGTGTCCATATAGTACTTCCCCTATTGGATACCATGCTGCTGGCACTGTGTGGACATATCCCAGTCTGGTACATTATCCTAACACTGTGTCAACCAATAAATTATAGCTGTATCTAGTACCAAAATGTACAGTGTACGGTGGCTGAATCAGTAGAGCGTGGTCCTCACCTATGGGAGATCGGGATTTCAGTTCCCGGTCAAGTCAAACCAATGACTAATAAAATTGATACTTGTCGCTTCCTAGCCTGATGCTCGGCATTAATAAGATAGGGCAAGGACTGGTGAGCTCAGTGTTAGGATAATGTGACTGAGTGGGATATCAGGTCATGGTGCCAGTGGCCTGAATTCCCAGTGGGGCAGGACTATAAAAGTGGCATGAGTTAGTACCTGTCCTGATATGGCCTTAGATGTTGTCAGGATGTAAAACTCCAACAACCAACCAAGTACCAAAAGGTGTAGGGGGGGGCGAGGGAGTTGCGATATATGTTAATCCTTTTAAATCGTTCATTTCAAGTGAGAGATCGAACCCATGTCCTCCCGCAGCAGATGCCAATGTTGTTTTCCTATAAGTATAACAGCTAGTCTGGGCTTCAGCAAATCCATGATTTGATGGATGGAAAATAAGTAACATGGCATTCACACAAGCCTCTTTTCAATATGCATACGCGTACTACATCCGCACAATTTGGCAAAAGAACCTTCTTGCTTCCTGCACAGCGTCTGTCCTACCACATCTATTGTTGACTTCTCCTCAAGCAATGCGCACGCTTCCACCAGTTTGAGCAATGACCTACGGTAGAAGCTGACTGAACCATGAAGTGGACCATTTAAACTATGAAATGGACCATTAACTAATCTATGAAGTGAACCATTAACTAAACTATGAAGTGGACCATTAACTAATCTATGAAGTGAACCATTAACTAAACTATGAAATGGACCATTAACTAATGTATGAAGTGGACCATTAACTAAACCATGAAATGGACCATTAACTAATCTATGAAGTGGACCATTAACTAAACCATGAAATGGACCATTAACTAATCTATGAAGTGAACCATTAACTAAACCATGAAATGGACCATTAACTAATCTATGAAGTGAACCAATAACTAAACTATGAAATGGACCATTAACTAATGTATGAAGTGGACCATTAACTAAACTATGAAATGGACCATTAACTAATCTATGAAGTGAACCATTAAATAAGCTATGAAATGGACCATTAACTGATCTATGAAGTGAACCATTTTTGGAGCCAGTGACAGTTGCTACAATCCAGCAGATCTGAAGAACTGTCTCGATTTCTATTAATTTAGAGCGGCTAACAGGTCCAAGGCCTATTATAGCTCTATCCTATTGATTGATTGACTAACTGTTTGGTCTATGACGTGAATCATTAACCGAAGCGTTAAAGGAACTATTAACTGAACCATTAACTGAACCATGAAATCAACAATTAAAAGAATCATGAAGTGAATAATTAACTAAGCCACTACCTCCTTTTCTCTCTGGTAGGACAATATGACTAATAGTTACCAGTGATATTATATTAAATTCACATTAGTCACCATAAAATCTGAACGGCGCCTCTGTTTGGTTATGCCATAGGACAGGAAGAGTGGATTTTAACGGTCATGTACAATATTATATATATATCAAACATATTGCTTCAAAATCTGAACTACCTTTGGCTGGCTGTAAAGTAGGACAGTGTGAGTGACATAGTTGGCTCAGTGTCAGGATAATGTGACTGAGTGGGATATCAGGTCATAGTGCTGGCGGCCTGGTCTTCCAGTGGGGCAGCACTATAAAGTCACCATGAGTGCGCACTGTCACAAGTCGGTACCCATCCTGATATGACCTTAGATGTTGCTAGGATGTAAAACAACAACAAACAATAGTTGTATTATTTCCTCCAAATCCTGAACTATGCCTCTTTCCTCTATAGGAAATACAACTTAAAGCTATCAGTCAAACTATATTATATTAACATAGAACTTATAACTTTAAAACCTGAATGGTGGTTCGTGTTCGACTATATTGCGAGACAGTGTAAGTAAATCTGACTGTCATGTTATAATATATCTATATAGAACTCATTACTCTAAACACAAACTTGAACTGTGCATCTGTTTGGATATATTGTAGAAACAGCATGAGTTAAGGCTAAGTCATGCTATAATATATCGATATAGAACCCATTACTGTACACACAAACCTGAACTGTGCATCTGTTTGGATATATTGTAGAAACAGCATGAGTTAAGGCTAAGTCATGCTATAATATATCGATATGGAACTCATTACTGATCACACACACCTGAACTGTGCATTTGTTTGGCTGTATCGTAAGACAGCGTGAGTGAAAGCTTAGTCATGCTATATTATATCCATATAGAACTCATTACTTTACGTAAAAACCTGAACTGTGCATCTGTTTGGATATATCGTAGGACATCATCAGTGAAAGCTAGCAGCCATGCTATATTATATCCATATCTAACTCCTTACTTTTCACACAAACCTGAACTGTGCGTCTGTTTGGATATATCGTAGGACATCGCCAGTGGAAGCTAGCAGTCATGCTATATTATATCTATATAGAACTCCTTACTTTTCACACAAACCTGAACTGTGTGTCTGTTTGGATATGTCATAGGACAAACCCAGTGAAAGCTTACAGTCATGCTCTATTATATCTATATAGAACTCATTACTCTAAACACAAACCTGAATTGTTTGTCTGTACCATAAGACATCGTGAGTGAAAGCTAAAAGTCATACTTTAATATATGTATATAGAACTCCTTACTTTACGCAAAAACCTGAACTGTGCATCTGTTTGGCTGTATCGTAGGACAGCGCAAGTGAAAGCTCCGTATCTGGGAACTATTGCGAGATGGACTCCGTTGTCAGTGACCCCTCCTGTCCGCCATTGGCGGTGCAGCAGCAGCAGCAGCCCGGGGGTGTCATGGCCACCATGGCCACAGCAGGGGCGACCACAGCGCACCCAGTGGGGCGCGGCGAACTAGAGAAATAATGGCGCAGTCTGGTACCCGAGTATCTAGGACCTATCACTGGGAGCCAGCCAGCCAACCGGCCACCCCTCCCAAGTAAGTTGAACTCTGCCTCGCCTAGTGTCGTCTCAGGAGGGTAGGTTTAGGTGGTGGTGGAAGCAGGATTGGATTGCTAGCTTTGAAATTGTTTTGAATTCATTTTAATTAGGTCAAGCATAGGGTATGTAGGAAATGGAGTATTTATTAATTTATTCCATTTTGAAATGTGGTTGTTAAAATCTGTGTGCGCTGTGTCGGAATGGACGATTTCTTTTTTCAGTGGTGGCAATATACCTTTTTCCCAAGGAGCATGTGCAGGGAGCTACTACCCACAATATAAGTTCTTGCCACTGTCGTAAGATTGCCAAGGTTGGGGTGGAAATTCGATATTCTATAAGACCTTGTCCACAGAGCAGTCTGCACAGTGAGCTGCTATCGACAACGCTAGTTCTTGTCACTGCCATCAGGGGGCAGGTTGGTGGTAGCAGTCCTGTTGATACCTCTTCCACAGAGGATACGACTCAGTGAGTCGCTATGCACAATGATAGCTTCCCACTAACGTTTAAGGGCAGGTAAATAGTGGAAAAGCTCTACAAGACTTTTTCACACAGAGCGGGCTGCGCAGCGAGCTGCTATCCATAACAGTTCTACAACTGACATCATAGGTCGGGGTTGGTAGTGGAAATTATCTATTAGAACCTACCTAGATAAAAGATTCACCCGGTACTCGCAGTACACAGGTGAATACCAGCCTTATATAAAACCGGTCGAAAAATCGGGCTAATGAAATGAGTTTTTATGAGAGCCTAATTTCACAATCTAAGAAGCAACATTTATTCTTTGTATGTCTTCATATTTCCCCACTACCTTTGAGTTGACAAATATAATAAAATATCTAGTTTAATAAGATTTTAAAGTGAAATCGATGGTGTTCTATGGCTGCCATCTTGTCTTTTTGCATTCTCTCCCATTTCACCAACTCTGTGCCGATATAAGTAACCATTTGACACTGGAGCCAGGCATTGTACTTCCTGTTCCATACTAAAGCTATTTTCGCCCGTATTTAGACTACGTTGTCATTCACCCGTGTACTGCGAGTACGGGGTGAATCCTTTATCTAGAACCTACCATGCCAAATAAGGGCAGTCAGTTCACTAGTGAAAATATACCACAATAATTATTGAACCTATGCTGTTATATACCTCAGGTAGAAACCAGCTGCAACAAAATATGTGACTGCAAATAAGGATCTGCCATTTTAAAGTGTAAGAAAGTAGGAATTTAAATAAGTGACTTAATTTAAAGAAAATAGGTCGTACCGACTTGAACTGTGGTATTTGCGGAGAGGGAGTATGGTATTTGAAGTGAACTTAGGTTATTATGTATCAAAATAGTAATCCCTGGTGAAATTAGGTCAGACCTGTTGGAATTAGGTCATTCTATGTGAATGTAGGTCAAGGTCGGTAGAATGATGTCATGCTACTTAGACGGACTCAATAGTCTTCACACAGTATTTAAGATGGTCACTCTGTGAAGGCACTCATTAAGTAAGTCCCTCAAAGTTGCATGATCAGGTGCATTTTGAATTTTGCATCCGATAACATTTTCGAAACCAAGCACTTATCTGGGTTTGATACTACTTATCGACTTAGATACCAGTGCATTTATTAAACATGCGTTGCTACATTTAATGACTATTAATTCAATTTAATAGAATCTGCCATCGCTCCAAGTCATACATGTCCATGGTATCCAGCATTTTGGTGTATTCACCAAATATGGTTGACAGGTTTTCACTTATGTCTCCAAACTTATGATAAGTTACTCCAAGCTCAAGTAACGTAGATTATAATTATCAATAATATTTTGTTCGAAAATATAGCATAGTCAAAACAATCAGATTATGTAACGCTAAACAAAAAGATTGTGTAAGAAATAATTTCCTTCAATCCATTGATCGAATAACAACAAAAGGGTGGCGCCGTATCCTATTTAATAACAGGAAACATTGGGATTACTTTGTATTTGCTGTGATGTTCAATAACTTAGTCTAAAGTATTACAAATGTCAGTTTGTTGTTTAACCGTGGCTATGAATGTTTGTGGCGACTTAGGTTAAGGAGACATCTATGATTCACGGTGTACCAGGTATTTTTTCCTAAACATGATCCATCCACTTTATTTTAATTCAAATATAAAGCAAGATAATCACATGTTCTGTCTAGATAGAGGATAGAGCCCAATCATGAGATGCAGAAGAGATTGCAAAGGTACTTATAAAAAAAAAAAACATTTGTATTAAAATCACATTTCATGCCAAGATAGGCGATATAGGCCAATCAAGAAGCACAGAACAGACTGCAAAGGTGTTTTTGTTTGTTTTTATTACCTTATCTATTTTTTAATATTTTTTTTGATTATTTCTGTGGTTTTTTTTGTGGGTTTTAAAAATTGTTTTAAAATAATAATTTTTTAACAGATATGATTGAGCAGATATTGGTGAGAAAGCAATAGTTTGTATTGAAAGATGATCTACTGAGAAACCCCCTCGACGGCTCTAACCCAATTTTGTTTTGGCATTCATAACATTTTTGGAATAGAGCTCATGAAATGTAAAAAGATGTTCTGCATGAGGAGAGGGCTGGCTTTTTCAACGAGTACACTACTTTCAATTCAATTCTTTTATTGTAACTCTCTGCAAGGTATGTTTACAATAAACTGAGGTGATACAATATAAATGCATACAAATTCCTTACAGACAGAAAGGATCCCAGAAAAGCGATGCTTATCTAGCTGCTCTCCACTTTACAATAACGAAGCTTAGCCTACCTCAGCTAGGGATCACCACTGGGTTTTCAAGCCGTCTTAGTTTCTTTAATGTCATTTCCATTGTATATTATGGACAATACTATTCATGAGAACACTTTTACTCCATAGAAACTGCAAAGAGCTGTCTAAGCAATTTTTGTGGTACTTTTTCTTAGGTTCTCTATTCAATTGTAGACTCTGATAAGTCACCCCTATTTGTTTCTATATGAAAAATGTGTTGGTTTTTCAATACGCCTTGAGAAACTGACACAAATTGGAAACACAGTGGTGGTCCCTATCTGTTTACCCTGCCACCTAGCTTTCTACTTCAATGCAGTATTGACACTCACACACTTTTACCAGTCATACTCTGCTCAGATACGCCATTGTGATTTAATGTGTCCATATGTACAAATGTTTTCACTGGGTGCGCATTTAATGTGTGGTATCTTTCGCAAAGTCTCTTAAAATTGCATCGTCTAATGGTTTAGCGTTGTTGCTATTTTCTGAGAAAAATATGTTAAATTGATCGTTATAATATACCTTAATTTAGTTTGAAGTAACTTTGATTTAAAATGACAAACTTAAGAGATTTTTGAAGTGTAGCAATGCTAAATTAATGTTGGCTCCTTGTCATAACTGACCCCATAGGCTTCAGCAGTAATATGTTCTATTACATTGGTTTAGTATTCCCTTCTATGTACCAACAAATACTTAATAAGTGTACCCATATCTAAATTAGATATGAAGGTTCAAATCGAGTTAAGTGTTTTGCTTTTGAAAGTTTGATGCTTTTATCGGACTATACTTCGTTAAACTATTTTTTAATCTTGTGTTATGGAGGTGATGAAAATGGGAAATATTCTACATAAAGCAGGACTCGAAACATAACTCAGGGTATACTCAGGGTAGGTTCAACCACTATACAGCGCATAGCTTGTACAGGATCATGGTCACAGCAACCAGTGTCATGGGGATGATGAAAATGGGAAATATTGCGCCTAGAGCGGCACTCAAACCCACATCTCTTTGCATTCCGGGCCAGTGTGCTAACCATTACACCACCTAGGCTCCCTGATGTCACCACACTACCCAAGCCTACCTGTCTATGTGGCTCCTTGACTGAGAGGTCAGTACAGACTACTACACTTATTTGATTTGATTTAGTGCTAAGACAGTAATAATGCTTTTGTAAGATTAACATGTTGCTTGTATGAAGGTGGGTGGGGGTGCTCCTATGGAGTGCATTAAAGCTGATTAGGCAAATGAAAACAACAAATTTGTCAAACTGAAAGTACTTATCTAGATTTGATTTGACATACCGAATTTAATTACTGTTGCACTTAGTAAGCATGTGTTGCTACATAGAAGCGAAGACAGGGTCGCTTTCATGGAGGTTCAAAGCCGGGTCGAGTCAAGCCAATGACTTAAAAATTTCTACTTGTCGCTTCCTAGCCAGGTGCTCAGCAATATTAGGATAGAACAAGGACTGGTTGGCTCAGTGTCAGGATAATGTGACTGAGTGGGATATCAGGTTATGGTACTGGTGGCCTGGTCTTCCAGTGGTGCAGCACTATAAAGTCGTCATGAGTGCACAATGTCACAAGTCCATACCCATCCTGATATGACCTTAGATGTTGCTAGGACGTAAAACCACAACACACAAACAAACATCTTTCATGGAACCTGTTACTGCTGAAGCGTATCATATACAAGTTTTGATGTCCTTGCCAAAATTATTATGTCTGTTTTAGGTTCAAATATCGCCAAAGTTAGCCATTTATAATCGAGGTCGACTACAACAATCAATCTAATATGTTTATTTCAAACAGTGGTAGAAACTCGAAACCATCGGACACAGCAACTTTAATGCAGGTGATGAGATACTGTGTAGATGTACAAATGCAGGTGGTGTTCTACTGTGGAAATATATTAAAGCAGGTGGTGGCCTACCTTGTAATTGTCAAATAAATGCAGGTGGTGTCCTGCTGTCGGAAATATTAACGGAGCACTGGCATACTGTGTAGATCCACAAATGCAGGTGGTGTCCTGCTGTGGGAAATATTAAAGCAGCACTGGCATACTGTGTAGATCCACAAATGCAGGTGGTGTCCTGCTGTGGGAAATATTAACACAGCACTGGCGTGCTGTGTAGATCCACAAATGCAGGTGGTGTCCTGCTGTGGGAAATATTAACACAGCACTGGCATACTGTGTAGATCCACAAATGCAGGTGGTATCCTGCTGTGGGAAATATTAACACAGCACTGGCGTGCTGTGTAGATCCACAAATGCAGGTGGTGGTCCTGCTGTGGGAAATATTAATGCAGCACTGGCATACTGTGTAGATCCACAAATGCAGGTGGTGGTCCTGCTGTGGGGTGTACTAACACAGGCTGTGTCCTGCTGTCGAGATTCATGAATGCAGCTCGCATCCTTGAGGGCTTAATGGTCATTATTATAAACAGTTTGTGCAATCATATGACAGCGTTCACCAAGGACTAACAAATATAGTCAACAAAGGAAATCTTATCTCAAGGACATGCGTGTCAGCTAAGTATATGTTGTGTTGTCCGAAAATATTGTCACCGTGAGGAAATTGAATTATTATACAATTGTCAAATAATATACCTGTGCATATTTGTTATATACATATGATTTTAATTTCAAAGGCAACATTGTACGGGCAGTAAACTTTGTTAATTAAATCGGCAGTACGGGTTAAGGAAGCAAACATTTGTTGTTGTTGCGGTAAATATCATTTATTTGTCTGAATACATATTTTGTCTGCGCCGAGGCAAAATAAAATAATTTATCTCCACTATAAGGTGCATGGAAATACGTAATCAGTATCGTTAATTGTTAGGACACAACAACTGTGTGTTGCCAATAATGGTTAACAATTCACTAATTAAACAGTATCTGCTTTCTATTTATTCTAATTTCCGTTAGGATCGGGACATAGCTCAGGTGGTAACGTGTCCACCTTTGAAGGTGTCGGTGATCCTATCGAGCCTGCTCAATGGACACATTTGCAGTTTAGGTTATTTTCCCTTCCAACCAGTGGTTCACAACTGGTTCATCAAAGGTTGTGGTATGTGCTGTCCTGTCTGTGGGAAAGTGCATATAAAAGACCTTTACTGCTTATCGGAAAGACTAGACTGTGGGTTTCCTTCAACAAAATGTCAGAATGACAATATGTTGGACGTCCACTAGCTAATGATAAAAGTCAATGTACTCCAGAGGCGTTGTTAAATAAAACAAACTTTCTGATTTCTTTTGATATTTCTGCTAACAAAACAGCAAGTGATTTATCTATTAATGAGTCATATTATGTGTGAAGTATATGATAATGCTCTGAATTCATTGCTAAGTCAACTATGGAAGAATGTATAAATATATAAATGATGAGTTCCGGTGCAAAACCACGTAAACGCCAATCCAAAAATGGAGATAAATGTTGGAATCAAACCTTCAAAAACTTTACTTTTTTTATATTCGTTATCTTTTGTGTATTACTCCATAACCATGCGACCATATGACAAGTGGATTTAGTGAGAATTAAAATTATTTTCGGGTAAAAATATTTCATTTATAATACATTTGGGATTGACGTTTACGTGGTTTTGCACCTGAACTCTTCAAATGTTTAAATGTGAAATGTCAGCCAGATTCTGATTATGTGCCCATGTAGACTCATCGGAAAGAGGAAGACCAATTTCTCAAAATGGGATTACCCCCCCCCCCCACACACACACATCTGGCGAGTCAGGGGGCGGGTCAGACAACTACTGACGCCGCGGAGAGCAGATGGTTCAATAAACCAAGTTGAAGCGTACTCTGATTGAATCTTGGTGTTCTTCTGTGAGTAACCGTGTGAGTGAGAGTCGGAGGGCCGTGGGCCATTACACATAGAAGGGAATGCCAAGTCAATTTAATTGAACCTGTTAGTGCCGAAATGTAGGGTGCTCAGCATTTTGATGCACAAACAATGTTATTGTCCAAGAATACCTCGCAAGTTAGCCATTTATATTAAAGGTTCATTTGAGTGCGCGCTTCCCGCTTCTGTAATCGACTTACAAATACCCGTCCCAATATGAATGACCTTAGATGTTGCCAGGATGTAAAAGTTCAACAACCAACGAAGTTACAAACGACAAGTTCAGGCGCAAAGCCCTGTAAATGCTGATCCAGAAATTGAGATAAACATTGGAATCAAACCATCAAAACATTTATTTTTTATATTCCGACTTTTTAGTTCATTACCCCATAACCATGTAATCATAAAATAGTGCAATTAGTGAGAATTAAAATTATTTTCAGTTGAAAGTCTTTTATTTAAAGTACATTTTATTGGCATTTACATGTATGTGTGCCTGAACTGTTCAAGTATTGATACTTGTCACTACCAGTGTGTGGTTCAGCATTACTAGGATAGGGTAAAGTTCAGTGGATTGAAGAAGCCCAATTGCCCACGATTGAAATGCCCTCTGCTAAGTCAATCAATGTAATAGTAACAAACTAAAGTAAGAGAGTTAATCACGATCAATCTGATATATGCATCTAATAAATATGGGAGCGGGACATAGCTCAGACGGTAGCATATCCACCTGTGGAGGTGTGGGTCATCCGATTGATCCTGCTCTGTGGACACATCTGCAGTTTGGGTTATTTTCTGTTCCAACCAGTGGTCCACAACTGGTTCATCAAAGGGTGTGATATGTGCCTGTGTTTGTGTCTGTGAGAAAGTGCATATAAAAGACCCCTTTGTGCTTATCAGAGAGAGTAGCCTATGTGCCGGCTGTAGGTTTCCTATGAAGGTGTATGTCAGAATGACCATATGTTTGACGTGCAATAACCGATGATAAAAATCAATATGCTCTAGAGGCGTCATTAAATAAAGCAAACTTTCTAATAAATATGGCAGAAACTTAAAACAATTGGACTATGTAACGTTGAAGCTCCTACAAATGAAGGCAATAGAGATGCCACGTTGTAACAGCAGACATGGGAGATTGGCGCCTGTTTACGATAATACACTGAAGAGCGCTGCAAACCAAAAGTGATCATATATCTCCCTTAAAACATGACTAGTTGACATATTCATCAAATATCAAGTATATTGAGTTATCTAAATATCAATAAACCACGCTATACTAAAAAACAACAACATGACTGACAGGCACGTTCCCCGTTATGCATGTCATAATGTTATTGTGCTTGTTCAATTTGTGCTATATATAATGATGGAACACCCCTGAGTATTGCAGCCATTATGGCATGTAGAAACATGTAATACAGGTGTTGAATATTGAATATTGATATGTTCATTGAAATGATGCGTAAGTTCTTATATCTGACCAAACTTTGGAAAACTGTCATAGTCATTGTCAAAACTTTGTTTTCTATTGCCTATTATTATATTAGTAAGTAGGATAACCTTTCTACTTTTGGATGGCTTGTAATTTTCTTTGCTACAATTATTATCCGTTGGTTAAAAATTCTGCGATGTTTTCAAAGTAGTGGTTTCCCTATTAGAATTTGTGGTTGTGCACCATTTAAATCATTAATTTTCTCGATAGTCAGATCACCGCTTTGAGGCAACTGTTTCCCATGGCGGATCACACAATAAGTATATGGGAATTTTATCCGGAAGCTATTAGAATAACTTGACCTAAGAAATCCAGATAGTGTACATACAGAGATGGAATGGGTTTCTTGGTATTTCTCTATGTAAGTGGTGTGGACCTGCTTCTTCCCTAGGTAAAAAAGGTCATGTCTGATGTGAAAAAATCCTCTTGCAGTTTATGAATATATTGGAACCAACATGCTAATTGCTTTCCCTTGGCGTCTTCTGTTATTCTGGGTTGGTTTTGTGTATCATGATATATATAAAGTGCATTACTATATCGTATTACATGTATGGTCAGTTTAAGTTGCAAGTAAAATAAGTGTGATTGGGGTAAAAAAAAAAAGAATTAAGTATCTGCATACAATTGTACATGTTTGTTTATATGCGTGTATATGTGTATATTTTACATAGCTATATATGTACATGTGTATATACATAAATAGATGCATATGTATACATAACTCTATGTGATGAGGCTGGTTTTCACTACTTAAGCCTCACAACGAAAGTAGGAACGAAAGATGCCAACAAAGGAGTGTCGGTACATACATTGTATTTCCCGAAGAGGTGGGGGCTAGTCCTAAATTTACCTGAGGCCATGTATTGTGGGCTATTACATACTCTCTCCCCTCATGTGAAGGGCTGGACACCTGACCATGTGTTGGTCGATTTAGAGAGGTTTTACTGTACAACCATTTGCATATGTCTGTATACATGTGACTATATGTGTCGATATGATTGTGTCTGTGTGTGTACATACATTTATGTATTTACATATGAAGAGTTCAGGCGCAAAACCCTGTAAACACCGATCCAAAAATTGAGATGAACATTGGAATCAAATCATCAACAAGTTTATATTTTTAAATTCTACTTTTAGTTCATTTCCCCATAACCATGTAATCATACAAGTGGGATTACTGAGAATTGCAATTATTTTCAGGTAAAGTATATTATTTAAACTACATTTTTGGATTGCCGTTTGTGAAAGTACAACGTCTGAACACTTTGACTTCTGGATACTGAATGGTTTATTCCCATCCAGGGCTTACTGAACCGCCAGCTAAACTTTCCATGATGTCATCTCATTTACATACTCCTTTGTCTCAGTCACTGTCTAGAACATTATGCATCTCATTAGTATATATTACAGACATGTCTAGACGTCTATTATGCATATATCACACCGTTTATGTGGATTTGTGCCTGAACTCTTCATATATATCATGCGACATTACATGTTGGCAGGACGGAAAACTCCTCCAACCAACATATATATGCAGATATATGCAAACATATGAGTCAGGTGAGTTGCTCTATATTTATTAATTGAATTATAGTGGAATTGAGCTCAAAGTTAATTCAACCTTACATCAGATAACACTTCATGTATGCATAATATATAGATCTATATATAGATATTTATATAAGTATCTCATGCCTACATGAAATACAAACTGTCTGCAGACCATGGTTGGATTTGAGGGAACAGTGGTTTGTTTATAAGGGAACAGTTGCGCCGCATTTAAGGTACACCTAGGAGGCGCCTCGGAGAAGTTCCTGACAGCACGCTAGTCTGAACGACTTTAGCTGGCGGGTGCCTAAAAAATGCCAGCCTCCATAGGGTGCGGCCATTTGCAATTGAAAAGAAGAACCCTGATTGGTTGAGACCACTGAATTTGGCGGCCTTTTTCAAGGAGCTTTTTGTCTCACGTCTAAAAAGAGAGATGTCTCTGAGACGACTCTGAGGTGTACCCTGAACGCAAATAGGCCAAAAAGACGTCTCAATGCCGTCTTGGAGGCGACTCGGAGGCGTACCCTGAATGTGGCCGTGACGTTCTGTGTATGTGTGTCAAACTAGGTCTCAAAGCAAAATGAGCAGATGTAAGCGACGTGAAAATAAAGTTGTGGTTTACCACTTTGGATTCTGTAAGTACATTGTTATCGCGTGACTTTGTGCATGACTTCATGCATGACTTCACACATTAGTTAATACATTAGGAATCCATACATCGGTCCATGCCGAGGTCCATGCATCGGTTCATGAATGGGTCCATGTATTGGCCCATGCCTGGGTCCATAGATGGGTTCATCGATTGGATTGGGTCCATGGATTATAAACGGGTATGCCTGGGTCCATGAATGGGCCCATGAATGGGTCCATAAAGAAATCCATACATGGGTCCATGTATTGATCTAAGCATGGTCCACGAATGCGTCCATGCCTGGGTCCATGGAATTGGTCCATGAATGGTTTTGCTCATCGGTCCATGCCTTGGTCCATGAATTGGTCCATGAATGGTTTTATACATGGGTCCAGGCCTGGGTCCCTGAATTGCTCCATGAATGGTTTTGCACAACGGTCCATGCCTGGGTCCATGCATTGGTCCATGAATGGGTTTATACATCGGTCCAGGCCTGGGTCCATGCTTGGGCGACTCGCTACCTCCAAAAGAAGAGCGGCATGGCGTATCGTTGCACTATAATACAACAGACACCCCTACCCCTCGTTGTTTGGATAAGAGTGTTCAGTTCATTTAAAAGTTGTCGCTAATTCCTTATCCTCTGCTCATTTCTCGAATGGGAACTTCTCTGCGCCATCTTCAAACCCGCTTCAATGATAATCAAGCCTGCCCCATCCTGATATGATCTTAGATGTTGCCAGGACGTAAAACCCCAACAAGCAGCAACAACAATCAAGTTTGCAGGAAGGAAGATATAGCACCGTAACCAGTGGTAAAGGCCCTGTCACATTACGGCGTATGGCGGGAGCGTATTGAAAACCTACGTAGGTCCTGCGCGTGCCGGCCTATGATGACATTTGGTGACCTTTCGGGTGGTTTTGAGCGTATGTGGAACCTACGAGGAGCGTACGAGGAGCGTATGAGGAGCGTATGGGAGCGTATGGGAGCGTGCTGTGACATTTTTTGACAGTATGGGCCATACGCCCTCATAGGTCGGGTTTTTTTGAGCATGCACAAACAAATTTGGACGGACGGATTTATGAAAGCGTATGGCGGCGTATGCCTCATACGCTTCACATACGCCGGCATCTGGCGGCATCTGGGGGCGTATGAGTAGCGTATGCGTAGCGTATGAGTAGCGTATACGGCGTATGCCGACGTATATGACGTAACGCGCTTACGCCGCCATACGCTCCCGCAAAAAAACCTAATGTGACAGCCCCTTAACCATCCCGCATTCTGATGGTTGTGTAGGGGCGCGTTCTGAAAACATCTCCTCTGTTAAACACCAGGTGGCGACACCAATCCGCAGGAATGCCCATCAGGTGGCGCCACAGAGCCGGGTTCGTCTCTAGCCGGTGACAGTGATCTCCCGTTCATCAACGGCAACTCTGTGGTTGCAGACCAATGTAGTCCTGACACAGATGTCCTTTCATCCGAGGGACAGTCAAATAAAAGAAGGTTTCGTACATTGAAAAATGATACCTGCATATGACAGCAGGTTCGTTAATCGCAGGGGTCGCCTGGAGACTCGGATTTGTGTACCATTCCCCTACCGGCAGCAGACTGAACCAAGCGTCAAGCTGAGGCAGTAGGTTACATATTATATTCCCACAGGGGGGGGGGGGGTGTACTCTGATTGATAGACGACCAGACCAGCAGACGGGATGGCCGAATGAGTTGAGCATCCGTCTCCCATTTTGGTAGATTGTGGGGTTCAAACCCTAATTTGATTGTTTGTTTGTTGTTTTAAGTCCTAGCAACATCTAAGGTCATATTATTAGGATGGGCACCGACTTGTAACAGTGCACACCCATGGCGATGTTATAGTGCTGCGCCACTGAGAAACCAGGCCGTGACCTGATATCCCACTCAGTCACATTATCCTGGTTGTGGCAGGGTCTCCCAGTGGGGCAGGGCTATTAAGTTCCCATGAATGCACACTGTCATAAGTCAGTAGACATCCTGATATGACCTTAGATGTTTCCAGGACGTAAACATCCAACAACCAACCAACCAACCTGACTGATGGACATCAAAGTCACTGCCAAACATCTTTTCACTGACTGTCTAAACCTACCCCCCAGAGTCTTATCTGTTTATTTGTTATCCAATGGGGGGCTCCGTGGCGCCACCTAGTGGAAACACCAAGCAACTTATTGGTTCAAGCTTCCATCGGTACATTTGAAGAGTTTTTTTTGTTGTTGAAGATTTATACTGCCTATCATGGATAAGCCTGAATAGGCTTGTTTTCACCATTAGACAGTTTGTCGATAGAAAGCCCGAGCCTACACTTTTACCGACCCAAGGGATTTTTAACCTCCCACACCACATAGACATGGTATGAGAGCAACTGGCCTTTGATGTCGCTGTAAGTTATACACAGCGGTGGAAATCCAAATTGGCAGAGCTGGGGGCACGGGGAATCGAACCACCGACCTTCAGATTAGGAGTCCGACCTAGAAAAAAGTCAGACACTCTAACCACTCCGCCACAGAGAACAGCCACCAGTCGGGCTGATCAAACCCCCCACAAACGCCATTCGGACCGAAATGAAACCATGACTACCAGGCTTGAATTGAAGATGCCATCATTGCGATAATAAAATCTGTTGGTTTTTTGTTGTTGCAGAAACCACCACATCCACTATGTAATGCATTACCCAATATGAAATGGATAGATAGATTGATGTTACCTGCAAAGCACAAGAGCAAATTCTGTTTTATAGGGCTGTCACACTAGGACGTAAGAGCCAACGTAAGCCTGATGTAGGTGAGGTTTCATCATTACGTTGAGGTACATTGGGTTACGTTATGCCAACGTCAGACTGATGTCGAGCTACGTCACGTTACCTCATGCTACGTCATCGCGCGTCAAGGTTTTCAACATGTCCAAAACTTTTGACGTAGCTCGACGTGAAGCTGTGATGCCGCGATCACATCACGCTGACCTCATGCTGATGTTACACGAGCGTCACAGCTGCATCGGTGACGTTAGATCCACATTCCCTTACGTCAGAGAGACACGCAGTCGGGGAGGAACGTGCGGCCAGCATTAAGTTAACACTGGTCTAACATATCACAATGTCGGCCGAACGCGTGTGTGACGCATGGCAAACATCGCTCCAACGCTTCGATAAAGTGTCCGGATGTACTTAATGTCGTTGACGACCCTCTAGCGTGCGCGCAACATCTGTGACGTCATTCGAATGTGTTCTGAACGTGGTGTGAATGTGTCGCCTTCGGTCGGGTGCTTTGACTGATGTCGGCCCATGTCCTGGTTACGTCGAGCGCGTCAGCAATGTGCTGTCATCATGCTGATGATGTTGGACTGACATCAGGCCGATGGTACGCTCTCGGTGGACCGACGTCGACTGATGTCGAGATATAACGGTCCAGTCGGTCGTGGCAACGTTGGGGTGGGTGTGATCACACCAGGCTGACGCTAAGGCACCGTTAAAGTCACGCTAGCCCGGCGCCGCGCGTGCTGGAGTGTCGCGCATGCTGGAGTGTCGCTAGTCCGACGTTGACACAATACGCTAGCCCGACGTTACGGTCACGTTAGACTAATGTCAACTATGCCGCATCGACGTCCAACTTGTGCCGAAATTTGCATACTACGCCAAGAAGTTTGTCGTATATAATTATTTTCACGTTGTCCCTACACTGACATCGTTACGTCGTAGTGTGACAGGGCCTTAACAGAGAACACCTCAAATGTATGTTTCGGTGTTTGCATTCAAACTCTTTGTTTTCTCACCCAGTCCCTACATTCTACTAGCTTGCTGTTAACTGGGTGTAGTCTAACTGGCTTTATTTGATGCTTTCGGAGTGCATTCGATGTCACATCGGTGTGTTCGAAGCGGGCATATTTCTGAGAGGCTGGCTTCGAAGGGGCTTCCTTTGTCTAACTGGAAACTGTCACACTCATGGTCTGCCAGTTGTTTCAACATATATTGTACTAGGGTATATATAATATATATATATATATATACTGTATACTATATATAGGATTTTTAGTAGATATATTATATTAATATATATAGTGTGTAATAAATAAGGTACATATATTTTGATATATAAAGTGATGTATGCGGTATATATATATATATATATATAAAACATGTAATATATATAGTATATACCACCTATATAATATCTAGTAATGTATATTCTATATATAGTAGTATATGTATAATATATCAAAGACCCTATAACACTAAGACGGCTCACTCCCTATCTCTCCCATGGTAATGTAAATTTTGCAGTGCCATATTGTGGGGGGTTTGATCAGCCCGACTGCTGGCTGGTGTTTCACATGTAAACACATAAAAGGCGAGAGGGTGAGTTTAAAATTTCCTGTCCCACCCCCCCTGGTCTCACCGCCCTTCCCCTCCCCTCCCCCATCCCATCCCCACCCTTCCCTCTCCCCATTTCCCTCCTCATTCACCTTACCCAGGGCTCTCACACCACACCTCCCTCCCCTCCCCATTCCTCCCCCTTCCTCCCCCATCCTCCTCCTTCCTCCCCCTTCCTCTCCGCCTCCCCCTCCCTCCCTCCCTCCCCCACACTCCCTCTCCCCCTCCTCACCCACCTCACTCGGCGCTCTCACACCACACTTCCCTCCCGTTCCCCTTCCACCTCCCTCTCTGCCTCCTCCTCACCCCTCCTCTCCCCGCTTCCTCCCCCTCCTCTCCCCCCCCACCCCCCCCACACACACACACACTCCCTCTTCCTCCCCTGCACTCCCTCTCCTCCCCCACCTCAGTCGATGCTCTCACACCATACCTCATGACCCCCTCCCTGATGTAAGCGGGGAGGCTGGGGTGGGGGGGAGGTCTCCACTGGTTGCATGTTGCTACTCCTATAGAACTCCCACCAACACCACGCCCCTCCACCTCTCCACCCCACCCATCTCCGCCACCATACACACAGTCCCCCAGCATCCTTCTTCCAGCACACTGACACACACACACACATGCACGCACACACATGCTCAAGCACACAGACCATTCGAACACCCCATTATAACACTATGAAAATGATCAAACCCACAAACTGGTGCGTTGGCTGTTCTTTTGCTTACACAGTACCGGCTGAGTGAGCCGTCTTAGTGTTAATTATAGGGTCTTTGAATATAATAGTAATAGATATGGACATTGGGGGCATAATCGATTAATCGACTCTGGTTACCCGAGCCATTTTTTGGCGCATGCGCAGATCCTGCAGACTCGGGTCGAATAATCGAATACGCTTCTCCACGCTTGGGTGACAAAAATGGTGGTCCTTTTATTTGTTTTTTAATAGCTGATATAATTACAGCAAAATATGATTTAAATATTTTTATGATGGCATAGTTTAGTATTATTTCCATTTAATTAATCTATGTTATTACCAAAAAAAAATATGTATGACTGGTACCAGTGGCTGTTATCCTGCAGGATGGTTCCAGTGCAAATGTGACGTCATCGCTCCTTGCAAACCCCAGCCAAGAGGTGGGTTACTGGGGTCGGTTTGTTTTGCACATGGCACGTGTATTTGTCTACTCCACTCGCGGTGTTCTATTTGAAATTCAGACGACTCGGGTGACCCGAGTCGCCCAGGTCGTGTTAATCGATTACGGCCTGGATGATTGTGTTGATAGTTGGGGAGGAAAGCGCCACTGTCCCTACACCAGGAATTGACGCTTGAGTTTGTTCCACTTCAGACGGAGAATGTTTGGGTGGGGTGTGAGGGTAAGTACTTTTCGTACCGCCCTGTTTGTAACACAGCATTAAGGAACCTTTCGCTAACCATGTTTCAGTTTTACCACCGTAAGCGATAAGTGACACCGGAAGTGAAATGGACATGGAATGAAATGAACATGAAATAAACAGCGAAACAAAAGGAACACCAGCAATGGATGATATATTATTTATCTATAGTCAAAATTCTGTGCAAGTGAAGAAGATAGTAGGGGAGCATGTGCACACGTGACCTCCACTGAGCCGATAGCTGTCCCCGCCGCTGCATTTGGGGTAGTGAGCTGGTAGGCAAGGCGCTCCAGCCCAGTAGTGCGAGCAATTAACAAAGCGAGGGCTTGCAAACCTAAGAACTGCTTCTCCTATATGGCGGAGCATATCGGCCTGCATGCTCCCACAAGTACACAATAATGTAATAATAATACACCCACATATATCATCAGCCACAGCCATCTTATATTTAGTTAACCACCTGGGTGATACATAGCAACATATATATTTGGTGGCAACAGGCAGACAATACAGGTGGACTCCATTCAAAATAATATTCGCACAATGAGTTATATTTACATCAGATTTCATTCTGGTTATCGGACATGGCTTGTTCCGGAGTCACGTGCAAGCCGCCATTTTGGAATGGAATGTTTGTCAACACCGCCTTGAATGAAGAATGCATCCTCCCATGCATGTATGCATGGGAGGATTACTTTGAACCACTATGCGGTGAAAAGGACCATTTAAAAACTTTGACTAGTGTTACCTCGAACCACCAGGTGGCAGCACTATGCAGGGTTCAAACCTTCACAAACACTACCGCATCACCAGCAGTTCCACATGGTTGTAAACACATGCAGTATATAAACACAAATTAACGATAGAAATAAGATGCATCACATCCATGCAACACACCTTACAGATAAGCGTGGGAAATAAGGAAAAAGTTCATTTACCACCCCAAATTATGTCTGTTTCCCGAGATACAATATTCACCGTATACTTGCAGTACGGTGAATATTGATAAAGGATTCACCCTGTACTCGCAGTACACGGCAGAACGACAACGTAGCATAAATACAGGCGAAAATAGCTTTAGTATGGAACAGGAAGTAGAATGCCTGTCTCCAGTATCAAATGAGCACTGAGTTGCTTAAATGGGAGAGAATGCAAAAAGACAAGATGGCGGCTATAGAACGCTATCGATTTCGCCTTTAAATACTACTATTTGTTTTGTAATATGTTTCATCTCAAAGGTAGCGGGGAAATATGAAGACATATAAAAAGAATAATTGTTGCTTCTTAGATTGTGAAAATTAGGCTCTCATTTCATTTCCCCGCTTTTTCGAAAGCTTTTATATAGGGTTGGTATTCACCCATGTACTGCGAGTACAGGGTGAATACTTTATCTAGAGTGAATGACGATGTAGTCTAAATACGGACGAAAATTGCTTTAGTATGGAACAGGAAGTGGAATCCCTGGTTCCAGTATCAAATGTCTACTTATATCGGCACAGAGTTGGTGAGATGGGAGAGAATGCAAAAAGACTAGATGGTGACCACAGAATGCTCTCGATTTCACTTTTATAGTTCATCAAACTACATGTTTGCATATATTTTTCAAATCAAAAGTAGCAGGTAAATATTAAGATATATGTGAAGAATATATGAAGAGTTCAGGTACAAAAACCACGTAAACGCCAATCCAAAAATGTAGTTTAAATAATAGATATTTACCAGAAAATAATTTTAATTCTCACTAGTTCCACTTTTCAAATGATCATAAGGTTATGCAGCAATGAACAAAAAAGTAGGAATATAGAAAAATAACTTTTTCAAGTTTCGATTCCAATGTTTATCTCCATTTTAGGATTGGCGTTAACGTGGTCTTGCGCCTGAACTCTTCATATTTTGCTTTTTAAATTCAGAATGTATCTGCTCATTTTATTTACCCATCCACTTTTTCTAATGGATTGTTTTCACCCCACTGCAAGTACCGGGTGAATCTTTGATCGAATCTGTCCCCTTCTGGTGCCAAGCAATGCTTTTCAAAATGGTCGCCGGGTAGGGACCGGGGACCAGTTTAGAGCGTTCTGAGCTGGTCATTCGCTGAGCGGTCTGTGGAGACACTGGGCTGCAGGCGACTCAGGGACACCAAGCTGCTCCTGGTGACATCTTTTCACGGTAGGTGGCGCCAACGCACTGTTATTCTCCACTGCGCTATTTGGTCACTGCTGTTTCGGTTTAACGATATATTGTATTTGAGATTCATTGAATCAATGTTTGCCCTATGTATGGATAAGTATGCAACATTATTTGAATATGTATATCAATACATGTGTATATGGAAATATATAGAATTACGTACAGATTTTCCTTGAATATCCATAAATATTCATACAAATCTATTCATAGATATTCCAAAAGATATATTCATAAATATTCCAAAAAATATATTCATAAATATTACTAAAAATATATTCATCAATATTACTAAAAATATATTCATAACTATTAATAACTATTCATATATATACATACACATATATATGGACAGACTACAACGTTATCCATACATATCCATAATGTATATTATATGCATAACATTTCATACAAATATGTAGACTATATATACACACAAATGTATAATATGAATACCCACATTTTCATCAATAATATTGTGTATTGATGCGGGCGTCGGTTATGGGGAGGGGGGGGGGGTCTCTTCACCTGTCCGTGCATTAGGTTTGGAGGATACAAATATAGATAAGGAAATATTAATTCCACTCCATGTATTAATACTTATATAATGCGTTATCCAATATATATATATACATATATATAAATATGTAAATATATATAAATATATATATATTAATAGGGAAACTCGCAATCGACTAATAACTGGGTGCCAAATGGGAAATTCTGCTAGGATCAGAATAAATAGGAAAAACAGACATATATATATATATATATATATATATATATATATATATATATATATACATAAGTAGAGTATCCCAGTATGGCAGCACAGTAGCGCCACCTCGATTCACTCAGCTGTACCAAAGAACCTATAATACTAAGACAGCTCACTCTCTATCGCTCCCATGGTAATGTAAATTTCACAGTGCCACCTTGTGGTGGGTTTGATCAGCCCGGCTGCTGGTTGGTGTTTCACATGTAAACACATACAATTATAGTATACATGATATAGGTAAGTATGAATACACATCAATATGAAATTGCTATGAACAAATACACATCATCATCAGCATCAGCATTATCATCAGCATTGCCATCATCACACATCTTTCCCATTCATATATACATTTATACATATAATATAGCACCTGTTTAACCAAGAGAACAGCCAGCGCACCAAGTGGTGGGTTTGATAATTTTAATTACGCAGTACAGGCTGAGTGAGCCGCCTTAGTATTATAGGGTCTTTGGCTGTAACCACCCTAATATGTTGCCATCATCTAAGAACCTAATACTGTAATCAATCAGTTAACTCCAGCTGGGATCGAACCCACTGTCTCTTGAATGTGAATACAACGCTGTGGAGTTTATTGATTGTCCAACCAAAATGCCCAGTCACAGGACATAACTCACAATGCCTTAGCAGCAGACGGGGTGGCTGAATGAGTAGAGCGTCCGTCTCCTGTTTTGGGAGATCGGGAGATCCAAACACATGAGTTTGTGTGTTCGAATCCTGGTTGAGTCAAACCAATGACTTAAAAATTGATACTTGTCGCTTCCTAGCCAGGCGCTTGGCATTATTAGGATAGTACAAGTACTGGTTGGCTCATGGTGCTGGCGGCCTGGTCTCCAAGTGGGACATCACTATAAAGTCGCCATGAGTGCGCACTGTCACAAGTCAGTACCCATCCTGATATGACCTTAAATGTTGCTAGGATGTAAAACAAACAAACAAACAATGCCTTAGGTACTGAATTAGTAAATATGTGGTCCCTTGGTTCGAAGTTGATTCGATAAGGAACGATTTGACAAGGAACTGCAGTTAACGAAAGGTCTATTGCAAAAATAGGTGGACAGAAGCCACCTGGCCTGACCTATAGATACGAGTTTGGTAGTACAGGTGGGTGGGTGGAAACGAAATGGTAGTGCAGGGTGGTTCGATTGCTGGTTCGCCGAGAAGTGCCAATAGCTTGCGGCTGGCTGGCTGGCTTATATCCAGCAACACCGGATGTGATAGCCCATCACTGCAACACCTGGGCCGCATTCAGGGTGCATCTCGCAGACGTCTCGGAGACATCTCTGCGATGCTTTTTGGCTTATTTCCGTTCATGGTGCATCTCGGAGATGTCTCGGAGACGCCTCCCATTTCAGACAGGAGATGAAAATTGCGTCGAAAATGGCCGCCATATTTAGTGGTTTCAGCCAATCACAGCACAGCTTTTCCATTGCAAATGTTCGCTGCCTCTGGGGGCGGCCATTTTCAAGACAACAAACTGCTTTTGCTGTACAGGGCCATCTCCGAGGCGCCTCCGAGACGGACCCTGAATGCGGCCCTGTAGACAGAGAGGAACCTGCTCGCCCTGCCCCCTTCGTCCATCTTTTTGTGAGTCATTCAGGAACAGTGGCGGTGCGCGGGCTGACTACTTCCCTTCAAATCAAGTGCAATGCCATCATTGCGACCATTAAAATTGAAGTCTGCGCACAGCATAAGTGCCTTAGCGAAACCAATATGCACTTTATTTTAATAATCTACTAAAACCTGCAGAACCAATCTAATTACGTTGGACTAAATGAAAATTACTTTTGGTGTTCATTTATCAATGTGATGAGATAAATTAATGCGCCACGTTAAAGCTGCAAAGTCCGATGAAGCATCAAATTTTCAAAATCAAAATACTCATCTAAATTTGATTCTACATATCCAACTAATACTGATACACTTATTAAAGTGGCATGGTCCGATGAAATATAATTTTGTCAAAATTAAAACAACTACTTACATTTGATCCTATATATCCAACTTAGATACTGGTGTATTGGGTAATGATTTGGGATAACATATACAGAATAACCAGTGAATTTATAACCTCACCCCTTTGGACACTCACTTTGAAACACCCATTATGCAGGGAGGCCATTATCCAATTAGGCCAATCTTGTGACCTCATCGCAAATGCACCGGGTTCTGGGCTTAACGCTATGACAGCAGCAGCCGTTCCGCAACCTATGCGCCGGCGGACGGCTCAGGATTGCCGAGTGTGCAGTTCGTCATAGGTGTGTGTAGACCAGGGGCCATATGCAGGAGTCAGTGTTAGCGGGGTTTGGTGTTAGAGCCTGTTACCGTTTAGCTATCACCGACGTCGGGAAGTGTGTCAAGTCATATGCAGGAGCGCGTAACACGTACATTGTAGCTAAACCTGAATTTATTTATAGATTTGGGAAATCCCTCTGCGTCTGTACCCATATATTAGGCTTAAATATATTAAATGCTGTCATATTTAACAGAATTACATACGCAATAAGTGAAATTTGATCAATTTAACCCTAAATTTGAAGCAATATTAACGCTGCCGCCGTAATGGCGGCGATATTAATAGTTATATTTTCGAATCGATGAATGTAATGTAAACAAATCGCCGCAGCCGCCGCATCGACGTCGCTTTCCATACTGGCAGCAGCGGCCATTTGTTTACTTTACGTTCGTCGATTCGAAAATATAACTATTAATATCGCCGCTAATGCGGCGGTAGCCTTAATAACGCTTTGAATTTAGGGTTAAATTGATAAAATTTCACTTATTGCGTATGTAATTCTGTTAAATATGACAGCATTGAATAGATTTGGGCCTAATAAACTCGCTAAACCTAATATTTTTTAGGGGTAACGTAACACTGGTTAAGCGTTTGGTGTTAGGCCTAACACTGACTCGTGCATACCATTTTTCGGCGCTAAACCGGAATTCCCGCCAAACACCATTTTGCCACGCTAACACTGACTCCTGCATACGGCCCCAGAACGGCTGCTGCAATCATAGCATTAAACCCAGAAACCTGTGCAATTGCAGCGGATCCCATCAAACCATTAATGCTCAGGCCCGGCTGAATCATAGAATGCAATTTCTGCCATTGGGATGATGTCAATCATATACCGATGTATATGTGATGTTAGATATTTGATGCTACTTGGTCAATTCCATAGATATAAATCAAATTAACCTTTCTACAAAATAATATTTGGCTAAAAACCCTAGTGCCATGGGCCTATGGCATCAATCCGTTCCCAGAATGTTCAGACCCCAAACAGAAATACCTACCTACAGCCATGTCAGGTTCCAGGATTAGTAGGTCATCTGTCATCACGTGGTCACAGTGAGATGACCATCTGGGTCATAGCCACAGGACTTTTGGCAAGCTTGTCAAAATTATTTTGGGTTTTTTTCAGCTCAAATTGCTCCAAAACTATCCATTTTTCATCAAAGTTACTCAGGACTAATGAATATTAGGATATAATGGTCAACATGACCTATTTATCTCGAATATAACTAACCATTCAAATGCCATCGGACCATGCAGCTATAAACATTGGTCGCCACATGGAAGGGCATTCCGAGTCAATTTAATAGAACCTGTTATTGCATAAGCCTATGGTGTGAGAGTTTTGGCGTGCTTGCCAAAACTAATTTTGCATGTTTGTGCTTCAAATATCTCCAAAGTTGGCCATTCAAACTAAAACTGACCGCAAAGGTAGATTATAACGATCAATTTAATATATTTATCTCTGAAAAATGGTGCAAGCTCAAAATCATCGGACTATACAACTTTAAGAACATATTCAACACTGCACAATGCACCTTTAATGCAGCACTGGAAATATTAGACATGTTAGATTCCATCCATAGAGTGGGCTAATTAGGTTCATTGTTCTCGTGTTGTTTGCAGAGTTTCTATCGCTTTGTCCCAGTTCGCGGAGCACGCTGTGCTCATTACTGCCTCTAATTGACACTTGTCGCTACCTCTTCAAAATGCCTCATCTGGAATAGTGTGAAACAGTAACCGGATGTTGTCCTTAGCTCATTGTTGGTGTGCAGTCACACCAGATTAATTGGAGTTCTTTTCTGTAAGGGCGTGACTTCTTGTATAAACAGAGTGTCCACCTGTGAAGATTTGGGTCATCCAAACAATCCTGCTTAGTGGACCCATTTGCAGTTTGGGCAATTTTCTATTCCAAACGACATCCGTCTGTAGGGTTTTAGACCATAGCCTACCTACATAGCCACAGACTCGAACACGCAACCCTACACAGTGGTCCACAACTGGTTCATCAAAGGCTGTGGAATGTGCTGTCCTGTCTGTGGGAAAGTGCATATAAAAGATCCCTTGCTGCTTATCGGAAAGAGTAGGCTTTCTCCAAAGAAATATGTCAGAATGCCCATATGGTTGACGTCCAATAGCCGATGATAAAAGTCAATGTGCTCTAGAGGTGTCGTTAAAGTTGCATGGTCCGATGAAATATAATTTTATCAAAATTACAACACCTACTTACATTTGATCTTATATATCCAACTTAGATACTGGTGTATTAGCTAAAGATTTGGGACAGCATATACAGAATAACCCGTGAGTTTATAACCTCACCCCTTTGGATGCTCACTTTGAAACACCCATTATGCAGGGAGGCCATTAACCAATTAGGCCAATCTCATGTCCTCATTAGCTTCGCCCGACCAAGTACGCGACCAAGTAGGCCTAATGTGCAGGGCCATAGAGGGGAAGGGGAAATGAGGTGGATGTTGCCCCCCTACTCCATGTTGGATATTCAATGCTATTTGGTCAATTCTATAAATATAATTAATCAATTTAGGTAATTTAAATTAATTTGTTTGTACATGTGTCAATTAAAATTGCATCTGCCATCAGGACTATGTATGGTATGAGGGAGGATGAGACATATGGATGATATAACGGTAAATAATAACAGCGCAATAATATGTACATGATAAATGCAAATTCATTAGATAGCAATGCGAAATGTTAATATAAAAATTAGTTTAAGGTGAATGATCATCTGCTCAGGTGTCAGTTGCTTATTATGTACAAATGTCAAAATTAAATTTGTTATCATGTCAATGATCGTTCAATTGAAGGGTTTGTGTTGCTTCGCTAGTAACCAATCAATGGCAGGTGTGGGTGGTTGGGTAAAATTGGAGCTGGGAAGGGGTCAATGAGGCAGATTGAAGTCCACTGACCAGCATAGGTGTAGGAGGTGTACCCACAGATTTTGTTGTGATTTGATTAACTGAGGGGCAGGATGGGGGTATGCCCTGGAGTGGGTTGTGATTGGCAGGTGGTTAGGCGGAGGAGGCCTGAGCACCCCCATGTTTGTGTGCCCTCCCCCCCCCCTCCGTCCCAGCGGAACGGGGGGAGGAGGTCAGCCTCGTAGCCCACCAGGTCCAGCAATGAACCCGAATGAGCACCCCTAGTTAGGAAAAACTAGGCATACGTTAATCAACTGCTGATTCGCCAGGGGTGAATCAGCAGTTGGATACAGCAGGTGACTGTCTCGAGGCGTTGTTTAAAAAAACCTTTCAGAGACAGCGCTGCGGGAGTAACTAGGTGGTGTCTGGGTCAGAGGTTAGTGACCGGGACCCCGTGTTACAGCTGGGGCGAACCCATGCCCGGGGGTCGGGAGGCGGCGGGAGGCGCACTTCTAAGCCGGTGTGGCAGTAAATCGCAAACCCCTGGAAATTGCACACCCCGGGGTTTGCGATTTACTAGGAAATCACAAACCCCCCCTGGAAATCGCAAACCCCCCTGTGTTTTGGGACCGATTCGGGCCAAATCTATTCAATGCGACTATATTTAACAGAATTATATACTCAAATCGTGAAATTTCATTAAATTAACCCTAAATTCGAAGCGTTATTAAGGCTACCGCTGCATTGGCGGCGATATTAATCGCCGAACGTAATGTAAACAAATCGCCGCCGCATCGACATCGCGTTCCATACTGGCGGCGGCGGCGATTTGTTTACTTTACGTTCGTCGATTCGAAAATATAACTAGTAATATCGCCGCCAATGCGGCAGTAGCCTTAATAACGCTTCGAATTTAGGGTTAAATTGGTAACCAAATAAGTGAAATTTGACCAATTTAACCCTAAACTCGACGAACGTAAAGTAAACAAATCGCCGCCGCCACCGAATGGGGGTGTCATGGTATAAAACCCCGGCCCGATCGCAGCCCCTGCCGTGAAGACAGTTGACTAAGCATTTATTTTTGTAAAATAAATTTAAAAGCTTTCATTGGATTGATTAAAAATATCTTAATGCGTGATTGAAGAGGAAGATCTGAAGTATTTAATGTAACCTAAGAGCAATTTATGCTGAAAGTATTAAAAACAGAGATAATAGTGAAAGTTGGGATATTCTGAGTGTCAGTGCAATCTTCATACAGAAAAAGTGAAATATCTCTAAAGCTACACCACTTAGAAACAAGCTGCTTGGTACACATATAGAAAACATATTCGACGGATAGATTATATTAAATTTATATGGTTAGGATTGTGCATTTCTATTACACTTTAATAGACACTGGCAGTGTGTATTCGTTCTGCAGCCTGTTTACAACCTCTGCGCATGCGCAGAGGCCACGGCAGGGGCTGCGATCGGGCCGGGGTTTTAAACCGTGACAGGGGGTTTGCGATCTCCAGGGGGGATATGCGATTTCCTAGGAAATCGCAAACCCCCCATGCCCATATATGGCATGGGGGTTTGCGATTTCCTAGGAAATCACAAGTGGGGGTTTGCGATTTACAGGGTTTGCGATTTCCTGCTACACCGGGATGAGGCGACTCAACCAGGTCTCCTGGCGACTCAACTGGGTCCCCTGGCAACTCAACCGGGTCCCCTGGCAACTCAACCGGGTCCCCTGGCAACTCAACCGGGTCTCCTCCCGACTCAACCGGGCAGTTTCCACAAACCCGCGGGCCATCAACACGGGCATCTAAACCACACTCAAATACCATCAGTCCGGGCGGGGTGGCCAAATGAGTTGAACGCCCGCTTCCCGTTTTAGCAGGTAAATGGGTTCGGTCGGTGTATTTGAGCAATGACAGCGTCAAAACAATGACGTAAAACTAATGTTATTCTTTTTCTATTTGTTTGTTTAACAAGGCCACACCCCCCCCCCCCCCCCCCCCCCCCCCCCCAGCACAAAATAATGTTATTCTGGTCGCTACCTAATGTGGCATTCGGCATTGGTTAGGTTGGGCGTGCTAACATGATTAATTCCCTAAAGGCCCTTTCACACTACGATGTAACAACGTCACCATAGGGAGAACGTGAAAAACGTCTAACTTCTTGGCGTAGTATGCAAATTTTGGCACAAGTTGAGCGTGGATGCACCGTAGTTGACGAGAGCGTAACATCGGTAAAGCATAGTTATAACGTCGTGCAACGAGAGAGGACAATGTAATTATGCTCACGGAATTATGTACGTTATTCCATCGCCAGAACTACGTTGCGTTGCGTTACGTGACGTTACATATGTCATGAAACGGTGGCACAATGCTAAATGTACGTTGGACATATGTTAGGCATACATTATCCCAACGATTTCACTACACGGACTGCACGTTCCCACCACCTTTAATGTGGGTCAACGTCATGCAATGTAGTGCAACGTAGTGACCAGTATTTTAATAACATCCGTATAACGTCATCGACGTTCGCTGAATGCATACAGAACATATGTCGAACGTACGTCAAACGTGAACCCTTACATTGGAGTTACGTCGAAAGTTTTGAACATGTTCAAAACCTTGATGCGCGCCGACGTAACACAACGTAACCTGACGTATCTCGACATCCGTCTAACGTCATTTGAACATCATTAAAACGTAACCCAACGTACCTCAAAATAATGACGAAACGTGAGCACGTCAGGCTTATGTTGGCTCATTACGTCGTAGTGTGACAGGGGTATAACGAGACACCGTATAGAATCACGGATGCTCTGCCGCTGTGAGCACCCCATGAGATTACAAAACTCTCCCCTTCATATCACCTGTGATGCCATTAGCCTAATCAAACCCACTCATGAATCAGTACCGAAAAGAGGAAGGAAAACTAGTCACACAAATGAACAGTGAATAAGTTGTGCTTTATTTGGCAGCAACTCCTGTCCATTCCCCTACATGTGACCTAGCACCCCCACTCCTCACCCACTAGTTCTCATTACCACTTAGCCTGTATACTGAAAGCAGTGCCCAGAGCCCATGGGACAGGAGTCCTATGGCTGTGGATACACTCAATTTGATTAGGTGAATTTAGGTAGCATCAGACAGAGTGTCTGGGGTTCCTGCTCAAAAGTATGTGTGCTTCACTCAAGAGCCAGGACTAGAGTGCCGGTGTCCAGTGTGACTGGAGCATCGCTCCTTCATTTACATAATTCTCTGCATCTCGTGCATTTAGTATGGTCAGATGGTCAAGGCAGTGCAGGCAACTGAGCAGTCCCACAGTCAGCCAATCAGGTGGCCTCACAGCTGTGGTGGGAGCCAACCCCCCAGTGGAGGTGGCCACCACCCTACTCAGCTGCAGGTGCCGCCCTGAGTGTATATGCAAATGAGGCTGAAGTTGGGCCTCCCTTATGGTCACAGGGGTGAATCAGCAGTTGGATACAGTTACATTCATATATATATATCCATATATATAGACCAAGAACTTTCCTCCTTGGTGATGGTACATGCTTAGAACTACACATAGAAAATGTCCACCCCTTGGGCAGTTTCCCCTAGAACACCTTGAACTGTTTCTTATATAACACAGCTCCTCCCTAATCCTAGGCAGCATGCAGGACATATATTTCCATAGTCTATATCATGTCATACTGTGAGTATGGCATCCTTGCTTTTTAGTTTACATAACCTTGTCCCCACACTGTCATTCAAGACTAAAGATGCTTCCTGCCACTATATAATTCTAAGCCGAAAATCCGTATATTTTTACAACCAGGTGCCGTGAGGGTGGGGGTAGTGGTAACAACGGTTTGCATGATTCTCTCCTGGACACATCGCCCCACATCTGCGCCTGGTGTGCATATAAGTTTAAACGTGTGCTATCACATAGAGAACAAGACTGTCTCAAAACGAGAAAGTTCCTCGATAAAAAAGCCACCGATGCCGCTGCTAGTAATTCTGTACGTTTTAATAGTACTCATAAGCTATTGTCCATAGATGGTAATTCTAATTGTGTATGTACGAATATAGCCCAGGCGCAGTCTAGCGCACCTGCTCAACCTGCTGATACAAATTTATCACCGGTAACTAAGCAACCTCTCGGTGCTAATCAAGAATTTGTTTATGTACCTTATATTGGCTCGTTAATTGATATCGTGCAATCTGGCCCGTCAAAACACTTGAGTGCTAATGATAGTGTAATTACCTCCACTTACGCTCCGCATGTGTTAATTAAATGTCTCGCCTCTACTGAACAGGTTCCTAAATCTTGTGCGCTGGAACCTGAGCAATTATTGGTTGATGACTCAGTTCCGATGCTTGCTTTTGACTGGTTCGATGCACAGATGGAGGTAGTGGTATCAGCATGACCCTCCCCCCTCACGGGGACCTTTGTACCCCCTCCCCACTTAGGTCAATTTTAAACATGCGCTTATGGAGTGCTGGCCTGTTTCTGAAGGAAAAGCATGGGTTGATTTAGGTATATATAGACACATTTATGATAAAGCGCGCGTTACGGGTGGTGCAGATTCCGAGGGACACCTGTTTGCCAGGGACACTTCCATTCAAATGCGTTGTTAACAGCCATGAGCAAATCTTCATACAGAAGAAGTCAAATATCTCCCAAATTACACCATCTAGAAACAAATTGCTTGGTACACATATAGAAAACATCTTTACCATAAAGACTATATTAAATTTATAAGGTTAAGGTTCTTGAATTCTATTAATTTTGAAAAAAAACAAACGTTTTGCACTGCGCATACCGTCAAACTCAAGGCATTGTCAATGGTCGTGAGCAATGTTCATACAGATAATACAGAAGAAGTCAAATATCTCTCAAATTACACCATCTAGAAACAAATCGTTTGGTACACATATAGAAAACATCTTTACCGAAAACATTATATTACATTTATAAGGTTAGTGATGATGCTGTTCGATTGTGACGCATGTGCAGAAGCGATGTGTCCCTCGCAAACTGGTGTCCCTGGGAAACCGCAACAATGGGCCTGCCTCATTTTTTGGAAAGACAAATAGCAATTCCGTCGGTCCTTAATATTCCAAAGTGGCGAGCTTTGTTGCTTGATTATCCGGATGTGTTGTTAGTAGATCATCCTCAGTTTGGCTGACCATTGGACTATACCTCCTCTGCAATTCCTGTCCCAACTTATAGGAATCATTCCTTGGCGGCAGAAGCAGATATGCATATTCGGAGGTTTATTACTACTGAACTTTCCCATGGGGCACTGATAGGCCCGTTCGATTCTCCTCCCTTTCTTCCCTGGTGCCAGCTAAGCCCAATGATGAAGAGGCCTCAAAAGAATTCTAGTGATAACAAGATTATCATACATCTGAGTTTCCCACGAGGTAGGAGTGTTAACACAGGTATAGTGAAGGGTTTTTATCTGGCTGGTGCTTTTTATTTTTCCCTGCCATCTGTTTCTGCCTTAACTGATAGGATAACACACTTGGGACCTAATGCATGGATGTGGGGAGGAGATCTAGCATGTGCGTATAGGCAGCTGACAGTATGCCCCCTGTCCAATCCGTTGTCGGGTATGTCTCTCAATAAGAAAATCTATTTAGACATCGCTCCCCTGTTTGGGTGTAGAACCTCTATAATAACATGAGGTTGCTTGGATGCGTTGAGCACCCCATGCTACTACAATACTCTCCCCTTCATATCACCTGTGATGCAGTCATACTAAACCAATAGTATCAACTTATCAACCAACACTAACCAATACTAAGGAAGAAAGGAAGACAAGTCACACAGATAGACAGTGTGCTTTAATGACACCAATGCCTGCTCACCTACCAGTGACCCATCAACCTAACCCTCAATTTCTAGCCACACAAGATACCATTACCTTTTTAGCCTGTGTACTCAAAGCAGTGCCTACAGCCCATGGGACAGGAGTCCTATGGCTGTGTATACACTCAATTGGAATAGGTGAATTTTACTAGCATCAGACAGAGTGTCTGGGGTTCCTGCTCAAGAGTAGGTGTGTCTCACTCAAAAGCCAGGAGTAGAGTGATCCCTCTCCAGTGTGTCTGGAGAAGTTTCTTGAATAAATAATTAGAGTGAGACTTGTGTGGTCATGATAGGCCAAAGGGGGTCAGGTTGTTAACTAGCGGTATTTTACACACTAGAATCTTAATAGGAAATAGAACCCTAACTTCTGTGTGTGGAGGCCTGAAAGCACTAATGTAGATATTACTCAAGCGATGATCTGCTTACTGTATCTGCTTACTATATCTGCTTACTATATATGCTTACTATATCTGTTCCAAGAAATATCAAACCAACAGAAATTAAGTGTGGTAAAGTCTAGTAGGGAAGGGTGGCTGGCTCCTCCTGCTGGGCTGTCTCCAGGTCATCTGCTTGCCACACCCCCTGCCCAGCTCTTTTATTCAGATGGAACACATTCAAAATACAGGTACACAGTTGCTGGGAGTCTCCTCAGTCAGAGACAGTAACATGGCATTTCATTGGCTGAACTCCTCCAGTCAGTGGTGGGGGAGGCAGGGTGGGAGTGGGTGGACCCCCACCACTCCCACCAGCCCCCTCCCCCCATCTAGGTAAGGGGTGGGGGGGACAACCCACCCACCCCAAGTCAGACACACACACACACAGCCACAGCCCCCATGCATTGTCACCTGTGTGCTAACACTCCCTCAGATACTGGCATCTGTAAATCATACCATAGCAGGCACACAGAACTTAATTCTTGACTTAATTATTATACTCATTCTGTGGCATTCTTCACAGACTATTTGTCTGGGTGGAGAAACCAGTCTGCATCAACTGTATATGCTGCCCTTAGTTTCAGCATTTACCTCCTTTCATACAATATATAATACCAACATACTTCAATTCAGTAATACATGTAAATATACCAATACAGTCATAATTTTCCAGAGTTCTTATCTCCAGTGGTTATATTTGATGTAGAACCTTAGAACAATCGGATATTAATTATCACTTCACTTAATATACATAATCTACCATGGTTTCACAACTTGGTTTGAATAGTATGCACATGTACTTAGCAACATGATAGAATGAATTAGGTATTATTAGAGAGGTTTTATAGTGGTACTTATATAATTTGAATATTATTATAATGACTTTATAGAAATAACTGGATGATTTAAATATGATTAAGACAGTTTTCTTAATGCTTCACATATGAGTTTGATGAAAAGGAGATATTTTAGAATTTATTTAAACTATTATTTATTTATGAACCAGACCTAAAAAGTCGGAATATTTTACAAGGTGACCGGATCTCCCACAGCCAGCCAATCAGACACTCCCCTACAGACTGGTCAGTGCAATGCCCTGATATGGGGGAGTTGCTGCCCAAACCAGCCTGCAGGGTGTGGCTCTAAGGAATGTGGTATGGCTGGTGTGCTTGGCCCTGGGTCCGGTAGGGACAGGTAGTTGTATACAGTTACAAGTAGATATATATATGTATATACCAAAAATGTCCTTTTTCTCCAATTGCATTCTTTATAAATACATAGAGGAACATTTCATCAACCTTGAACTGCTTCATATATAAGAACATCTCTTCATTAACTTTAGGCATCATGCATGAACATATATCTCACATAGTTTATATCATGTCATCATGTGAGTGGGGGCACCATTGCTTTTAGATTACATAACCTTCTCCCCACTCAAAAGCACAATAATAATAATGCTCTCTGCCAATATATAATTCTTTACCGAAAATCCGTATATTTTTACACGTGGGTGTCATCACGTGGGTGTCGGTGATTGCTTGTGCCCATACAACGCCCATACAATGCCCTATACAACAAAATAGGGCCCTGAAAATCTGCCTGAAAGTAGACAAACTACACCCCACTTATGACCTACACAAAAGAACTAAAGTAAAGCTACTAGAAAACAGAAGGATAATCCACCTAAAAACATTAGCATATGGATATAGCCAAGACATTAAGCGCCTAACCCAACCACTAAGGGACACCAGAGCAAGCAAGGCACCACTACTAAGGCAGAGCAGAAGCCAGATCAAAGCCCATGAAAGGAGCACACTGGAATTGGCCGCCAAGGCATGGAATGCGCAAATGGTGAAAGAAAGACAAATCCCTGACCTAAAAACGTACAAAAAATATCTGTGCAAAATAAAAACTGGGAGCCCCAACTGAACTGCACCACAAGGGGCAGGTGATATGTCACGGCCCACCAACTGGACAGCCCAGGGCGGGATAACCGGAAATATAAAAGCCAGATAACATATCCAACAACAATATAAATCAAATCAAATTCAAACAAACATAACTCAACCACCTATTACATACAGGCCTATGGACATGTAAATAAAATAGGCTAGTATAGAATTAAGTAGAAAAAAGTGGAAAACTCTTCCCAAGAAAACCCCAAAACACTAACATAGAACCTTAAGAAAACAACTAACATAGTAATAAGAATAGAACACAAATTCAATGCCAAGAGGGCCCAACAAAAACTAACATAGGCTACTAAGCGTACCAACAGACTATCTATCTGCTACTGAAATGCAGACAATCAAATAACTTATCAGCAGCTACTGCTTGATAAGACAACACCAACACTACAGCTGGCCAGCATTGAAAACATGCTATGAACAGTATAAATACAGCCTCAATAAAATATTTTAAAAACGAAAAAAAAACGTTTGCGTTAGTGTGGTTACTACGGAAAGCAGGATATTTCTCACTATGCTACTTTTAGATGACTTCATAGGTATTGAAAGCACTGAACAAAGGGCATTAGAGGCTTTTAATAGCTTCAATAACTTGACTTCTCAACGAGGCTTAAAATTGGCCCCAGATAAATGCACAACTCCTAGTACAATGCTTACGTGGCTTGACTTTATAATGAATTCCATTGATATGATATCACAGTTACGCTTCCGCCCCAACAAATTAAAGACGTACTAGAGGAATGTCTTAAATGGAGGGAAAAGCATATATGTGCTCTAGGAAACAACTGCAGAGTCTAGCAGGGATGTTGCAGCATTTGTCAAAATGCATTAAGCCGGCGGTCAGCTTTTCGAATAGGCTCCTGGAAGCATTGAGGGCATCCCCGTATGTGGGCCAGCACCCTTTCAACCAAGATTTACCCTGTCCATAACGAGCAATAGTCTCAAATTGCTATCCGGACCGCACTCCGTCCACACCTCTCTCTATCTCCTGTCTGCTGGCCATGCTCCTCCTTGATAATGTCTGAAAAGAGGTCCAGGAGGGGGAGCCCGCTAGCATTTCACTTTCTACTCTTACTCTGTCTGTGTCTTTGGCTCGCTGGCTTGTCACCAGAGAAAAAATAGACACAGTCCATTGACTCAACGCTCCTCATTTCTCGTTCCTATACTCTCCCTTTTTTTTCTCCCGAGCTTACTTCTCCCACTGATCAAGGAAAGTGTTTGCTTTGGTGGGGCCCTGTACCTTATCGTTTCTCTTGCTTTGTTCTTATTGCTGGTACCTGCTGGACCCTTGCTGCTGTTACTGGATATGAGTGCTCTGCTACCGACAGACCGGAGTGATTGAATGTTATATAGATCTCCCCAGCTTCTACAACTGTCCCACCTGAAGATTAATCTTCGATCAAAGATTGGACTGATTTATCGGGGCCTTTCTATATTGCTGCAGTTTTGCAGCCGGTAACCGTCGTAAGGTTACAAACCCCCCGAAAAGCTAGCAAAGTAGTGTAGGCTTGGGCTTTCTATTGACAAACTGTATAATGGTGAAAACAAGCCTATTCAGACTTATCCATGATAGGCAGCGTAAATCTTCAAAGATAAGGCATACACTGGTTGGCTTACTGTCAATATAATATCACTGAGTGGGATATCAGATCTTGGTCATAATTTATATAGCTAGCAATATGATATTTACAATTTAGACCCTCCCTCCGTTCTGCTCTTCTCTCAAGCATCACACTCTAGAAAAGCTGGTTGAACTAGCAACCATTGGCTCCATTTCTAAGGCATCATAAACCATGTTGGTTTAATACAACACAAAACCACCGAAGAACTATTTTCTACAAATGTTGACAACAGTAATAGGCTGTAGCATATGAATGACATGGACAATTACCACGCTTTCAAAATGGCCAATTATCACGCTTTCACAACGTCACTTAACCATCTATCCCCCTACTATCAGTGCTGTAACTGGTTGATGACCTTCGCTACCTTGGCCTTAACCCGCTTGGTCAGCTCTTGCTTGTACACCTCCATGTGCCTGTCTTCAATGAAGTGAAACCTCCCTGTTGTGAATTGCTCCATGGGATCGCACCGGTAGTGGTGCAACATCCCCTCCTCGGGCTCGATCATGTATTCAAGAGCGCCAGGAACAAGCGCATAGGCAAAGTGCAAGTCGAGGCTGACCGCCTGCGCAGCGCGGTACAACGCCTTACACCGGATCTTCCCTGGAGGTGTCACCACGTCCGTCCGCCAGAAGGAGCTCTGCGTGATGAGCCCCGCTTCCTGTCGCGCCTGCGCGCTGTAGTTCCGCCGGAAGTAAGCGTGCTGGAACAGATAGGCGCCGTATTCTGGCCGGGCGATGCTTGCCAAGAGCATCGGCAATGTGGAGATGGAGGTCATTCGCGGGACGAGGACCTCATCCAGGTCGGTGATGATGACGTACTCGTGCGTATGCGCCATGCGGTAGAGGCAATCATTGATGGCTGCGCGTTGGCAAAAGACGCTGGTCTGGCTCGCCTGCAGGCTACCCCACGGTATCACATTGACTCGCGGGGACCCGTCGCTGACGTAGCTCCACAGGAGGCGGTGCGTCGAGCGGTGCGTCTTGTGTTCGTAGATTGTGATCTCGTCAATGCCCAGCAGCATCTGCAACTCAAACATCTCAACCACCATCGTCCAGTTCCGGAAATTGCCGTAGAGGGGCGGCGCGCACAGCGCAACACCGCCACCTCCGTTTCCGTCGCGCTTTCGGGAGACTGGCTTCCTGTTTAGGACCAAGAGCGCCTCCGTTTCACCTGACGCGCAGCCGACCGGAAGCACCTGGACGGCGTAAGGGACACCAGCGACAGCCGACTTCCGGTCGCCACCAGCCGAGTCATCGAGAACCGGAAGTGGGCACATGACGAAGTGCGCCACCCACATGTGGCTGTGTATGGTGCTCGGGTAGATGCGGACGTAGCGCGCCTGTACGGCCACTGCGAACTTCCGGTTCCGGTACCACATCCGGCAGTGCAGCGCGCCGATGTCGTGGAACTGCTCCTGCCAACCGGAAGCGACGATCCGCACGGCAGGCCCGTTCGCCGCCGCGCGCCGCTCGTAGAAGGCGGAGAAGATGCGCACTTGGCGCGCCGTGACCTTGACCCACTTCTGGGGCTCACCCTTTGGGAAACGCGGCGGCGAGACCCCCAGCTGACGGTCGACTTCGCAGATGGAGACGTTGGCGTTGAGACGTACAAACTGCTCGCGCTCCAGCCTCGCTTTGGCGATGAGGCGGACGGCCGACTTGTAGCGCCACAGCGGCGGTTTTGCCATGCACCCGATAGGGGGCGCTGCGGTGCCAGCGGCGGGGCGGGAGGTCAGACTGAGCACCAGGAGGAGGAGCAGCATTGGGAGCCAGGCTGCAGTGTGCTTCCACATCTCGGGAGCTGGAAGGAAGGAATCAGATTGGATATATGCACACAATATTGATTTTATTTTGTCAGTTTTACAACTGGTGACTGCATGCTTTCCTTGCAATATTTAATGGTTGAGAAGTTGTGTTATTATTATTACTATCAATGACAATACTATTATTATTACTATTATTATTACTAATATTGCTACTATTATTATGACTATAATTATTACTATTATTATTTCTTTGTTTCTTTTTGAGGGGAGGGACATTTATATTTTCTGAATAATCGTATTTTATGCGAGGGCCTAAGGCACTACTAGTCTTCACTCCATGATACTGTCGTGGGGGTGATGAAAATGGGAAATACTGCGCCTAGAGCGGGACTCGAACCCACATCTCTTTGCATTCCGGGCCAGTGTGCTAACCATTACACCACCTAGGCTCCCTGATATCAATACACTCCCCACGCCTACCTGTCTATGTGGTTACTTGCCTGAGAGGTCAGTGCAGACCACTACACTTGTCCCCCTGGAATTGTAAGTCTTGTAATGCTTACAATTACATACATACAGGCAATGCACTAACACATACATACACAGGGTAGGTTCAACAACCATACAGCGCAAAGCTTGTACAGGATCCTGATCACGGCAACCAGTGTCGTGGGGGTGATGAAAATGGGAAATATTGTGCCTAGAGCGGGACTCGAACCCACATCTCTTTGCGTTCCGGGCCAGTGTGCTAACCATTACACCACCTAGGCTCCCTGATATCAATGCACTCCCCACGCCTACCTGTCTATGTGGTTACTTGCCTGAGAGGTCAGTGCAGACCACTACAATACCTATTAATCACTGCCCCTTCCATATTAATTAATGCCTGTCATTGGGGAACCAGCAAAACTCCTCATAGTCTTATACCCCTGTCACACTATGACGTAATGAATAAACGTAAGGGTGAAGTGATCACGTTTCGTCATTACGTTGACGTACGTTGGGTTACGTTATGATGATGTCAGAATGACGTTAGACTGATGTCGAGCTACATCACGTTACGCCGTGTGACGTTGGCGTGCTTCAAAGTTTTGAACCTGTTCAAAACTTTGGACGTAACTCGAACGTAAGGGTTTACGTTCGCCGTACGTTCTGTACACGTTCGGCGAACGTCAATGACGTTAAATGGATGTTAGTCAAACGCTGCTCACTACGTTCAACTACGTTCCACTATGTTGACCCACATTAAACCCGGTGGAAACGTCCACGCAGCGTAATGGGAACGTCAGGATAACGTCAAGAGAATGTCAGGAGAACGTCAGGAGAATGTCAGGAGAACATACGTTCAACGTACATTCAACGTTTCACCATCACGTAACGTAGTTCTGGCGATGGAATAACATTCATAACGTTCCGTGAACGTAATGAAGTTGTCCTCTCTCGTTGAATGACGGTATCACTACGCTTTACCGACGTTACACTCTCATCAACTACGCTGCATCCACATTCAACTTGTGCCCAAATTTGCATACTACGCCCAGAAGTTCAACGTTCTTCACGTTCTCCCTACGCCGACCTCGTTACGTCGTAGTGTGACAGGGCCTTTAAGTCATTGCTACTAGTCAGTCCATTGACTGACTAGTCATTAGACTAATGACGTTCTGCTTAGGAAGTGGATAACGCACCGATAGTCCATCCCTTTCTTCATTTAAATTTGAAATTGCTCTCAAGGTCTAATTTCCTTAACTTAATTAGCTAAGTTGTTAATTTATAACACTCCAGACCAGACGGGATGGCCGAATGAGTTAGAGCGTCCGTGTCCCGTGTTGATAGACCATGGGATCGTGGTGTTCTCTGTGGCGGAGTGGTTAGAGTGTCTGACTTTTTTCTAGGTCAGAGTCCTAATCTGAGGGTCGGCAGTTCGATTCCCCATGCCCCCAGCTCTGCCAATTTGGATTTCCACTGCTGTGTATAACTTACAGCGTCATCAAAGGCTGGTTGCTCTCATACCATGTCTATGTGGTGTGGGAGGTTAAAAATCCCTTGGGTCGGTAAAAGTGTAGGCTCGGGCTTTCTATCGACCAGCAGTGCAATGAGGAAGACCAGTCGTCTATGACTGAAATTTCCCCTGCTTAAATAACTAATGGACCAACAAAAAACCAAAAGAAACCTGGTCGAGTCAAACCAATGACTTAAAAATTTATACTTGTTGCTTCCTAGCCTGATGCTCAGCATTAATAGGATAGAGCAAGGACTGGTTAGCTCAGTGTCAGGATAATGTGACTGAGTGGGATATTTGGTCATGGTATTGGCGGCCTGATTTCCAAGTGGGGCAGCACTATAAAGTTGCCATGAGTGCACACTGTCACAAGTCAGTACCCGTCCTGATATGATCTTAGATGTCTCTAGGATGTAAACCAACAAACAAACAAATCCTAGCCTAGCACTCGCCATTATTAGGATAGGCCAAGGACTGGTTGACTCAGTCTCAGGATAATGTGACTGAATCGGATATCAGGTCATGGTGCTGGTAGCCTGGTCTCCCAGTGGGGCAGCGCTATAAAGTCGACATGAGTGCGTACTGTCACGAGTCTGTACCCGTCCTGATTTGACCTTAGATGTTGCTAGGACGTAAAACAAAAAACTAATTATAACAGTCCAAAGAGCAAGCAGGATTGTCAGATTCTCAGGCGTTGTTTAGGACTTACATGGAAATTAAAACTGAAAACATACCAAATAATAGCAGAATCAATATTCATACGAAGGTTTATACGTTGTCTTTATGTCAGAGTTGAAAGTTAGTTTTTTCACCGTTTGATTTTGATCTCATATGAATTGAGAAAGCCTTTAAAATTAACCATGTAACATCTACCCATAGCATTTATAACACACATCCATAACATCAATTTAACATACACAACAAATCCAAACAAGATTGTATTGATAACAGTTAAGCAAAAAAGACTGTTTCTTACAAAAAGTTTTAGAAAAAGCCATGTGGGTAGATTTTCACTTTAGCACAAAATCATAGAATCATATGTTGGATGCAGTTTGTGTGATAGATTAAATGCATGTAGTATTGCAAATGTCATGGGGGTGATGAACATGGGAAATATTGTGCCTAGAGCAGGACTCGAACCCACATCTCTTTGCATTCCGGGCCAGTGTGCTAACCATTACACAACCTAGGCTCCCTGGTATCACCACACTACCTGTCTATGTGGTTACTTGCCTGAGAGGTCAGTGCAGACCACTACACTCATCGCCTTGGAATTGTAAGTATTTTAATACTTACAATTATATACATACAGGCAATGCACTAACACATACATAAACAGGGTAGGTTCAACAACCATACAGCGCATAGCTTGTACAGGATCCTGGTCATGGCACCAGTGTCATGGGGTGACGAATATTGGAAATATTGTGCCTAGAGCGCGACTCGAACCCACATTACTATGCACTCCGGGCCAGTGTGCTAACCATTATACCACCTAGGCTGCCTGATATAACTACACTACCCACACCTACCTGTCTATGTGGTTACTTGCCCGAGAGGTCAGTGGAGAATACTACACTAACATAATTAATACACATAATCAACGATAACTATTTTACTTACTGGCCCTGCGAAAAAAGGCAAAATCATTAACAATGTAACATGGAAACTAAAAATGTGGTTCACAGTTTCTGAGAGCGACCCAGATGTACTTGGTAATCTCATTGACCTGCCATGTTGCTTTTGAATATGCTGAGATTGAATCTAATTTTTTTTTTTTCATGGGGTGTTTATGCTGTCTATTACATGTAAGCCTGTATGATCGGGCTTGTTTCCAATGCTGGGCAGTTTTCGGCTTTTTTCTTTCTCTTATAGTTGGTGTTAGTAGATCTATGTTAGTTTTTTGTTTGTTTTATCTTGACAATTGTTTAGCTTCTACTCTTATCCCTAGACTAGCCTACTCTATTTGAGTCAGGATCACAAAAAGAGGGGAAGTTGTCGGCGTCGATCATTGGATGTCGGCGTCGAACAGTATAATTATAGTTTAGCATTGACAGAGATGTTGGAAAGTCCTTAAATTTATCCTGAATGTAAAGGTGGAGAAAACACAACAACCTTATTTGTTTCTAGGATAATTTAATATAAAACAAAGAAATCACAACACTTTAAGAATTGTGACACCGACATCTGTTAAAGTTGTCAGCGTCAATCATTGGATGTCGGCGTTGATCGACATACTTATAGTTTAGCATTGACAGAAGTGTTGGAAATTCCTTAAATTCATCCTGAATGTAAAGTTAGAGAAAATACAACAACCTTATTTGTTTCTAGGATAATATAATATAAAACAAAGAAATGCACTACACTTTAAGAATTGCGATGCCAACATCTTAAATAAACCACCAATTGGCCCATTTTCGTGAGGCGGACTCATTTACATATTATAGGCTTTTACGCAATAGACGGTTGGTATGTGTTTGGTGTGTGGTTTTGTTGGTATCTGCTTTAATGTAGACGCAAAAGAGGTTGGAATGCAGGGGCGCACCCAGGGGGGTTTCCTGGTTGTCCGGAACCCCCCCCAAAAAAAATTGTTAAAAAAATTATATAAACGTATATCTCAGAGACGGACATGAAGGGGGGTTTCCTGGTTGACCAGTTGCTTCTTAACAGTTATCATTGTGTTGATTAAATATAGCATGCATTTGTGTTTATCAATTAAATTATAGTACTTATATATGTGTTTCATGAGTATTTTTAAGCAAAATATAATTTCATGAATCATATAGACCTAAATTTTTGCATTAACTTTATTAAGGAACACTAGATTTTAAGATTATGTGAAAAATTGCACCAACATGTGGGTTGTTGCACCAGAAAACCATGTAGAATATTGCCATAAAATGGGTGTTGTTCCACCAACCCATTTGAACAAAATTACCCTAAAATAGGGGTAGTTTCGATCCATATTTGGAAATCCCCTAGCCAATTCCTGGGTGCCCCCCTGGAATGCATCAGTAATGAACTCTAGGTAGTTCAGCAGGACGGTTGTCTGTGTGAAGGCCCCTTTTCCGATGGTGGGGGTCACAAATATCCACATTGCACCACCACATAGCAACCACCACCGCCCGCCATGTGACCGATACTCCTGAACCCTGGCCTCACTGTCTGCCTCTTCCCACAGCAATTCTGTGACTGAATCGGTAGAACGCAGGTCTTCCTTGCGGGAGATCGGGAGTTCGATTCCAGGTCGAGTCAAACCAATGACTTACAACATTGATATTTGTTTGCTTCCTAGATTGGCGCTCAGCATGAATGGAATAGGGAAAGGACTGGTTTGTTCAGTGTCAGGGTAATGTGACTGAGTGGGATATCAGGTCATTGTGCTGGTGGCCTTGTCTCCCAGTGGGGCAGTGCTATAAAGTCACCATGAGTGCTATCCGGTCTGTGGGAAAGTGCATATAAAAGGCCCCTTGGTGCTTATCAGAAAGAACAGCCTATGTGGCGGCAGCAGGTTTCCTCTAAAGAAATATGTCAGAATGACCATATGTTCGATGTCCAATAGTGGAATGATAAAGTCCAATTATCAGTGGAATGATAAATACCAATTGTCAGTGGAATTATATGGACCCATTATCAGTGTAATGATAAAGGCCAATTATCAGTGTAATGATAAAGCCCAAATATCAGGGGAATGATAAAGACCAATTATCAGGGGAATGATAAAGACCAATTATCAGGGGAATGATATAGACCAATTATCAGTGGAATGATAAAGGTCAATTATCAATGGAATGATAAAGGCCAATTATCAGGGTAATGGTAAATACCAATTATCAGTGCAATGATAAACAGCAATTATAGGGGAATGATAAAGACCAATTATCTGGGGAATGATAAAGGTCAATTATCAATGGAATGATAAAGACCAATTATCAGTGGAAGGATACAGTCCAATTATCAGTGGAATGATAAAGACCAATTATCAGTGGAATGATACAGACCAATTATCAGTGGAATGATAAAGACCAATTATCAGGGGAATGATAAAGACCAATTATAAAGGGAATGATAAAGACCAATTATCAGGGGAATGATAAAGGTCAATTATCAGGGGAATGATAAAGACCAATTATCAGGGGAATGATAAAGACCAATTATCAGTGGAATGATAAAGACCAATTATCAGTGGAATGATACAGACCAATTATCAGTGGAATGATAAAGACCAATTATCAGGGGAATGATAAAGACCAATTATCAGTGGAATGATAAAGACCAATTATCAGGGGAATGATAAAGACCAATTATCAGGGGAATGATAAAGACCAATTATCAGGGGAATGATAAAGACCAATTATAAAGGGAATGATAAAGACCAATTATCAGAGGAATGATAAATACCAATTATCAAGGGAATGATAAAGAGCAATTATCAGGGGAATGATAAAGACCAATTATCAGTGGAATGATAAAGGTCAATTATCAGGGGAATGATAAAGGTCAATTATCAGTAGAATGATAAATACCAATTGTCAGTGGAATTATATGGACCCATTATCAGTGTAATGATAAAGGCCAATTATCAGGGGAATGATAAAGCCCAAATATCAGGGGAATGATAAAGCCCAAATATCAGGGGAATGATAAAGACCAATTATCAGGGGAATGATAAAGACCAATTATCAGGGGAATGATAAAGCCCAAATATCAGGGGAATGATAAAGCCCAAATATCAGGGGAATGATAAAGACCAATTATCAGGGGAATGATAAAGACCAATTATCAGGGGAATGATAAAGGTCAATTATCAGGGGAATGATAAAGACCAATTATCAGTGGAATGATACAGGTCAATTATCAGGGGAATGATAAAGGTCAATTATCAGTAGAATGATAAATACCAATTGTCAGTGGAATTATATGGACCCATTATCAGTGTAATGATAAAGGCCAATTATCAGGGGAATGATAAAGCCCAAATATCAGGGGAATGATACAGCCCAAATATCAGGGGAATGATAAAGCCCAAATATCAGGGGAATGATAAAGACCAATTATCAGGGGAATGATAAAGACCAATTATCAGTGGAATGATAACGACCAATTATCAGTGGAAGGATACAGACCAATTATCAGTGGAATGATACAGACCAATTATCAGTGGAATGATAAAGACCAATTATCAGGGGAATGATAAAGACCAAATATCAGGGGAATGATAAAGTCCAATTATAAAGGGAATGATAAAGACCAATTATCAGAGGAATGATAAATACCAATTATCAGGGGAATGATAAATACCAGTTATCAGGGGAATGATAAAGACCAATTATCAGTGGAATGATAAAGACCACTTATCAGTGGAATGATAAAGACCAATTATCAGTGGAATGATAAAGGTAAATTGTGCATGTTGGCCCGAGGCTAACATGGGTAATTTGCTCATGAGGCTGCTGGTGTTTACCTTTCCTGCTGAATCGCCTTCCCTATTTTCACTCACTCTGCTCTCGACACTGCTACTGTACACATCGTTTCCTCGCTCTCCTGGCTCCGTCCTGTGCATTTCACTCTCACCTACTGCCAAACTATGCCGCCGACTAGGAAGCGCCAGGGGAGGCCGGTGCTGTCACAGAGCTGGCAGCCGGCTAGGACGGCTCGGCTCCCACTGCCAAATCACTTTGCTTTCCTGCATGTGCACTCGCGTACCGTGCTCACCGACGTGACAGTAACGTTGCCACTTGTCAGTTCGTTTCCTCATGTTGAGTATTATCTCATGCTCATAATTAACTGAAGTTAATCTTAGGAGTGAATAGTTACTAAATAATAGTTTGTTACGAAGCAATGAACGTTCTTCACACTTGTTTAATGGTGCTAGTGTTGGTGCACCGTTGTGACAGTGTCAGTGACCTCGGCATACTGGCAGTTCTTCATCTGTATACTTCTAATGTATTAAGTCATGCTCACAAATGACAGAATTTGGTGTCAGCAATGACTCGTCCTAAATAACATAATTGTATCTGAAGTAGTTCAAGTATTATTTCTTTTATTTTATTAACGTTGCTCGTTTCCCTTATCACGGTGAAAGTAAAGCTAGTCGTCGGTCCATTTCAACTTCAATGCAATGGTACCATGCTCTCTTTATTATTAAGTGCTCATGATTAGACAATTTGGTCTCAGCAATGACTCGTTCTAATTAACAGAATTTCATCTGAAGTACTGCAAGTATTATTTATTTTGTTTCATTAATGATAGAGCTCACTTGTCATTATCGTAGCGGCAGTGAAAGCTACTGGCCGATTCCAATAGTTAACACCAGATGGCAGTACTAGGCTGTCAGCAATGATTCTCCTAAATAGCGATTTCATATCAAGTACTCCAAGTATTTCTTTGATTTTACCAATGTTTGGTCTGTTGTCAGTATCGCAGTGACAGATATTAAGCACCCGTGCCAGTGAAAGTGACTGGGTGATTTCAACAGTTAACACAAGGTGCCAGTAATAGGCTGTAGTTTGCTAATAGTAATAGGCCTACTATAGAGAGTGCTGGTCGCCGACTCACTCGATTCAGTTTAGCATTCTTTCATTATTAAGTCATGCTCATAATTAACAGAATGTAATTCTAGCAGTGAATAGGCACCATAGTAACAGAATTTGACTAGCCACAATAGTAATAGTAGTCCCGTATCTAATATCCCATAATGTGATAATCTGAGAACGACAGAGAATAGCCACATACTGCCATTCTACAGTTATTGTGCTTCGGATTGTAGAGTATACGTTCACCCGTTTGCTGCTCAGTGCGGTCCCGGTGTCGTATTTTCAGCGCCCGGTCATTCTCAGCGGCCCGTCGTGGTCAAAAGACCCGTGGCATCGCCGGCTACAAGCTCAGCTGGTGCCCGGCAGTGTTATGGACCGATTACGCCGAAATCTATTGAATGCGATCATATTTAACAGAATTACATACTCAAATAATGAAATTTAATTAAATTAACCTTAAATTCCAAGCGATATTAACGTAGCAGCTCGATCAGCGTCGAATCGCCGAGTGTAAACAAAACAAATAGCAGTGCTCGCGGCAACGTTCGAAAATCCGCGCATGCGCAGAAGCCACGACAGGCCGCTGAGAATGACCGGGCGCTGAGAATACAACACCGGTGGGCTAGGATAATCTAAACTACACTTCACCTGGCTGATGCTCAGCGCTGTACCGGTGGGCTGGGATAATGTAAACTACACCTTCGTGGTGACAGTAATTAGGCACTCGTGTGAAGTTATATCAACTGTGGAACTGTCAGCTCAACTTGACTATGAAACCGTTATCCAATCTGGACTGTTACAAGGTGTAAACGCATTTTAAATCTGGAACTGTCAGCTCAACTTGAACGTGAAACTGCTAACTTATCTCGGTTGTGAAAGTGTCATTACATCTTGACTGTGTTGCTTCAGGACAGGTGACGACTTGTCTGACTTAATAGAGCTGCCACACTGTGATACCGGACTGTCACCACTGCCAGATGAGGCTACACGTTCACCCGCTTGCTGCTCAGTGCTCTATAGGCGGGCTATGATAATGTAAAGTACACATTCAATAGACTACATCACGGTTCCAGCGGCGCGTTGCATTGTGGGATGCATCAGAGCAAAACAACCCCCCCAAAAGCACATGGCACATACTAATACACTGGATGCAGCTATGAAATGTGCTAGTTTCAGATCATCTCAGCTCTTGTTTGAAACATGGAATACCAGCTAAAAAAATATATATAATAAATTAAGATATTAATCTTTTATCCAGCATTGCATTTACATCAATATAATCAGCAGATCTTATGCCACGTGCATTTAGATTTCGAAAGATCTAGGCATTCAGACTAGTGTTAGAGCCATAGCCAGTGTACTCAATGCATTGTCAATGGCAGTGAGCAATCTCCATACAGAAAAAGTAAAATATTGATAAAACCACACTGTGATGTATGTGATTATCCGAACACCCCCACCGCATTACCTGTATGACGTCACAAGGATCCCTTCCAAATAAACAGTTACGTTACAGGACTCACGGTGTTAACACGTCTTTTACATGGTGTCAGATTTTACGGGTTAATCTGTTTGATATGGCGCTCACTGGATTAAAACCCCCGGGGCCGTTAAATTTAGACGAGAAAATGGCTATAAATTGGCGAACATGGTATCAAGCTTTTGAGATATACTCGACAGCTGCTGGAGTATCAAGTAAGTCGGAAAAGGTGCAGTGCTGCGTGTTCCTGCATGTGGCAGGCACTGAGGCCCAAAAGATCTACAGGACGTTTGACTTTGATCCTGCAGAAAAGGACAAAATAACACCGTTAATTGCCGCTTTCACCAAATATTGCGAGGGCAAGACCAATATAACAGTTGTCAGGTACGAATTTAATTCGTTTAATCAAGCGGGCGAGAACATGGACTCGTACATACGTGAATTAAAATATCGAGTACAGTATTGTTGCTATGGAACATTGGAAGCATCTTTATTATGTGATCGCATTGTCTGTGGAGTTAAGGACGATAACCTCAGGGATAAGTTATTACAGTCCCCTACATTGTCATTGGAGGAATGCATCCAGATGTGTCGGTTGAGTGAGATTAAAGCAGCACAAGTAACCACAAACGGAGATAGTCAGGTCGATGTGGTTGATTCAAATTACGTCAGAAGAGGGTTTCAAAAGCGCGTGTCTCCTTGGATACGGTCATCAACAAGTCGGGATCACCGTAGTTCTACCATAGCAACTACACGTTGTGGTCAATGTGGATACCAACATCAACAAGGTAACTGCCCTGCTAGAGGGAAAGAGTGCTCAGGATGCCACAAAATTGGGCATTTTGTGAAAGTGTGTCGACAACAGAAGAGACGGCAACAATATGCTCCTGTTCATGAACTTAATGTAGACCCAGATTACAGAGAGGAACAGCACGTAACAGATCGAGTAGTTGAAGACGACTGCGATTTGTTTGTGGGGACTCTAGACCGTGACGATGTGGATAACAATAACTTATGGTATGCCACCTTCGTCGTTGCTGATCAAGACGTGTCTTTTAAATTAGACACTGGCTCGGAGGCCAACATCCTACCACTACATGTCTACCGTCAAATAACAAGTGCTACATTATCCCCTTCGAGGTGCCAGCTGGTGACTTATGGAGGTCACCGAATCAAGCCTAACGGGGAAACTACATTGATGCTCAATGGAAATGAAATGAAATTCCAAGTGACAGATGCCGGGAGTGCCATTCTAGGTAAACGGGCCTGTGTAACGTTAGGCCTGTTAACCCGCCTAGACACCATCGATGCTGTACAAACTGACATAGATGCACAAACACTGGTAAAGACTTACTCTGACGTTTTTAAAGGTTTAGGTTTAATCAAAGTAAATGCACAAATATATGTTGATGAAAATGTAATGCCTGTCATAGATCCCCCACGCAGGGTGCCCATATCAATTGTTGATGATGTTAAAAAAGAATTAAACCGAATGGTGAAGTTAGGTGTAATTGTGAAGCAGGTAGAACCAACCCCATGGGTGAATTCCATAACAATTGTGAGAAAACCTGGTAAACTCAGGATTTGCCTTGACCCTACTAAGTTAAACAAAGCAATATTACGGGGACCGTACCCCGTAAGGACTGTTGAAGAAGTAGTCGCACAAATACAGGGAGCTAATTATTTTTCGGTATTAGATGCAAACAGCGGATACTGGCAGATACAATTAGATTCCGATAGCTCCAAATTGTGTACTTTTAATACCCCATGGGGGAGGTATCGCTATACCCGTTTACCATTTGGGATAAAAACAGCAGGGGATGTATTCATCCAAGAAATGAATAGTATATTAGTAGATCTGCCTGGTGTTCATGTAATTTCTGACGACATTCTAATACATGGTGTAAGCATAGCAGAGCATAACTTGCGTTTGGAAGCAGTCTTGAAACGTGCAAGAGAAGTAAACCTAAAGTTAAACCCTAAAAAATCTAAAATTTGCAAAAGTAGCGTAAACTATGTAGGCCATTTACTCACTTCTAGCGGCCTAAAACCAAATGCAGAGAGGGTCCAAGCAATAATAGATATGCCGCATCCAAAAGATAAAGCAGGAGTTCAGCGTTTCCTAGGCATGGTCGGGTATGTTAGTAAGTTTATTCCAAACATGGCAAATATTACAAAACCACTGCGAACTGTTATTCAAAAGAGTGTGGCGTAGCACTGGGAGGCTGAGCAAGATGAATCATTTAATAAATTGAAGAATCTTTTGAGTGAGGCCCCAGTTCTCAGATATTTTGATAGAAAAGAGAAAATTATAATCCAAGTTGATGCTTCTAAATATGGGTTGGGGGCAACCCTCTTTCAAAAGGACTTACCTGTAGCAATGGCCTCAAAGGCATTAGATAAAACACAAATCGGTTACGCGGTTATTGAGAAGGAACTATTAGCCATATGTTTCGGATGCAGGAAGTTTCATGAATACATTTATGGTAATGACGTGACGATCCAAACGGATCATAAGCCCCTCGTAGCTATTATGCTTAAACCTATACATCAATTATCGGCTAGGATGCAGAGAATGCGCATGAGACTCCAAAATTATGACATCACGGTCACATACTTAAAAGGATCAAACTTGTTCTTTGCAGATACCTTGTCACGTGCCCATACATCCAGTATAAATCCAAACGACCTATTTGATTGTGACATTTCGGTGGCTGCAGTAGATATAGGTATGGATATTATCCAGCGAGTTAAAGAGGGCACCCATTTGGATCCAACACTGCAGAAAATTAAATGTTTGACATTGGCAGGATGGCCGGATACACACACAAATGTAGGCCATGACGTAAAACCATTTTCTACATTTAGAAATGAAATCACAGTATATGATGGGTTGTTGTTGAAAGGAGCTCAAATAATTATTCCCAAATTGTTACAACCGTATATATTAGATACATTACACGAGTCACACTTAGGCATAGTTAAATGTAAGCAACTGGCTAGGGATAACGTTTTTTGGCCAGGTTTAGGTAGACAGTTAGAAGATAAAATTTCTAGATGTAGTATATGCCAGGAATTCAGAAATGTACAGGCTAAAGAACCATTAATAAGTCATTCGATACAAGACATACCGTTTCACAAAGTCGGTATTGACTTATTTCATGTTAACAATAAAAATTACTTATTAATAGTAGACTACTATTCTAAATTCCCTGACATAATTGAATTGCTACAAATGTCTAGTCAATCGGTCATTGATGCATTACGGCAAACATTTGCAAGATACAGAATACCTAAGTATGTAGTTTCAGATAATGGACCACAGTTTTATAGTGAAGAATATAAAAAATTCTCTTCAAATTATGGTTTCATGCCTATATACACAAGTCCCATGCATGCTCAAAGCAACGGGCAGGTAGAGAGATATGTACAGACAATCAAGAAGATAATAAAAAAATGTGTTACAGATAATCGCGACATACAAATAGCGCTTCTAAACTACAGAAACACTACACTAGATGGCGTTGGCGCATCCCCGGCACAGTTATTGATGTCGCGCAGTTTGAGGACTAAAGTACCTATTTTGGAACGTAACCTTAAAGCAAAACCGGTACCATCCAAATTACTTCAACTTAAACATAATCAGAATGTGCAGAAGTTATACTTCAACAGACACGCAGGTAAGGTTCTCCCAGCATTAAACATAGGTGACAAAGTCAGATACCGAAATCATAAAAATGAATGGGAACGGGGACGCATTGTAAACACGAATGATGGACAAATAAGACAGTACGAAGTGTTAAATAAACGCCAAAATGTATTACGGCGTAACAGAAAGTTTTTATTCAAATGTCCAGATTATAAATTAACTCATGAGCCAAATCTACAGGACATAATTCATAACAGAAATTCACATGTTATAGGCAAGTCATTAACTTATAAAACAAGATACGGAAGGGTATCTAAACCTCCTACCCGTTTTGGAATATAAAAGAAGAAACAGTACAGTCATACTAACATATCGCCTCAACATACTCATCATAAGATGTCTATTTGGTCCTGTAGAGATTCGCTTGTTTATAATAATTACACATAAGACTTATTATGGCAATCAACTAAATACAAATAACGTAGACCGATTAAGTAATGGCAAACAATGAATGCACGTAATACGTTCTGTGTTTAAGAAATAACGTTATACCCTCACTGCGTACACCGGTGTTTTAGCGTAAATAAGTCAAAATACATTACATGTCAAGCATGTTATCAAGTAAGATCTTAAGGCATTCATACCTTGTTAATAGCCACTAAGAGTATTCAATAATAGTTCAGCTCGTTAAACACCATAAATTGCTTTGCACATTGTAATAAACAAATGGAAGTTCATAATTGTACAATGCCCGTATTTCAATATGTATGTCATAACGTTAAAGCATATCGAATAAGTTACAGTTTAAACAGGTCATCCTGTTTCTAGCATTTAGTTGCATAAATATGCAGTGCATTAATAAATAGATGCATTGCAAAATTAATGTTCACTATGAGATAGTCTTGATTTGTATCATGTTGGTAACACATTATAGGCCAATTACTGTATGCACGTCCTATCGTCACAGAACCGTGTAATGTGTATGCATAGTATAAAATAGGGAGATATTGCATGAAGAAAGTTGTGTATGCATGTATATAAGGGACATTGTTTATAAGATACCATTTGGTCATACAAATGATAGTGTACATAAAAACGTATGAAGAGTGTTCTGGTTATCAACTGTTCAAAAGGGGAAGATGTGATGTATGTGATTATCCGAACACCCCCACCGCATTACCTGTATGACGTCACAAGGATCCCTTCCAAATAAACAGTTACGTTACAGGACTCACGGTGTTAACACGTCTTTTACACACACCACTTAGGAACAAACTGCTTGGAATACATATAGAAAACATGTTTAGCAAATAGATTATATTAAATTGATATGGTTAGGGTTTTGGATTTCTATTAATTTTGAATAAAACTGACGTTTTTCACTGCACGTATAGGCAAACTCAATGGCCGTACGCTTTTGCTTTGCTCCCAATGCCGTTTTCAGCGCATGCGCAGTCAGAACCGTGATCTAGTTTATCGCTTGCTCCTCACCGCTGTACCGGCGGACTAGGATAACTCCTAGAGAAGTTTCCTTATTAAATATGCCAGTAAGTTATGCTCATAATTAACAGAATGAAAAAAAAAAAAAAAAAAGGTCATGGCATCACGAGTGTGTTACCGAGGTGATAACTGCCGCTTACTACTGTTATGCTTGCTGGTGTCTCAACATGAAGTGTTGGTCATAGATTAATGTGCTGCACAATAAGAACAAATTGTGTTACTGCCCAGCTAGTTGTTCATTTTAGCATGCTGTCATTTGATTAATTCATGGTCATAAATAACACGTTGTTCTCAGCAGAATTTGACTTCTGTAGCGGAATTTCAGTTTTTAATGGTTCCTTCCAGCTGTATTCCGGTGAGAGCCAGCTCATCTTGTCATGTAGCATGCTATCATTATTAAGTCATGGTCAGAATTAACAGAATATGATTGAAGCAATAAATAAACTCTTAGCACTGAAGAGTGATAGTCCTAAATAACAGAAGTTGATCTGAAGTAGTAAACAATTATCATCTTTCATTTATGATGCTTCCTCATGTGTTACCCCTCGCTCTACTGGATAGCTGATGTCGAAAGTGACTGCTTATCACTGGCTCATCATGTTCCTCAAACCTTAGCTACTAGCAGTCAATGTTGTTTGTTGTTTACATACTAGCAACATCTAAGGCAGTATCAGGACAGGTGACGACTTGTCTGAACGAATAGTGCTGCACACTGTGATACCGGACCGCTAATGCTGCCAGATTAGGTCGAGAAACTGTAAAAGTATGTGCTTCCCTCCTACCAATGCCCTAACTTAGCTAGGATTTTAACTAGTTAGTCTCCATGTCGGTCTCTCTCCTATACCAAAAGTCACAGGAATTCTCCATCTGTCTATATTGTGGCGGACCAAAACAAAGGTACCTTAAAACATTTGTAGAGCATAGTGGGGAAGGGTAATCATCCCTAAATACACCAAGCCGGTCTACATTCACTAACCGAACTCTTGCAGCTTGTCGAGTAACCCCGTGCAAGGGTTCATTCCTCGTAATCCCAAACTCATTAAGGATTTAGAATGGTTCCAAAAGGTTGCGGCCACCTTTAATGCTATACTGTTAATCCCGACTAAACCCCCTAGGCCTTGGATCATTGAGTGTGATGCGACGATGACAGCAGCTGCAGCATTCTCTAGTACTAATATAGAGTTTAATTTTTGCCAATGGTGCTAGATAAGCTTTCAAATATTGCCCAGCTAGAGGTGCTCAATCTAGTTCAAGCAGTTACCTCCCTTTTCCCTCCAGACCCAGTTACTTATATTGTAATCGTTAATGCAGATAACCAAGCATCACAGCAGTGCTGTATTCATGCAGTGGCAGGGACCCGGTACTCTGTGGATGTGCATGACAGTTGTGGTTACTATCAGCAAAGAATAATTTTGAGCTTGAAGTAAAGCTTAAACCAGGTACCGTTTGGTCTTGGCCGATGCGTTAAGCCGATCATTTAATGACTCTAGCCTTAAAGATAAAGCTTCCGCACTTTGTAATTCACTTGACCTACTTGAAAGAAAGGTACTCCTATCATTAACCTTACTAGATTTCGCACTGTAATGCTTATGTGATCTTGCTACCCTGGAAGATATTACGTTGTTTGCCTATATCTTCCAGCCTACACGATAAATCACCACCGTCTGCTCCTCTTGATGTACAATTCCGGCCTGGGACAGCGCACCTGGCAAAATAAGGCGTCACATATAAGGCGTTACCTGCGGTTCGCAACTAGAAACACTTTCCCCTAGACATTTCCGTAGAGTTATCTCGACTCTCCTTGGTCGCCCTAGCCCTCCAGTAGCTGCTATAGCAGCCCTGATAATTTGTTACCTGTGTCTGTTACGACAAAGTATTCGAATGGTTTCCTCAACTCCCAGCCCTCATGTCTTGAAACTTAAGCATGTCCGTATCTCTAAGTCAGGTTTACGAGTATTAGTGTTGGCAACCATAAATCGCCCTGGCTCATCCTGCCCCTCCAATTCATGCTTCCTCCTCTCCCCGGTGCACCTTGTTGCCCTGTTCATGCATGGCGTTAATATATAGACTCTGTTACACCTAGCCCTGACGATCCAGCCTTCCTCCTGCCATCATTACGCCCGCTGACTCCCCCGTCTCTTGACCAAGACGCTTCGTGATGCCCTGCCGATATCATTCTCCGCTACACGACGAGCTACCCTCCATAGCCTCCGCCGAGGTGCCGCACAAGCTTGTGTCGCTGCGGACTACCTTTGCCGTCCTTGATGGTTGCTGGATCCTGGAAGACTAGGTCCGTTCAAGCCTACTTGGCTCATGTCGAGATCATTGCTGCTCCATCAGCGCTCGCTCAATTGTTGGGTGAGCGCTGATCCTCGAGTTGAATCTACCTGAATCTACCACAATCTGTATGGGCATGATCGCCTGGTTGCGCATTCCAGTCAGTGTATGATTTCTGGCCCTGTCGCCACCTGATGCATGTTGATCCACCTGCCAAGGTCCGATTTGTTTTCTATTAAATATTATTTAAACCAGGTTCTGTCTGTTTTCTATCTATCCTTATCTGTTATCTCCAGTACAGCCGAGTGTAGCGAATTGTGCATGTTGGCCCGAGGCTAACATGGGTAATTTGCTCACGAGGCTGCTGGTTTTTACCTTTCCTGCTGAATCGCCTTCCCTATTTTCACTCACTCTGCTCTCGACACTGCTACTGTACACATCGTTTCCCCACCCACCCACCCTCTTTCTCAGGGGTGAGCGCTGATCCTCGAGTTGAATCTACCTGAATCTACCACAATCTGTATGGGCATGATCGCCTGGTTGCCCATTCCAGTCAGCGTATGATTTCTGGCCCTGTCACCACCTGATGCATGTTGATCCACCTGCCAAGGTCCGATTTGTTTTCTATTAAATATTATTTAAACCAGGTTCTGTCTGTTTTCTATCTATCCTTATCTGTTATCTCCAGTACAGCCGAGTGTAGCGAATTATCAATGGAATGATAAAGATCAATTATCAGAGGAATGATAAAAACCAATTATCAGTGGAATGATAAAGACCAATTATCAGTGGAATGATAAAGACCAGTTATCAGTGGAATGATAAAGACCAATTATCAGTGGAATGATAAAGGTAAATTATCAATGAAATGATAAAGACCAATTATCAGAGGAATGATAAAGACCAATTATCAGTGGAATGATAAAGGTAAATTATCAATGGAATGATAAAGACCAACTATCAGAGGAATGATAAAGACCAATTATCAGTGGAATGATAAAGCCCAATTATCAAGGGAATGATAAAGACCAGTTATCAGTGGAATCATAAATACCAATTATCAGTGGAATGATAAAGACCAATTATCAGTGTAATGATAAAGCCCAATTATCAGGGGAATGATAAAGACCAATTATCAGTGGAATGATAAAGGTCAATTATCAATGGAATGATAAAGAGCAATTATCAATGGAATGATAAAGACCAATTATCAGTGGAATGATAAAGACCAATTATTAGGGGAATGATAAAGACCATTTTGTAGGGGAATGATAAAGACCAATTTGCCATGGAATGTGGAAAATCAAGTTTCAGTGGACTGTGGAAGACCAATTTGCTACAGTTTGCCTCTGACCAATTTTGAGTATTATGAGTCAGACCAGTGTCCAGTAGAATGAGAAAGACGATTCTTCGGTTGAAATTGTACACTGGCATCAATGACCGCTCTCTTATTGGAGGGAGTTCGGAATGCCCTGGGCGGAAGATCGGTCGTTCGCATCCCAGCCGAGTCTAAGCAATGACTAACAAAGTTGATACTTATCGCTACCTAGTAAGGTATTCATCAGTAACAGGATAGGACTGGTTCACACAGTATTAGGATAATGTGACTGAATGGGATATCAGGTCATGGTGCCAGTCTCCCAGTGGGGCAGCAGTATAAAGTTTCCATGAGTGCATACTGTCATAAGTCAGCAACCGTCCTGATATGATCTTAGAAGTTGTTAGGGCATAAAATAACAAACAAATGTATAATTCTCTATCTAACCCACTATATCCCAAACCAGGTGAGTGAATCGATAAGAGTGCAGGCTTCCTTCGCGGCAGGTCCGGAATTCAAATCCCGGCCGAGTCAAACCGATGACTAATATCAAATTGATACTTATCGCTACCTAGCCTTACTAGGATAGAGTAGGGAGACATGGAATGAGGAAGATTAATTATTGGCGATTAAAAATTTCCATGCTAATAATGAACTGATGTACCAACAAAAACAAACACAAAAACCCCCCACAGAAATCCATTTCCGGTGTACTGCACTACCTTTCAGGTCTGTGGTATGTGAGGCGGTGATGCAGGAAGCTGGGATGATTGGGAGTCTAATTCTGTTTTGGACCAGACGGGATGGCCGAATGAGTTAGAGCGTCCGTCTCCTGTGTTGGTAGACCATGGGATCGTTGGTTCGAACACTGGTCGAGTGAAACCAATGACTTAAAAATTGACACTTGTTACTTCCTAGCCAGGTGCTCGGCATTATTAGGATATGGCAAGGATTGGTTGGCTCAGTGTCAGGATAATATGACTAAGTAGGATATTGGGTCATGGTGTAGGTCACCTGATTTCCCAGTGGGGCAACACTATAAAGTCACCATGAGTGTGCACTGTCACAAGTCGGTACGCATCCTGAGATGACCTTAGATGTTACCAGGACGTACAACTCCAACAAGCAACCAACTCCCTAGTAAATACGTCCCCCCCCCACCTGAATAAACACATTTACCGTGTAATGATATTAAGCGACTCCTAGTGACAAAACCAGCCATGCGTGAAATAGAGGTTGGCTCATTGATTCATGGCTGACTGGCTACAGTAGAGGAAACATTCCACCTCATTTACAGCCCAGACGGGATGGCCGAATGAGTTAGAGCGTCCAGCCTCCCGTGTTGGTAGATCGTGGGGTCGTGGGTTCGAATCCTGGTCGAGTCAAACCAATGACTTAAACACTTAAATACTTGTTGCTTCCTAGCCTGGCGCTAGGCATTATTAGGATAGGGCAAGGACTGATTGGCTCAGTGTCAAGATAATGTGACTGAGTGGGATATCAGGTCATGGTGCTGGTGGCCTGGTCTTCCAGTGGGTCATAGATGTTGCTAGGATGTAAAACAACAACAAACAGACAAAAAAAAACGCATTTACATAGTAGGGCCATGCGGGATGGACTAGTGGTTAGTGTGTCTGCTTCTCATGCAAGCGGCCGGGGCGGAACAATCCCCGCTTTATACAAATCCAAAGTTGGTTGTTGGGGTTTTACGTCCTGGCAACATCCAAATCCAAAGACTTTCAGTAATCTACGCTGAGCTCTCAGGCAAGGAGCCACGTTTGTTTCTTGTTGTTTTTCTGTCCTAGCAACATCTAAAGTCATATCAGGACGGGTACCGAATTGTGACAGTGCGCACTCATGGCAGCTTTATAATGTTGCCCCACTGAGAAATCAGGCCACCAGCACCATGACCCGATATCCCCCTCAGGCACATTATGCTGACACTGAACGAACCAGTCCTTGCCCTATCCTAATAATGCAGAGCACCAGGCTAGGAAGCGACAAGTATCAATTTGATAAGTCATTGGTTTGATTCGACTGGGAATCAAGACGGAGGGCATGCGCTCTACCGAATCGGCGACCGCGTCCAATAGGGATCCACATATACAGGTAGCCTAGGTAGTGTCATGGTTGTCACGGTAACCAAGGAATGGCAAGAAGTGTAGGTTCGATTCCTGTTCTAGGCGCGATATTTCAACCGCACTAGGATCGGGCTGGATAATATGGATCAGTGTCAGGATAACATGGATCAGTGGAATGGTATTCGAGTTGGGCAGCACTATGAAGCTACTATCACAGTGCTCTGTAGCAAGTCGGTTTGCATCCTGATATGCCCGGGCTTCTTATAGGTTGGCGTGGGACGATACACGTTGTAAAATATTCTGATAAAACACATTGGTGGGGAATGTGAACTGGTCTATAAGGGATTACAAATGGTCTGTAAAGGTAAATGATGTATAGGCCCAGGGGCATGAATGCATTATGTGGTGCTGGTGATCCTTTACTTATATTAAATAGTCATTTTGTATTCTATAGATAGTGTGAGATGGGCACTACTGTTAGTGTGGAAGGAGCTCAAGAGCTCTCCTCACAACCCCCCCCCCCCCCCCCCCCAACCGTTAGTCACGGATCACCAAGCACCCAGACACAACAGGGCAGGTGAGGCCAAAGCAGCCACAATGCATGGTGGTGGTGGGTAGATCACAGCTGTCATGGGCTGTGATCTACCCGGTGTCATGGTGATACTAGAATGCTTACTGTTGATTGGTGGACCTAGAAATGCTTGATGTTGATTGGAGAGCATGGTCAGGTGATATGCCATATCAAGTCCAGAAACCACTATATAATAATAAACCTGAGGGTGCAAGCTCTCTGTCTTCCTGCACACTTTATACTCTGCCTTTGTTATCCTTGCCTGTAGTGATTTTCTATTAGCCTGCCTACACAACTACAGCTGCCAGACAACCACTTTACAACATGTTGTAGGCTGCTGTCGGCCGCCCCAGAACCTGGCTCTCACGCAGACACACCGAATGAATAAAGACGAGTATGTATGCTTCTGACGTTTTATTATCACCATGACAACCACGATCAAGTGACCCACCCCCTGACCAGCGAGGTCCCACGTCACCTCTGTTGGGGGGTCCATTCAGGGCCCTGCCCGTGCCGTCCAGTAGCGGACCGTCCATTCAGGGCCCTGCCCGGTGGCTAGCATTTCGCCACCTGGGGCCAAATGTAAGACAAAGTTGTTATCGGCTCCCGTGTTAAGGACTGGTGGTGGGTTAGCTAACGTCGGTGTTGGAATATGTGTCACAGGAAATATTTGACCAAAGCGCGGCGGAGTTAGCTAACCAATACGTTATTTATAGATTTGGGAAATCCCTCTGCGCCTGTACCCGGTGAGCACCGCTATTTGACAATATCGGCGGCCAGGAACCAGCAGCCTACTTAGTGGTGAGCCTGTTGCCGGCGAGCAATGCTATTTGTTTAGTTTACATTCGTCAATTTGACACTATCAATATCGCCGCCAATGCGGCGGCAGCGTTAATAACGGTTCAAATTTAGGGTTAAATTGATAAAATTTCACTTATTGCGTATGTAATTCTGTTAAATATGATCGGATTGAATAGATTTGGGCATAATATATTGCCGCCGCTGCGGCGATGTTTAGTTGACGTTCGACAGTATGGATATCGAAGTCGCTGCGGCGGCGGCGGCGATGTTACATTCGTCGATTCGACACTATTAATATCACCGCTAACGCGGTGGCAGCGTTAATAACGGTTCGGATTTAGGGTTAAATTGATAAAATTCCACTTATTGCATATGTAATTCTGTTAAATATGCTCGCTTTGAATAGATTTGGGACGAATCGTTGCCTAACCCCAACGTTAAACCAGCTAAGGCTTGGTGTTAGTGTAGGCAACGTTAACTCTCACGGTGTCTGCGTAAACCGGGCACATACATTGACACTTTTGGCCGCTAACCCAGGAAATCCGCATGATGCGCGGGTTAGGATCGCTAACCCGGCCTCATACATTCGGGCCCAGGTGGAGTAGAACTGTGTCAGTCTGCGGCATAGTTCCTGCAGCCACACCCAACCATGTGGTGGTGGAGCTCATGTACAGACTACTACACACACATTACACTGTGTACTCTACTTAGGTGTGAGATCGGTAGAGCGTAGGCCTCCTGTATGGAAGGTCGGGAGTTCAATTGCCGGTCCAGTCAAATGGCCGAATGAGTTAGAGCGTCCATCTCCCGTGTTGGTAGACCATGGGATTGTGGATTCGAACACTGGTCGAGTCAAACCAATGACTTACAAAATTGATACTTGTCGCTTCCTAGCCTGCCACTAGGGCAAGGACTGGTTAGCTTAGCGTCAGGGTAATGCGACTGAGTCGGATATCAGGTCATGGTGCCAGCACCCTGATCTCTCCGTGGGGCAGCATTATAAAGTCGCCATGAGTGTGCACTGTCACAAGTCGGTACCCATCCTAATATGACCTTACATGTTGCCAGGACATAAAACGACAAACAAACATGGCCTATTTAGTTATATTTGACCACTGTAATACCCCAGCTTGCCCGACTTAGATGTGAGAGAATTGGTGGCGGGTGTGGGGGGGGAGTTGGGCAATCGTTCTATACCACCCTGGAGAGGCACGTGAGTGTGCCAGTCACGCTTCTCCAGTATATATCCACCACTGAACCCTGCTCCTCATCTAACACTGCTGTAGACTGGGCGTACATAAAGAACATCCGGGAAAACATCAGGGCCTATATGTATGAGCCAATTTTTAACCACACCGGGGTTAAAGTAGGGTGCCGGGTTATCTAACCCCGGGGTTCCAAATGTGTCAAGAGGGATGTATGTGACCAAAGCACAGCTTGGTTAGCTAACCGATGCGCTATTTATAGATTTGGGAAATCCCTCTGACATTCGTCGATTGGACAATATGAATATCTCCACCGATGTAGCTGCTACGTTAATATTGCTTCGAATTTAGGGTTAATTTAATGAAATGTCACGATTTGAGTATGTAATTCTGTTAAATATGACAGCATTCAATAGATTTGGGCCTAATATATTGCCGTCAATTTGGCGGCGACGGCGGCAGCCATTTTTATTTGACGTTGGACAGTATGGAAATCGATGTCGCTGCGGAGGCGGCGATTTGTTTACTTTACATTCGTCGATTCGACACTATTAATATCTCCGTCAATGCGGCGGGAGCCTTAATAACGGTTCGAATTTAGGGTTAATTTGAATAAATTTCACTTATTGCGAATCTAATTCTGTTAAATATGGTCGCATTGAATAGATTTGGCCCGAGTCGGTCCCTAACCCGGACGTTAACCTAGGCTCAAGTTCGGGTTAGTGAAGGCGACGTTAACCCTCGAAGAGTTTGCCTAGCCCATGCACATACATTGACACTTTCGCTGCTAACCCGGAAAATCTGCACGACGCGTGGGTTACGACCGCTAACCCGGGCTCATACATATAGGCCCAGAACTACACTAGCGCAGGCCATAGGGGCAAGCTAACCCCAACCTTATAGACACTTTCAATTACCCATCTCCTCAGGTAGTGGCAACAACTTGTAAACTATTCCGATAAACGGCATAGGGGGAATGCAAATGTTCTATTACTGATCGGTGTACGTGACCAGGCACACGTATGCATATATATATATATATATATATGTATGGGCTGGTGGTGCCTGAGCGGGATGTAAATAGACATAGTGGTGCTGGCAGGTCTGGGTGTGAGGGCACTCAGGGCCTACCCCTCTGCTGTGATTGTGATCACCACACTCAAGGGTCAAGGTCGGTGGTGTCCATTGGGGGCCATACAGCTTGGTGGTGGTGGGTAGACCACTGGTAGCCATGGGGACCAGGAATACTGGATCAGTATTGGTGGGGCCAATAATGCTTGTTTCCCATTGCGGGAAATGGGTGGCGTGATACTCTACAATGAACCCATGTAACCAAATAAATAATAAACCAGAGAGTTTGACTTTCTCTCTCCTTCTTTACACTTTATACTCTTCCTTTCTCTTTGTCTGTTTTGATTTCACTATAGCCTGCCTACACAACCACAGATTCGAGCTTTAGCCATTTTTCCAAACTGATGTTGTGTGGAGTAGCTCACTATATAGGATTCTTTGTGGAAAAGGTCTGATATTCAGCACCAACTTGCCCTCTGATGGCAATGGATGAATTATTGCATGAGTTGAACCAAATTCGAATAGTGCTGCCCAGCGGTGAAAACAAGTATTAACACACTTATCCGTTATGAGCAGGGTAAATCAATTCATCACAAAAAAAATTAAATGTAGTGGGTAGCAGCTGACTGTGCAGAATGCTTTGTGAAAATGGTCTTATACTATATAGAAGATTCCTACCGCCAACCTGCCCTCTGATGGCGGTGGCAAGAACTATTGTTGTCGGTGGCAGCTCACTGTGCGGCATGCTCTGTTTTGTTTGTTTGTTTGTTGTTGGTTTACATCCTAGCAACATCTAAGGTCATATCAGGATGGGTACCGACTTGTGACAGTGCGCACTCATGGCGACTTCTTAGTGCTGTCCCACTGGGAATCCAGGATGCCGACACCATGACCTGGTATCCCACTCAGTCACATTATCCTGACACTGAGAACACGAGTTCTTGCCCTGTCCTAATAATGCCGAGCGCCTGGCTAGGAAGCGACAAGTATCAATTTTTAAGTCATTGGTTTGACTCAACTAGGTTTCAAACCCACGATCCCATGATCTACCAGCACGGGAGACGGACGCTCTAACTCATTCGCCCATCCGGTCTGGTCAGCATGCTCTGTTGACAAGTCATATATATATAGATGATGTCCACCACAAATCCGCCCTCTAGTGGCAGTGGCAAGAACTACCGTTGTGGATAGCAGCTCACGGTGCAACACGCTCTGTGGGGAACATCTCATAATATATGATTTTCACAACCAATCCCCCCTCTGATGGAAGTTTCAAGTACTAATGTTGTGGATAGAAACTCACTGTACATCATGCTCTGTGGAAAAGATCATATAGACGATTCCCACCACCCCCCCACCTTCTGATGGAAGTTCAATGACATATGGGTGTCAGTAGCGGCTTAGTGTACAGCATACTCTGTGGGAAGGGTCTTATAGAGGAGGTCCACTATCAAGATGCCCTCCGATGGAAGTGGCAAGAACTAATGTGGGTTGCAAGTCACCAATAAACATGTTCTTGAATGGGATTGCCACCACCGACCCGCCCTCTGACGGTAGTGGAAGAACTAATGTAGTTGGTAGAAGCTCACCGCGCATGCTCCATAGAAAAGATGTATTGGCATAAGCCGTGTTCACACACGGGCGTTAAGTCGCCTCAACTAATTCGCCTCCCATAGTTCGACTCACATTCGCCGTGTGGATGCGACGCTAAGGCGGATTAGGGCTGATTCACCTCAACTAGTTTGCCTCATGTAAACCGCGTCACAAGGTACCTTATATGAACCGAACTAGCTTAAGTCAGCCCATATTGCCTGTGTTGACAGTAGCGGTTTAGATATGGCGGATTAAGGACGTCACAGTCGAGACCTGAGTTTGTTAACTTTCCGGTAAATTTGCTCTACAAAACTGCTAGCTGTGCACAGATATTTTTTTCATCATTTATTTTTAGGGTTTCACTGCCCAGCAGAAGTTTTGACCGTTCCAAAACAATACGATTCAGTCGAAACAGATCTAGGTCGAACCCACACTCTCTCGTGGCGACGTCGACTAACCAAAACTGGCGCTGGTTAGTATGGACTTGCTCATGCGCAGATATCGATTTCCGCCTTAAACCGCTCCGTGTGTGGACACAACACTAGTTCGCATCCTCTAGTTTGCCTTATCTAGTTCGGCCTAAAGTTGTGGGTGTGAACACGGCTATACACTGACAAATCTGCAGTGTCTGTGTGGTTCAATGCTTTCCCTTGAAAGGAAACGCTATCTACAGCACACTGTTAGCACCGACGTGAATGTAACGCACCTTCTCATTGGTCCCCGCTTTGCTGCTCTGTAGTCTAGTGGCTTAATCTCCCTTGTGGTTTAATCGGGAAATTGGCAAGCTTTGTTTTGTTCAATGGTGAATTTCATCCTGGCAAACATCTAATGTCCGATCAGGACGGGTATTGACTTGTAATAGGTATCCCAACTCATTTTTGCAACTCAATAGAAAGTACCATATTTTGATATAGTTCCATAGCTCTTACCAGGAGAAGTAAAATGACACAAAGTTCATTAAGATCGGATGATTACTTAAAAAGTTGTAGGCTTTTTAATATGGACAAAAACGATGCAAAAAACAGCTATTTTGGCAATTTGCATGAAACCCACATTTCAGACATCAATAATTCAAAATATAATGGCCAGATGAAATTGTCTTTCAGGAATATGTGTTATCTATATGCATATATCAAGTCTATTTTTTTCCAGAGTCATGACATAATTATTTTTTTAGATATTGGCCATTCAAAATGGCAAAAAACACAAATTGCCACTTGTCAATATGAGAAATTAAGAGGTATGAGGTACATAAATGCTTATATTTAAAGAAATACAAAATCAATATCCTTGAAACTTCACCCAACTATCCACAACATCATGTAGTAAAAATGACTTACCACAAATGAACCAATATTATTATAGTTTCAGAATAATCATGATAATTGTTGAGAAAATTGACATCAATTTCAATTTTGCATACCAATTAAGGAGTAGAATTTACACTTTCGGCTGTAGTTTGAAAAGTATACATCCGATTTTCCCAAAATTGCAACCAGCTCTTTCTGATAACATGCTTTACAACTTAGTACCTTCAAATATAATATAAATGACAGTTATATTTAGTAATTCAATGTGCCAATTAATTAAATACAAAACTGTTTCTTGATGTAAATGTACGAGCACTATTGTTAAGGAAAATCTATTAACCCTCTTCACTTCAAATAATTATTTGTCAAAGTTTGAAAGATACATCTCATGATATTGGCAATACAATGCATCAATGTAATCTATTTCTGGCACAGTCCATGCTTTTCCTCTAGAGGAAACCACAGGACACAAATCTAAATCATTTACAAAGACAAAGTTAGCCTGAACATCAGCTATGTCGTCGACTTTAGGCCATTTAAAAGTATCCTCAAGACCACGGTATAGAAACTGTATGGTTGCAAAATTAGGTGACAAAATCTCTACAACAATTCCCACAAACCAGTGGCTTTCATATGCCACCCCAACCCATATACCTTGCTGATCAAATCTAAAATTGGCTACATTTGCCAACTCAGTTACAATTATATCACATACGGGTATATCATTATCTGCCTGTACATTCATGTTCAGCTACATTAACCTTCATATCCACATCATTTTGTTTCTGTCTTTTAAAAGTCTTAGTTTTACTTGGTTGGGCTTGTGTTTTCCTCTTTCGCTTCTGCTTGTTTTCAATTACACTTGCACTAGTTACAGTTTCTTTTGTAGCACCACCAGCTTCTTTTGCACCATTAAGTTCAACTGTATTAGTATGAGAAGTTGCCTCATCATTAGTAACATTTGTTAATCTGTCTGTGTTATCAATGTTGTCAATATCTTTGGTAGGTGTGGCTACAACTAGGACAGATTTTAAGTCATTTATTAAGACATCCACTTTTTTTTTCCCAAATACCAAAGATTTGTTTTTGATTCCTAAAACAACTTTCAAATACCGGATTTCATTCTTTACAATATCTAATTTCTTTGAACTTGCCCCAGTACATCGACCAACAACCACATCAACATCACTTGGAAGTCTGCATGGCTGATAATAGGCACCGGATTTCACAATACAGAGTTCTTTTTCATATTTATGAATTTTGTGCATCAATCTTTTCCCCAGTGAGTCAATGTTTTGTTTAAGGTCGGATATTTCTACATTTTTCTCACTACATGCCTCCCGTAAGGCCCTTTCTATATCCTTCAGCTCTGACATTTCTTTTTCTTTATTTTCTAACTGTCCTTCTATCTTTTTCAACACAATTTCTTTATCAGATTTGAGAGTGTAACTACCATTGTCATTATTTTCGGATTTAACATTAATGCTACTGCTTGAGGCACATGTTGGATCAGCACTAGCCACATTAAATTTCTTTTCAGTCTTTTTTAATGACACATCTATGTTTTTATCTAGATACTGCTGTGACATTTAATTTTTCGCCTTTGATTTGTTCAGACTGACATATGTGGCCCATATTGTCTTCAACTGTTTCTTGAAACCTGATTCACTGAAGACATTTGGGGCCAACATATTTAATATAGAAAATGTACCTCCTTTATATGCAGTCTTAAATTATATGCAGTCTTAAATTAAGACAAATATATGACAAACTAAGCATATTTGTTTCATGAGTTTTGAAAGACTGTTCATATGGAACATAGTGTCTAAAGTTGTGCTACCGATCTGAAAACGGCCGTTTTTCACACTCCCGAAATATTTGCCGATTTTATGTGTCTAATTACCAACAAAATATTAATTACCAGCAAAATATTAATAAACTGCACTAATCTGTATTGTAGGCCCCTACTGGGTGTATGGAAATCCTTACAATATCGCCCAGAAATCGGCGCCATTTGCAATCTTGTATTATGCCTGATCTTACTCCAAAAATGCTGTTAAATCTTACAAAATAATTACTCCAACATCCTGAGTTTTTAGCTAGGATTTAAGACAAATATATGATAAACTTAGGATATTTGTTTCATGTGTCTTTGAAAGGCTGTTCATAGACAACATAGTGTCTAAAGTTGTGCTACCAATCGGAAAAAACGGCCGTTTTTAACACTCCCGAAATATTCGCCGATTTTATTTGTCTAATTACCACCAAAATATTAATAAAATGCACAATTCTATTAACCACAATATGTAAACATATAGTAATAAAACATTTCCTACCTATTTCCTTATGTATAGTATCCCAAAATGATGAAGAATTATCCATTTTGCTGCTCAGTGTTGGGGAAGTTGTACTGACAACATGTGCTGCCATTTGTAGCCTGACCGGGAGTCATCCACTGGTTGAAAAAAGTATCTGCGCACTGTGCTGGAGATCACCACATACTTGAAAATTATATCACTTTAAAGTTCTCAAAATGATCTTGACAGTGGTATAAAAATTCCTTGGATATTTTTTAAAAGACATTTATTGGTGATGATTTAAACTTTTGGTAATTTTGAAGTAAATTAATGATTAGGACATTCAGTAAAAACACCCATCAAATTTTATACTAAGCTAAAGCTTAGAATGTCTACTATCATATCCTGGTACCAGATAGTTCATGCTTATAACCACCAGAGAGCACCACCTCAACACTGCAGAGGTGTTTTTCAACCCTGAGAATGCCACTCAAAATATGGCAGTGTGAATCGCGATTCAACTGCAACAAACTAACTTTTTAAATGCTCAGTAGCATGTACAATACATTAATATACACAAATTAGATTAGTACAGAATGAAAGAACACCTTTTAAGCTTCAAAGTGGTATATTTCTTTATTTAATACAACAATAATTGTGCATAGTGGAGAAGTTTGAAAACACCCTTTCTGTTGATGAATTGACCCGATTCCAGTCCCTCGGGTGACCTGAATTGGGATACCTACTTGTAACAGTATGCACTATGTCACAATTATAGCGCTGCCTCCTGGGAGATCAGGCTGCTGGCAACATAATGCGATATATATCCCACTCAGTCATGTTATCCAGATACTGTGCTGACCATTCCTTGCCCTATCCTAATAATGCTCAGTGCCAGGCTAGGCAACAACAAGTGTCCATTTTGTAAATCTTTGTTTTGACTCGGTCCGGATTCGAACCCATGACCTCCGAAAGTACCTATATCGTCATACTGTCCGTTCGTACATATGACCAGTAACCTCTTATTCACACACTGTCTCCCAACCAGATTTGGCTTCTGACGGCCATAACAACCTTTTTGAAAATGGCTAATGAATTAATCTTCTATTTTGTAATAAGTATGTTATTAGTATAGATCGGAACTTAATTTTGATCGGTGTCCATTCCAATGTTTTATTGACCAATGGGTGCAACTATGATATTTGCCGCACCTCAGATGAATGTACAACCTGTTTTCTCTATTTACTGCTCTTCTCCAATGCCCTCTGGGACTTGCCAAACTCCAGGCCTGTCCACTCCCTGACGTTGTCTTCACACCTCTTCCTTTGCCTGCCTCCTCTTCTCCCTCCTTTCAATGTACCTTCCAGTATGGTTTTTGCCCACACCTGATGAATTGGAAATAATATCCTAGCAGATATTTTACCATAGATAGAATACCAATTGGTGTATATGTACTCATCATCTCCCTCCGATAAAATACTACCGAGGGTATATCTGCACCTACCACCTCTCGCATATAAAGTACCTACACCAGATGGAATGGCCGAATGAGTTGAGCGTCCGTCTCCTGTTTTGGGAGAGCGGGGTGAATTGAACCCATGGGATTGTGGGTTTCAAATCCTCGTTGAATGACTTCAACAATGTATACTTGTCGCTTCCTAGCCAGGCGCTCAGCTTTAATAGGATAGGGCAAGGACTGGTTGGCTCAGTGTCAGGCTAATGTGACCGAGTGGGATAACAGGTCACGGTGTCAGCGGCCTGGTCTCCCAGTGGGGCAGCACGATAAAGTCGCCATGAGTGACATGAGCGCACTGTCACACGTCGATACCGGTCCTGATATGACCTTAAATGTTGCTAGGACGTAAAACAACAACAAACAAGCAGACAAACAGGTAAAATCCCACTTGGTGTAGGTGTATTCACTATTCACAACCTCCCCTCAGCCCTCACCCACGCTCCATCCACTTTCTACCGTGAAATCTGAATCTGCGACCTTGTGCGCTGGTTCCCCAAACCTCAGTCCCCCATGAGGGACCAGCAGAACTCGGGGTACCAGTATGCAGTGTGGCACCATTACACAGACGCGTGTATTCTGATGGAACAACGACACCCACTCTCTTCCCCTCCCCCTCCCTCTCCCCCTCCCCTCCCTCCCCTCTCCCTCTCCCCCCCCCCCCCCCCCCCACCCTCCCTCCGCTTCCCATCCTCCTCCCCCTCCCTCTCCCCTCCCTCTCCCTCTCCCTCCCCTACCCCTCCCCCTCCCCTCTCCCACTCCGTCTCCCCCCTCCCCTTCCCCTCCTCCTCCCCCTCCCTCTCCCCCCTCCCTCTCCCTATCCCTCTCCCTCTCCCTACTGCTCCCCCTACCCACCTAATCCTCCCCCTCCCCCTACCCCCCCTCCACCCCTCCCCTTCCCCCTCCCCTTTCCCTCCCCCTCCGCCTCCTCCTCTCACTTCTCCCCCCACCCTCCCCCTCCCCTACCCCTCTCCCTCCCCTACACCTCTCCTGATCCTGCCTGCTCAGTGGCCACGTTTGCAGTTTGGGCTGTTTTCCGTTCCAACCAATGGTCCACAACTGGTTCATCAAGGATGTGGTATGTGCTGTCCTGTCTGTGGGAACATGCATATAACAGACCCATTTGCTGCTTATCGGAAACGGGTTTCCTCCAAATAAATATGTCAAAATGACCATATGTTTGACATCTTATGATCAATATCAATGCGCTCTAGAGGCGTTATTAAATAAAACAAACTTTCCTTTTGTTGACTGAGGGACATGCTCGTAGTTGAATGGTTACACGTAAAACACGGAATGCAGTACGACATGCCTGATGAATGACGTGCAGCCATTCCGTCTGGCCACTCAGCATTCCTCTTTTCTCCAGCTGTGCCCTAAGTGCAGAGCGAGGCGTGACGTCAAGGCTGGCTTTGAAGATCATGTATCTACATATATGGCTTATTTATTATATATATATATATGGGTTCTTCTTCATTGGTGGCTCTGGACCAGACGGGTGGCCGATTGAGTTGAGCATCCATCTCCCGTTTTGGTAGATCGTGGGATTCGAACCCTGATGGAGTCAAACAAATGACTTAAAGATTTATACTTGTCGCTTCCTAGCTTGGCGCTGGACATTACTAGAATAGGGCAATGAATGATTGGCTCAATGTCAGGATAATGTGACTGAGTGGGATATCGGGTCATGGTGCTGGGGGTCCTTGTCTCCCAGTGGGGCAGCACTATAAATTCACCATGAGCGCACACTGTCACAAGTCAGTACCCCTCCTGATATGACCTTAAGTGTTGCCAGGAGGTAAACCTCCAACAACAAACCAACTGTAAGATATGATTACACGACCCAGCGCCTTAGTTTCAACGCAATTATTACCTGGGGTGGTACTGAAGGTCGCAAGTTCGGTTCCCAGTCGAGTCAAACCAATGACTTATCAAATTTATACTTGTTGCTTCCTAGCCTGGTGCTCATCATTAATAGAATATGGCAAGGACTGGTTAGTTCAGTGTCAGGATAATGTGACTGAGTGGGATATTGGCTCATTGTTCCAGTAGCCTGGTATCTCAGTAGGACAGCACTATGACTGTGTACTGTCACAAGTCGGTACCTGTCCTGATGACCTTAGATGTTGCCAGGATGTAAACTCCAACAACCAACCCAACACCACCCAACATCACCGAACATCACCCAACACCACCCACCACCACCAAACACCACCCAACACCACCAAACTCCACCAAACACCACCCAACAACACCCAACACCACCCAACACCACCCAACTCCACCCAACGTCACCCAACGCCACCCAGCACCACCCAACACCACCCAATACCACCCTACACCACCCAGCACCACCCAACACCACCCAACACCGCCCAACATCGCCCAACATCAACCAACACCACCCAACATCACCTCATCGCCCAACATCGCCCACCATCGCCCAACACCACCCAGCACCACCCAACACCACCCAACAGCACCCAACACCGCCCAACATCGCCCAACATCGCCCAACACCACCCAACACCACCCAACATCGCCCAACATCGCCCAACATCGCCCAACATCGCCCAATACCACCCAACATTGCCCAACAACACCCAACACCACCCAACACCACGCAACATCGCCCAACATCGCCAAAGACCACCCAACATCATCCAACAGCACCCAACACCATCATCACTGCCCAACATCGCCCAACATCACCCAACATCACCCAACAACACCCAACACCACCCATCACCGCCCAACATCGCCCAACATCGCCCAACATCGCCCAACATCGCCCAAGACAGCCCAACATTGCCCAAATCGCCCAACATCGCCCAACATCGCCCAACATCGTCCAACATCACCCAACATCGCCCAACATCGCCCAACACAACCCAACATCGCCCAACACAACCCAACATCGCCCAAGACCACCCAACATTGCCCAACATCACCCAACATCGCCCAACATCGCCCAACATCGCCCAAGATTGCCCAACACCACCCAACATCGCCCAACACCACCCAACATCGCCCAACATCGCCCAACACCACCCAACATTGCCCAACATCACCCAACATCACCCAACCCCCGCCGCGTGCTTACGGGCGCCCTCTGTTGCTGACCAGCAGCAGTCCTGGTCTCAAACCGGCCTAATTGTACCTTGTGAATGCTCAGAATCCCCCCCCCCCCACACACACACACAGACACACCCTCTCCACAGCTGCTCTGGTCACGTGGGGAGTGTGCACTATTCGGTGGGGCGGATCATGACACCAGATGGTGCGCCTGATCACTTCCACCTGCACGACTGAGTGTGCATGGGGAGGCCCTTTTTCATCAACCTAATGTTTATATAATCTATATATATATATAATACAAATCCGGTGGTACAGTGAGTGTATGATGGGGGGGGGGGGCAGTGGTGCGTGCACAGACGTGTGGCGCCCCCCCCCCCCCCCCACTCCCCACCGGATCTGAGTGAGATTAGGATGGAGGGTTGTAGGTTAAGCAGGCTCCACCAGTAGATGACTGGGGGGGGGGGAGAAGATAGGCTGGGGGAGAAGATGGAAGCTTCCGGCCTTATTATACTCGTATAATGGCTTATGCAGCATATATATATATATAGATTCAAGAACTGGGGAGTTAATTTTTCGGTGGTAAGTGAATTAGGTTAATGAACAGAGACGAGTGGTGGCGCCACCGTCGGAGCTGAGGGTGAGTAGGTTGGATCAGTAGATGACTAGCCCGAGGCTCCACTATCCGATTACTGGTGGGCGGATGTGAGGAGCGAGTATGGAATTCTGGGTTATTATACTAGTATAATTCTTATTCAGCATATAATATATCCACACATATATATCTATTTAACGTAAAACCTCTCGAAATCGACCGACGATGGCATCGACTTTAAATGGTCCATTTAGGGAGGTGGTTTATTTAATTGTTACAATGGTATTGTATTTGGTACCCAAATAGAGTGGTCGATCCATGGAGGTGGTCAGGTAGTTGGGTTCCAATACCCATCTCAGCCAATAGTTGCCGTCTGTGTGCATCCAGATGGGTCCTGCACATAGGTCGCTGGTGACGCATAGTGGCAAACAGCTGAACTAATACTTTTGTAAACAGAGTAGTGTTCAAAAGGTTTAACAAACAATATTCTTTTGACTATCTAGCCCCACTGCACACATATTTTGAAATTAGGGGATGTGATAGATGAGCATTTATAATTATCATATTATATTATATATTTATGATATTAGATGGCAAATGATGTTGATATATCAACCAAGCTTCCCAACACTTGTTCTAATTAGTTGCTTAGGAACCTGTCCCAGAGACAGTGTTGTGGCAGTAACAACATAAGCCACTACAGTTATGCCTATGGGAAATATTCCTAATATCACTCATTGATACAAATTTGCTAAAACTAACATAACTTATTTCATTCAATATGTCATCCAACATCATTAAGAAAATAAGATCTGAAAATGTTAGAGTGTCTGTTCCATTGTTTAAATAATGTATATGATTTGTAATAGACCAGTCTTCTGCGACTGAAATTTACCCTGCTTAAACAACTAATGTACCAAAAAAAAGAAAGAAAAAAAGAAAGAAAAAAAAGATGACACTGTATGTGAAGTGGAGTGGATTTCTTTCCAAGAAGAAATAAAATTGTACAATTTGGACTCAGATCATCCCGTTAAATATCACTTTCAAAATATATTATGAATGAAACCAGAATCGAGAATAATTCATTGACATATTTGCAACATAATCAAGTAATATCTATTGCATTATAGGTAGGAGCTACAAATAATAAGGCAATAAAGCGAGAGGGTAAATGGATTGGCAACTTTTAGATTTTCTCAACCAATGGCTCGGAATACCCATACCGGTAACAAAATAAAAGGGAAAAACAGGCTTGTGGGGTGAGTTAGGCGCTCTGCAGGCATATATATAGGCCAATGCAGGACCGCAGCACGGGTGAAGGAGGCTTCCACAACACAGTGGAATAATAACATATCAATAGACCGTTTGCAATAAACATTTGTAATATATTTAAACAAGCATAATGTATTTTCCACCCCCTATATTCGCATAACCCTTTATAAGTCTTATAAATGTTTCTATCTGTGCATGCAGTGCTTAAGGAAGGCACTAAAATGTCCATTTTGCTAATCATGTTGTTTTGATTGGCGCCAACAAAAGTGAGTGATAATAGCAGAAAACTCAGGCACCTCTGTGTCTGGCCTTTGAAAAGAGCACAGTGGCGAGCTCTGTTGAAAGAAAGGCCAGGGGACCAGGCTAGTGGTCGTTAGAGAGGTTTTACTGTATATGCATATAATCATATTATGGAGCAACAACATGAAAACACAGATTCGTCTGAGTAGGTTCTTATTTCGCTGTGGCAAGATAGCCCATGGGACAGGAGTCCTATGGCTGTGTACATACTCAATTGGAATATCTGAATTTGCCTAGCATTAGACAGAGTGTCTGGGGTTCCTGCTCAAGAGTAGGTGTCTCACTCAAGAGCCAGGAGTAGAGTCATCTCTCTTCAGTATGTCTGAAGCAGAATCGTGAATAATTAATGAATCTCAAATTGAGGCTAGTGTGGTCAAAGAGCCAAGGTAGTGTAGGTGACTGGGCAGTCCCACAGTCAGCCAATCAGGCCAACCCACAGGTGGGGTGGGAGCCAACCCCCAGTGGAGGTCGCTGTCACTCAACTCAGCTGCAGATGGTGCCCTGAGTGCATATGCAAATGAGGCTGGGATGGGCCCACCCCATGGTCATGGGTGAACAGCTAGTTGCAACAGTAACAATAGATCTCTGTTAATATGACTTTTTCTCCAATTGCACTCCTTATGGATGCATAGAGAAACATGGCAATACTCAAGTAATGTCTTCTTATATAGGAACATCTCTTCAGTAATCTCAGGCATCATATATAACATATATTTCACATCACTCATTATCATGTACACTGGGAGTGGGATACTATTGCTTTTAGTTTACATAACATTGTCCCCACTCCGTCGCCCAAGAATAATAATGCCTTCTGCCAATATATATAATTCTTAACTGAAAAATCCGTATATTTTTACAATTAGCTCAGACCTGGCTGGGCAAACCGCCACGAACAGCCAAACCTAGAGTGTCCGCCAGGGCTGTCATGACAAGGATACCTGCCAGAATAACCCCAGCTATATTGGAAAACAGTGCCGGACGACCATTCCCCCTTGATATCCCACTCGGTCACATTATTCTGATACTGAACTAACCAGTCCTTGTCCCACCCTAGTAATGAGAGACAAATAAGTGTTCACACTTCCTGTTTACCATTCGCTATTTCGCTATTTCGCTATTTCGCTATTTCGCTATAATGTCAAGCGAAATTCTAGGTAGCGAGAAAGTTATCACTTTTGTTAATTTTTGGGATTAGAACCCATGCCCTGTAGTCAACCAGCACTTCTTACCTATCCGACCATCCCGCCAGATGAGATGAAAGTGTGTCACGTGGGCGTGTATATAGGTCACTTCGGGACGAGGGGACCGGTTGCGGTGGCCAAATCGGGTAGAGCGCAGGCTTCCTGTCCAGAAGGTCAGGGAGTTGGAATCACAAGCGAATCAAATTAATGACTTACAAATTTGGTACTTGTCACTACCTAGCCTGGGACCAGACTGGATGACCGAATGAATTGAGCATCCGTCTCCCGTTTTGGCAGATCGTGGGATTCGAAGCCTGGTCGAGTCAAACCAATGACTTAAATATTGATATGTGTCACTTCCTAGCCAGGCGCTCAGCATTATTAGGATAGGGAAAGTGACTGAGTGGGATATCAGGTCATGGTGCCAGTGGCCTGGTCTCCTAGTTGGGCAGCACTATAAAGTCGCCATGAGTGTGCACTGTCACAAGTCGGTACCCGTCTTGATATGACCTTAGATGTTGCTAGGATGTAAAGCAACAACAAGCAAACAAAACAAACCAATGGATTCACCCCACATGTTATCCTGGAGTTGGATAGGCAGATTCAAATCTAGGCAAGTGTTTTACTTTCAAAAACTGAATATATGCGTTCGACAAGTTATTCGGTTTAAATAGGAGGCATACCGTGTGCTATTAGTTTGGATCTAAGTCAAAGCACTGGCTTAGTGACAGGGTTATGTGACTGAGTGGGCTATCGCCTTATATGTACTGACAAGACGGTACACCAGTGACGCAGCACTATGGAATCGGCATGAGTGCTCACTGTAACAGATAGATAACCATGATGAGATGATCTTAAAGCTGCATAGTCCAATGAAATATCAAATTTTCAAAACCAAACCAATTATCTAGATTTGATCTTACATATCTAACTTAGATACTGATGCACTTATTAAGCATATGTTTCTGCATAGAAGACAATACTGAGTCAATTTAATAGAACCTCTTCCTGCAGAAGTCTATAGTTTTGACAAGCTTGCCAAAACTAGTTTGACATGTTTGCACTCAAAATATCTAAAGGTTTACCATATAAAATAAAAGTAACTTTGAACTAATGTTAAGTAGATACTAGTGATCGATCTAATATATTTATCTCAGAAAAATTACAGAAATACAAAAACCATCGGACTATGCAGCTTTAACTGTTGCTATGTCATAAAACTACACCAATCCCCTCCCTCTCATACACTTGTTAAGCCATTTGGATGCTGCGACTGACATGCTGGGATGGATCCCAGCCAACATAGTTTGAATGTATATATACAGATGGATATATGTCCACACACATATATACATATATACATATACAGATGAACCTCGATCCAACGGACTAATAGGGGGGACCAGTTGTCCGTTAAAGCGGTTTGTCCGTTGCAGCGACGAAATTGCTTTATCTATAGGTGCCATAGTGATAATGTGGAAAACAGGGGACCAAACACGTAAACAACACATCACAAGTCGGTACCCATTCTAATATGACCTTAGATGTTGCTAGGATGGCACTATGTGGGTATGTGTGTATGTGTGAATGAGTATGCATATGTGTGAGTATGCATTACACATGTGTGGGAGCCTAGCTCACTCCAGCGGATTGAGTCTGTTGGATCCGGAATCCGTTGCATCTGTGTCCGTTGGATCGAGGTTCATCTGTATATACATATGGATGTAAATTACGGTATACCTCCAGTGTGAGTTGGCGAAAGGGGCCCCCACCCGGCAATTACCCCGCCAGCTGTGGCGGGAGGGGGGGTGGGGGTGGTCACTCCACTAATGCGCCAATGAGGAATTATATAGATGTAGCATGTTCCCCTAGCATTTATACTTGTATAATGCGTTATTCATCACATATATATATATATGTGATGGGCCCCCCTTTGTTGGCCGCCCAGAACTTACCCTCATGCAGTAGACCCCCCAATCAAACAGGAGAAGGAGTATGCTTGCTTCTTAAACATCTTTGACCAAATGAGTTAGACCGTCCATCTCCCGTGTTGGTAGATTGTGGTGTCGTGGGTTCGAATCCTGGTCGAGTCAAACCAATGACTTAAAACTTTATACTTGTCACCTCCTAGCCTGGCATCCGGCATTATTAGGATAGGGCAAGGACTGGTTGGCTCAGTGTCAGGATAATGTGACTGAGTGGGATATCAGGTCATGGTGCTGGTGGCCTGGTCTTCCAATGGGGCAGCACTATAAAGTCGCCATGAGTGCCCACTCTCACAAATCGGTAACCGTCCTGATATGACCTTAGATGTTCCTAGGACGTAAAACAAAAACAAACAAACCAATATATATATGCATAATAAATAATTCACTGTGATTATGCATCTGATGCATAATAACCACAAATATGGCTTGTCTTGCTGGTACAACATTAAAAAAAAACTACCTTAAATATTATTGTATTTGATTTAATTTATTGTTGGTTATCACTTTTTATTTCTATTCATATTATTTAAGGGAAGTCAGTAGGGAGGGGAAGCAATACGTTGTTATGAGTTTTCCATCCCCACTCAGTCGGTGAGGGATCCTTTCCCAACCATTATTGCACCTGTTGTCATGCAGCTGCGCTGGTGGGCAGCAGAGTGGCTAGAGTGAACTTGGCACCCACTGACTTGCCAGCAATGTTCCTCTTATAGGCATAGTATCTGTATTCATCCAGTGTATTGAACCTTGTTCCACCATATAATGCAGCTCAGGTCATGGTGCCAGTGGCCTGGTCTCCTAGTTGGGCAGCTCCTGAGACATCGGTGGGATTCGAAGTTTCCGTATTGAACACTCTCATTTCCTTAGCAACCGAAATGCCTTTTTCTTGCCTTGTCCATACAACGCAGATGTGGAATCACACCCTGTGATGGCGTGAAGAAAAAGCAAGTTGTGTTGTTTTTCCCCAACAGCTTGCTGTATCACAGTGATTTTGAATAATTTTGCTGGTTTATTGTTCATACTGGGATGTAGCATGAATAGCTTTGTATTGGTTGATGCCCGAGCAACGAGCATGACCAACGGGTCTGTGTCAGTCCCAACCAACACAACTGTCTCGCCACTGAATGCAAGATCAAGAGCTGTAGACACGATCATTGTGTCAGCATCAGCTGAGTATATGAGTATAAAGGGGCAGAGCTTCTATTTGATATGGGTTTTTATGGAAGCTTGTATTTAATTGCTTGCTATTTATTAATTATGTGTTATTTATTTGTGATATTTGCTGCGGGCCGGTACCCACTGCGCTATCCTGGCGCCACCGCCGGTTAGGCAGATGCCAGCCAGAGCGTATCAGGATCACATGAGCTCCGATTTTTAAACTTTTAGACAAGGTTTGGCATGCAGTCATGGCCAGTCAGCATGACCCACTTACGCACTAACTTGTTCAGCTATACCAGGTTGGAGAGCTTACGGTGGTCATTTGGCCACCGAGTTAATTCCCAAGGTCAAATTTTATATAAGATTAATGTGCAGTTTGACAGTTTGGGCTCTGATACACTGAGTTTTGGGATGTTTACAGATCGGAATACATCACTAGAAAGCAAACAAATTTATATAATTTTGCTAAAAATATTTCCAGGCCAATTAGTTGGGACCGGATTGAGTAAATTAGCAGTGAATATTAGGAAATTAAGGGCGCATTCCTTACATGCGGTATGCGGTATGCGAATGCGAGTGCGAATGCGACAAAATATCGAAACGCCTTGAAGCCTATGGGCTACATTCCTTACACGCGGTATGCGGCATGCGAATACTGAATCGGTCCATGTAGCGATCGGTGCGGCATGCGAATGCGAATACCCATAGACAACAGTGTTAGAGAAACCTGACACTATGTGTGTGGGTGTGGGTGAAAGGACCCAACCCGTTCGCATACCGCATGCTGCATGCCGCATACCGTATACCGCGTGTAAGGAATCCTAGCTTTATTCAGTAGTTACTTCAGTGGTATGCAGGTATTGCAATACCTCAGGGAGTTTAACGCCCCTGCCCTGCAAAGTTGTAAACCACTGCCTTGTGTTACAGGTTCTTGACAGAACCGAAGGCTAAGGGAGCAAACCCTAAACAGAAAACCATGTCACTGTGGCAGCATTAAGGGCGGTTGATGTATGGAACTCCCAACATCTCGCGACATGTCTTGACATGTTCTTGCCGGTGTGAAACCTCTATTTGCTCCCCGAGAGAGTGCCGCTGGTAACTTGCAAAAGCCAGCAGCACTTCAACACTTTTGCAGGCAGCTTTCATGAAATGTACAACCGCACAAAGGAGAGCGGCAGTCAAGTAATGAAAGCAGTCTTTGTCGCATCGCGACCGACAGCATGATGATGATGACAACATATGGCTTCAGGCCAGAACTGCATACTCAACTGAACTGCCTACCCCCCCCCCCCCCCCCCCCCCCCGACCGCCTCCCGTCCACATCTCCCACACCACCATTGCGGCAGGGGGATCAGAGAGCCGCGAAGTTGCCCGCTCTCATCCCCCCCCCCCCCCACGGCCAACCACCACCACCACCACACCCACCCCCGCAATGGTATGGGTGTCTATGGGTGCATATGTGTGTCTATGTAGATATGTATGTATATGGTTGTATATATATGTATATGTATGTGTATGTATATGTATGTGTATGTATGTGTATATATGTGTGCGTATGTGTATGTTTGTATATGTATGTATATGTATATGGATGTGTATGTATGTGTATATGTATCTATGTCGGCATGTGTGTATGTATATGTATGTATGCGTATGTATATGTTTGTACATGTATGTACATGTATGTATATGGGTGGGTATGTATGTGTATGCATGTGCATATGGGTGTATGCATGTGTATGTGTGTATACATGTGCATGTGTGTGTATGCACGTATATGTGTGTATACATGTGTGTGCGTGTATATACATCTGTATGCATGTGTATGCATGTGTATGAATGTATATGCATGTGCATGCATGGGTATGCATGGGTATGCACGTGTATGCATGTATATGTGTATGTATGTATATGCATGTATAGTTATGTATATGTATATGTACGTATATATATGTTTATGTATGTATCTGTATGTATATGTATATGTATAATATTTATCCATGTACATCCATATACATTCATATACATCCATATACATCCTTATACATCCTTATACATCCATATACATACATATACATACATATACAAACATATACATATACATACATACACACATACATACACATTCATATATCATATTCCTGGTGATTATGCTTCGGTATAATCACACTGAATTGGTCGTAATGCTTGCATTGCGTTTGATGCGAGGCAGGGAAGGAGCCCCCCCCCCCCCCCTCCCCTCCCGCTCCGGCCCTTGCTGGTTGCATCATTTCCCGCCCTTTTCTCCCTTATAGCCAGTCCGCCTGGCCGCCTCCAGCCACTCGCCCTCCTGCCTCCCAGCACGCTGCCCCTCCTCCCACTTTTTTCTCCACCCACCCAGCCTTTCCTCTTCTCTTCCTCTTTCCTCACATGTTCCTCTTAGGGTGGAGGGCTCCTCGGTGTAAAGAACGTCTGAACTCCTTGAGTTATGTGATGGAACTGTTTATTTCTCTTGCCCTTCCCAGCATGCCCCACACATCACCGCATGGTTACGTCATGGTTACTTATGACACAGATACATTACATCTCCTTTCCATGGAAACACTGAACGTAATATGCATTACCTCACATTGATATTTAAGAGTGTAACATGCCAAGAAAGTCTTAATTATAATACATACTTAATCTAACTTATTACTATAAACCTGTCAATGTCCGTGTGGTATTATAATATTAAAGCTCTATACATGTGCGAACATATCACAGTGCATATTAGAATATTGTCAAATTTAATACTTGTTACGTGTTAATAATCTGAGTGAATACAAATCAATTTAAGTTATTACAATTACAGCAACTCAATCCCTCGTTACAGCGAGTCAATTCCATGCATTACAGCTACTTGCTTTAAATCCCGACATAACATATCTCGCTCTTTTATTGCAAACAGTAGATCTCTTAACGTGACAATTTATGTTAGTTCACGACGTGTGCAAGACCACAAAACTTAAAACTACTCTTAAGTTTAGTTATTAAATAAACCCTAACTTTTGTGGACGGCGAACTTGCCGACCGTAACGTGTGTGGTAAGTATTTTGTACGTCACTACCGTTTGTACGTGTGTTGTACGTACGTTGTGACTTATTTACCTTTAACCCAGCTGGGTTATCCTTGGCCAACTTATTCGGACTGGCAGCCGGACATTTAAAGATGAACTTACGATTACAGCGTACCCACAAATTGTCATTGTTTATTATTTTATAGTCTCTTGGCCCAGGATTGTTACCGTGGACAATTTTACCAGATCTCCAATTACCCTTGTGATCCTTATATTTAATGATATCACCTGATTGCAACTTCTTCAAAGGTCTCCCAGCTCTCCTATCAAAGTATCTTTTCTGATTTAACTGATTGTTCTTCACCAATGATAACTTAGACGGTTGTATTCGCGGTTTAAGACGAACATCCAACAGAGGCATGCATGTTCTTAAACTGCGAGACATTAGCAATTGTGATGGAGAATCTCCTATACCCTCCAAGGTTGTGTTGCGATAGTTTAACAGGCCTAGATACATGTCTCCTTCACCAGAGGCTGATTTTGTTAGGATATTTTTGACAGTTTGCACAAATCTTTCAACCTGACCGTTGCTCTGTGGGTGCATCGGTTTAGTATAAACAGGTTCAAAGCCAGATTTGTTAGAGAAACTGGTATATTCAATACTTTTGAATTGGGGTCCATTATCGGACACAACGTACCTCGGTATACCATATCTAGCAAACGTTTGCTTAAGTGCTTCGATAATGGCTTTGCTAGTAGTTTCACGCATCTCCATAACCTCAGGGAACTTGGTATAATAATCCACAATTGAAAACGCGAAAGACCGAAGGACTTTAATATTGGTATTTATTATTGTCTTTGTTTTTATCGTCACATGTCAGAGTTGAGTATCATGATTTCAAGGCTTTACAGAACTTGACCCCACCAAAGATAACAGTATGGGTGGGTGGGATGGCTCAGAACGAAAGGCTTAAGAGACGATGTTGAACGACCCGCGGTCACGGCGAAAGTGAATCAAACCGGCGGCTATTTGGTTAATATGAAATTCTTACGCTAGGTGGCGGGGCGGCGCAGCGCCGGGCCTTAGTCTATAAATAGAATAGATGCTTTGTATCCAGCTGAGTAAGACGTCGGTCATACGCATTCAATTACCCATGTTTTCCCGTAACATGCACAATTGAAAACGCGAAAGACCGAAAGACTTTAATATTGGTATTTATTATTGTCTTTGTTTTTATCGTCACATGTCAGAGTTGAGTATCATGATTTCAAGGCTTTACAGAACTTGACCAAAGTTTAGTGCTAGAGTTCTGGGTGCCGAGGAAATCGATTGTTTTGGCACGTAGCTATGGACCGCATCGGAGGTCCAGTGACCTAGGTCCTTGATGTCCTGGAGAGATGTGCCTAAGGCAGCACAAGCCTGTGCTGCACCCCGTCGAAGGCTGTGCAGCGTTACGGCACCTGGTGCCGGGTGGCCCTGTGTGGCCAGAGCTAGCCTAAGGGTGTCGAGTAGTGCTCTCGGTCGCAGTGGTAGTGCGTCCGTAGTGATGAATGCCGGGCCGTCTCGGCAAGGCTGTGTCCTAGGCACGTAGCAAGTCCAGGCCCGGACTGGGCAGTAGATGGAGCCCGGGATTGCCGGTACAGTGATGTTACGAGGGGGTGCCGATCTGAGGAGGGTTTTTGAAGACCTGACATGCACATTGAGCCCCAGCCGTGTTAGTGTAATGTCTCGTGCTCGTAGGGTGTGTCCCGCATCAGCCAGTGTAGTGTGGCAGAGAAGGTTGCTCTGACGTAGCAGAGTGAAATACCCTATGAGCAATGCCGTCGTTAGGACCGGGCCATTATCCCCGACTGTAGAGAAGAATCGCACTGCCCTTCTTATGTCCGAGGGGGTGAGGGGAGGTGCCTGCACCGGTACGTGAGTTGAACGTCGCTGGATTCCTTGTTTAACCAAGCCCACCAAATAGGTGTCAAAGGCGAGGCTGTCGGCCCCCACCGCCTGGACCCAAGTGCGGGCCCCACTGAAATAGTTCAAAACACTGCCGGGCGTCCTGGTGTCCGATAGATGTAGGAGATATGACATGAGTTCGTATTGTGTAGGCCTGGTAGGGTTGCCTCTACCGTTCATGTACGAGAGATATTCGTTGAGTTGCGCTGTTTTATTCCTCCAGGTGCCTGTGGCCAGGCCAGCTGCGATGATGTTCAGTAGTCGGTCGTGGTGGCGTTGTGGGTAACCTATGAAGAGAGGCAAAACAGTTAATATCGAATCATGGGTTACTAGAGGACCGGGGTGAGGGCGTCATCATGGCCGACAGCAATGTGTGTTAGTTTTAGGTTGGAGGTCATTGATCTGGCACGCTCGTCTGCTGCCGGATCAAAACACCTGCGGCTAAGTGCGTCCGCGAGGATGAGCTCCTTTCCTGGTTTGTGTCGTATGACCACTTCTGTGCTGAGTTTTGCCGAGAACAGCCAAATCTGACGCGCGCACGCACAGATTATGGGGTCGCGGCCAGATCCCGTGCTGAGGACCTGTTGTGAGGTAGCATTGTCTGTGTTTATGAGTATTGTGAAGTTATGTGGGTCTGGTGGAGCAAGGTTTTTGAGCGCTACGACGAGGTTTATGGCCTCCAGTCTGGCGATACAGTGGTGCTTAGCCATCAGTGCTCTAGAGTACCTTGCTGCGTAGAAATGTGTAGGAGAATGCGCGCCTCCGGCTTCCAGGGACGAGTCACACTCAATGGTCCAGGTTGTACGTTCCTCTTTGGGGAGAAGGACTATTCCGTTGGATTGTGCGGCATAGTCTGTAAACCATGAGACGTCAAGTGCTAGGTCCTCAGGCACAGCATGTTTTCCTCTATATGGGGCCGCCCTGAGTGCTGCCAGGATTCTTGACATGAATCTTTTCGCTGGACGTACACACTTCGCGATGTGTTGTAGTTTTCCCACCAGCCTCTGGAGGTCCCTGCGGGATGCCAGCTTCCTGGTTTTCCATGCTTCGCACTCGTGTATGACCTGCTGGAGTTTTTCTTCCGGGATGGTGATGGTCATCTCTGTTGTTGAGATCGCAAAACCCAGCCACTCAACCTCGGTGGATGGCGGGTTACATTTGTTGATAGCGAGATCGAGTCCCAAGAACTTGGTGAGACGGATGAGGTCTGAGTAAGCTGTGTCAGCTTTGGCTTTTATTGACGCCGCGCCTACAAAATCGTCGAGGTAGCAGAGGGCATGGTGCCCGCGCTTCCTCATTAGGTAGACGACTGCATTTGTTGTGCGTGCACATGCGATGGAGGAAGTGCGGCAGCCGAATGGTGGGGCAATGTCTATGTAGATCTTCCCGTCCAGGGTTATGCCGAGGAGAGGTGTGGACAAAGGACAGGTTCTAAGCTGTCTGTAGGCTCTGGCCAAGTCCGCACACCATATGAGAGCTCCTTTACCGAGACGTGTTACTTCATCGGCAAGGTCTAGAATGCCTGGTAAAGTGTAGGTGGAAGGCTGGCCTTGATATTGGGCCTTCCTTATGCCAGCGTTGACGCTCACTCCACCAGGGTAACTCAAGTCCACTATTACTCTGCGTTTGTCGGACCTGTGCTTAGCCCGAGTCATGAGTGGGCTGATTTGGGTCCAGGGTGTGAATGGGTTTTTCTCAAAAGGCCCTAGCATGGCCCCATGGCCGAGTTCAGTGTCGATGTAATTTCTCATGTGGGCGGTGTTCTCCGGATCTGTGTGATGGTTTACTCTGGAAGCAATAGGCGGTTTATCGGCCGTGTAGTCTGCCGGCCATCCAAATTCGAGAAAATCGGGCAGCTGCTTGTCGTGGTAGTCGGTGAGGAGAGCGCGCCAAGCCTTTATTTTCAAACCCGATGGTATTGGGACGCGCTGCCCGATGTAATTTGGGATGGCCGAGAGTCTGACACGCATGTAAGTTTTCATATATTCACGGTGATCCATCCATTCCTTGACATCGACCACTGGCCAGATTTTGTTGAGAGTGTGTCTGTAGGCGATCGGGGTAAGTGGAGGGTTGTATTGTGCAACTTGATCCGCCGACACCATGTCAATTATCCCGTCTATTCCATCAGTATCAACGTGGTCCTCGATTAATAATCTGTCGAGTGGCCTGTCATCGCAACGTGGTGGACTCCCGTGGAACAGGTGTTTAACCTTATCGTAGTCATCGTGTTGGTAGCCACGCGGCGAGCCATGTGAGCTGGGTGCGTGAACTTTAACCCCGAGTGTCTCGTCTACAGTCTGTGACGTGGTGGCAGGGTAATTAGTGGTGAGGTGGCCCGGGTGTATAGAAAGTTGATACAGTTCAGATGTACCGCCGTCGCCGGGTTCGTGAGAAACGGCCTTGTCTAGACCGTCTGGCGGAAATGTATCAGTGGGGCCTTCGGGCACGGCCCTGACGTCATCTTCAGCTTGTTGGTGTACGTGTTGAGCGTGTGAATTGCCGTCGCCTGTCTGGCCGGCGTCAACGGAGATTAATGATATGTCTGAGCCTTGTGCCCCGGAGCCGGGGGGGCGTGCACGACATTTACGGGTTGTAACCGCGTCACCCTCTCTCCCACGCTTCCTGCTGAGGCGCTGGCCCAGTCCGTTATTATTAGCAGGTCTGTCCTTTAGTTTGTTCCCGTCGTCTTCGAGATTAGTGCCCGCGATTAATCCTTTGGTTTTTAAGTTGGACTGCACGGGGCCAGCACAACCACTTTCTAAAAATCCTTTTTGTCCTTGTTCGGGCCATTAGCTTTGTCGAAAAACCTTTTCTTGTTGAAACAGACTTTTTCTTGATGCGCGTTTGCGCGCTTGTACTTGTTGGCACACCAAGCACATAAATGGGCTTTCCTGTCAGGCTGGAGGCCGTGGGATGTCGAGAACCCACAGTCCTCCCCCCAATTCCACTGGCTACAAGGTTTCCCGTCTGTGTCTTTGTCGTATGTGGGGCGTGTATGGTCCGTGCCGGCCTTGGCATCCACCCCTGCCGTTGTTGGGTTTGCTGTTCCGTCGTTTCGTTTTGTGCTGCGCGTACTTTGCCGTGGCTTCTCGGTCCTGCTGCCGATGGCACAGACGTCGCGCTGTACGTCCTTTATAGCATATTCATCCTTCCAGCCTCTAGGGAGCCGGCCATCTGCTATCATAGTGAAAACTGTTTCCGACCATTGACGGCATGTGTGCCAGTCCCAGTTTGCAGCCATGACTGCCAGCTGGTACATGTGTTCGCTCACGTGCTCGGCCCATCCCACTGGTAGCTTTTTGTCTTTTGACATACGGTAAAGTGCCGCGAAATATTCGTGCCATGATGCCTCCTCCCGCCCGATCCTCTCATTTCTGCTTCCCCTTATCACATATCTGTGCGGCGCGAGAATATTCGTACCTCTGCGCTTCCCTATTGCCGAGCCGGCTGCGACGAGGAGGTCGTTTACCCGCATTAGTACGGTCGTCATCGTTGTTTTCCCAGTCGATTAGTGGTCCAGGATTTAGGTGGTAGCGCCTGTCGTTATGATCATAGTCATGGTGCCTATCCGTTCTGTAGTGTGACATTTCGCTAACCCCGCTCTCCCACGTCTGTCATCATGGCCCTGGCCATCGCGATATCTCCCGTCTTGGCGCGGCGATGCTGAGCTTGTACGCGTGTGTGTGCGTGATCTGTGGTTGCCTGCACCGTCCGGGGTGCCTTGGGCTGAGACGGCCATGCGAGGAGACAGTTGTTTTCGTCTGCGAACAGGACTGGGAGATCTGGATCTCTGACGCCTGTCTGCCCTCCTCGTTATCTCGTTGATTCGCGTGTCGAAACCATCTGCCATGTCAGAAATTTGTTTCTGAATCCCTGCAAGAGCTATCGCCATGGATGCCTGTGTGTCGTCTTTTTCGTTTCGTGTCGGTGTCCCTGGGACAGACTCCGTGCTGGCCTCCCCTCTCTCGCACCGCTCCACGGTGCGGTTTGAACGAGTCACGGTAGGCGTTGTGTAATCATTTATGACTGACCTGGGCCTTCCTTGTCCTTTCTTCTTTTGCTTCTTCGGTGACATGGGTGAACTAGTGTCCCTATTACGCTTAGCCCGGGCCGTCTTGTTTGACGGCATGCTGCTGCCGTCCTCAGAACGAAAGGCTTAAGAGACGATGTTGAACGACCCGCGGTCACGGCGAAAGTGAATCAAACCGGCGGCTATTTGGTTAATATGAAATTCTTACGCTAGGTGGCGGGGCGGCGCAGCGCCGGGCCTTAGTCTATAAATAGAATAGATGCTTTGTATCCAGCTGAGTAAGACGTCGGTCATACGCATTCAATTACCCATGTTTTCCCGTAACATGCACAATTATTAAGTAGTTTAAACCATTTACATGGCATAAGTCCACGCCTATCTTGAAAAACCGTATGTCTATTATTTTGTGACTTATCAGAGGTTCCCTATGAGGGGTAACCCTGAACTCTTGACAAACGGGACATTTGGCAACCTTGTCTTCAATTTGAGCGTTCATGACAGGCCAGAAAATGGTGTCACGAGCTAATTGCTTACACTTAATTATCCCTAAGTGCGATTCATGGATTTTGTTCAACATGTCTGCCTGCAATGATTTTGGAATAATAATTTGTGAACCCTTAAATACCAAGCCATCAGAGGCAGTTATGTCCCTATTGTATGTGTAGAACGGCCTAATAAGTGGCAATACCATGTTGTGATTCCCCGGCTAGCCATTGATTGTCAATCCTATTATTTCTTGTAATGTACTGTCCAGTTTGGTCGCTGAAACGACCTGCTGTACTATGTCTTTATCAATATCCACGGATGCGACCGACACGTCTTTATCGAAGAGGTCATTTGGCTCTATGCTAGAAGTGTGGGCCCTGGATAGTGTATCTGCAAAATAAAGTGTTGACCCTTTAGTGTAAACCACTTCTAAATCATAATTTTGTAATCGCATCCTCATACGCTGCATCCGTGCAGATAGTTCATGTATAGGCTTTAAGATAATAGATTCTAATGGTTTGTGATCTGTCTGAACGATTATACTATTTCCATATATGTACTCGTGGAATTTCTTACATCCAAAACAGATGGTAAGAAGTTCTTTTTCGATTACGGTGTAACTGACTTGACAATCATCTAAAGCCTTAGACGCCATTTCTACTGGTTGATTATTTTGTAAAATTGTCGCTCCCAACCCAAATTTAGACGTATCGACTTGTAATGTTATTTGCTCTCTACAATCGAAATATCTTAGGACAGGTGCGTCAATCAACAATTGCTTCAGCTTCTTAAACGCCGTTATTTGTTCTTCCTCCCAATGCCAAGCAACATTTTTCTTGATGACTGTTCGTAATGGTTTAGTTATTTGGGCCATGTTGCTAATGAATTTGCCAACATAACCGATCATGCCCAAGAATCTTTGCACAGCAGGCTTGTCAGTTGGGTCTGGCATGTCAAAAATCGCCTGTACTCGCTCCGTATTTGGCCGTAACCCCTCCGCAGTAAGTAGATGCCCTACATAATTGACACTGCGTTTACACATTTTTGACTTTTTTGGGTTTAATTTCAGATTCATATCCCTGGCTCGGGACAACACTGCTTCTAAGCATTCATTGTGCTCACTGATGGTTCTGCCATGTACCAATATATCGTCCAAAATTACATGAACCCCTCTTAGATCATGCAGCATGTCATTCATTTCTTTTATGAAAATGTCACCCGCCGTGTTGATACCAAATGGCAGCCTGGTGCAGCGGAATCTGCCCCATGGGGTATTAAATGTACAAAGTTTAGAACTATTATCATCTAGCTTCACCTGCCAATAACCGCTATTGGCATCCAACACGGAAAAGAACTTTGACCCGTGTATCTGAGATACGACCTCCTCAATCGTCCGTACAGGATACGGGCCACGTAGGATAGCCTTATTTAATTTGGTGGGATCCAAGCATATTCTAATCTTCCCCGGCTTCCTGACAAAGGTTATAGAGCTGACCCATGGGGTAGGCTCCTCCTCCTGAACAATAACACCCAACTCTAACATACGGTCTAGTTCTCGCCTAACATCATCTCCAATGGCAACAGGTATCCTACGGGGAGGGTCAATGACAGGAGGTACAGATACATCAATATGTATAATAGCCTTTACTTTTATAAGGCCTAAACCAATGAAGACATCAGAAAACTTATTTACCAAGTCCTCTGCTTTAGAGACATCTGAAGAGTCCTGAATAACATCAATACGAGCTATGAGTCCCAGAATAACACAAGCTTCTTTTCCTAGGATCGCACTTCCTGCATCCGTGACTTGAAACTTTAGTCTTTTACTGTTGACGTCTAGATGCACCTCTCCAGCTGGTCGAATGCGATTACCGTCGTACGTCACGAGATGGCATTTGGAAGGTTTCAAAACAACATCTACGAGCTTGTGATATACATCTAACGGCAAGATGTTTGCCTCCGAACCGGTATCCAACTTGAATGAAACCTCCGTATCGCCAATGTGGATATTTGTGAACCACAATCCAGGACCGTGGTGATCATTGCTGTACACTGCACCGACGAACAAATCATAAGCTTGACCTACTTCGGCCGTCACGTCGTCAACGTTATTAGGGTCAAGTTGTACCTCATCCACAGGCACATTACGCGTCATTTGTGCCTGACAAACTTTACGAAAGTGTCCTATTTTGTGACAATAGTTGCACTCCTTGCCACGAGCAGGACAACTTCCCCTCGGATGATTGTATCCACAGTTTTCACATTGCACATATTGCTGCTTGGTCTGTCGAAATCTCGTAGAATTAGGCTGTAACCAAGGTTGCGGCTGGCGCATCAGCAAACCCTGGTGGCGTCCTGTGGCGGCATTGATGCTGGCCACGCCCTCTTCTGAACGAACACCGTGATTAACTAACTGATTAGCGCTGTGCTCACTTAATCTGCACATTTGCACACATTGATCCAAAGATAAATTAGGTGTTTGTAATAGACGATTCCGTAATGTATCATCCTTTACACCACATACCAGCCTATCACACAGTAAAGAGTCCTCCAAGTTGTCATAGCAACAATGTGCTACCCGTGATTTTAACTCTCGAATGTAAACGTCAATGTTTTCAGTCGTTTGATTATATGAGTTGAATTTATATCGAATGACCGTAATGTTAGATTTACCTTCACAGTATTCATTAAAAGCAGCAATTAGTGGTCCAATTTTATCCCGATCAGTTGCCTCTATCTTCAAGGTTTTGTGTATTTTCTGTGCCTCCTGACCGGCGACATGGAGGAACACACAGCATTGGACCTTCTCCGACTTGGATGAAGCACCCGACGCTGTCGCATAAATCTCATATGCTAACAACCACGATCTCCAGTTTATGGCCATGTCATCGTCCACGTTCAACGGAGACGGGGGTTTTAATCCCGTTAACGCCATTGTGTGTAGTTCTCCCTAGACATCTGACACCATGTAAAGAACGTCTCAACTCCTTGAGTTATGTGATGGAACTGTTTATTTCTCTTGCCCTTCCCAGCATGCCCCACACATCACCGCATGGTTACGTCATGGTTACTTATGACACAGATACATTACACTCGGCACAACCTCCAGACTCTCAGTAGTTCCTAGGCTCCCTCTGAGCTCATCTTACATTACCTCTTATATTACCTGTATTATCCTGTTTGCATACCATTACTCTTATTATTGCCTATTATCCTGATTACCCTGTATTATCCTGTTACCTGCATTATCCTGTACATATTTAGCACTTCAATATAAAGTGCTTTTCTCCACCCTCGCCTCCTCTTCCTTCCTTGTCGCGCATCATATATTATGCATACATATAGAGTGGTGAAAATCTGGTATAAAGAATACATCTCCTCGCACCAGGTCTTCCGGCACCGGCCTTCCATTAAATAATATGAATAGAAATAAAAAGTGATAACCAACAATAAAATTAATCAAATACAATAATATTTAAGGTAGGGTTTCTTAACGTTGTACCAGCAAGACCATCTTTGTAGTGATTATGCATCAGATGCATGATCACAGTGAATTATTTATTATGCATATATATATTGTTATTAAAAAAATATATCTAAGTATATAATATATCCCGACAGGACCTCCTCCCCAAGTGGCAAGTGGAAGTATATGAGTGGGCCAAAGACCAGTATATACCCCCATGGTTGACTGGAGGTGGCCTATTGTTTGGAATTTACTGCTATACCAACACAGTACTATCAATATCATGGGGAGTTGTGGCCTATACCTATATGTTGTCACTACTGAATTACTTCCTAATATTCACTGCTAATTTACTCAATCCGGTCCTAACTAAATGGCCTGGGAATATTCAAGAAACTAGATATAATTGTTTGCTTTCTAGTGATATATTCCAATATGGAAACCTCCCAAAACTCAGTGTGCCACAACCATATTTGTGAACCTGCACACTAATCCTATATAAAATTCTACCTTGGTAATTGAACCGGTATAAAGATTTCAAATTCCCCCCATATTCAAGTTCCCCCCTGGGAACTTGAAAACGTTTTCAAATTCCTCCCAGGGGAATTTGAAAAGTTTTCAAATTCCCTCCCTCGTTTTAACTTTCCCTCCCCCCCCCCCATTTTTGGGGAATTTTCTTTATTTTTGTAATTTTTTGTAATATTTGATTATTTTTCATGACAAATATTATAATATACAGAGATTAGCATAATGGAATTATTACTAGTACAATAAAACATATTTAACCACAAATGACACAAACAGTCTCCAAGATGGTTAAGAACAAAATATCATAGGTATGAAATTTAAAACGTTTTTTAAAAGTTTTTAAAACAATTTTAAATTCCCAGAGGGTGAATTTGAAAATAGGGGGAGGAATCTGAAAACTGTTTTTAAGTTCCCCCCCAGGAATCTGAAAACGTTTTAAATTTCCCCGGAGGGAAGTTAAAATCGTTATCAGATTTCCGGGGGGGGGGGGAACTTGGGAAGGGGGGAAGTTGAAATCGTTACACCGGGTGGCAAATGAGGTATTTAACCACCAAAGCCCAATTGAGGTAAGCTTTCCAACCTGCATACAGTTTACTGGTGCAACCCTACCCAAGGTAGGTTGTGTTGGTGTAACCAGGTTAGAGGCAGGCATGAATGGCTGTCCCATGTGACACCCCCCCCCCCCCCCCCCGCCACACACACACATACACAAAGGAATACACTAGCCATACAGCCACTAACCACATCATACTGGTTACAGGTGAATTTTAATTTAAATTTTTTTTAAATTTTTTTAAATTTTTATTGAGGCTGTATTTATACTGTCCATAGCATGTAAGCCCGGGTAACCAGGTTTGTTTTCAATGCTGGCCAGCTGTAATGTTGGTGTTGTTTTACAAAGCAGTAGCTGCTGATAAGTTATTTGATTGTCTGCATTTCAGTAGCAGATAGATCTGTTGGTACATTTAGTAGCCCATGTTAGTTTTGTTAGGGCCCTCTTGGCATTGTATTTTTGTTCTACTCTTATTACTATGTTAGTTGATTTCTTAGGGTTCTATGTTAGTGTTTTGGGGTTTTCTTGGGAAGAGTTTTCCGCTTTTTTCTACTTAATTCTATACTAGCCTATTTGATTTACATGTCCATAGGCCTGTACGTAATAGGTGGTTGAGTTAGGTTTGTTTGAATTTGATTTGATTTATATTGTTGTTGGATATGTTATCTGGCTTTTATATTTCTGGTGATCCCGCCCTGGGCTGTCCAGTTGGTGGGTATTACTTTAAATTGTATTGCATTTATATTTTTTTAATTTATTATCATTACTATTTAATTGTGTTTATATCATGTATATTCATATTGTTCGTCGTTATTCCCAGCCTCCTGTTCCATAGTGAATCCAAGGAGCCATGGCTCATGCCTTCTCCATGTATTTATATTTGCCTACTGAATTATACATCACGTATATGGGTTATTCTATCAAACTGGGCACCACATATTTGGTTTCCACATTACGATGCGGATAATTTGTTCTTTCTTTTATTGATTGCAAGTCAAATACACTTACATCCCCAGCACACACACCCACCACAGACCTACACCACCACCACACACATACCTACCCCCCCCCCCCCCCCCCCCCCCAACACATCCCTAAACCCCCACCACATCCCTAAACCCCAACCACATCCCTAAACCTCCACCACACACCTACCAAGCGACAGCAGGGTTTCTTCTGACACTCCAATGCTATCAAAATGATCAAACCCACCACTTGGTGCGCTGGCTGTTCTTTTGATTACACAGTACAGGCTGAGTGAGCCGTCTTATGCCAGGTACACACCTACCGTTTATCCGCACCCACCTACCGTTTACGATCTAAAACTGCCCGTTTCGCCCACAAAAATCGCTAGGGCTAAAACGGGCCGATTACGATTGCGATTCGCGATTCGAAAAAATGAATCGGCCCGTTTTCAGTTTTAAGCGGGTCAGGTCGAGTGGTGAGTTTTAGTGCGCGAATCATATATGGTAGGTGTGTACTTGGCATAAGTGTTATCGGGTCTTTGTCTAAGGTTATATCAGGATGGGTACCAACTTGTGATAGTGTGCGCACGGAAGGGAACCACGGTGCCTGCGGCGGATTGACCTGGAACCTCCCGCAGATCCCGCCAGTGGCAGCGACTATGCCATCTCAACTCTCCCACCTGGGTTGACTGTGTGTCAACCTGGCGGATCGGGCCAAATTCTACCGGGAGCCCACAGTGGCTGCCAACCTAGCTGTACCCTACAGCCATATATATACATAGTGTAATGCCTTGTTTTAACCTACTACTGTCTATATTGTTCATACCATCGCATCATCTCATCCATAAATAGTTCATATGCACTATAATTGCTAACGCCGGAAGACCAATGCCTCAGTGCTGAAAAAAGATGTTATTCAACTGGAATACAAATTTGAAAAAAAATAAAAAATAAATAAATATGGGATATTCTATAAAACTGGGTACCACATATTTCTTTTCCCCATTACGATGCTGATAATTTGTTCTTTCTTTTATTGATTGCAAGTCAAATAATCATTGTATCCTCTGTGTATTCAGTATGTCAGCAATAGTACATTTATTGAAGCTATGCCAAGAAAGAAATTAAAAGTTTACTTATATGATTTTGTGCTAATGTTAAAAAGTGAAAATTCACACATTTACACCATGCATGTAGCCAAACTTTGTTCAACTTATTTTTCAATTTGTTCTAACCTTTTCTGCTTAACAGTAATCAATCAAATCTTGTTGTACTGTGTTGTATATGTTAAAATGAGGTTCTGGATTTGTCTTTGATTTTCATGTTACGCAATTGATATTAATGCATTGCTCAATTTGTATAAGATCTAATTCAAAAAGTGAAATTCATTTTTGTTCAACTCTGACATATGCACAACATACAAAGCTTCATAGGACATTGGATTAGGCTATTATTTGGAAGGCTTTTCCCTATTATTTGGAAGGTTTTCACTTTGATTTTCATGTCACACCTTAGTGCCCAGTTTTAGAGAATGACCCATATACGCACACACCTGTCACCCATGCAGGTAAGCATAGAATGCTACCATCCAAGGACAGATTGTTGCAATCCACGCATGCGTGGCAAAGCAGCACACTGAGGCACAGGCAAGCGCCATTCTTTTATTTACATAATACACTGCATGGCACATGTCTGCAGAACATCTCCAGCTGTTATGTAAAAAAATTGCTTCCTGGGACTCACAAACTACCCCCCCCCCAACAACAACAAACCCTCCCATAATATCATCCCCCCGACAAATTCGTGCCTCCCCCACCAACTCTTCCCTCCCACACAAACTCTTCCCTCCCACACCAACTCCACCCTCCCACCCAAATTGTTCCCTCCCACACAAACTCTTCCCTTCCACAGAAACTCTTCTCTCCCACACCAACTCCTCCCTCCCACACCAGTTCTTCCCTCCCACACAAACCCTTCCCCCCACACAAACTCTTCCCTCCCACACAAACGCCTCCCTCCCACACACACTCCTCCCTCCCACACAACCTCTTCCTTCCCACACAAACTCTTCGCTCCCCCACAAACTCCTCCCTCCCACACAAACACTTCCCTCCCACACAAACTCTTCCCTCCCACACAAACTCTTCCCTTGCACACAAACTCTTACCTCCCTCACAAACTCTTACCTCCCACACAAACTTTTCCCTCCCCACAAAATCCTCCCTCCCCCACAAACTCCTCCCTCCCACACAAACACTACCCTCCCACACAAACTCTTCCTCCCACACAAACTCTTCCCTCCCACATAAACTCTTCCCTCCCACACCAACTCCGTCCTCCCGCACCAATTCTTCCCTCCCACACAACCCCTTCCCCCACACAAACCCTTCCCCCACACTAACTCTTCCCTCCCACACAAACGCCTCCCTCCGACACAAACTCCTCCCTCCCACACAACCTCTTCCTTCCCACACAAACTCTTCCCTCCCACACAAACTCTGCCCTCCCACACAAACTCTTCCCTCCCAAATACACTCTTCCCTCCCACACAAACTCTTACCTCCCACACAATCTCTTCCCTTCCACACAAACTCTTCCCTCCCACACCAACTCCTCCCTCCCACACCAATTCTTCCCTCCCACACAAACCCTTCCCCCACACAAACTCTTCCCTCCCACACCAACTCTTCCCTCCCACACAAACTCCTCCCTCCCACACAAAATCCTCCCTCCCACACAACCTCTTCCTTCCCTCACGAACTCTTCCCTCCCCTACAAACTCCTCCCTCCCACACGAACTCTGCCCTCCCACATAAACTATGCACTCCCACACAAACTCTGCCCTCCTGCACAAACTCTTCCCTCCCACACCAACTCCTCCCTCCCACACCAATTCTTCCCTCCCACACAACCCCTTCCCCCCACACAAACTCTTCCCTCCCACAGAAACTCTTCCCTCCCACACAAATTCTTCCCTCCCACCCAAACTCTTCCGTCCCACATAAACTCTTCCCTCCAACACAAACTCCTCCCTCCCACACAAACTCTTCCCCCCCACGCAAACTCTTCCCCCCCCACAAACTCTTCCCTCCCACACAAATTCTTCCGTCTCACATAAACCCTTCCCTCCCACACAACCTCTTCCTTCCCACACAAACGCCTCCCTCTCACACAAACTCATCCCTTCCATACAACCTCTTCCTTCCCACACAAACGCCTCCATCCCACACACACTCTTCACTCCCACACAAACTCTTCCCTCCCACACAAACTCTTACCTCCCACACAAACTCTTCACTCCCACACAAACTCCTCCCTCCCATATAAACTCTTCCCTCCCACACAACCTCTTCCTTCCCACATAAACGCTTCCCTCCCACACAAACTCCTCCCTCCCATACAACCTCTTCCTTCCCACACAAATGCCTCCATCCCACACAAACTTCTCCCTCCCACACAACCTCTTCCTTCCCACACAAACTCTTCCCTCCCACACAAACTCTTCCCTCCCACACAAACTCTTCCCTCCCACACCAACTCCTCCCTCCCACACCAATTCTTCCCTCCCACACAAACCCTTCTCCACACACAAACTCTTCCCTTCGGCACAAAGTCTTCCCTCCTCCAAAACCGCTCCTGCCTACCACAAACTACAGTCAAACCTCTCTAAATCGCCCGACCTTGGGACCGACTTTAAGTGGTCGATTTAGGGAAGTGGTCGGTTTATGGAGTTAGAATATGTTTAGAATGGTATTGTTGGGACCCAACTAAAGCGATCGATATACCGGAGTAGTCGATCTGTGGAGGTGGTCGGTTAGCGAGGTTTTACTGTACTCCTACCTTCACACACTTTTTCCTCCCCTCCCTGCACCTCCGCCCCCCGCCCCCCCCCCCCCCCGCCGTCACACACAACATCTCCTCCCGCTTCCATACTCTCTCCTGCAAGTCAAGTACTACAATGAGATATCGACCGATAAGAGGCTTCCTATCAAACTTAAATTGCATGTATGCACCCTGGTTGCTAACGTACAATAATCACAGTCTTGTTGGATCGTCGGCCCAATCTGCGCTGGACCACCAGACTCAGCGACTACGGACCATGCGACTATCTCATCACTTACTGCTTACTAGTAATTAACAGCTGACTATGTGTTTATATTGAAGTCTGCTAGGTATCCTTGTGACCGAGACACCTGTGTTCGTGGGGTGATCCCTGCCCTCCTTCGCTTCCTAATACTCGTACTACAAGTTTTGCTACTAATGTTAATACTAGTGTTACTACTATCACTACTACTAGTACTACACGTGTTGCTACTAATGTTAATACTAGTGTTACTACTGTCACTACTGTTAGTACTACAAGTGTTGCTACTAATGTTAATACTAGTGTTACTACTGTCACTAGTACTAGTACTACAAGTGTTGCTACTAATGTTAATACTAGTGTTACTACTGTCACTACTACTAGTACTACAAGTGCTGCTACTAATGTTAATACTAGTGTTACTACTGTCACTACTACTAGTACTACAAGTGCTGATACTAATGTTAATACTAGTGTTACTACTGTCACTACTACTACTACTAGTGTGATGACTAGTGCTACTTCTAATGTTAATACTAGTGTTACTACCATCACTACTACTACTACTACTAGTGCTGCAAATAATGTTAATGCTAGTGTTACTACTATCATTACTACTAGTACTACAAGTGCTGCTACTAATGTTAACACTAGTGTTACTACTGTCACTACTACTAGTACTACAAGTGTTGCTACTAATGCTAATACTAGTGTTACTACTATCACTACTACTACTACTAGTGTGATGACTAGTGCTACTTCTAATGTTAATACTAGTGTTACTACCATCACTACTACTACTACTAGTGCTGAACATACTGTTAATACTAGTGTTAATACTGTCACTACTACTAGTACAACAAGTGCTGCTACTAATGTTAATACTAGTGTTACTACTGTCACTACTACTAGTACTACAAGTGTTGCTACTAATGTTAATACTAGTGTTACTACTATCACTACTACTACTACTAGTGTGATGACTAGTGCTACTTCTAATGTTAATACTAGTGTTACTACCATCACTACTACTACTAGTGCTGCAAATAATGTTAATACTAGTGTTACTACTATCACTACTACTAGTACCACAAGTGTTGCTACTAATCTTAATACTAGTGTTACTACTGTCACTACTACTAGTACTACAAGTGTTGCTACTAATGTTAATACTAGTGTTACTACTATCACTACTACTAGTACTACTAGTGATGCAAGTAATGTTAATAATAGTGTTATTACTGTCACTACTACTAGTACTACTAGTGCTGCAAGTAATGTTAATACTAGTGTTACCACTGTCACTACTACTAGTACTACTAGTGCTGCAAGTAATATTAATACTAGTGTTACTACTGTCACTACTACTAGTACTACAAGTGCTGCAAGTAATGTTAATACTAGTGTTACTACTGTCACTACTACTAGTACTACTAGTGCTCCAGTGGCCATCCTTGTGTAGACTGCTAAAACAACAACCCATCTTTCTGTGTACATTACGCATGTTGAGTTTCAACATGGATAATTTACGAATGCGTATTGAGCGCACTACTTTCCTTACACTGGACTACTTCTATGTCACACTCACCTTGCTCTTCTCACTTCTTCCCTGACGCTTGACCGTGATAGTCATTTTATTTCACATTCCTGTTGGTGTCGACTGTGTTGTGAAATGCCACCGAGGAAGAAGGAAGGTAGCTCGGTATGTCCGTTACGCGACTCTTCTGTGGTGATACGGAAGAAGGTACGGAAGAGTGGGAGAGTGTCAAAGGCTGTTGCCAGGCTGGGGACGCCTCCAGTTCCAACACGCGTGATACCGGTAGCGGGGTCTGAGCCGGTGCCGTCAACTTCGGCGGTGCCAGATTTTCCTGACCCAGATTCAATGACTCTGTATGAGATGTAAAGGGAGGTCTTGGTTCGGAACAGGCAATTGGCGGTAAGAGTGGAAGATTTGGAAAGGGCGGTGGCGGCTACACAGGGTGAAAGGGGGCAAGTAACAGCTGGTGTTTCTCCTCCAAGGTCGAATTCCGTTCGTTGAAGCTGGAGTGGAACGGCAAGTACGAGCTCAGCCGGTGGTCCCTGCTGTCTTGCCGGTGCAGGTGCGGCACTCAGGAGCGGTCGAGTCGGTGACGGTAGAGGCACCGCCCACAGTGCAAACGGTGGCGGTGCCCGAGTGTGTGACAGTACCAGTGTCAACCCCGCCTGTGTTGAGTCCAACAGCGCACGCACAGCAAACAGCCTCGGCGCAAGCGGAGTTGCTGTTGGACGGGTCGGCCAAGTTCAAGAAACCGGCAGGTATTTCGTTGCAACCTCACTTGTTTATTACTCGGGGGGATGGCTGTAGACAAATAGCAATGGGTGAGGCGTCGTGGCCGGAGTATTTTGGCGCATTAAAACGGCTAGCGATGCATCCGTCTGTCCCTCCCACTTGGCTGCCGGCGTTGTCCCAGCATGAGGAGGACATAGCAGAGATGGCTGAGATGTGGGATTGGCCAACGTGTCGCAGATGGTCGGAGAAAGTGTTTAAGAGGATTGCGGATGGAAGGCTGAAGGCAGGGTGGAAAGGTGAAACTGCAATTAAGGACTTGCAGCGTGACGTGTGTTCGGCAACGATGAAGCAGTCGCAAGTTGTGTATCATCAGTATGCGGGGCAGCAGGTGCAGCCAAGGCAAGTGGCTGCGTCAGTGGCTGCTGTACAAGGGGGGGGGGGCGGCAGTCTCCGTTCAGCCGGCAGGTCAACCGATTAACCCGAGAGACGACTACTCGAAGGAGGTGAACGGGAGGCCGTGCCATAAGTGGAACTGGGGTGATCCGTGTGGATTTAATGAGTCTCATGGGGAGCTGCCGGCACGTTATATTCACATGTGTGCATGGTGTGTGCTGCGCTATAAGCGGCTGCTTCCTCATCGTGAGCAGGACTGCTTGAAGAAGCGGAGGTTCCTGGATAAGAAAGCGGCTACTGCGTCGTCTGCGGCAGGATCGGAAGTGAGTGAAGTTGAGTCTATGGGATGTGCGTCAGAGCGGTCTGTGCTGGATCAGTCAACAGCTGTGCTGGGCGGTACTGCTGTTGTTGTCATCGAGGGGCACTCACCCGTGTCGGCGTTGAAGGGCGTCGCGCCGGCGGCTGGCGATCAGCTGGTTGACCTACTGCCATGTGTTGGCGCGGCTCTCGTGTCGACCCCGGTGTCTGGGCTGCGAGGTCACTCGGACAGCACTGTAGTCACGAGAGAGTTAATTGATAATGTAGATGTGCAAGATACTAATTCTCTCTCTTCTCTTCCTTCTACTGATTTGTTTACAGGCACTGTTGTAGTTAAAAGTTTGGCATGTGTTGAGAATGATGACCCTGATAAGTGATATATTGTTTGATGATATTGATATGCCGGTTGAGTTTCTTTTTGATTGTTTTGATGCAGGTTTTGTGTTTCTAGACGATCCTGAACCTGGTTCGGCAGTGGAGGAGTATGCGCCTCCTGGTCCCATAGAGTATAAGAATTCCCTTCTCTCGTTTTGGCCTGTTGCTAATATGAATGTGTGGGAGGGCTGTGAGCATTATGTCAACATATTTAACGTTGTTAGGTCTACTGGCCTTCCTAATTATATTGAGGCGAGAGTCCCAGTTCCCTCTGCCCTGAATATAACTAACTGGCGTTTAATGCTGGTGGATTACCCAGACATTTTCTTGGTTGACCATCTTGAATTTGGTTGGCCGTTAGATTATACGGCTAACTTCCCTCGTACTCCTACCCTTAAAAATCACGCGCGGCATGATGAGTTGAAAGAGCACGTTGCTCCATTTGTGGTAAAAGAGTGTGGTTTTGGCGCTATGCTTGGTCCGTTTCAGGGCTTGCCTTTTAGGCCGTGGGTACAGTTTAGTCCAATGATGACTAGGCCGAAGAAGGACTCGGTCGAGAGGAGGGTGATAATAGATATGAGTTTTCCGCAAGGTGAGAGTGTGAATTCAGGTATAAAGAAAGGATTTTATCAAGGTAGACAGTTCTCGTTTTCACTTCCCTCCATAACTACGCTGTCTGATCGGTTAATAACGTCAGGTTCGAGCTCATTCCTGTGGGCAGCGGACTTAGCTAGAGCTTATAGGCAGCTTAGAGTTTGTCCACTGTCTGTGCCATTATTGGGAATTATCCTGGATGATAGCTATTACATCGATATAGCCCCGCCGTTTGGTTGTCGGACTTCTGCGCTGGCTTGTGCAAGGACTACTCGTGCGGTGGTGTGGCTGATGAGGCAGAAAGGCTTCTTCTGTCTTTGCTACTTAGATGATTTTGTTGGTGTTGAATGATCTGAACGGAGGGCCATTAGAGGGTATAGTGTCTTTCATGAGCTGGTTTCTAGACTTGGTTTAGTGTTGGTGCCGAAGAAGTGCTCTCCGCCGGTCCCTAAACTTGTGTGGCTGGGTTTCTTAATAGATGCCTCGGAGATGAGGGTAACGATTCCGGCTGAGAAGTTAGGAGAGGTCTTGGATGACTGTTTAGCATGGAAAGAGAAGGTGGTAGCGTCTAAAAAGCAATTGCAGAGCTTGGCCGGCAAGTTGCAGCACGTAGCAAAGTGTGTGAAGCCGGCTAGAGCCTTCATGAATAGGGTGCTGGCGGCAATAAGAGCTGCTCCTAATGCTGGGAAGCATCCTTTTTCGGACGAAATCCTGAAGGATCTGGACTGGTTTCTGAAATTTGCTTCCAAGTTCAATGAAAGAGTGTTGCTCCCGTTGAAGCCAGTGGTAGACTGGGTGATAGAGTGCGATGCGACTTTGGAGGCTGGAGGTGCTTTTTCCCCGGTAGCCTTCTATGCCCAGCAGTTTCCCAATGAAGTGGTCCAGTCTCTGAAGTTTATAAATCAGTTAGAGGCGTTTAACTTGGTTAATGCGCTTTTGTTTTTTATGCCAGAACACCCTCGTAATTATAATATTGTAATTAATACTGATAATCTTGTCTCTCAGCAAGTGCTGCAGTCTGGAGCAGGAAGGGACCCGATATTGTGTTCATTTGCGAGGCAAATTTGGTTGATAGCGGCAACACAGAGCTGTTCCATAACTATTCTTCATAAGGAAGGGAAAGCGTTGATATTGGCAGATAATCTGAGTAGATCCCACAAGAATGGTAAGGCAAAAGAGGATGCGAGGCGAGAATGTGAGAAGCGTAATCTGACTGAAGTAGTGGTAGTCTTCTCGTTAAAGAATATTGAGTTTTCGTTGTGACTTTGCATGATATACTGGAAGATAGTCAATATGTTTGCTTCTATCTTCCAGCCTACACCATGACAGAGCATCTTGAGTTAGTATCTGCTTTCTCTACTGCTCTCTCCGGAGGCACGTGGAGAAATAAAGCCCTTCATCTACAGTGCTACAAGACTTTCTGCGTCAGGCACCAGGTTAACCCGTGGAAGCCGGCTGTCTACGATGTGCTAGCGTATGTTGTGTTCCTGACATCTCGTTTGAAGTCCCCTGGTGCTGTGGCTAATTACTTGAGTGGTGCTAAGACGTGTGTGGAGGCGTTTGGTGGTGATCCGGCTCGATTTAATGCATATCCTGTCACTTTGCTTAAGAAGGGCGTCAAGAAGAGCTCCAGTCATATACCGAAGAGAGCGCATCCGTTATCACCGCAGGAGCTGAAGGCGATAGTAGATTACCTGTCTGCATATGGAACTCAAGCCTTAGTTTATATTGCGGCGTTGCTAGTCACCTACTTTACTCTGTCTCGCCAGAGCAATGTGACCTCCCCTGTTAATTGCCCGCTCGGACCGCACATGTTGTTAACATCTGATATCACTATTGTCCATGAAGGGATGACTGTATCCGTCAGGTCATCGAAAACTAGATATAAGTCTCAACCTCCGATAATTTATGTTCTTCCCGCTCTTCCCCACTCTGATTATTGCCCGGTGGCAGCCTGGTTGAAATACGTAAGACACTTTCTCCCGTCTCCAGCCTCTCCTGCATTTTTACTTCCAGACGGGACACCACTAACAGCTGCTAGGCTAACAAGAGTCCTTACGCTCACGGCCTCATCTCTGTTTGGCCCATCTCCTTCCATAACTCTACATAGTTTACGGAGAGGTGCGGTGCAAGCGTGTGTCACGGCGGGTTTGAGTCTTGATGCTATTCAAGAAGCCGGTCCCTGGAAGAGTGATGCAATGTTGGCATATATGTCGCCCCTAATAGTGTCCCGAGTACCCTCAGCCCTCGGGATTTTGTTGGGTTGAGGGCTGATGCTTTGTTCTCGCTCATTCATTCCTACATGCTAGATTTCCTGTCATGATTAACGATATGAATTTACTTTGACTGTTGCCCTGATTCATTGATTCTCTGCTTGTTACCGATATGATACTGATATGTTTGACAAATGATCGATGATTGATGCTTGATACGATAACTTACCTGTTCTCCAGACATTTATGAGTTACGATATGTTACGAGATGTTCTCCATTAAATTTTTTAAATCCATGTTCTCCGTTTGTCTCTTATTACGCATGCGTTAATTACGCATGTTGAGTTTCAACATGGATAATTTATGAATGCGTATTGAGTGCACTACTTTCCTTACACTGGACTACTTTTATGTCACACTCACCTTGCTCTTCTCACTTCTTCCCTGACGCTTGACCGTGATAGTCATTTTACCCACCCTCCCTCCCGATGAGTTGTTGGGTTGAAGGCTGATGTTTTGTTCTCGCTCATTCATTCCTACATGCTAGATTTCCTGTCATGATTAACGATATGAATTTACTTTGACTGTTGCCCTGATTCATTGATAACGATTTGACTGTTTATATTCTCTGCTTGTTACCGATATGATACTGATATGTTTGACAAATGATCGATGATTGATGCTTGATACGATACACAATATCGAATATGTTCTCCAGACATTTATGAGTTACGATATGTTACGAGATGTTCTCCATTAAATTTGTTAAATCCATGTTCTCCGTTTGTCTCTTATTACGCATGAGTTAATTAGAGTAATGGCTTATATGATGCTATACATTATGATTTGTTCATATTGTTGGTTATTTCTAATATATATGTACAGAGTTTTGATTCTAAGAAAAATACTTGTACATACTATACATAGGAGCATTTTCTTCATAGAAACTTTGAAGAGCTAATTATAGCCATTTTACTTATGTATTTTGTTAGGTTCCATCCTCAATATTAAAGTAGTTGCAGACTGTGACAGCTCAACCCTATTTGTTTCTATATGTAAACTGTCTTGGTTTTTCAATACGTCTTGAGAAAGCAAGACGCTTTGAAATCCAAGTCGTGGCCCCCTACCTGACTACTACTGTTACCGATAGTATATATGTTAGATGGCGTTGCCAGTTACTGTAATCAACTTACCTGTGCTTGTGTGATTATCTCCTCTCCTCCTCCTCTTCCTTCTACCACTGCTAATACTGTTTCCTGTAAGTTATAGTACTGTTAATAGTACTACTTGTACCAGTACTTTTAGTACTGATAGTACGCCTAGTACTGTTAGGGCTGCTAGTACTGCAACGATACTAATATGAGTACTGCTACTAGTACTACTACTGGTACTGCTACTAGTACTGCTACTAGTATTGCTTCTAATGCTGGTAGTACTGCTAGTTGTACTGTTACTAGGACTGTTATGTTACTAGTCCTGTTATGTTACTAGTACTGGTGTTGCTACTAGTATTGTTAGGCAGAACTGTTATATTGTTACTAGTGTTATTACCCATGCTCTTATTCTGTTAATAGTACTGTTACTAGTCCTGGTATACGGTTGCTAGTACTGTATTACTGTTACTAGTACTGTTACTAGTGCGGTTACTAGTAATGTTACCAGTACTGTTATGCCGTTGCTAGTACTGTATTTCTGTAACTAATATATTTACTAGTACTGTTACTAGTACTGTTACTAGCACTGTTACTAGTACTGTTACTTTATTGTTATGTGTACTGTTACTAGTAATGTTACTAGTATTGTTACTAGTACTGTTACTAATACTAGTACGTGTACTGTTACTAGTACTGTTACTAGTACTGTTACATATACTGTTGCTAGTACTGTTACTAGTATTATTACTAGTATTGTTACTAGTATTGTTACTAGTATTGTTACTAGTATTGTTTCTAGTACTGTTACTAGTACTGTTACTAGTACTGTTACTAGGACTGTTACTAGTATTGTTACTAGTATTGTTACCAGTACTACTATTCCCACTCTACTAGTAATATCGGTTCTAGTACTATTACTAGTAGTGTTACTAGTATTGTTCCTAGTGCTACCATTCCCACTACTCCTAGTATTCCCGGTACTAGTACTGGTACTAGTACTGTTACTAGTACTAGTACTGGTACTACTAATGCCACTCCTATTTGTCTAGGTGCTAGGACTGCTATTGGTGTTGTTACTAGTACTGTTACTAATACTGTTACTAGTAGGCTTACTAGTATTATTACTAGTACTACAATTCTCATTCCTCCTAGTACTAATATTATCAGTGCTAGTACTGTTACTAGTATTGGTACTAGTATTGTTACTAGCAACACTATTCCCATTCCTCCTAGTAGTCCCGGTGCTAGTACTGGTGCTAGGACTGTTTCTAGTACTGTTACTACTACTACTATTCCCACTCCTGCTATTACTAGTAGTACTGTTACTAGTACTATTCTTCCCAATCCCCATAGTATTAGTAGTACCGGTGCTAGGACTGTTTCTAGTACTGCTACTAGTACTGTTACTAGTAATACTCTTCCCACTCCTCCTAGTACTACTAGTACTGTTACTAGTACTACTCTTCCCAATCCTCCTAGTACTAGTAGTACCGGTGCTAGGACTCTTTCTAGTGCTGTTACTAGTACCGTTACTAGTACTACTCTTCCCAATCCTCCTAGTACTAGTAGTACCGGTGCTAGGACTGCTCCACCTCGTGGACGTTCTGCCGACAGGTGGTGTGTCGTGGACGTTCTGCCGATAGGTGGCGTGCCGTGGAAGCAGTGTGCGCAGGCGCACGACGATCCCTGAAACGTGCGTACCCAGTTGCCTCCAGCGCCAGTTTCCGTCAACATGGACGTACAGAGGAGCAGGCGGTCACGTGGGATAATTACCTGTGTGTGTGGGGGGGGGGGGTAGGGGTAGGGGAGGTTAGTCTTGGCTGGTGGTTACTATATTATATCTACGCTTGGCTGCAGAACGAAGGCACACTGCCATTGAGTTTGTCGATACGTGCAGTGCAAAACGTTAGTTTTATTCAAAATTAATAGAAATCCAGAACCCAAACCTTATAAATTTAATATAATCTGTTCGTTAAGAATGTTATCTGTTTGTGTGCCAAATGGTTTGTTTCTAGGTGGTGTGGTTTTAGAGATATTTCACTTGTTCTGTATGAAGATTGCTCATAGTCATAGCCATTGAGTTTGCAATGTGACAGTGTGTCGTCCTGCAGCCAAGCAGCATGCACACTGACCTAAATACCCATGCTGACACCATATGAAATAGGTCTATATATAAATGTATAATATATGTGGCCTGGATGTTGTATCGGGCGAACTATGTGACACGGATAGTAACCAAGTGCATTCAGTCAGTGCCGGTGTAGTAAGTCCAAAACACTACCCCACAACAACACTATGGTAGTGTTTTCAACCTAGTATAGAAACACGAGAGTGCTCGGCCGCTGTGAGCACCCCATGTGACTACAAAACTCTTTCCCTTCATTTCACCTATGATGCAATCAGCCTAAATCAATTTAACAAAGTCTGGAAAGAGGAAGGAAAACCAGTCACACAGATGAACAGTGAATAAGTTGTGCTTTATTGGCAGAAACTCCTGTCATCCCCCTTACATGTGACCTAGCACCTTCACTCCTCATATGCTGCCCACACTATGTCTCATTATCACTTTAGCCTGTATACTGAAAGCAGTGCCTACATCCCATGGGACAGGAGTCCTATGGCTGTGTATACACTCAATTTGAATAGGTGAATTTAGATAGCATCAGACAGAGTGTCTGGGGTTCCTGCCCAAAAGTAGGTGTGTCTCACTCAAGAGCTAGGAGTAGAGTCATTTCTCTCCAGGTAAGTAAGCAGATTTTTGAATAATTACTTATCTGAGACTAGTGTGTGGTCAGGATAGGCCCAGGGAGTCAGGTGACCGGACATTCCCCAGCCAGCCAATCAGACACTCCCCACAGGGTGGCCACCCCCAGTAGGGGCTGTCACTCAAGCCAGCTGCAGGTGGTGCACTCTATACATATGCAGATTAGGCAGGTGGGTCGGTCCAGTGGTCATGGGTGAACAGGATGTTATATATAGTTACAGATATGTATATAGACATATAAATTAAAATTGTCCTTTTCCTCCAATTGTATTATTTATGAGCACATAGAGAAACATTTCAATAATCATGTACTGTCTCTTTTATAGGAAATCTCGTCATTAACTCCCAGCAGCATGTATAACATATATTTCACATCACTCAGTATCATGTACAAAAGGTGTGGGATTCTATTGCTTTTAGTTTACATAACCTGGTTCCCACTCCGTCATTCAAGAATAATAATGCTCTCTGCCAATATATAATTCTTAACCGAAAATCCGTATATTTTTACACTAGGTTGAAAATACTCTGGTAGTGTTTTCAACTTAGTTAATGGTAGGTTCAAAACACTAATGTGGCCAGGCTCAAAACACTATCCTTAAGTTAAAAACACTCCCTTTAAGTTCAAAACACTACTCTCATGGCCTGGTCTCCCAGTGGGGCCGCACTATAAAGTCACCATGATTGTGCACTGTCACAAATCAGTACCCATCCTGAGATGATCATAGATGTTGCTAGGATGTATAGCAACAAACAGTCAATCAAACGCCACAGCACCATCAGCATAGTCTAATATGTGGTGCAGTTGTCGCAGCACCATCAGCGTATACTCATATGTGGTGCAGACGCCGCAGTGCTATCAGCATATACTACTAGTATGTGCATTCTGACATGACCTTAAATGTTCCCAGGATGGAAAACTCCCAAAAATCAAACCAAATAGTATGTGCTTCAAACGGCACAGCACGGTCAGTATACCAATATGTACCAATAGGTTACATTTTGCAGCATTACACTTACAGCCCCCACTGCTGTGTTATGATAGTGTTTTGAAATTGTGTAGTGTTTTAGACATACGTAGGGATAGTGTTTTGAACTTAACAGTAGTGTTTTGAACTTAAGTTGAAAACACTACCATAATGTTTTGAACTTAGGTTGAAAACACTACCGTAGTTTTTTCAACTGGGTAGTGTTTTGAACGTCCTACACCGGCACCTTGTCTATATTTAATTTGGTTCCTTGTTCGAGTTTTTCCTCCTGGCAACATCATGAGGTCATATCAAGACGGGTATTTATTTGTGATAGTGCGCAAGCACGGCGACTTTATAGTACTGCCCCATTGTGAAATCAGGCTGTCGGCATCAAGACCCCATATCGCACTCAGTCACATTATCTTGACACTGAGCCAACCAATCCTGGCCCTATCCTATTAATGCACCAGTGCGGTGGCCGAATGGGTAGAGCGCAGGCCTCGCGTGTGGAAGATCAAGAGTTTGAGTCAAACTAATGATCTATAACATGTATACTTGTCGCTTCCTAGCCTGGCGTTCGGCATTAATAGGATAACTCATTAATAGGATACTAGTAACAGTACTGGTTAGCTCAGTGTCATGATAATGTTACTGAGTGGGATATCGGGTGTTGGTACTGCCGACCTGATTTCACAGTGGGGCAGCACTATAAAGTCGCCATGAGTGAGTCCTGCAACAAGTTAGCAGCCATCCTGATATGACCCTTGATGTTGCCAGGATGTAAACCTCCAACAACGAACAACATATGAATATGTAAACTGAATACATACATATATAAATATATACATATATGCCTATTCACGCGTATCTGTGTATATGGGGCGGTTTACATCCTAGCAACATCTAAGGCAACTACCATATAAGACTAAAGCTGTATTCACACGGGGAAGTTAAATCGATTCATATAAATCAACTTGCCTAGTTTGACTCACATTTGCTGTGTGAATGCGACGCTGAGACGTTTTAGGGCTGAATCGATTCATATAAATCGTTTATTGTAAAACGCTTCGCGAGGTGGTCTACAGGAACTGATCTATGTTGAAACGTTTTATCTTGCCCGTGTGAACACATATGAAGCGATTTATGACGTCACACACATGCGCAGTCGAGACCTTGGTTTGTTGACTTTCTGGTCGATCAAAAGCGCATATTATATAATTTGGTCTATGAACCTGCTAGAGGTGCACAGATATTTTTTCCATCATTTATTTTTAGGGTTTCACTGCCCAGCAGAAGTTTTGACTGTTCCAAACCAATACGACTCAGTCTATACATATCTAGGTCGAACCCACACTCTCTCTTGCCGGCGTCGACAAACCCAAAATGACGCTGGTTAGTCTGGACTTGCTCATGCGCAGATATCGATTTCCGGCCCAAGTACTGCCCGTGTGAACGCGCATCTAAATCGCTTCATATGATTCGCCTTGTCTAGATCGCTTTATATTTTGCCCGTGTGAATACAGCTTAAGACGGCTCACTCCCTGTCTCTCCAATGCTGACAAGGCGAGAGGGTGAGTTTAAAATTGTTAAAAGAGAGATTTCCTGTCATTTTGATTTGGCCAATGTTGCGCCTACTGCCTGGTCCCCACCTTCCTCTGCCCCTCCCTCCCTCCCTCATTCCCCCGCAATCCCCCTCCTGCCTCCCGGTTTCACCACCCTTCCCCCCACCCGTCCCTCACTCACCCCCTTCCATCCTCCTCCCCTCCCCCTCTGTCCCACCCTCCACCAGCCTCACTGCCCTTCCCCTCCTCTTTCCCCCTCCCATCCCCAACCTTCCCTCTCCCTATCTCGCTCCTCATCCCCCTTACCAAGTAGACTCCCAGTGCTCTCACACCACACCTCCCCTTCCCCTTCCTCCATCGCCCTTCACCCCTTCATCTCCGCCTCCCTCCATCCCCCCCCCCCCACACACACACTCCCTCTCTCCCTCCCTCCTCAGTCGGTGCTCTGACACCATACCTCACGACCCCCTCCCCCTCCCTGATGTAAGTGGGGGTGGTGGGGTTGGGGGGGACGGAGGTCACCACTGTAGAACTCCTACCACCAATACTACCCCCAACCTGCCCCTCCACCTCTCCACCCCACCCATCCCCGCCACCGTACACACATTATGTGTGGTGGGGGTTGACTGTGTGTGTGGTTGGGGTGTAGGTGGGTATGGTGGGTGTGTAGGTGGGTGTGGTAGGTGTGGGTGGTGTGTGGTGGAGGTGTAGGTGGTTTGTGGTGGAGTTGTAGGGTATTGCAGAGTAGTACCTCACAATCTTTAGCATCCCTAAACCCCCACCACACACCTAAACCCTCACCATAGCCCTAAACCTCCACCACACACAGATAACCCCCCCACCATGCACCTATACCCCCATCACATCCCTAAACTCCCACAACACCCCCCACCACACACCAACACTCCCACAACACACACCACACCTATACCCTCATCACACACAACTACACCCTCACCACACACACCTACACCCTCACCACACATACCTACACCTCAACCATACACACCTACACCCCCACAATACACACACCACACACTTACACCCCCAGCACACACACCCACCACAGACATACACCACCAACACACATACCTACACCCCCCACCACATCCCTAAACCCCCACCACATCCCTAAACCCCAACCACATCCCTAAACCCCCACCACACACCTACCAAGCGACAGCAGGGTTTCTTCTGACACTCCAATGCTATCAAAATGATCAAACCCACCACTTGGTGCACTGGTTGTTCTTTTGATCACACAGTACAGGCTGAGTGAGCCGTCTTAGTGTTATCGGGTCTTTGTCTTAAGGCCCTGTCACACTATGACGCTTCTCGCCGGCGACCTGGCGACGTGTGGTGTTTTTGAGCGAAAATGGGTGAAATATCGAGACATCCTGGGGGCACGTTATGCACGTGTCGGTACACGTTGGTACACGTCGGTACACTATCCTTGATGTTGATGGTCAGCGCAAAATGCCGGCCCGCGTTCCCTGTCGCCCAAGGTTTTAAGCATGTCAACAAAAAAACAACGACCGCCAGCACACGCAAATATATGGGTAAGGACGTCAAGTTCCGTTGGACGCGCCGGAATAATGTTATGGGAATGCTAGTCAGACGGCGTGTGCGCGGGTGGGTCGTGTGCACACGTTGCGGCAAACTGGGGTATTTTTGTTTTACGCCCTAGCAACATTTAAGGTTAGATGAAGACGTCACGCCAAACTTTTCTTTTTTTTTTCCCCAACGCGTCGACACACGTTGGCCACGCGCGCATAATGCGTCGTGCTGACGCCGATCTTTTTCCCCAAACCGCCGAAAAGTTGGACGTTTCTCGATGTGCAAGATTTTATTTTCAACGCTGACGGGTCGCTGGGAGAAGCGTCGTAGTGTGACAGGGCCTTAAGGTTATATCAGGACGGGTACCAACTTTTGACAGTGTGCGCGTGGAAGGGAACCACAGCGCCTGCGGCGGATTGAACTGGAACCTCCCGCAGATCCCGCTGGTGGCGTCGACTATGCCATCTCAACTCTCCCACCCGGGTTGACTGCGAGTGAACCTGGCGGATCGGGCCAAATTCTACCTGGAGCCCACAGTGGCTGCCAACCTAGCTGTATCCTACAGCCATATATATACATAGTGTAATGCCTCATTTTAACCTACTACTGTCTATATTGTTCATGCCATCGCATCGCCTGATCCATAAATATTTCATATGCACTATAATTGTTATTGCCGGAAGACCAGCGCCTCGGTGCTGAAAAAAGATGTTATTCAACTGGAATACAAATTTGAAAAAAAAAAAAAAAAAAAAATATGGGATATTCTATAAAACTGGCATTCTCTGTGGCGGAGTGGTTAGAGTGTCTGCCTTTTTTCTAGGCCAGACTCCTAATCTGAGGGTCGGCGGTTCGATTCCCCGTGCCCCAGCTCTGCCAATTTGGATTTCCACCGCTGTGTATAACTTACAGTGTCATCAAAGGCCGGTTGCTCTCATACCATGTCTATGTGGTGTGGGAGGTTAAAAATCCCTTGGGTCGGTAAAAGTGTAGGCTCAGGCTTTCTATCGACCAGCAGTAGAATGAGGAAGACCAGTCGTCTATGACTGAAATTTCCCCTGCTTAAACAACTAATGGACCAAAAAAACTGGGCACCACATATTTGGTTTCCATGTTACGATGCTGATAATTTGTTCTTTCTTTTATTGATTGCAAGTCAAATAATTAATGTATCCGCTGTGTATTAAGTATATTAGCAATAGTACATTTATTGAAGCTATCACAAGAAATAAATTAAAAGTTTACTTATATGATTTTGTGCTAATGTGAAAAAGTCAAACTTTACACATTTACACTATGCCTTTAGCCACACTTTTTTTCAACTTATTTTTCAACTTTTTTCTTGTAAGTCATAACCTTGTCTGCTTAAGAGTAATCAATAAAATCTTGTTTGACTATGTTGTACATGCTAAAATGAGGCTTGGGATGTGTCTTTGCTTTTCATGTTACACAAGTGATATTAATGTATTGCTCAATTTGTAAAATATCTAATTCAAAAAGTGAAATTCATTTTTTTCAACTCTGACATATGCACAACATGCAAACCTTCATAGGACATTGGATTAGGCTATTATTGAGAAGGTTTTCTGCTATTATTTGGAAGGTTTTCAGTTTTGGTTTCCGTTGTAAAATATTCCGATTTGTGGCATTGGGGGGAATACAAATGTTCTATTACTAAACAGGTACACGTGACCAGGTGCATGTATGTATATATATATATATATGTAAGTGCTGGTGGTGCCTGAGTGAGATGTAAATAGACATAGTGGTGCTGGCAGGACTGTATGTAAGGGGCACTCAGGGACTACCCCCTCCCCCTCTACTGGGTAGGATCACCACACTCAGGGTCAAGGTTGGTGGTGGCCAGTGGGGGGGGGGGGCACACAGCTTGGTGATGGTGGCCAGACCACTGGTAGCGATGCGGACCAGTAATGGTGGATCCATATTGGTAGGGCCAAGAATGCTTGTTTCCCATTGGGGGAAAAGGGTGGGGTGATACTCTACAATGAACCCATGCACTATGTATAATAAGTGCTACAAATCAACTCTGCTTACCTGAAAACCTACAAATCGACACTTCAAGTATGAAAATCGGTCAATAACTTCCAGAGATAGGTGAATGGCCAGTTGTGGGGGGTCTCAAAACGGAAATGACCCCCCACGAAGGGGGGAGGGGTCTGAAAATTTGGACCCCATCATTTTCTGTTAGCCTGAACTCTATTGAAGCCAGAACTGCAAAAAAATCAATTTTAGGACAAAAGTCCTACAGGAGCTGTTTTCCTTACATTACATACAGCACTAATAGTCTGATGGTTGTGGGTTCCTCTCATCGTTCTTAGATATATATATGGCTATATTTGTGATGTTAGCTGTGCCAACAATTCCAGGTTTCTTCTAGTCTTTATTCTGCATAATCACGGATAGTCTGCCTTATTTTAATATCTCGAGAACGGGGCCGTCTGAGCCCCAAGCATCACTAGTCTCCCCAGGTGTGTTCTGACAACTGTCTGTCAGTTCCCACCCGGCGTTACTCTCAACAACTCATAAGGAAATAAGGAAGACAAGTCACGCAAGATGGACAGTGAAGAAGTTGTGCTTTATTGGCATCAACTCCTGTTCACCTACTGGCAACCTATCACCCTCACCACTAGATACAAGATTCACCCGTACTGCTGCAGTAGCCACAGGAGGGGTGCATACCAGCCCTATGTAAAAGCTGGCGAAAAAACGGGTCAAAGAATTGAGAGCCTAATTTAACAAACTAACAAGCAACAATTATTCTTTACATATGTTTTATTATTTACCCGCTACCTTTGAGTTGAAAGATATAATATAACATATAGTTTAATAAGATTTAAAAGTGAAATCGACGGCGTTCTGCGGCCGCCATCTTGTCTTTTTTGCATTCTCTCCCATTTCACCAACTCTGTGCCTATATGCATAATATAGGTAGCCATTTGATACTGGAGCCACATACTGTAGCCTCACTTCCATATTAATGCTATTTTCCCCCGTATTTATATAAGGCTGGTCTTCACCCGTGTACTACAAGTACCGGGGGAATCTTTTATCTACCTCACCACAGACTCATGCGGGAGGTCGGCCGGACCAAATGGTCCTTAGCCGCTGCCGTATTGGCCACTCGTGGCTTACACATGCTTTTCTGCTCAAGGGGGAACATCCCCCTGAATGTATTGGGTGTCAGTCCCCGCTGACACTCAAACACATTTTACTAAGTTGCGTTGATTTGTTGGCCCTGCGCCAACGGTTCTACACTGCAGACAGTATGCATGACCTTTTTACTAAGGTAAAACAGGAAAACATTGTAGCCTTTTTTGAGGGCAGCTGGACTGTACCACCTCATATAGTTTACTAAATAGATTCTATCAATTATTAATAAAACTTTTCTTTTTCTATGGGAATTTGTTTCCCTTGACCACAAATATATGATTGTGAGCTTTCTAATTTAATGAGTGTCTATTGGCACATAATTGACTGTCTGCTTTTACATGTAAAAGCGATGGTTTGAACAAAAAACAAACATTTCTCACCGTGAATATGGCCTATGCTGCCGACACGGCATAAAGCAACCGCCAATCAATCAGTCAATAAACCCTCACTCCTTGCCAACTACCCACACCGATCCACATGACTCTTGTTTGTGTATATCAGAATCAGTGCCTACAGCCCATTGAACCTGAGTCCAATGGTTGTCGCACACAGCTCAGTGTCTTTGGAATAGCTGTTGCTCGTTTGAGTGTAGAAAGTAGAGTCTCAGACAAGAGTCCCTAGAGTGGGGTCTGTGTGTCAGGTATAAGGAATGCAGGTGACTCGGCTCCCACAGCCAGCCAATCAGACACCCTCAACCCCCAGCTGCAGGTGGTGTCCATAATGAATGCAAGATGGCTGAGTGTGCTTGCCATCGGCCCATGGTAACAGGTAGTTGCAGAGAGTTACAACAAACATATTTTTAAAATGACCTTCCCCTCCACTTGCATTCTTTCTGGTGCATGGAAGGAACATTTAAATAATTATTAACCGTCTCTTAAGTATAAACATCACATCACAAGCTTGTTCGCTATGTGTTATCACATTTCCACATAGGCGCTTATGTCACAAAGCGAGTGGCGACCCATTGCTTCTCCGTTACATATTCCTGGTCCCCACTCCATCGCCCGAGAATAGTAATGCTCTTTGGCAATATATAAATCCGAACTGAAAATGCGTATATTTTTACATTATGGTTTGCTTGTGCCTGTGGTTTCAGCTTCTTATGCTTGAGAACACCAGTCCACTATGGAGCTACTTGTGCATCTGCATCTTGTCTAGGCCTACCCTCATTCATGATAAGTCTTTACCAGGTAGGGGCTACGACTAGGAAAATCAAAATGGCTCGCTTTCTCAAGGCGTCTTGAAAAACCAAGACAGTTTTCATATAGAAACAAATAGGGGTGAGCTGTCACAGTCTGCATCTAGTTTAATATTGAGGATGGAACCTAACAAATATATCATTAAAATGGGTGTAAGTAGCTCTTCAAAGTTTCTATGAAGAACATGCTAACCTGGATAGTATGTTCACAATATTCAATTAAAACAACATTAAAATAAAGAGATAATCTTATTTTGCCCATAACATTGTACTGCTTGTATTCTTGAATTATTCATTTTTACTGGTGAAACACCATGGTCTATTTAAGAAAGTACTTTTCTTAGAATCAAAATCCTGGACATAGTTAATGAGAAGTAACCAAACATATGAACAAATCATGATGAATGGCATCATATAAGCCATTACTCTAATATACACACAGGCAGATTAGTTGTTGATTTAGCAGTCTACACAAGGATGGCCACTGGAGGTGGAGGTGTGTGTGGGTGTGGATTTAGGTGTGGGTGTCGGTGTGGGTGCAGAGTGGGAGTTCTCTCTGTGTGGTATATCCAGCACCCAGTATATGTGCTTGTGCATATAGACAGATACATATATATATATATATACATATATGCATGTACACACATATATATGCATATATATATTCATAATTATATACATATGCATGCATATATGTCGATATATGTGGATATATACACATATTTATACATATATACATGTAGACAAAGTATATATACACATATATACACATACATATGCATATATATATACACATATATGCATGTAGATATGTGTAGATACGTGAATATATGTGCATATTTGTGCATATATACACATATATTTGCATATATGTATATATATGCATATATATTTATATACGTATATACATATATATGTACATATGTATATATGTACATATGCATATATATATATGTATATGTGTATATGTATATAGGTACAGTAATATACGTAAACACATGTATATGCAAGTATATATACATATATGTATATATGTATATATATGTATATATGCATGCATATATATATGTATATATGTATGTATATATACGTGTATACTTATATACTTATATTACTATATTGCTATACATAACGGTGTGTTCCTAAGCTTAATACAACTTGTCAATTGAATTAAGCGATGTGACAGAATACTTATGACTAAATGATGATATACATATATTCACGCGTATATCTGGGGATATGCAGGTGTATAGGGAGGGCACAGAGCCCCCCCCCCCTGGTGTTGGAAGTTGGCGGTGTACATTTTCAGACCTATTCCAAGGGGCAAAAGTTCTGACACTTTTACACTCAGTGCACGACTAAGAAATTTTCCAAGAAAGCTGTCACACTTCTGGTTGGCACCTGGTGTCATACCTCTTCCATCTGGTCCAGACTTCACACAGATGGAAGACGTGTGATATCAGGTGCCAAGCAGAAGGGTGACAGGTCTGAAAATTCATTGGATTTGGTATTTAATGGACCAGGGCCTATATGTATGTGTCCGGGTTAGCGCTGCGAAGCTGGTTTTCGGCGAGTTTAGCGGGTTAGCGGCGAAAACTGCGTATGTATGTGTCTGGGTTAAACTAACTCGGTGAGTGTAAAGTCACCTGCACTAACCCCAAGCGAAAGCAGGGTTAAAGGTGGGGTTAGACACCGATTATGCCCAAATCTATTCAATGCGATCATATTTAACAAAGTTACATAGTCAAATACTGAAATTTTATTAAATTAACCCTAAAATCGAAGCGAGATTAATGCTGCCACCGCAACGGCAGCGATATTAATATTTTCGAATCGACGAATGTAAAGTAAACAAATCGCGGCCTCCGCAGCTACGTCGATATTCATACTGTCTAACGTCAAATAAAAATGGCCGCCGCCATCGCCGCCAAATTGATGGCAATATATTAGGCCCAAATCTCTTCAATGCGATCATATTTAACAAAGTTACATAGCCAAATAGTGAAATTTTATCAATGTAACCCTAAATTCGAACCGTTATTAAGGCTGTTGCCACATTGGCGGAGATATTAATAGTGTCGAATCGACGAATGTAAATACCCACATAGGGGTTCCCCAAATCAATAAATAACTGAAACGTTAGCTAACTCGGGCGCGCTTTGGTCACATGCATCCCCTGTGACACATTTGGAACACCGGGGTTAGATAACCCGGGACCCACCTTTAACCCTGGTACGGTTAAAAATTGGCTCATACATATGGGCCCAGTGCCACAGCACAACGTGCACACTTAATTCTGAAGGTACATATTACACGTGGGTCAACTTATTAATATTAGGTACAAATGGAGGAATATTATGCAACATGTAATGCAGTCATTCTTAAGTCCAGGAACATTGGTAAGTCCATTTTCACTTCATATTAACGTAATATGTACATAATTGTGGTACCCATTAAAACCATAGGTTTCCACTGCCCGGGTTCCCGGCCTGCTGGTGGTGTGTAAAGTACGAGTCGACACTTCGAGTTCCAGTTAGTGACTGACGTTTATTCTATCCACAGTTTCCTAGGCAACCTACCAGTCGCAGCTGGTTCCCTCGTGTACCCGGTTGACCCATATATCTTACATCTCCCTTTCATCAGAATTCATGGACTACAACAACTCCCCACATACAATAAATATGATAAATACAATAACTTACATCATGCAACAAATCTAATAAATTACAACAGATGATAAATACAATAAATATCGACTACCTCCCCCCATAAATGTTAACAGTCCAAGAGCATTTATTTGATAACGGTAGAGATACGTGTGAGTCTCCATTAACACAGGACTATCCATTGATACAAGAAACAACATCTTACACGCCTACAATAACTTTATAACTATTAACAACTCGAACAACTTTATGTTTTGATGACAGTATGCGATAACAAGTGATAATATGTAACTTTAGCTGACATGCACAATGTAATTACTCTAATAAATATTGAGTTTCTGTACACTTGATTATAGCGTTCAGTATAATGTTGTATTATTTATGTTTTAATTATTGAAGTTACTTAAACATTATCTTATTTTATGTTCTAACATCTCGTGATACAACACGTGGTTAATTTAATTTAATTGCTGGGTATATACACATCAGTATACATCAATTTCGGTGTGGTGTGAAATCCATTCCAGATTTTATTCGTTTTGTAAACCTTGAATGATTAGCATTGACTTATCTTCTATAGTTAATATGCACTGTACTTAAATAACATGTTCAAACTTGACCAATTGTCTATTGACACCACCAGACATGCAAATGAGTGAACTTGGACTCAAAAACCCATTCTGTTAACCGGGCGAATATCCCGGCCGTATCTACTGGTATATGGAATTGTCTGTATATCCTTTGTCTTTGGGGAGCTGGGTTTTTCATCAACATTTTTTGATTTAAACATGTGTCGGCGATTTCTTTTTATGAAATGATGTTGTTTATTTACAATAACGTAATCCCGTGGACCAGGTGTATTTGCCTTCACAATTTTACCAGATTGCCATTCGCCTCTGTGGTCCAGATAACGTACCCGTTCTCCTATTCCCAATAATTTGTGTTCCGGACCTGCACTTGTATCATAGTATCTTTTTTGTATTTGTTGTGAATGATGTATTTTGTTTCTCTTCGATAGTTGTGGCTGTGGCCTCAATTGTTTCTCCAAAATCGGAATTTTTGATCTGAGTGTTCGAGACATTAATAATTTAGCTGGAGAGGCACCCATGTCTTGCAAGGTTGTATTTCTGTAATTTAGCAAGGCAATGTTAATGTCTTTTTTGTCAAGCACTGATTTTTTAATCATACGTTTAATAGTTTGTACATATCTCTCAACCTGACCGTTACTTTGGGGGAACATTGGATTTGAAAAGACCGGAATAAATTCATATTCATTTGCAAAGCGCAAATACTCAGCACTACTGAATTGAGGTCCATTATCTGAAACTACGTATTTTGGTATCCCGTACCTACCAAATACCTGCCTCATAGCATCAATTATAGACATACTTGTTGTACTTGTCAACTCTATCACTTCTGGGAATTTTGTGTAGTAATCCACCAATAGCAAATATGTTGTGTGTTCAACATAGAACAGGTCCACCCCAATCTTATAGTACGGTATATCTATTACTTCATGGCTTATCAAAGGTTCAGCGGCTTGTTTATTTCGTAATCCCTGACATATTTGGCAGCGTGACACCATGTCTTCAATGTGATTACCTAACCCAGGCCAAAAAATGGTATCACGTGCCAATTGTTTACATCGTACCACACCCAGATGTGACTCGTGTACCCTGTTTAACATTTCTTTTTGTAGGGCTTTAGGGATAATAATGCGGTTATCTTTGAGTAAAATGTCGTCGTGTATTGTGATGTTAGATCTGTACGTAAAAAATGGTTTTATACTGGGGTGCAAACCCCTGTTATGTTTGGGCCACCCCTCTCTTGTTAATACTATAATTTTCTGTAAAGCGTTGTCTTTTGCCACCTCTGTTTTGATTCTGTTCATAATGTTATGCTCTATGTCCACTGCTGCCACCGTTATGTCGTTGTCGAATAAGTCATCAGGGCTCGTTAGTGTTGTGTGTGCCCGTGACAGTGTGTCTGCAAAAAACATTAGGGTGCCTTTAGTATGGACCACAGATATGTCGTAATTTTGCAAACGCATTCTCATACGCTGCATTCTTGCAGATAAGGTATGTATTGGTTTGTTCATAATTGCTACTAGAGGTTTGTGATCGGTCTCAACGGTTACAGTTTTCCCAAAAATATATTCATGAAATTTTTTACATCCGAAACAAATTGCTAGCAATTCCTTTTCTATTACAGCATAATTTGATTGCGTTTTATCCAAAGCCTTCGACGCCATGGCAACTGGCCTCTTTTCCTGAAATAATGTTGCTCCCAGCCCAGATTTGGAAGCGTCCACTTGTAAAACTATGTCCTGATTGGCATCATAATATTTCAGGATGGGGGCTGTAGTTAACAGATGCTTAAGTGTTTCAAATGCTTTTATTTGTTCTGTTTGCCAGTGCCATGCGATGTCTTTGCTTAGGATTACCCGTAAAGGTTTGGTTACTTCCGCCATGTTGGGTATAAACTTACTGACGTAACCAACCATCCCTAGAAACCGTTGTACAGCTTTTTTGTCCTGGGGTGTAGGCAAATCAATAATAGCCTGAATGCGGTTTTTGTTAGGTAACAGACCATTTGATGTTAACAAATGACCTACATAGTTAACTTGTGATTTGCATATTACAGATTTTTTAGGGTTAAGCTTCAAATTACATTTCCTGGCTCTTTCTAACACTGTTTTAAGTCGACTGTTATGTTCTTTAACATCTTTACCATAAACTAAAATGTCATCTGTTATCACATTAACACCTTCTAACCCTGACAGTATCCCATTCATTTCTTCTATAAATATGTCACCAGCTGTCTTTATCCCGAACGGTAAACACGTATACCTGTACCTGCCCCATGGCGTGTTGAATGTGCACAAATGAGAGCTGGCCTCATCCAATTCAACCTGCCAATACCCGCTATTAGCATCTATCACTGAGAATACTGTGGCCCCATTCGTATTTGCAACTACCTCTTCAATAGTACGGGTTGGATAAGGGCCTCTTAAAATTGCTTTATTTAATTTGGTAGGGTCTAAACAAATCCGTATCTTACCGGGTTTCCTCACAATAGTTATGGAACTGACCCAAGGGGTGGGTTCCGATTGTTTTACTATGACTCCTAATGCTAGCATTCTATCTAACTCATTGCGTACATCAAGGGTTATTGCATGGGGTATCCTCCTTGGGGCATCAACAATAGGGGTTACGGTGGTATCAATATGAATGTGAGCGTTAACTTTTATTTTCCCAAGACCCTGAAATACATCAGCATAGGTATTTACCAGTTCATCAGCACTTGATTCTTGGTCCATTACGTCTGATATGGAATCCACTCTCGTAATCAAATTCAGTTCGACACACGCACACTTTCCTAGAAGGGGGCTCCCTTCTTTTGTGACTTGGAATTTTAATGGATGACCACGGATTTCGATCCATGACTCCCCCATCGGCCGGATTCGCTGACCTGAATATGTCACGAGGTGACAACGTGATGGTGATAACGCCAACCCACCAATTTTGTCATAAACCTCTCTTGGAATGATGTTTGCCTGCGATCCCGTGTCCAGCTTGAACTTGATCACTTGGCCGTTTACTACGATATTGGCATACCATAGACTATCCTTATCTGCATCGTTGTCGTTCAGTGTACCCACGAACAGATCGTGTGTGACGTCATCTCCCTCGTCCCTACGTATCCACTGTATCGTGTCATCGTTTCGATCGACGCCCACTTCATTGACTACTGTACGTCGATTCGCATTACTTTTACACATTTTAATAAAATGTCCACTTCGTCCACAGGCAATGCATTGCTTGTCTTTTGCTGGGCATCGTCCTTGTAAGTGTTTGTATCCACAATTAAAACACTTCGGACCAGATAAACTGGAATGTGAAGACATTTGTTGTTGATGTGTCGTCCGTCTCCATGGCGCCGGCTGGCGCTGTGACGTCATGCCGTGATTTACTTTGGAAATCATATCGACATTTTCAGCTGACACATTATACGACACATCTGTTAACAACTCTGATCTGTGCTCACTCAACCGACACATATTAATGCACATATCCAATGACAAATTGTTAGTCTGCAATAAACGATCTCGGAGGTTTTTGCTTTTGATGCCACATACAAGTCTATCACATAATAATGAGTCCTCGAGAGCACCGTATTGACAAAAAGACACTCGATTTCGAAGCGTTCTGATGTACGTGTCCATTCCTTCGTTTGTCTGGTTGAGCGTATTAAACTGGTATCTGACCACCGTAATGTTCGTCTTACCTTCGCAATATTTTTTGAAAGCCGCAATTAAAATTTCTATCTTGTCCCGATCAGCTGTATTTATATCCAGTGTGCGATGTATCTTCTGTGCTTCAGCCCCTGCTACGTGTAAAAACACGCAGCACTGGACTTTTTCCGACTTGTTACTTACTCCGGCCGCTGTCGCATAAATCTTGTATGAATCAATCCATTGATACCAGTTCAGAGTGAGATTGCCCTCTAGGTTGAGTGGCATCGGGGGTTTTAATCCAGATAATGCCATAATCCCTGAAGGCAAGCCACATCTGACACCATGTAAAGTACGAGTCGACACTTCGAGTTCCAGTTAGTGACTGACGTTTATTCTATCCACAGTTTCCTAGGCAACCTACCAGTCGCAGCTGGTTCCCTCGTGTACCCGGTTGACCCATATATCTTACAGTGGGGGTGCCGGCCTGCTGGAGGCGGGAGTCCGGGCCTACTCCCAGCGACGCTCCCGGCGGTATATATACATATATATGTATATATGGGTCATTCTCAGAAGTTGTGTACCAATACTGTGACATCAGTAATGAGTTTCTTTGAAATATGCATTTCAAGTAGACTACCTCAAGTGGTACACAGTTTCTTGGAAACGACCCATATACGTATATATACATATATACATGTATGTATGTATATATGTATACATGTATACATGTATACATGTATATACGCAATATAATATATGTATATATGCATATATATACAGGTATATATGTGTATTTCAAAGAAACCCATTATTGGAGTGTCAATATTTAGATTTCATCATTTAGCCCAATAATGTCATCATTTAGCTCAATATATGTATATATATATATTTATATATGTATGTATATTATATATACATGGCGGCTTGGCTTGTTACCAGTAGACGTTCATCATCATCATCATCATGCTGTCAGTCGCGATGCGACAAAGACTGCTTTCATTACTTGACTGCCGCTCTCCATTTAGTTCTCTTCTGTGAGAGTGATGTCCATGAGTCGGTCTTAATGTCTCTCAGCTTCCGGTTTCTCTTGATGGTATCCTTGAACCGGAGACAAGGGCGCCCTCTCTTTCTGTAACCAGAAGACAGTTGAGAGTAGAGGATCTGCTTTGGTAGCCTGTGTGATGACATCCTCATGAGGTGTCCAGTCTACCAGAGATTCTTTTTGATCAGCAGATCTTCCATAGAGGGCAGCCCCGTCCGTTCGAGTATTTCCTTATTTGTCACTTTGTCCTTCCAGGTTAGCCTCATGATTGAACGCAGATGCCCATCATGAAGGCATGCAGCTTTTTCACCTGTCGTCTGTACACTGTCCAGGCCTCAGCTCCGTATAGTAGGGTGGATAGCATGATTGCATGGTAGATCTTGCCTTTGATTTGCATGTGCACATGGTCGTTGTTCCAGAGTCTCTGGTGTAGTCGGCCGAAAGATGTGCAAGCCTTGGCCATCCACTTCTGTATTTCAGCATCAATGCGTCCATCACTTGATATAGTGCTTCCGAGGTAGGTGAATTCTGGAACAGAGTTCAGCTTGTTTCCGTCAACCATGACATCATCCTCTTGGGTTCTTGTAGAGTTGGGTGGGTACAGCACCTCCGTCTTCTGGATGTTAATTTTCATGCCAAACTTCTTTGATGCATCGGAGAAAGCGTCCACTATTTTCTGGAGCTCATCAGGAGAGTGGGCAACCAGTGCACTGTCATCTGCGAATAGCAACTCTCTCACCAGTATCCGAGTAGTCTTGGTCTTCGCTCTGAAGTATGTGCATTTCATGAAAGCTGCCTCCAAAAGTGTTGAAGTGCTGCTGGATTTTGCAAGTTACCAGCGGCACTCTCTCGGCAAGCAAATATAGGTCTCACATCGGCAAGATCATGTCCAGACAGGCGCAAAACTATTTGTCCCCGCAGTGGCTGGTCGGGAGATGTTGGGAGGTCCATACATCAACCGCCCTTGATGCTGCCACAGTGACATAGTTTCTTGTTCAGGGTTTGCTCCCTTAGCCTTCGGTTCTGTCAAGAACCTGTATCACAAGGCAGTGGTTTCCAACTCTGCAGGACAGGGGCGTAAAAACTCCCTGAGGTATTGCAATACCTGCATACCATAACCAGTGGTTATGGTATGCAGGTATTGCATACCATAACCACTGGTTATGGTGTGCGGGTACCAGTAGAAGTTATGCTCTGTCAATTACATGAAACTTTGCTTATTTGCTGTTTTACGTCTGAGCAACATCTAAGGTCATCTCAGGATGGGTACCGACTTATGACAGTGCACACTCATGACGACTTTATAGTACTGCGCCAAGGGAGACCAGGTGGCCAGCACCATGGGGGGGGGGGGCACTCCACCAATGCCCCAAAGGAGGAAAATATATAGAGTACATGTTCCCCAGGCTGTGGAGGCTTTCTGATTGGCTGCCTGTGGGAGGCTCCGTCACCTGCACCCCTTTGCCCCACCTGACCACACAAGCCTCATTCTGATATTGATTATCCTATACACACTGCTCCAGACATGCTGGGCAGGATACTTCTGGATGGACTCTTGAAGACTACTCTACTCCTGACTCTTGAGTTGAGTGAGACACACTCTCCTCTTGGGCAGGAACCCAGACACTCTGTCTGATGCTCCACCTTTCATATACAAACTGAGCTGTGTGCAACAACCATGGGACTCCGGTTCAATGGGTTGTAGGCACTGATTCCTATACATACTAATGAGAGTAATGAGGCTCTGTGTGGACAGAAGGTAAGGGGTAAGGGTGATAGGTCACTAGTAGATGAACAGGAGTTGATGCCAATAAAGCACAACCTCTTAAATCAATTTAAATATTTATTTAAATAAAATTTAAATAAATATCACCACATCATCATTGACCAGAATGGTGTGGCTAGAGGTGGGCTGGTGGGGGTGTGGATTGCAGACCAGTGTTGCTGTCTGGCTATTGTCTTACTTTGTGTGTGTTGGTGGAGTGGTGGGAGGGGGAGGTTTCAGGAGATGAAACCATGCATGACTACCTTTAAACTGGTCTATATGGATGGCAGGGTTATACCAACACAAAGAAGCTAGGGTGGGGATGCATCTGTAAACTGTCCAACTGAAGAACTTTGGGTGGATGTGGGTCATGGTCCTTGAGCCATGACTGCTGCCAAACCTTCTTTTTAAGTTTGAGGATAGGGGTACTACCAGTACAAGTATATCCATACATCCATACATATATGCATATATACACGTATATATATATATATATATATATATATATGTATAGATGTGTATATCTAAATAACTACATGTGTATATGTGTATATATGAGCATTATACACATATATACACATATATATGCGCATATATATACGTGTATATATAAGTATCTACACGTATATGTCTACAATCTTCAAGAATATGTGTATATATTCACATATATGCGTGTACATGTTCATAATTATGCATATATATATGCATATATATGTGTATATGCATATATATACATATATACATGTATATGTATGTCTGTATATGCACATACACATATACTGTATGGTGGATATACCACACAGAGAGCAATCCCACTCTGCACCCACACATGCACCCAGACCCAGACCCACACCCACACCCACCTCCAGTGGCTATCCTTGTGTAGACTGCTAAAACAACCACCCATCTGGCTGTGTGTACATTAGCGTAATGCTTTATATGATGCTATGCATCATGATTTGTTCATATTGTTGGTTATTTCTCATTAACTATGTCCAGGATTTTGATTCTAAGAAAAATATTTTTTTAAATAGACCATGGTGGTTCACCAGTAAAACTGACTAATTTCAGAATACAAACAGCACAATGTTATAGGCAGAATAGGATTATCTCTTTATTTTAATGTAGTTTTAATTTAATATTAAGAACATACTAATAACAGGAGGATTTTCTTCATAGAAACTTTGAAGAGCTCCTTATGCCCATTTTAATGATGTATTTGTTAGGTTCCATCCTCAATATTAAAGTAGTAGCAGACTGTGACAGCTCACCCCTATTTGTTTCTATATGTAAACCGTCTTGGTTTTTCAATACGTCTTGAGAAAGCAAGTGGTGGGTTTGATCATTTTGATTACACAGTACAGGCTGAGTGAGCTGTCTTGGTATTATAGGGTCTTTGTACAAACATAGACACTAATAAAGTCTGTACTAGACTACTAAATGACTGAAACATACAATCCTCCAAGCATTGTTTATCCCGTCATTACTAACAACCTACTTACTTAAACTACTTCGTGGAGTCAAAAAACACACCTGAGGTATTAACCTTTTAAGCATAACCCTATAAGCTAACCAAACTCTATCTAACAGAATAAACAAACCATTCTATTTCTACTAACCCTCACTCCATCTCAAAATGTTAACTCCAATTACATGATAGTTTTGCAATTCACAACATAGTAGGCATACAAACCTATGAAGGAAAACTATGCACCTAACCACTCCGAAATGTAAAGGTCTAATCAATACACATGTATGTATCAAGTGTGTAGGAATACAACATATAACTGCTATTTTTGTATGTGAATTGTCAAACTATACCATATGTAAGTCTTTGAATGTTTGATATTGTTATTTCAGCTGATTTGGGCTAGCTGCATATATTGTAAATAACTGTATTGTCACATGGCTGGAAGACCAGTGCCACGGCGCTGACAAAAGACTTTATTCAATGAATAAACTATATTTACAACAACAAAAAAGAAAAAAAAAAGATGTTTTGAATTCCAAGTCGTGGCTCCTACCTGTTTACATATGTTACTGTCATGGTGTTCTCCTTTCCTACTACACTGGAATCCTTGTAGAAGGGATCATCAAGGTGTCTTTCCAGCGGTTTCATTCTAGATTGAATGCCGGTGACAGTAATTTGGTGTTACTTCAGATATTGTCAAATTTTGGCAGTCTACTATAGCCATCGTCACATCTAATGCACTTTGTGTCTTTGGTCTACAGACAAATATTGGAATGTCTGACACTCTTTTCCTGCAGGACTTAAAAGGGGACATTGTCCGAATCAGCAAAGCGCAGGCCTCGCATGCGGGAGTTTGGGAGTTTGGTTCCCGGTCGAGTCAAACCAATTACTTATAAACTTGATACTTGTCGCTTCCTAGCCTGGCACTGTGCATTATTAGGATAGGGCAAGGACTGGTTGGCTCAGTGTCAGGATAATGTGACTGAGTGGGAAATCAGATCATGGTGCTGGTGGCTTGGTCTTCCAGTGGGGCAGCACTATAAAGTCGCCATGAGCGCGTACTGTCACAAGTCAGTTCCCGACCTGATATGACCTTACATGTCGCCGTGACGTAAAACTCCAACAAACGAACAGCCAGTGGTGGTGGGAATCCTCTCCAAGCACCAGGACACCTCACAGCCACGATGGCCGAATGAGTTAGAGTGTCCGTCTCCCGTGTTGGTAGATCGTGGGGTCGTGGGTTCGAACCCTGATCGAGTCAAACCAATGACTTTAAAATCGATACTCGTTGCTTCCTAGCCTGGCACTCGGCATTATTAGGATAGGACAAGGACTGGTTGGCTCAGTGTCAGGATAATGTGACTGAGTGGGATATCAGGTCATGGTGCTGGTGGCCTGGTATTCCAGTGGGGCAACACTATAAAGTTGCCATGAGTGTGCACTGTCACAAGTCCGTACCCGTCCTGATATGACCTTAGATGTTGCTAGGACGTAAAACAACACCAAACAAACAAAGAGTCTTTACGGTGGCGCCACCTAGAGCGAGGGGCTGGAGTTATGCCTTGCGTTTTTGTCAATGGCGAACATAAAACCACCTTATCGGCAATCTCTATCGCCCCCTGGCGGTAATCCTTTTGGTGACGCTGCCGCCACCTGGCGGTTCGTCCCGGAAATACCCCAATGAGAATCAGACCGTTGGGGATCAATTTAACGTTGCGTCAATACGCTCTGAAACTGTTGGCATTATTTCCAGATGAAGTGTTTTCAGAGGCTATTTTCCGTGATCTTATTATGTTCATTCTAGCTGTGCGTTGAGGTAGTCTAAATTCATTGTGGCAATATCTGAGGTCATAGACCCCTCCCCCCCCCATTCACATTTGACAAACAACTATTATAACTCAATACTCGAGACCCACTACCACTACTCGAGACCCACTACGACCACTGAATAACTACATCTTCAACCAGCAATGCACACAATATAAACCACTATACATGGCAGTATTAAAAGACTAACCGTTATTAAAACCAAATCTAACTGATATACAAACACAGCATATGATTTAACCACTAGTGTACATTACTGCACACTCTATCTTGATGCATATACCTTGCACTATGTTGAGTACATATGCTGTACACTATGCAGCATAGGCTGCTCCCCCACTTTCTTTTTATGTTCAGAATGGGTTGTGCTGCACACAACGCAACACATTCCACTTCCACTATGTACAGATCAAATGCGATCACTCCAACAGCTGGAAGACCAGAGCCCTGGCGCTGACAAAATACAAAATGTGTATTCAGATGAATAAAAAATATTTACCCCAAAAGAATAGACACTGATAAAAGGACCTCTTCCGACTTGTGACAATACACACTCTTTGCTCTTTTTTAGTGCTGCCCACTGGAAGGCCTGACTATTTGGACCATGACACAATTGACCACACATCGACAACCAGACGGGATGGCTGAATGAGTTGGAGCATCCATCTCCCGTGTTGGTAGACCATGGGATCGTGGGTTTTAACCCTTGTCGAGTGAAACCGATGACTCGAATTAAAAATGATACTCGTCGCTTCCTAGCCATGCACTCTGCATTAATTGGTTAAGGCAACGACTGGTTGGGTCAGTGTCAGGATAATGTATCATATATATATCATATTATTGCTTTATAAGTATACATTAAACCTTACAGACTGACTAAGCCACTAGAAGTTCTTTATTGCAGTGATATATTCTACGTCGTGACACTGGACACCCTGCGAGCATTAGTCAATCGGCCATCTTGGTTTACCATAGAGGGTTACGCGGACGTAAAATTGCAACAAACGCACACCTGTTAAGCTTCCTAGGTGAGCAGTATTCTCAACATCTTTTTTCGATTTTCCAACATACACTTTTTAACCTCCTTTTTAAAAAAAGATTTTTTTTTTATTGAGGCTGTATTTATACTGTCCATAGCATATAAGCCCTGGTACCCAGGCTTGTTTTCAATGCTGGCCAGTTGTAGTGTCGGTGTTATCTTACCACACAGTGGCTGCTGATAAGGTATTTGATTGCCTGCATTTCAGTAGCAGATAGATAATTGGTTGGTGTGGTTAGTAGTCTATGTTAGTTTTTTTGGATTTTCTTGGTATATATGTATTTATTTTTCTACTCTTATTACTAGACTAGCCTACTCCTATTTACATATCATAGGCTTGTACGTAGCTGTGTGGTGTGTTATCTGGCTACTTTTGGCATGGCTACCTCCTTGAGAAACATTTGGTTGTCTGAATCCTTTTTTCTCTTCTTTTTTTTTCCTTTTGATTTTCCTTTAAAATACTCACCAGCCTTCTGTCAGTATTGTTTAAATCAATCAATTAATAATTCAATCTGTAGATTTTATAGTGAGACTCAAAGCTAAAAACACCAATGGGTGCATTTTGCTTATAGATAGATACATAACAATTTCGTAAATCTTGTGATTATTTTTCCTGATTACTTTTCTTGTAGGAATCAATTAGTGCTTTTTGGTTATATATAGATACATAGCAATTAGTTAAATCTAGTGTTTATTTTGTTACGATTATTTTTCTTGAGGCGATCAATTAGTGCATTTATATATAGATACATAGCAATTAGTTAAATATGGTGATTATTTTTAATGATTATTTTTCTTGTAGGAATCAATTACTGCATTTATATATAGATACATAGCAATTAGTTAAATCTGGTAATTATTTGTCATGATTATTTTTCTTGTAGGAATCAATTAGTGCGTTTATATATAGATACATAGCAATTAGTTAAATATGGTGATTATTTTTAATGATTATTTTTCTTGTAGGAATCAATTACTGCATTTATATATAGATACATAGCAATTAGTTAAATCTGGTAATTATTTGTCATGATTATTTTTCTTGTAGGAATCAATTAGTGCGTTTATATATAGATACATAGCAATTAGTTAAATATGGTGAATATTTTTAATGATTATTTTTCTTGTAGGAATCAATTAGTGCATTTATATATAGATACATAGCAATTAGTTAAATCTGGTGATTATTTGTTATGATTATTTTTCTTGTAGGAATCAATTAGTGCTTTTATATATAGATACATAACAATTAGTTAAATCTGGTGATTATTTGTTATGATTATTTTTCTTGTAGGAATCAATTAGTGCTTTTATATATAGATACATAGCAATTAGTTAAATCTGGTGATTATTTGTTAATGATTATTTTTCTTGAGGGGATCAGGCTTCCCTGGAACACTGGTTATTTATAACCGAGGCTCATCGCGAGGCTTACCTGACCAGCTGACGCAACCACGGGTGCTGATTGGCTGATGGAATTAACCATAGCGACACAGATACATTGGGTCCTTAACCGGCGACGGCGTTCTACAGCAGAGATGGGATCACCACTATATATGTTTCCACCGGGCGGGGTGGCCGAATCGGTAGAGCGCAGGCCTTCCGTGCAGGAGATCGGGAGTTCGATTCCGGGTCGAGTAAAACAAATGACTTAAAAATTGATACTTGTTGCTTCCAAGCCTGGCACCTGACATTATTAGGGTGTGGGAAGGACTGGTTGGCTCAGTGTCAGGATAATGTGACTGAGTGGGATATCTGGTCATGGTTCTTGTGGCCTGGTCTTCCAGTAGGCCATCACTATAAAGTCAGCATGAGTGCGTACTGTCACAAGTCAGTACCCGTCCTGATATGACCTTAGATGTTGCCAGGACGTAAAACAACAACAAACAACAACAACAATAGATTCCCGGTTGAGTCAAACCAATGACTTACAAAATTGATACTTGTCACCTCCTAACTTGGCACTCAGCAGTAATAAGATAGGGCAAGGACTGGTTAGCTCAGTGTCAGGTTAATGTGACTGAGTGGGATATCGGGTCATGGTGTTGGTGGCCTGGTTTCGCAGTGGGACAGCACTATAAAGTCGCCATGAGTGCACACTGTCACAAGTTGGTACCGATCCTGATATAACCCTATGTAAAGTCGACGGCTGGTGGTGTGAGTGGTGTGGACAGGCAAATGAGAAATCAATAAAGGTAATGAAGGAAAGTAGATAAAGAGTGAAAGGTAGGAGAGTGAGACTCTCTGATTTATTACTTTTATAGCTTTTAGAATCCAAGACGGTGGTGATCACATGATCCAATCTTCCAATCCCTAACAAGCATTCTTCTAACCACCAATGAAGGTTCAATAGCCCTGTCACCAAGCCATGGTTAGGTCTGTCTCTGGGGCAGAGATCCATAAATAACTCTAGAGGGGAGGGGGTATGTGAGGCAACTGCTCCAAAGACTATCCATCTAAGAAGTGACACTCTTCCTCTATACTATTTTACTGTACAATTTCTATACCTAATGAGTAATAGTTTACCGACTCCACATAGCCCTCTTATGCCTTTGGTTTTATATATTACCATTTACCATTTTATAGACAAGTTGCAATTTATTATAGTAGAGTTCATATATCCTCTTATTTCATAATATCGGAAAATTTTACACTTAGATGTTTTCAGGATGTCAAATTCCAACAACCAACCAACCTATTTATGGTTCGAGATCATCATATTAGTAAGAAGAGATGCATATATATATATCATATTATTTCTTTATCAGTATACATTAAACCTTACAGACCGACTAAGCCACTAGAAGTTCTTTATTGCAGTGATATATCCTACGACGTGACACTGGACACCCTGCGAGCATTAGTAAATTGGCCATTTTGCTTCACATTCAAATCGGACGTTGACAAATAGGAAAATAGAATAATGAAATAATCAAAGGACCAAAGATAATTATATGAAATTGTGCATGTTATCATAACATAATTAATTTGCTGGGTGGAGGCAGGAGGGCTCGATGACACGCCAACCTGACTCTGCCTACTATAAAATGCCTGAACTAACCAGTGGCCGCCCACCCCCCGTTGGTGCCACCTAGCACCAATGTCCGAACTACGCCGCCCGGTTAGAGGAGGAGCCAGACCTGAACTTTCCAGCCAAAAAACATCACGTGACCAAATTCAAACCCAAACTTCCTCCACGGCCACACAACTCCTTGAGGCACCGACTGGACAACTTCACCACCTTTCTTCACCCACCCACCCACACCTGTAATGAATAATGAGAACGGGAAGGGTTGAGAGTTCGGTTCCGGCCCATATTCATCAACGGGATCGAAGTCCCCAGGGACTGATCTTTAGATATCCGGACTAGCACCCAAAGTAACCTGAACCTGAACTGTATATGAAATTGATGAATAAAGAACCACTATGCACTACTTCCTGTCTCCACCTTTCGTGAATTACTGTAAATAGTTTAGTTACATACTAAAAACTAACAGTTTTACCGATAATAGATTCCAAGCTGTGTTGCTTTCTTTATATTGTAGTAGTCCAGACATGAGCTCCACTACCATATGGTGGCAGCGAGGACTGCTCCATCACTGTTGCAGTTTACTGCGTAAGGTGGTGGTACGGTAGCCGTCGGGCAGCGCCGTGACAGGGCTGCCATCTACTGCATGTGGCTAGGTTAACCTCCCCCCCCACCCCTCAGGAAAGTTGACGTGAGACTTGTCAGGGCAGAGGCGGGTCACTTGATCGTGGACACCACACTGAGCAGAGAACAAATAAAGGTGTGTAAGAAGCAAGCATACTCGTTCTCCTGCTTGCTTTGGGGAGTCTACCGCATGAGGGTCAAGTTCCGGGTGGCCAACAAAGGGGCCCCATCATAATATTCTAGTCCTGGGTTTCAGTACATTTATGTCCAACGCCATCTAGTGTATTTCTTCTGAGTTAGCATCGTTATGCCTGTCAACCAATCAAAAGTGATCTTATGGAAGGAACATGGATTCGACACTAAATTGTTATTGCATCATCACATTTCACAGTTCAGGGATTTGCCATGTTACTAATGTTTATATTGATGGACAGGGTTTGTAATGCGGATATAATATGGGCAGGGTTCTCTGAGTGATATGGGAGAGGGACGTAGCTCAGGCAGTAGCATGTCCATCTGTGAATGTGTTGATCATCCGATCGATCTTGCTCAGTGGACACATTTGAGCCTGTCTCCAAAGGTGATAACTCTTTTTTTTTGTCCAGTGTAACGACTGACACAAAACAGCACAGAAATGGTTACACTGAAAACACAAGGACATTTGCTTCAAATCAATATGTATTCTATTGGGATTAGGAAACACCATTTAAAAAATAAATCAGTTTATCCTGAGCAAATGCATAAGCAGATAGTATGTTGATCCTTACAATGGACAAAGTTTTGTTCCATATTGCTTAGCACCTTTTGCAGTTTGGGCTATTTTCCGTTCCAGAAAATGGTCTACAACTGGTTCATCAAAGGCTGTGGAATGTGCTGTCCTGTCTGTGGGAAAATGCATATAAAAGAACCCTTGCTGCTTATCAGAAAAAGTAGCCTATGTGACGGGAGCAAGTTTCCTCGAAATATGTCAGAATGACCATGGTTGATGTCCAATAGCCAATGTTGAAAATCAATGCACTCTAGAGGCGTCGTAAAATAAAAGAAGCTTTTCTTTTATCGAAGACCGCTTGCTACTTATTGGAAAGAGTAGCCTATGTGGCTGTTGCAGGTTTCCTCGAGAGAAATGTCAGAATGACCATATCTTGTGGTTTTCTCTGTGGCGGAGTGGTTAGAGTGTCTCACTTTTTTCTAGGTCGGACTCCTAATCTGAAGGTCAGTGGTTCGATTCCCCTTGCCTCCACCTCTGTCAATTTGGATTTCCACCGCTGTGTATAACTTACAACATCATCAAAGGCCAGTTGCTCTCATACCATGTCTATGTGGTATGGATGGTTAAAAATCCCTTGGTTCGGTAAAAGTGTAGGCTCAGGCTTTCTTTTCACAAAATGTCTAATTGTGAAAACAAGTCTATTCAGACTTATCCATAATAAGCAGTATAAATCTTCAAGATTTGACATCCAATAGATGATGATACCCTTTAAAAAAATTCGTTTGCTCTAGAGCCGTCATTAAATAAAACAAACTTTACTTTCTGCTCCGCTGAACTTGTCCCCACTCCCCACCTCTCCTCTGCTGGTTCCCAAGTTCCCTGAGTTGTCACTGAGGCTGTAATCGATTAACACGACCCGGGCGACTCGGGTTACCCAAGTCGTCAGAATTTCAAATAGAACACTGCAAGTGGAGTCGACAAATACACGTGCCGTGTGCAAAACAACCCGACCCCAGTAACCCACCTCTTGGCTGGGGTTTGCAAGGAGCGATGACGTCACATTTGCACTGGTACCATCCTGCAGGATAACAGCCACCGGTACCAGTCATACATTTTTTTTGTTGGTAATAACATAGATTAATGAAATGGAAATATCACTAAACTATGCCATCATACAAATATTTAAATCATATTTTGCTGTAATTATATCGGCTATTAAAAAACAAATAAAAGGGCCACCATTTTTGTCACCCCGAGCGTGGAGAAGCGTATTTGATTATTCAACCCGAGTCTGCAGGATGTGCGCATGCGCCAAAAAGTGTTTCTCGGGTGACTAAAGTCGATTAATCGATTACGCGCTGGAGGAACCAGCTGCACACTTCCGGTTCTGGTTCTAGGCGAGGTGTTGCAGACTTTAACTGGCTCCTCTTCTATTAGTAAACAGGGGGCCTGGTAATTGATTTCTCCCAGTGCGAAGGACTGCCCCAGAGCTGCCCACTTCCGGTGTGACGTTGCAGAATAGAATCCATCGGGCGCAGTGGCTGAATCGGTGGAGCGGAGGCCTCGTGTGCGGGAGATCGGGAGTTCGGTTCCCAGTTGAGTCAAACCAATGACTTATAAAATTGATACTTGTCGCTTCCTAACCTGGCGCTCCGCATTAATGGGGTAGGGCAAGGACTGGTTGGCACAGTGTCAGGAAAATGTGGCTGGGTGGGATATAGGGTCATGGTGCTGGCCGCCTGATTACTTACTGAGGCAGCACTATAAAGACACCATGAGTGTGCACTGCTACAAGTCGGTACCTGTCCTGATATGACATTAGATGTTGCTAGGACATAAAACTGCAACAACCAACCGACCAAAAGTATAGAATCGGGCTTTGTTGGAGTTTTACATCCTGGCAACATCTAAGGTAAAGGTCATGATGGGTATAAACTTGTGGCAGTGCATACTCATGATTTGATAGTGCTGCCCCATTGGGAGACCAGGCCCCCGGCAACATGACCCAATATCAAACTCATTTGCATTTTCCTAATACTGAGCTAACCAATCCTTGCCCTTTTTTTTTTTTTTTTTTTTTTTTTTATTGAGGCTGTATTTATACTGTCCATAGCATATAAGCCCGGGTACCCAGGCTTGTTTTCAATGCTGGCCAGTTGTAGTGTTGGTGTTATCTTACCACACAGTGGCTGCTGATAAGGTATTTGATTGCCTGCATTTCAGTAGCAGATAGATAATTGGTTGGTATGGTTAGTAGCCTATGTTAGTTTTTTTGGATTTTCTTGGTATATATGTTTTTATTTTTCTACTCTTATTACTAGACTAGCCTACTCCTATTTACATATCATAGGCTTGTACGTAGCTGTGTGGTGTGTTATCTGGCTACTTTTGGCATGGTTACCTTCCATTGGGCATCCCACTGGTGGGCCGTGACATATCACATGCCCCTTTGCAGTGCAGCTTACTGGGGGTTTCCTAGCCTTATTTTGCACAGATATTTTTTGTAAGTTTTTAGGTCAGGAATTTGTCGTTCCTTTACCGTTTGGGCATTCCACAACTTGGCAGCCATTTCCAGCGTGCTTCTCTCATGAGCTTTTATTCGGCTTCTGGTCTGCTTTAGTAGTGGTGCATTGTTTGCTCTAGTAGCCCTTTGTGGTTTTGTTAGAAGTTTACTGTTTTGACTATAGCTATATGCTAATGTTTTCAAATGAATTATTCTCCTATTTTCTAGTAGTTTCACTTTGGTTCTTTTGTGTATGTCATAGGTTGGGTGCAGCTTGTCTACTCTTAGACAGATTTTTAGGGCTCTGTTCTGCAGTGTTTGCAGTTTTTTTAGTAGTTCTTTTCTCGCACCCATGTAGTTTACATCTCCATAGTCAAAATAGGGGAGCACCATGCCCTTGAAGATTTTTATTGACATTTCTTGTGTCATGTAGTCTCTTAGCTTTGCAAATAGCCATAGTTTGTGGGTTACTTTTTGTATAATTTTATTTATACATAGGTAAACCCGAGCGCCAGGCTAGGTAGCGACAAGTATCAATTTGTTAAAGTCATTGGTTTGACTCAGCCCTGTCTTGATATGACCTTTGATGTTGCCAGGACTTAAAACACCAACAATCAAGCATTGACTCCCGCCCTACCACAGGGGAAGTCTTGCTGCTCTTATTAGATGCCTGAGATCCGTCACAAGCGTGCACGTCATGAGTCATGCACTCCCACACGTCAACCAGGGCTGCCTTCAGGGTGCGCCTCTGAGAAATTCCGGGCGTCGCATGACTCTGAATGGCATATAGCTGTCCGTTGCTTCGAAAATAGCGGCCTCCATAGGGTGCAGCCATTTGTACTTGAAAGAACAGCTCTGATTGGCTGAAATCACTGAATCTGACGGGTATTTTGGAGGCACTTTTTGGCTCCTACCTGAAAAGCGAGACATCTCGGAGTAGACTCCGAGGCGTATCCTGAATGAATGCACATTAGCCAAAAAGACATCGCAGAGCTATCTGAGGTGTACCCTGAATGCAGCCCAGGTCCACCTTTTATGCTCCTGGCGTTTGTAATTATCTGTTACTCCTTCTGTATATATTGACCAGACAGGATGGCCGAATGAGTTAGAGTGTCTGTCTCCCGTGTTGGTAGACCATGGGATCGTGGGTTCGAACCCTGGTCGAGTCAAACCAATGACTTAAAAAGTGATACTTTTTGCTTCCTAGCCTGGCGCTCGGCATTATTAGGATAGGGCAAGGACTGGTTGGCTCAGTGTCAGGATAATGTGACTGAGTGGGATATCATGTCATGGTGCTGGCGTCGCTATGAGTGCGCACTGTCACAAGTCGGTACCGGTCCTGATATGACCTTAGATGTTGCTAGGATGTAAAACAACAAACAAACAAATCTATATCTATTCATTATTCTCCCATATTCCCGAACTCCCATATTCCTGAATATCCCAACATGGGAGATTTGACAGCATATCTGGTCCAAGTCAAACCTAGAACTTATGAAAAAAAACCTTCGGCTTATATATTATTGAAAAAGAGCAGCCTGTTCCCTAATGTATCCCATAATTCATGGAGGCGGAGGCGATAGTAGAGTATAGTGGTTTTTATTTTACGAACATCGTGGAAGGGCTAGTGTTAGTAGCATTAAGTATCAATCAATTAGTACCTGAGTTCAATGGTACCAGGGCAGTGTCAGGTGGGCGGGACTCGAACCCTCAACCCTACCCATGTCTAGTCTTAATAGCGGTGTTGGTGGGTGGGGAAGAAGGGGTAGGTCCTTCCAGGGTGGCGGGTTCAGCAGTTGTGAATTTTAAAGATGGCGGGGGTCACCTGGCCAGGTTTGGCAGGAAATTTGATTCGTTTGTGGGCGGTGGAGGAGTCTTGGAGGCGGGCAGCTAGTTCTTTCATTACCTGCCAGTCGGCATGGGGGAGGGGCGCTGGTGGCTTATTTCATGGGAATTCCCACAGATGGCACCACCATCTCATTTTCGGGTTCGGGTGCTTCCGCCCCGTGAATTACACATGTTACATATAACATGTACAATTCACGGAGGCGGTGGCGATAGTGGTTTTTATTTTACGAACATCATGGAAGGGCTAGTGTTATGAGCATTAAGTATCAATCAATTAGTACATGAGTTCAAAGGGTCAAGGTCAGTGTCAGGTGGGCGGGAGTCGAACCCTCAACTAGTTACTGGAGGGTTTGAGGGTCACACACTACGGTGTCCCTAGGGATGTAGATGTGCACCTCTGCAGAGGTCCAGGATCCGAGCTTCATGATTTGCTCGATTGACTGACCAGCGGAGGCGCATACTTGTGCTCCACCTCTGCAAAGCCCATGCAAAGCCCATGCAGCGTGTACTGGTCTGGGCTTCCACTCCAGTTGCTGCGAGGCCCGCTCATATTGCCTTGAGCAGGGTGAGTGCCTGGAGGGGCCGCCCTCCTCAGAGCATGAATGCCGGTTCAGCTGGGCGGGGGCTCTGGAACTCGATGTGCAATATCTGGAGTGTGGTTGTTTCTGGATGATGATCCAGAAGCTCTGGCCAGGTCTCCACCTTGTATTAGTGGAGCGACTGTTATTATGAGCCCTGTCCATGTCCGGGTGATGTCATCACGTCTTAGGTAGTGCCCGGGGTCTCTCCCGGAGGTGGTTGCCAGCAGGTTCTCTTGTCGCAGCAGGGTGGCATATGCAATCAGTAGTGCCGCTATGAGCACCCATGCTTGTGGGCCTGCTGTGTCAAGGTAGTGTACCAATGCCCTGACGTGGTAGTGTTATGGGCGGTGCTGTGTTTGCTTTGTGTTTAGAGAGGTCTAGAGGGCCTCTCTTCATCAGGTTTATGGGGTAGATGTCAAATTCTGACACCCTGGCCCCAAACAGCCAAACCCATGGTCGTGCGCCACTGATGTAGTTCATTAGATGTTGCTAGGACGTAAACCAACCACAAACAAACAAGCACAATTTCCGGGTTTCATCAAAATGCCATTTATAGACTGATATCTGGATATAGCACACCATACGCCATGGTAGCTGCCAAATGTGGCTGGTTGTATTACACCTACAGACACGGGCAGCAAAGGACCAAAGATACAACTGTGGCAAAAGTCACTCACCTCCCCGAGTCAAATACCACAGACACAGGTGTGTGTGTGGTTGTGTGTGTGTGTGTGTGGGTGGGTGTGGGTGGGTGTGGGTGTGGGTGGGTGTGGGTGGGTGTGGGCGGGTGTGGGTGGGTGTGGGTGGGTGGGTGTGGGTGGGTGTGGGTGGGTGTGGGAGGGTGTGAGTGGGTGTGGGTGGGTGGGGTGGGGGTGGGAGGGTGTGGGTGGGTGTGGGCGGGTGTGGGTGGGTGTGGGTGGGTGTGGGTGGGGTGTGGGCGGGTGTGGGAGGGTGTGAGTGGGTGTGGGTGGGTGGGGTGGGGGTGGGAGGGTGTGGGTGGGTGTGGGCGGGTGTGGGTGGGTGTGGGTGGGTGTGGGTGGGTGTGGGGGGGGTGTGGGTGGGTGTGGGTGGGTGTGGGCGGGTGTGGGCGGGTGTGGGTGGGTATGGGTGTGGGTGTGGGTGGGTGTGGGTGGGTGAGGGCGGGTGTGGGCGGGTGTGGGTGGGTTTGGGCGGGTGTGGGCGGGGGTGGGTGGGTGTGGGTGGGTGTGGGCGGGTGTGGGTGGGTGTGGGTGGGCGTGGGTGGGCGTGGGGCGGGTGTGGGAGGGTGTGAGTGGATGTGGGTGGGTGGGGTGGGGGTGGGAGGGTGTGGGTGGGTGTGGGTGGGTGTGGGTGGGTGTGGGTGGGTGTGGGTGAGTGTGGGTGTGGGTGGGTGTGGGCGGGTGTGGGCGGGTGTGGGTGTGTGTGGGTGTGTGTGGGCGGGTGTGGGTGGGTGGGTGTGGGTGGGTGGGTGTGGGCGGGTGTGGGTGGGTGTGGGCGGGTGTGGGCGGGTGTGGGTGTGTGTGGGTGTGTGTGGGTGTGTGTGGGCGGGTGTGGGTGGGTGTGGGCGGGTGTGGGTGGGTGTGGGCGGGTGTGGGCGGGTGTGGGCGGGTGTGGGCGGGTGTTGCTGGGTGTTGCTGGGTGTGGGTGGGTGTGGGTGGGTGTGGGTGGGTGTGGGTGGGTGTGGGTAGGTTCATCGCGCCAGGAAGTCTAATGGTTAGGATTCTCACCACGGGACAGAAATGCAAGAATTAGGGTAATTCTGATTGATGATGGATTAATGGAGTACTGATGATTTAATCTTCTTTGTCCATGACAAAGATTTCTTCAGAAAAATTAAAAATAAGAAAAGCTTGTTTGCCACTATACAGACAAAGAAACTTATTTATTTTGGCCACATCATTCGTCAGAGTTCAATTTACCGTACATTGTTGGAAGGGAAAGTGAATGGCAGCAGAGGGAGAGGGAGACCAAGAACATCATGGTTTACAAATATTTCACAGTGGACAGGCTTGAATTATTCACAGTCTATCAGAACAGCACACCATCGGGACAAGTGGAGAACCATTGCATTCAACCCTCGACTAGAGGATGGAACTATTGATTGATTGATTGATGATTTAATGCTGTGTCAGCAATAAGGTCGATATTCACGCTGAAAGCGCTGTGATATATCTACTCTGTATGTCTTGTCAATCGCAATCACATGCCAGCATTGAAATTTACAGGAAACTCTGAAATGGTCAGATTTATATCAAATGATAGCAATAACCATCTCTGATGTAATTTTGAAGGGGTTTATGGTGCAGTCACATTACGATGTTTCTCGTCAACATGTGTAATTTTTTTGCGAAATGTTGTGAGACGTCTGGAAGCATTATGCACGTGTTGGTAGATGTTGATCTATGTTGACGGTCGGCGGCGCACATCAGGGTATCGGCAAAGTTTTGTGCTTGCACACAACTTTCAACGTGCGACAACGCGCGGGGGCCAACATAAAGGCGACAATAGGGGCGCGTCGAGATACATTAAACGCACTGGAATAATGGTATGCGAATGTTAGGCATATGCCGCATGCGCATGAGGGTCATTCCCACACGTTGCGCCAAACTATTGCTTTTTTTGTCTGTTGTTGTTTTACGTCCTAGCAACATCTAAGGTCATATCAGGATGCTGCGCCAAACTTTTTTTCTTTTTTTTCTCACAACATTGGCAGCACGCTGCCAACACGTTGTGCTGACATCAAACTTTTTCCCACCGCGCCGAAAAGTTTGACGTCTCTCGACGATTAAAAGCGAATTTGCGCGGTGGCGGCACGCCGGCGAGAAACGTCGTAGTGTGACAGGGCTATAATAGACTCGTGTCAACTGACAGCGAAATCTAACTAACCAAAATTATAGTAGGTGATATAGGTCACCCCACGACAAGATCGACCAATAAACGGCCGGATATTGATAGTGTAGTCGTCTGCACTGACCTCTGAGACAGGTAGGCACATAAGCCGTGTTCACACGGGCGATGTAAATCGATTCGTAGAAAGTGACTTGTATAGTTTGGGTTACATTTCGCGTGTGAACGCGCGGCTGAGTCGGATTAGGGCTGAATCGATTCCTCTGATCTGGATACTGTAAACCACCTCTCGAGGTAGTTTACGTGAGTCAATTTCGCTGAACCAATTTATTTTGCCCATGTGAACGCAACCGACTTTCTTGAGGTGGATTAAGGAGGTCACACTATATAATATAATTTAGTCTATGAAACCGCTAGCTGTGCACAGATATTTTGTTCATCATTTATTTTTAGGGTTTCACTGCCCAGCAGAAGTTTTGACCGTTCCAAACCAATACGATTCAGTCCATACATATCTAGGTCGAACCCACATTCCCTAGTGCCGACGTCGACGAACCCAAACTGGCCCTGGTTAGTCTGGACTTGCTCATGCGCAGATATCGATTTCCGGCCCAAGTACTGCCCGTGTGAACGCGACACTAGTTCGGTTCATATGATCCGCCTTGTATAAATCGCTTTAAACTTTTCCCGTATGAACACGGCTATAGACAGGTTGTAAGGTATGTCGATCACATGGGCTATGTCTTGAATGTGAGACCGGGCGTGCTGGTCATGTGACCAGGCACGAGACGCCGGCACGTGAGGAGGGGAGAATAAACCAGTATTAAGGACCTGTCACACCTCACCGGATTGGGGTACCGGATAGAAAACGGACAATGTCTGGTGAAACACGGCAATGTACAGTTTATATATGGTACACATCCGGCGTGTCCGTTCTCTCTCCGGTGGTGTCCGGTGTGTACAGTGTCAAGTTTTGAACATGCACAAAACTTGTACTGGACACCGCCAGACTGACGTGTATGGTTGGTGTCTGGTTTGAGTCCGTTTAGTCCGTTTTGTCTGATGCATGTCCGGTACCCATCCATTACATCTCCAGTTTGCTTCCTGCAGAGTCCGTCTACAGTCCTGCGGGAATTCGGTCCGTCAGTTTTTTTTTATATGTTTTCGGCGCGTCCATGATCATTCCGGTAGGTGTCCAGTTGGTGTCTGGTCCGCCCGTTTGACATTCGGTTTTCGCTCGTCCGTTGACCATTGCTTGTCCGTTGTTATCCGGTGTCGTCCGCTTATCGTCGGGTTATCATCCATTTATCGTCCACTGGCTATTTGTTAATGTACGTTCCTTGTCTGTTGAAAGCACGACATTTCAACACATTTCGGTACATTTTGATACCGAACACCACCGGACTAGACAATTCTTTGTCCGCTTATGTCCGTTGCTCAATCCGGTAAGGTGTGACAGGCCCTTTACACCCGATCTCAACGTGTCCACATCCTATCATTACAAGGTAGGTGTGGATAGGGTGATTGCATCGGGGAGCCTAGGTAGTGTAATGGTTTAGCCACTAGTATTCAAATGGAGGGAAACGTGCGTCTTTCAAATCTTGCTCGAGGCGCAATATAGGCGTGGAAAGGGTGATTGTATTAGGGAGTCTAGGTAATGTAACGGTTAGCGTGCTAACATCAGAATGGCAAGAGGTATGGGTTCGAATCCTGCCATAACTGCAATATTCATGGCGCGAAGTGTTTAATTTTATTCAACCATCGCTTTTACACAAAATGTAAAACCATTCAATCAATTACATAACAAATACAATAGGTTATACAAAATAGTTTGCTATATTCATCACCCCGACGACGGCATCAAGAGTCCCTGATAATGATATGAAAGCGTCGATAGTGCACAGGTTGGGAACCAGCGACTGATGCCCCAAATACACGCCATTCGATATTGCATTTTCTTTTTAAAATTTATAATTGTGAATAAGAAATACAACGTTGTCCTTCCTTAAGGGTCCGCTGCATGATTATATACCATTATCATAACCCCTGATTTATGAAAGAAAAAACCCCAACCCGCCTGCTTGTATAGCCTCCAATAGCAGACTAAAGGGCTGATTCCTTACACGCGGTATGCGGTATGCGGTATGGGCATGCGGCATGCGGTATGCGAATGGCATGATTCCTTACACGCGGCATGCGGCATGCGGCATGCGGCACATGACTGGCTATATTCCTACCATTATAATTACCAAATTATAGATAAGTATTCATATTTGTGTGGCTCTGGTAGCATTTTTACCAACCCGAACCCCCACCACCACCACTACCATATGTTCCCCTCAGCACCCTTGTGTGTGACCGTTCCGTAATGCTCAGTCGCCTCTCCTCATCTAAGACTAATGGATAAGTGCGACTGACTGAACCCCACCACCACCACTACCATATGTTTCCCCTCAGCACCCTTGTGTGACCGTTCCGTAATGCTCAGTCGCCTCTCGTCGTATAAAACTAATGGACAAGTGCGACTGATGTTTCTATTCGCACACCGCGTGCCGCATACCGCATTCCGCACCGATCACTACAGGGACCGTTCGAGTTGATGCATGCCGCATGCCGCATGCCGCATGCCGCATACCGTGTGTAAGGAATGTAGCCCATAGGCTTCAAGGTGTTTTGATTTGTTGTCGCATTCGCATGCCACATACCACGTGTAAGGAATCAGCCCTTTAAGGCGAGTCACGTGACCGGACTAATGCTTGTGGAGTTGGAGGTGAGGCGGGGGGGGGGGGGAGTGATGGATTGATTGGTTAGTTGTTGGGAGTTTTACGTCCTGGCAATGTCTAAAGTCATATCCAGATGGGTGTTTTGACTCGTAACGGTGCACACTCATGGCGACTTTATAGTGCTGCCCCACTGGGAAATCATGCCACCAGCACCATGACCCAGTATCGCACTCAAGTCACATTATCCTGTCACTGAGCTAACCAGTTCTCTTGTCCTATCCTATTAATGCCGAATGCCAGGCTAGGTAGCGATAAGTATCAATTTTATAAGTCATTGGTTTGACTCGGCCGGGAACCGAACTCCCAATCTCCCGCATGTGAGGCCCGCGCTTTACCGCTTCAGCCACCGAGTCCGGTAAAGGAGTGCTGGAGGTGATGGGTGGGGGGGTTCAAGTTGTATGGTTGCCAATAGCAACACGCGACTGTGATTGATAGTCGAGAAAAGTCAGATTTCTGATTCTATTCTTGGTTGGGCATGCAAGAAAATTCCGACGGCTCATCTCTCTGTAATATACTTTATCCTTAATCTCATATCCTTTCCCCCTCACAAGGAACATTCTCTTGGGGTAGTATCGAGTGCTTGGGGTTTGAATAGGTGGGATATAATATATCAAGGATTCCTGCGAAACTATTTCCGCGAGACCAGACGGGATGGCCGACGGTATATCGTGGGATTCGAACCCATGGGTTTGAACCCTGGTCGAGTAAAACCAATTACTTAAAAATGTATGCATGTCGCTTCCTAGCCAGGCGCTCACATTATTAGGATAGGGCAAGGACTAGTTCGCTTAGTGTCAGGATAATGTGACTGGTCATGGTGTTTGTGGCATGGTCAACCGTTGGGGCAGCACTATAAAGTCACCATGAGTGTGCACTGTCACTAGTCGGTACCCGTTCTGATATGACATTAGATGTTGATAGGACATCAACACCACAACGAACATACAAAAGATCTACTGGATCTGCCAGTAATATTATTTATTTTCATTGATATTACTCACAGAAAAAAACGAGCCCGGTGGCCTAGTCAGTAGCCGTCCTGATATTACCTTAGATGTTGCTAGGACGTAAAACAACAAACAAAGAAAAAACAAAAAACCTTAGATGTTGCAAGGATCCAACACTCCAATAACCAATCAACCGACCCACAGAAATCATTTCTCTGCTGATAAAACACATGGGGTGGGGGTGGGGCTGGGGGTGGGGGTGGGGCTGGGGGTGGGGGTGGGGTGGGGTGGGGTGGGGTGGGGGGTAGGGGGGGTTGAGCACCAGCATGCCAGGCTCAGACTGACACTTCACTCAACTCCTTCCAGGGGGGGGGGGGGCAGGGAGGGGGGTGAGCACCAGCAGGCCAGGTTCACAGACTGACACTTCACTCAACTCCTCCCAGCCAATCAAAATCCAACAGGTGAGCACCAGCAGGCCAGCCTGACACACCACTCAACTCCCCCCAACCAATATAAAGCCAATACTCAGCTACCAATTCCATCACACTACCATCCGCAGCCATCCAGGCTGCCCATCCAAACGTCAGTGCGCAACAGCGCCACCGACTGACAACAGCTACACCTACCTCTTTTACCCACCCACCCACATTGGCGATCCAATCAAACAAACTAGTAAATTAAATGTTAAAAATTAAACTAGAACTCAATTAACAGAGTTAATTAACCACATCATTAATAATAGCCAATTGACAACCGAGCAAATGGCAGATCACCTTTACTTGATTAAATGTAGACCGTACACTCATTTTTACCATGTACAAATTCATTTCTGTTTATTACCTTGTTGTTCATCATTGTTGTACCACCATGATCCATATGTTGCACTTACCATCTCATGCCCATATGTCATCACCTTACACGACCTTAGGTCGGCCGTGCCTTCCCTGCTAAACAATAACATGTACCATGATTGCTGCAGAGGGGACGCACCAGAATAAATGCCATGTTTTCCCAACTCAGCCTCCTTGTCTTCTCTGCCCGTGAGCAATGTAAGGTAGATTATAATGATCAACCTAATATGTTTATCTCAGAAAATGAGAGAAACTCAAAACCATCGGATTATGCAACTTTAAAAATCGGCCCTTTTAAGGCCGCCACACATACCTCGGCATCCTGAGTACTTTGTGTGCTGTCAGCTGGTTCCCGGCTGTAATATCATGGCTTTTACCGTTGGTTTCATTTCTCCTATTCCACTTGTGGTTTTACCACAGTCACACACTATTTTGGCAGACATTTCTGTGCTCTATTTTACCTGTTTGAAATGTAATTTTTTAGTCAGATAGCCGATGTTACGTTTTTGTGCTGGGCAGGGGTGGGTGGGTCGCTAAACAAACACACAAACAAATGTCATGGATTATATTTATAGTGCTAGGCTGCTGGATACCAGCCATATACTTACAGGGCTCATGAGAAGAGGAATCCCCCCGTCCTGATATGATTGTTTGTTTGTTTGTTGTTGTGTTATGTCCTAGCAACATATAAGGTCATATAAGGATGGGTACCAACTTGTGACAGTGCACACTTGTGGTGACTTTATCGTGCTGCCCCACTGGGATACCAGGCCACCAGCAACATGACCTGATATCCCACTCAGCCACATTATCCTGACACTAAGCCAACCAGTCCTTGCCCTATCCTAATAATGCAGAGCGCCAGGCTAGGAAGCAACAAGTATCAATTTTTAAGTCATCGGTTTGACTCGACCAGGATTCCAACCCACGACCCCATGATCTACCAGCACGGGAGACGGACGCTCTAACTCATTCGGCCATCCTGTCTGGTCATGATGACCCTCTAAAACATCAGTGCTTGTCATATCCTATTAATGGCGGGTGCCAGGCTAGGTTTTTTTGTTTGTTTGTTTGTTGTTGTTTTACGTCCTAGCAACATCTAAGGTCATATCAGGACGGGTACGGATAGGAAGCGACAAGTATCACTGTTATACATCATTGGTATGAATCGGCTGGCATTTGAATTCCCGACCTTCCGAAGGGGAAGTCTGCGCTCTACTGATGGTCCCCTTAGCGCTCCACTCCTTGGTCCACTCCCTGTTGTCAGGACAAGAAGCAATGACACAAATGGAGCCGAACGTAATCAGTCTTCATTCGATTGATACATTCAATCAAAAATAAAAGATTGGAAATTTGATACTCCTACTTAATAAGAAGCATTATGGTGTTGGATTCAATAATTAGCATTCTCGTTCCATCATTAATCATTAGAGGATTAACACACCAAAAAAGCTAACTTATCGCGTACTGATGTGAAACTAGATTTGCCCATTAAATGACTTTGCCTGGTACCAGACGGGATGGCCGAATGAGTTAAGCGTCCGTCTCCCGTTTTGTAAGATCGTGGGATTCGGGTTCGAACCCTGGTCGAAGGAACGGGTTCGAACCCTGGTCGAGTCAAGCCAGTGACTTACAAATTTATCCTTGTCGCTTCCTAGCCAGGCGCTCGGTATTATTAATATACGGCAAGGACTGGTTGGGTTGGCTCCGTGTCAGGATAATATGACTGAGTGGGATATCAGGTGATGGTGCTGGTGGACTGGTCTCCCAGAGGGAGCACTATAAAGTCGCCATGAGTGCGCGAGGGCGCAGTCTCACAAGTCGGTACCCATCCTGATATAACCTTATATATTGCCAGGATGTAAAACTCCAACAACCACCCAACTGACTTCGCCTGACTTCGCCTGGTTTGATATAAATTTGTGATCGGTGTGTCCAATAACTGTAACGTTTGACAGACGTAATTGAAGGTTCCATTCAGAGCACTCTTCCAGTCAAGCTTGAAATTAATATCACCTCGTCTAGTTTGATAACGACTGGACCCGGTGGCCGATTCGGTAGAGCTCAGCCTTATAAAATAACTGAAGGTCTGAACACAGTGAGTGTTAGATAAAAGATTCACCTGGTACTTGTAGTACACGGGTGAAGACCAGCCGTATATAAATACGGGCAAAAATAGCGTTAGTATGGAACAACAAGTAGAATGCCTGGCAGCAGTGTCAAATGGCTATTTATATCAAAACAGAGTTGGTGAATGAGAGAGAATGCAAAAAGACAAGATGGTGGCCGCAGAACGCCATCGATTTCACTTTTAAATCTGATTAAACTAGATATTATATTATATTTTTCAACTCAATGGTAGCGGGCTATCAATAAGAGATATGTAAAGAATAAATGATGCTTCTTAGATTGTGAAATTAGGCTCTCAATTCATTGACCCGTTTTTTCGACAGCTTTTACATAGGGTTGGTTTGCACCCCTACTGCAGCAGTACGGGGTGAATCTTGTATCTAAGCGAGTGGCTGATCGCTACCGGTTTATTACCCACCGGATCACTTCCTCACGTGACCTACATGACGTCAGAGTCACCGGCAGGTCCCATGGTGAACCGACAAGCGCATTGTTACATACACATATATACATAAAAATCACATCTCCCCTTTTGGGATCATCTTATCAGTTAACCAGACGGGATGGCCGAATGACTTAGAGCGGCCGTTTCCCTTGCTGGTAGATCGTGGGGTGGTGGGTTGGAACACTGGTCGAGTCAAACCAATGACTTAACAATATGATACTTGTCGCTTCCTAGCCAGGCACTCGGCATTATTAGGACAGGGCAAGGACTGGTGTGCTCAGTGTCAGGATAATGTGACTGAGTGGGATGCCAGGTCATGGTGCCGGCAGCCTGGTTTCCCAGTGGGACAGCACTATAAAGTTGCCATGAGTGTGCACTGTCGCAAGTCGGTACCAGTCCTGATATGACCTTAGATGTTGCTAGGACATAAAACAACAACAAACAAAATCTTATCAGTTCACAAAAGTCCGAGGTCCAAAAATACATCTGGTTGGTCAATACACATCATGTAGGATCGCACACAACACGATACATAATAGCTGGCCGATAATTCTCTATCTGTTTATTCGGGCTAACAAACTTGTACATGATTGGCTGGGCTTGGACAATCCCCAAGGCCGAAACTTGGCCCACCCCAGCCAACCTCGAACCCTCTAATTTTGCAGCCACCCACATATGGCTGACCACCCGCTCCGATAACAGGGTAGCTATATATTTATAAACTATATCACTTTCCCAATCCCCCTTACTTTTAATCTCCTGGATAGTATCACCCTGCATTGCCAAGAAGGTGGCACCGCCTCTGCGCAGTGAATGGTACGAAAAGATCTCCGGCTCCAATCCCGAACGACGCAAAATAATTTCGTAATTGAACTGAACTTATGGGTCCGTATTAACCAAAGTTTGACACCATCCGTAGGCGGCACTGCCCACTGCCCACATCTCGCGGACGTAATAACTAATATGGCCCTCGATGCAATATTCGTAAGGAGTCACAAAATGATGCCCCACCTCTCCCTTGTTAACCTACCTATACACCAGTCGTCCACTTGCTCCGCTCCAAATGCCTTACTAGAAGCGTCTGAATAGACCAGTTTTGTACTCATGGACATCACTCTCACAGCAGAGAGCTAAATGGAGAGCGGCAGTCAAGTAATGAAAGCAGTCTTTGTCGCATCGCGACCGACAGCATGATGATGATGAGACAGCGACATGCGGCAGATGAAGCCAGAGGAGCTTTGCATGCCCGTTACATTTGTCCGCGAAATTCACGCACCATAGAATTTCTTCTCTGAATTCTTTGTTCAGTCTGAATTGATAAAAAAGGTTTTTTTTTCAGTCTGCGTATTTGGAGTCAAACAAATGACTTTAAAATGGATACTTGTCACTTCCTAGCCAAGCGCTTAGGATTATTAGTGCAGGGAAAGGACCGGTTGGCTAAGTGTCAGGATAATGTGACTGAGTGGGATATCGGGTCATGGTGCTGGTGGCCTGATTTCCCCAGTGGGGCAGCACTATAAAGTCACCATGAGTGCGCACTATCACAAGTCGGTAGCCGTCCTGATATGACCTTAGATGTTGCTAGGATGTAAAACAACAACAAACAAACACATCATATGTGAGGGAACTAAAGGAGCGGGCGACTGACGAACAGTGAGACAGTCTACCCCCCCAACCTTGCGAGTTTTCCTTCTCATATCCACAAACTGTGAGAAATGATTTTTTAAATTTCAACAACTTATCTGGGGGCAGCCTAAGCTGTAGTCTGACAGAGTCAATCTCTATCCTCAAAATTCTAGAACACTACAGGTGAGCTCTCAATTTAGTGAAGCATATTATAAAAACCCAAGTGCCTTAGCGTTGCAATAATAATATTTTGACTAACGCAGCAATGTGGAAATGAACTCTCTACCACCACAAAGTCATCCAAATAATTGGTTACTCACTCTACCTCCTTCCGAATGCCACACCTGGGCCGTAATCGATTAACACTGGGGTCACCCAAGTCGTCAGAATTTCAAATCAAACACTGCGTGAGTGGAGTTGACAAATACACTTGCCATGCAAAACGACCCGACCCCAGTAACCCACCTCTTGGCTCAGGTTTGCAAGGAGCGATGACATCACATTTGCACTGGTACCATCCTCCAGGATAACAGCAACCAGTACCAGTGACACATCTTTCTTTGCAGTAATAACCTAGATTTGTGAAATGGAAATATAACTAAACAATGCCATCATAAAATACTTTAAATCCTATTTTGCTGTAGTTATATCAGTAAAAAAAAAAAAGGTTTTAGATTAAGTGACCATTTTGTCCACCCCAAGCGTGGAGAAGTGTATTAGAATATTCAACCCGAGTCTGTATGATGTGCACATGCGCCAAAAAGTGGCTCGGATGACCCGAGTTGATTAATCGATTACGCCCCTGGTGACTAAATCAGACACTTTACAAAATATGTGTGGACTCGACATGTGTCCCATACAGAGACGGTTTTTAAAGTAAATTTGAGCCCCCCTCCCAAAAATAATAAAATCCCACCTAATACCCTGCCTAACTCTATCACAGGGATGCATGTGTAGAGCCCTGTACACATCCTTTATGTCAATAATATAAATAAAATCATATAATCTCATTTCTTTGACTAAATCATCAACACCCTTATATGAAAAGCGACAGGATACTTGGTCCACAAACTCATTTACTGACAGTCCTTGCGTCTTGCTACAATCCACTATAGCCCGCCATCCGTCACCTGCCCATCCTGATATGAACTTATATGTTGCTAGGAGGTAAAACAAAAACCAAACAAACAAACCGTCACCTGACGGTTTCGGCACTGAGAAAGCTTTATGTATGCGCAATGGTTTGTCTAAAGTGGGACCTATATTGTCTTTATACAATCCCCCCATGGTGGTTTGTCTAAAGCGGAACTAATATAGTCTTTAGACAATCCCCCCACGGTGGTTTGTCTAAAGCGGGACGTATATAGTCTTTAGACAATCCCCCCACAATGGTTTGTCTAAAGTGGGACTTATATAGTCTTTAGACAATCCCCCCACAATGGTTTGTCTAAAGTGGGACTTATATAGTCTTTAGACAATCCCCCCACGGTGGTTTGTCTAAAGCGGGACGTATATAGTCTTTAGACAATCCCCCCACAATGGTTTGTCTAAAGCGGAACTAATATAGTCTTTAGACAATCCCCCCATGATGGTTTGTCTAAATCGGGACTTATATAGTCTTTAGACAATCCCCCCACAATGGTTTGTCTAAAGTGGGACTTATATAGTCTTTAGACAATACCCTATGATGGCTTGTTGAAAGCGGGACTTATATAGTCTTTAGACAATCCCCTCACGATGGTTTGTCTAAAGCGGAACTAATATATTCTATAGACAATCCCCCCATGATGGTTTGTCTAAAGCGGGAGTTAAATAGTCTTTAGACAATCCCCCCACGATGGTTTGTCTAAAGCGGGACTTATATAGTCTTTAGACAATTCCCCACTAAATTTCTTACACATGAAGCTAAGGCGCTCCTTATCTTTCAAAGATTGAAGAGGGGCATTGTAAGTTTTTTGTGTTTTTTGTTGTAAAACGTAAAACAGTTTATTTATCAGAGTATAAATTTGTTCAGCACCAAAGCACTGGTCTTCCGCTCATTTCCATTACACTGTAAATAGGTAGATAAGCGGGTACTTAGATAGGGCATATTATTACATTGTGAAGGGGGTTAGTGTGTTAGTGGGTTAGCCATAATAAGTTCAGTGTTATGGGCTAAGATGGTGGGTCGCTGCAAAAACTGTGCTGCTATTACGGCATAGCTGAGGTAAGTAATTGAGTGGGGGGGGGGGGGATTAGGACGGAGGGGGGGTTTGTTTGTTTGTTGTTGTTTTACATCCTAGCAACATCTAAGGTCATATTAGGACGGGCACCGACTTGTGACAGTGCACACTCATGGCAACTTTATAGTGTTGTCCCACTCGGAAACCAGGCTGCTGGCACTATGACCTGGTATCCCATTCAGTCACATTATCCTGACACTGGGTACATCAGTTCTTGACCTGTCCTAATAATGCCAAGCGCCTGGCTAGGACTGATTGGTTTGACTCGACCAGGGTTCGAACCCACGACCCCAATATCTTCCAGCAAGGGAGATGGACGCTCTACCTCATTCGGCCATGCCGTCTGGTCCCGGAGGGGGGGGGGGGGGGGCCCAAGGTACTGTCACAATTAGGGTTAATAACTCTACATCCGAATATTGCGCCGTGGAGTATATAGTGCCCCTAAACCCGAATGGCATGCATCTACCTGTAACACAAGCGGCTCAAAACTGTCATAATAGGCCAATACAGGTGCTGGTTTTAATTTATCTTTTAGAATATCGAATGGTAGTTGTTGTTCAGTTTGCCAGTGCCAAGCGACATCCTTTGATAGGGGTGTACGCAGTGATTTGGCAATTTCTTACATGTTGGGTATGAGTTTATGCACATACCCAACCATGCCTAGAAATCGCTGCACGCCTGCTTTGTCGCTTGGCTCCGGCAAATCAATGATAACCTGAACTCTGCCTGGATCTGGTTTGACCCCCTTTTGAGGCGATATACCCAGGATAGGTATAGTGACAGACCACATTCTGGTATATGGGTCAACCGTTGAGGAACGCAATGACAGACTGAAAGCAGTGCTTATTCTAACTTAGTATTGTATTATTTGATTTGTTTGACCAATTATCTGATAGTGAGGTCTATGTACTTATGCATGTTGTCACTTAATTCTAACAATGTTGTAGCAATTTAATAGCGGGACACTCTGACTGGTGGTGGTGTAGGTGGGTCAGCTATTTCTGGTTGTTGTTGTAGGGCAGTTTGATCGGTGTGTTTTGTTTTGACTATGTGACAGCGATTTCTTTTTACTGTTTTCCCACGGTAATTACATATGCTGTAATCTCTGTCGTTCGTTTCGGCTCTTTTGGTTATCGTCCCGGGGCCCAAGTTCCCATGTGAGTTAGGTATCAGACTTGTTCGTCTAAGGCTAACTTTGGGTGTTGTTTGCCAGCGTGCATGTCATAGTATTTTTTTTGTGTCTGTTGTTATTTGCTGGTGCTTAGAGCTTTGTAATGTAGATTTCAATTGTTTCTTGGTGACCAGTATTTTTGATTGGAGTCTTCTGTTCATCAGCAGCTGTGCCGGTGAGGCGTCTATGCCTGTTAAGGGTGTGTTGCAGTAGTTTAGTAATGAAATATGATAGGCTTGTCTTCTAGTATTGCTTTTTTAATCATTTTTTTAATTGTTTCCACATGGCGCTCTGCCTGTCTGTTGCTCTGGGGGAAGTGTGGGTTTGAAAATGCAGTTTGGAAACCGTTCTTGGAATGCCATGCCTACAAAAGTGCTGCTTACTTCTGGGTATTTACTGTAAGAGTCAACTACTACGAGAAATATCCTGTTGTCTACGTAAAATAGGTCTACTCCTACCTTTTTGTATGGGGCATTCAGAAACCTGGTGTGGACATAGTGGTTCTTTTCGTTGTCTGTTTTGGAATTTCTGGCATATCATTTCATGCATTCTATTTGCTCTTGTAGGCCTGGCCAAAAAATGTAATCTCTCGCTAATTGTTTGCTCTTTGTAATGCCTTGGTGGGTTTCATGTATCAATGCTAATACGTGTGATTTAGATTTTTGTGGTATTATGATTCTGTCACCTTTGAACAGCAGGCCGTTTTGTGCTGTTATTTTGTGTCTGTATGTGTGAAATGTTTTTGTGCTGGTGTTAGCTGATTGGTGTGTTCTGGCCAACCTGTTTCTGTCAGCTGTTTCAGCTCTTGCAATGTTTGATCGTTTGCTGTTTCAACTCTGATTTGCTGTGTGCTGTCGCCTAGGATGTCAACTGCTGCTACGGTCAAGTTTGTATCAAACAGGTGGTGTGCAATGGTTTATTCAGGATCGCTACCAGCGGCTTATGGTCGCTTTGAATGGTCACTTTCTTGCCATCTTGGAATTTGGTACACCCAAAGCAAATCATGAGCAACTCCTTCGCGATTACTGCGTAGTTGCTTTGGGTGTCATCTAGCACTTTCGATGCTAATGCTATGGGCCTACCCTCTTGTATTAACGCTGCCCCTAGTCCTGATTTGGAAACATCCATCTGTAGTATTACATCTTTGTCAACATTGTAGAATCGTAGCACGGGTGCTCTAGTTAGCAGGGATTTTAACGTATCAAACACTGTTTGCTGTTCACTTTCCCAGTGCCATGCAACTTGCTTGTTCAACAGTATTCTCAGAGGTTTAGTGATGATGGCCATGTTCGGAATAAACTTGTTAACATACCCTATCATGCCTAGGAATCGCTGGATAGAAGCTACAATAGTGGGGGTTGGCATGTCGTTAATAGCCTGAACGTGCTCTTTATTTGGTTTAAGACCATTTTTACTTATCACATGGCCAACGTACAAAACCTCTGACTTACATATCCTTGATTTACTGGGATTGAGCTTGAGACTTACTTGGCGTTCTCGATCCAGGACTGCTTTGAGATTTGCATTGTGTTCATCTACTGTTCGACCATACATGAATATGTCGTCTGTGATGACGTTGACACCCTTCAGATCACTTAGGATAGTATTCATCACGTGGATGAAGATATCACCGGCAGTTTTGATGCTGAACGGCAATCTTGTATATCTGTACCTACCCCAAGGTGTATTAAAGGTACACAGTTTGGAACTTTCATCATCGAGCTCGATCTGCCAATTTGCCATCGTCCAATTTGGACACTACTTCCTGGACTGTATGGGTAGGGTACGGTCCTCTTTTAATAGCTCGATTTAGCTTGGTTGGGTCTAAACAAATTCAAATCTTATTTGGTTTCTTAACAATGGCGATCAAATTTACCCATTGGGTAGGTTCAGTTATCTCAACAATGAACCCCAATGACAACATCCTATCAAGCTTAGCCCGCACTTTACTCTCGATCACATGAGGTATGCATCGCGGGGGATCAACGGTTAGTTGAATACCAGTGTCTATATGTATCTTTGCACCAGTTTTGATCATGCCCAGACCCTCGAATACTTCAGAATAAGACTTTACCAGTTTTGCAGCAGCAGATGCATCAATGATCGGTGAAGGTTGCTGCATCAGATGGGCTTCGATGTCATCGACGCGGTTGACTAGATTGAAATACCCACACGCCTCCTTGCCCAGGATGGGACTTCCCGATTCGATGATCTGGAATGTAAGCGCTTGACCTTGTATGTTGATTGTTGCTTCCCCGATCGGCTGGATTCGATGGCCAGAATAAGTGCCCAGTAGACAACTTGGCAGGGATAGGGTTGCTTTCTTCAACTTGTTGAAAATGCTTGTGGGCAAAGCGTTCACTTGCAAACCTGTGTCCAGCTTGAAGCACACGGTTGTGTTCTCAAGAGTTATCTGGATGTACCACAAGTCATGTCTCCTGCGTGTGTGTTCCTTGTCGACAGCTCCAACAAATAGATCGTCGCCACTTGAGTCTGATTCTGCTGTCTGACATTCCTCCAGGATACTATGCATGTTCACAGCAATATCATCAATAGGCGCAGTGGCTTACTGTTGACTTTGACATACCTTGATGAAGTGGCCTACCTTGTTGCACTGTGCGCAAACCTTCCCCTTCACCGGGAATGCCCCTTTCCTGTGTGCATAGCCACACCAGCCAAACATGGTCTTTGTTCTTGTTGTTGACGATGTCATGCCGTTGGAATGGCGCCTGCTGCATGGGCGCCGGTGCACTGGTGCTCGGTCTCTGCTGTTAGCATATCATATCGACCGCACTGTCACTGGTTGCTCAATCTTTGCTAAAATATTTTGCAGTAAACTCACTCATCTGGTATAATTCCTTGCACTTCTGTAGAGTCCAGTTCTTGGTTTGTAACAGCCGGTTCCTGAGTCTGTCACACTTCACACTGCCTATTAACCGGTCACGCAACAGTGAGTCCTCTATCACACCATACTCGCAGCGTGCTATCATGCTGCGTAACTTGCGTATATAGGTATCCATAGGAGCAGTATTCTGGTTGTGGTGATTAAACCTGTACTGGATGACCGTTATGTTCATTTTGGCCTCACAGTATGAACGGAAGGCGTCTGTCTATCAACAGGTTTATCTTGTCTTGACTGGACTCGTCGAAATGCATTGCTCGGTGGACCTTCTGGGCCTTAGGCCCAGCTATGTGTAGAAATACGCAACATTGCACTTTTTCTGTTTTAGCTAACACCCCTGTAACTCCGGCAAAGATAGTGTAGGCATGGTACCAAGCTTCCCAGTTGGTTCCAAGGTCCCCTTCCCGTTGTAGCTGCCCTGGACACTTTAGCCTGAACAACAGCACATCGGTAGAGCTTGGGTCCGGATCTGACACCATGTAAAGGATCGACTGAATGCCACGACATCTGTGTATCAAGTCCTTTATTTACGACCTCCACCCATGCGCTGGTTCCGGTCCTGTCTCCCATACCCGCTGGTAACCAGCGGTATACACCTACCTTACAATACCAAACATGTCCGAGATCACAAAACCACTACGCACACTCCTTCGTAAGGATGTCATGTGGCACTGGCAAAACGAACAGGAAGTGGCATATGACAAACTCAAAGAAAAATTGAGAACAGCTCCTGTATTGTCATATTATGATGTAGACAAGTCAATTGTCATTCAAGTAGACGCTTGTTAGTCAGGTCTAGGTGCTGTTATCATGCAGGATAACAAGCAAATCGCACTTGCATCTGGTCACTAGATTCAGCGCAGTGTGGCAACGTCACTATCAAAAAAGAAATGCTTGCAATATGTTTCGGCTGCCAGAGGTTTCATGACTATAAGAAGTTCAAATCCAAACCGATCACAAACCGTTACTGGCCATCATGCAGAAGCCGATACATAAGCTGTCAGCGCGTATGCAAAGAATGCGAATGCAATTGCAAAATTACAAGATACAGCTAGGCCATGTTAAGGGGTCATTAATGTTCCTTGCAGACACGCTTTCCAGAGCACACAGTGCTGAATTAGGTCATGCTGACCTATTTGACGACATACTGAGCATCACTGAAGTGGACATGCAGTGGACTATTGCTCAACTATAAGAATACTCCCTTGCTCGTGCTTAATGCATCTCCAGTTCAGTTGCTCATGAGCAGGAGGTTAAGAGGAAGACTGCCTATGTTAGAAGATAATTTGATACCCAAAACACAAAATCCAAAGAAATCACAAATGACGAAGCATCAACAGAGTCAAACAAATTTTCATGACAAAAATTCTGGCAAAGCACCCAAGCCATTGAGAACTGGTGATAATGTCAAATACAAAATTCTTGCGGGGGAATGGAAAAAAGGGGTGATTTTGGGGTGTACAGGAGTTTCAGGGAGAGAATACCAAATTCTGAATGAGTCTGGTAACATGTTGTATAGAAACAGAGTACAAATCATACGGGCACTGGAGGCCATTCAGCCCGAAGTCGGACAGGCACAGAACATGCCGACAAGTCAGAGAGATGTAAACAACGCATCTAATCTAACTAGGTCAGGTCGTGTGATTAGGCCAGTGGACAGGCTAGACCTCTAAATGTTAGACAGCTGCCAGCGATAATGACACACTAACACTATGTGCATGTTAGCATTAAGATTTATTTTCAGAAAATACATTCAATGTTTATTTCAAAGTTCACATTATGTCATAGGGAGGCTACATAGCCAGAAAATAACCCAAAGGACATGTGTGAATGGGTACATGTGGACATTGGCTAAACATGGTCAAAGACTAAGACATTACGTCATTATGTCACCATTTGTTATTTTCATATTGTGCTTTAACCTGTAACCCCAATGTACATGACACCATTTTTAAGTATATACGTTTATATCTCAAAAATACTTGTGAAAGGGGAATGTAATATATGCGTATAAGTAACTTTTTCAGTATCCAGAATTCAAAGTGTTCAGACGTCATACTTTCCCACCTTGCATGCAGCAGAAGCTGTGATGTTCTTCTTAGCAGGCATGGTGCTTTGTGAGGAGAGAGCCAAAATGCCTGGGAATTTATACCCACCAGCGACCGATCATGTGATCAGGGCATATGTTATGCATACGCTTTGCATATGTTGGGCACATGCTACACACACATCGACACGCTAGGCATACATTGACCATACATCGCTGTTCGTTATTCATATGATGTAGCTGTCGACTTCAACCGTCTCTAGACGTTGTAAGTATGCCGCGTATGCGACGCTATAGTGTTATGTATACGTCGATATACATCAGCCATACGCCAGCCATACGCCAGCCATACGCTCTGCATACGTTTTATACATTGCATAGCCCTCCCACAGTGCGAAATGTTTGACGAATGCCGACCTATTTAAATTTGAATTTTATTTCAAAACATTATGCAGGCTCTAATGCCAAACGTCATAGTGTGCCAGCCCCATAAGGTAAGTGTCATCTTATGAAATCCTGTGTTTGCGGGTCCCCACACGTCATATATGTGGGCTTTAGAATGCTATTGATGGCCGATCCCGTTAGGTGGTGCGTGGAGGTTATGGTTATGGTCATGTTATTAGCTGTACTCCTCAATAAGGCTATACTTCCCTGATATCCTGTGTAATGCGTACGGTTCATAGCTCCCCTTTTCTCTTCCTTATTATATGAACTATATATCAGATCTTATTACCCCATAGTAGATACAACACAAAACACAACACACAATCTGAGTTCAGCACCATAAGAAGAGTAGAGAATAGATAGCAGCCGCCGCATCCTTAGTTTTATTCACTTATATAAGGTTTTCAGATACATACAACAGTGGATGTTATAGACCTCCTTATTGGCTATTACACTCATGAGCACCAGTCATTCCTCTCCCGCATGACCTCTCCCTAACCCAGTTCACCATCGGCTGCTTTAAGGACTCACCCCCTCCCACCCAGCCCCGGCCACCATCTAGCCATCGTGGGATTACCACATGACATGCTGGCGATGGTGTGGCTGGGCGAGATAAGGGCTGGGTGAGATAGAGAAGGAGGAATTCTGCTTAAAGGGGCACTTCTTCCCTCCCCTGGTGTGAGCATTATAAAGGGAGTACTGTTTCTCCTTTAGCCATCGCAATACTCAATACATACTTAATCGGAGAATTTTACAATCTAACTAATCTAATATATACAGTAAAATCTCTCAAGCCGACCACCTCCACAGATATACCACTCCCCTATATCGATCACTTTATTTGGATGCCAACAATACCATTGCAACCATATTCTAGCTCCCTAAGCGGACTACCTCCCTAAATGGACCACTTAAAGTCAGTCCCAAGGTCGGTTGATTTAGAGAGGTTTCACTGTATATGTGTTGTTTTTTGTGTGTTTACCATGAATATGGTCTTCTCTGACAACGCAGGATAAAACAACAACTATCAACCAACCAATCAATCAATCATGTTTGTGTAATGTAAATAAGGACACTAAAGCCGTGTTTACACAGGGAATTGTGAAACGTTCTAGACAAAGCGATTTATATGAAGCGTTTTATATGAAGCGTTTACACGGACAGAGTTTGAAAGCGTTTTGTCGCCGGGAACAAGCAGCCTTAGTTCCGCCTGTAGCCGGCAAGCACTGCTATTTGTTTAGTTTACACACGTCGATTCGATGCAGATGTAGCTGCTACGTTAATATCGCTTGGAATTCAAGGTTAATTTAATTAAATTTCATTATTTGCGTCTGTAATTCTGTTAAATATGATCGCATTCACTAGATTTCGGCCTAATCGGGCCGTAACACTGCTGGGCACCAGCGATTAGTTACTGCTCCCCCTGTTTCCGGCACGCACTACTATTTTATACTACCGCCGCCCGGGAACCAGCTGAATCGCTTCAAATAAACCACCTAGCGAGGTGGTATAGATGAACCGTTTCATATGAAGCGATTCAGCCCTAAAACGCCACAGCGTCGTGTCTACATGGGAAATGTGAGTCGATCTAGGCAAGTCGTTTCATATGAAACGTTTTAAATCGCCCGTGTAGACAGGGCTTAAGATGGTACTTAGGCAATAACAATGAGGTAGTTGAGTTCAGTTGAGTTTAATTTACCCACAAACATGAAGCATGGTGACTATATGGCTTTCCCAATGGGTGATCGTCCAGCCGAGCGACCTTGGTTACGGTAAATTGTACATGTTGATTCCAACATGGGTAATTGAACCCGCGAGAAAGTACATCCAGTACTATGGATGCGACTACTGGTGCCATCTATAATGTCCTTTTTAACTAATGAATGCTAGCCGACTGTGGCACCATCTGCTGTAATTCTCCGTAACGAGCTATGACGCAGTTTCATTCTAGACACTTTGACCAGAGCATTTCGATCAATAGGACGTGTTTCTCTACCTTGGATTTACCATCCCACCCAGCCCAACCAGAGGTTACCTTCATAGGGTTACGTGCCTGGAATCCTCAAACTCTTACTCAATCAAATATCTCATGACTTAACTGTAACAAGTAAATAGTAAGAATAAATGCCACTTATATACTGGACTTGTCTTGCGTTGGTTCAATTAAAGTTCATACTTATGCAAAATACATTATTACAACCAATTGGCCGATTGAAATATTTACCTTAAATATGCAAGGAAGGGTTAAAGTGACTAGAGAAAAGGGGTTAACTTGGGGAATATAGAGGGCGCCACCCGAGGCTGTGGCTATTGCTATGCATGCAGGTGGGAAGGGGCTGGGTTGACCGATAAGGGAAGGCGGTATTAAATATGTAGAAGTAACACCTGCCACTGAGCGCCTGTCTAGAGACTTATGCCCCGGTCACATATACGTTAGTGGACGTAGGTGAAGGTGGGTCAAATGTGGTATAAGTATGTGAAACTATGTTGAAATACATTAAGGTAGGCAGTTTTTGGTACAGATAGGTTACAGTATGGATAAATATGTTATGGTATGGATACATATGTTACGGTATGGATGCCGGCACGTTCAACTACATTCAACTATGTTCAACTACCTTCAACTACTTTCAACTATGTACCCCTCCACTATGTTCACCTACATCCACTAACACCTATGTGACCAGAGCTTCGTCCATGTACACTAGAGCACACTAGAGCACACTAGAACATGCTAGAGCATGCTAAAGTACGCTAGAGTATGCTAGAGTACGCTAGAGTACATTAGCATCAATCAATCAATCAATAGTTCCATCCTCTAGTCGAGGGTTGGATGCAATGGTTCTCCACTTGTCCCGATGTTGTGCTGTTCTGATAGACTGTGAATAATTCAAGCCTGTCCACTGTGAAATATTTGTAAACCATGATGTTCTTGGTCTCCCTCTCCCTCTGCTGCCATTCACCTTCCCTTTCAACAATGTACGGTATATTGAACTCTGACGAATGATGTGGCCAAAATAAATAAGTTTCTTTGTCTGTATAGTGGCAAACAAGCTTTTCTTATTTTTAATTTTTCTGAGAACTTCTTTGTTGGTGATCTTCTTTGTCCATGATATTTTCATCATCCTTCGATAAGTCCACATCTCAAATGCTGCTAAACGTTTGTACATTTTCTTAGAGATTGTCCATGTCTCTGCCCCATACATTAGAGTAGACCACACATAACACTGAAGAATACGCTTCCTTGTTTGTATTAATATCTTACTTGATGTTAACACTCTATTCATTTTGGAGAATGTTGTTCGGGCTATTGTTATCCTTCTTTTAATTTCTTCCTCACATCTCCCATCATTTGTAATCTTTTGTCCGAGATATATGAATTCGGATACTTGTTCTATGTTTGTGCCATCTATGGTTATATTGACATTTGGTTTATCTGTCTTTTTACTTATAACCATTGTTTTGGTCTTCCTGGCATTCATCTTCATGTTGAATAGTATTCCAGCTTTATTGATTCTATTCACTATATCTTGTAGGTTTTTCTCACTGTCTGCTAGTATTACACTGTCATCGGCATATCTAAGATTGTTGATGTTCATGCCTCCTATTGTCACTCCCTTGCAATCTTCAATGTGTCTGAAAATCATCTCTGTGTACAGGTTAAATAGACATGGTGACAATACACACTCCTGTTGAACTCCTCGTTTAATCATAACTTCATCCGATAGGCCCTGCTCCATTTTTATAAATGCACGTTGTGTCCAGTATAAGTTCACAATTAGTTTAATGTCTTTGCCATTGACACCAATATCTTGTAAACATTTGATTAACAGTTCATGATTGACTCGGTCGAAGGCCTTCTCATAGTCAATAAAGCAGGCATAAACATCCTGGTTCACTTCACAATAACGTTCACAAATCATTCTCATATTGAAAATCCCTTCACGTGTACCTCTTCCAGATATAAACCCACTTTGTACGTTACTGATTTGTTCTTCAATTTTCTGTCTGTTTCTCAGTAAAATTATTTTCAGGATCATCTTCAACATATGACTCATCAGGCTTAGTGTTCTGTACTCAGTACACAATGTTGGTTTTAGCTTCTTTGGGAGTCGTACAAATATGGATTCATTCATATTCAATGGTATAAATCCAGTCTCATAGATGTCAGTTACTAGCTTATGAATGATTTGAATCCCCACTTCATCTAGTCCTTTTATCATTTCTGATGTTATCTGGTCACTTCCAGGAGCCTTACCTGCCTTTAGATCATTGATAGCCTTCTCAACCTCTGATACTAATATAATATTCCCATCTTCTTTCTCAATTGTGGGTGGGTTCCCTCTGTCATCATTGTATAGTTTGTTTACATATTCTTCCCATCTGGACATTATTTCATCTTCTTCAAAGAGCATTTTGCCGTCTTTGTTCTTGATACATTTACTGCTTCTCTGTCTGTATCCTTGACCTGTTATCTCTTTCACTTTCTTGTGCATCTCTCTTGAACGATGTTGAGACTCAAGTTGTTCCACTACTTCACACTTCTTATTCCACCATCACGGAGCCAAATTCAGCCCCCAAGGTAGCAAGCACTCTTTTGAACATGTCCAAAGATTAAATCGGAACTCACAGCCCACCCACGTTATTACCAAGTTAGCATGACGGAGAAGTACGGCTGCCAGTACGTTCAACTATGTTCATCTACGTTCATCTACGTTCATCTACGTTCAACTACGTTCAACTACGTTCAACTACATTCAACTACGTTCAACTACGTTCAACTACGTTCAACTACGTTCAATTACATGCAACAATGTTCAACTACGTTCGACCGCTTTAGCCTCCACTACGTTCAACTACGTGCACTAACGTGTATGTGACCGGGCCTTCACACACACTGGGTGGGTGTAGACAGTGACGGTGAGAGTGGGAGGGAATGGAGGTTTCAGATAGGAGCAGGCACTGAGTTGCTCATGTGGACTATGTGGTGTGGCGTGGGTTGACCAATGAATGTTCCAGCAATCTCAAGGATATATGAATGATATGATTTTGGTTCTTAAATGCTACTTCTTCTAGAAACTGCTGACCAGACAGGATGGCCAAATGAGTTGAGCATCCGCCTCCCATTTTGGAAGATCATGGGGTTCGAACCCTGGTCGAGTCAAACCAATGACATACAAATTGATACAAGTCGCTTCCTAGCCTGGCGCTTGGCATTATTAGGATAGGGCAAGGACTGGTTGGCTCAGTGTCAGGGTAATGTGACTGAGTGGGATATCATGTCATGGTGCTGGTTGCCTGATCTCCCAGTGAGGCAGCACTATAAAGTTGCCATGAGTGTGCACTGTCACAAGTCGGTACCCATCCAGATCGGACGTTTGATCTGGCCAGAACTCCAACAACCAACCAACCAGCCAAACAAGTATATGGAGGTGACCTACTTTCGGAGGTCACGTGGTTCTGCCCCCAGTGTTGATGTCTAGAGCTCTCTCCCGTGCCCCATACTCTCGCTGATATTAAAGTTGCATAGTCTGATGGTTTTGAGTTTCTGAAATTTTCTGAGATAAATACATTAAGTTGATCGTTATTATGTACTTTACTTTAGCTTGAAGTAACTTTTGTTTTAAGTGGCTAACCTTTGAGATATTTGAAGTGGAACCATGTAAAATTAATGTTGGCAAGCAGGTCAAAACTCTGACCCCATAGGCTTCTGCAGGAACAGGTTCTATTCAATTGCATCGGTATCCCTTTCTGTGTGGTGACAAATGTTTACTAAGTGCACCAGTTAAGTTAAATATGGCAAATCACATTTAGATAATTGTTTTGGTTTTGAAAATTTGATATTTTCATCGGACTATGCAGCTTTAAACTATTACTACCTGACACCATGTGGTTTTTATCTATGTTCTGGCACTTTACACAATTTACACACATTGGTGGGGCTGTTGCTATGGGGATTAAACTCTTTGCAAAGCATAGTGAAAGGGGGAAGAAAACAAGGCGGGCAAAGGAAGAGGTGGGATGACAGATAACATCGGGGAATAGACAGGTGTGGAGTCTGGCAAATCCCAGAGGGCGATCGATTACAGAACACTGGTTGCAATGTCATAGGTGGTGCCCCAACGACCCTTGCAGTTAATGGATTGATGATGAAGATAAACCTAGAAGCTGTATTTTGTCGTATAACGTCCCTATACATCAGGGAATGGACAGGCGTGGAGTTTCGCAAGTCCCAGAGGGCAGCGGAGAACAGGGAAAACTGGACAAAACTGGTTGCAAAGTCATTGGTGGTGCCCCGAATGACCTTGACCTTAAGAGATTAATGAAGATGATGATGATGATGAAGATGATTAGTGAATGCCGATCAAAGTAGCACGTGTGTGAAGCAACCACTATGCCCTGTAACCACGTGACTCCTCATAACCAAGCTTGGTGGCATTCGTTTCTAATGCAACTTGCAGTGAAATGATGCCAGTAAATATTTTACGCTACATAAAATACCCCTTTGTGTATGAGTATTCACCACCTACCGCCACTTCCGCCATGCAAGTTGAAGCTGTGACACAGCATGCTGGGCCACAGTTCGAGTCTTGTTTAATCATTTATAATACATTTATTTATATGTCAAGGGGTTAGCAAAGAAGGCACCTTGAATGTTCAGAAATAATTGTAGGATGGTGCGATGTATGATTATTTTAGAGAAGGTATATATTAACAAATGAAGAACAGAATCAATATCAGCCGCCAGTCCCATTATATTGACTGGATTTGTTTGAAGGAGCAAGTCAGAATTATGTCATTAGTGGTAATTAAGAACCACAAGATATTGATTCAAAACTGAAAAGCCACAAACACTGAAAGATGTAGGATGGTGTTTAGGTAGGTGTAGTAGGGGTCACTTAGAAAGTCAAATACAAACTGTGTCCGTCCTGATATGAGCTTAGATGTTGCTAGGACGTAAAACCCCAACACACGCACACAATCTGCGCAGTAATTCAGAGGTGAAGCTCCTGGGAAATTGCTAGGAGGATCCAAAAGAACTTGCCTAGTAAATAAAGGTGTACTAGAATTTCGGCAAAAGATATATGTGGACCAGAAAAATATGTTAACTCAAACTCACTGCATGTGGCCGGACGTCCTTGGCTGGAGCAGTCACACTACGACGTGTTGGCCCGGCGTGCCGCCAACGCGTATAACGCGTCGAGAAACGTCAAACTTTTCGGCGTGTTTTGCGAAAAACTCGACACAGCGCAGCGTGTTGGCGGCGCGTTGCTGGCATGTTATTCTAAAAAGTTGCGCCGCGTTCCCACGGTTGATTAGTGTCTAATTATCGAAGCGTTATCGCCGTGTTATCCACGTGTCGCCAGCGCGTTAAACCAAGTTGGCGTTGGCAAGCGTGTTTTCAACGCGTTATCGGCGTGTCGCCAGTGCGTTAAACCAAGTTGGCGAGTTGCAAGCGTGTTATCAACGTGTTGTGGACGTGTTATCGGCGGCCCGCAACACGTCGCCGCGCGCCGACGCATTGTATCAAAGCGACCTGTCAATCATAGTGTACCGACATGTACCGACGCGCCGGCAACGCATTGCTAACGCGTTGCCGGCGCGTTCCGACGGGTTCCAACGTTTCGACCAAAAACACAACACGTTGGCACGCGTTGTCCAACGCCGGGCCAACACGTCATAGTGTGACTGCTCCATTACCAGTCCATGTATTGTGTGTGACCTGATGGGTGGCAGCATTGTATGGGCAAAGACCCTATAATACTGATGCGCGAAGAGGAAGAAAGCAAGGCGGGGGTGGAAGAAGGCGTTTTATTTCACGCCTCAACGAGCATACAGGGTAAGGAACAAGACAATAAAGCAAGTAGGCTCAGAAGGAGCAAGAATGTACATAAAGCAAGTGTTTATAAATGCACAACAATAGAGAGGTAAGAAGATAAGCTCATAAGGAGCAGGGTAAGGTGAAAGTTCGGGTCAGGTCAAATGTCAGAGGCCTGAGGGGGTGCCGAGGAGCCCTCCACCAGGGGGAGAGGGAAGCTTAGGAGGGAGTCGGGTGGGTGGGCGGAGGAAAATGGAGAGAGGCGGAAGACGGCTGGAGGGTGAGTGCCTGAGGGAGGACGACGGGCGGCCTTATAAGGGAGAAAGGGGGGCGGGACAGCAGGTGAGGTGTGATAGCGGGCGGCCCGGGGGAGGGCGAGAGGTGGCGAGCAGCGGGCGTCGGGTGAGGCGCGAGCGCTGGAACAAAGAAGGTGGCGAGGGAGGGGGGGGGGTGGCGAGCCGGGGGTCGGCCGAGGTGAGGAGGCAGCGCCGCAGCGGCAGGGGAGGGTCTCTTCCTCTCCTCGCATCAAGCGTAATGCTTCGCATTACGACCGATGCGCGAAGAGGAAGAAAGCAAGGCGGGGGTGGAAGAAGGCGTTTTATTTCACGCCTCAACGAGCATACAGGGTACGGAACAAGACAATAAAGCAAGTAGGCTCAGAAGGAGCAAGAATGTACATAAAGCAAGTGTTTATAAATGCACAACAATAGAGAGGTAAGAAGATAAGCTCATAAGGAGCAGGGTAAGGTGAAAGTTCGGGTCAGGTCAAATGTCAGAGGCCTGAGGGGGTGCCGAGGAGCCCTCCACCAAAGCGGCGGAGAGGGCTCGAGGGGCGCCCGAGGGCGCTAGGCGGGGCACGTATGCGTGAACCGCCGCGGAGGTCCAGGTGCCTGCGCCATGATCTCGGCGAGATGCGCCATGATCTCGGCGCTGGCAGGCCTGGACGGCTCCACGGCGGAGGCTGTGCAGTGTGAACGCCTCGGGCGCCGGGATCCTCTGGGCGGACAGGGCCCCCCGGAGCAGCGTGGTGAGGGAGCGCGGGTCGAGGGGGCGGCCCGAGGGCATTATGAAGGCTGGGGCATCTGGAGCAGCGGGGCAGAGGGCGACGGCCCCCGAACCAGGCCGCCACGGGGCAGAGGGCGGAGCCCGGGATGGCAGGAACGAAGAGGGCGACCGCGCCCGAGGGGGTGGAGATGGTCTTGGAACTGCGGATCCGGAGGCGCAGACCACCGGGCGCGGGGCGGATGTCGTCTTGGGTGAGGGTGTGGGGGCCACCCCACCCCTCGGGGCTCGGGGCCAAGAGGTTGGATTGCCGCAGCATCCCGAAGTCAGGGGCGGCGCCTGTCGGGGGGCGTGAGTGGAGGCCCGTTCCCCGCCTCGGCAGACGTCCTTGGGGAGGCGGGCGTCGAAGCCCGAGGTGAGGCCGCCGGCGCCCTCGACCCAGGAGCGGGCGCCTGAGATGGTGTTTCTTGATGGAGGCGGGCGCGAGCCCGCGGAGGTAGAGGGCGGCAGTGAAGGCGGCGACGTCGAAGGGCGAGGGGGCGAGGGGGTCCACGCCTCGGGCCACGGCGTAAGCGACGAACTCCTCGGCCTGGCGACGGCGGTTCCTCCAAGTCACCGGGGCGAGGGAGGCGGCGCGGAAACGCGCGACGGCGGCTACCTCGTCCAGGGGGAAACCTACAGACCGGGGAAGAAGGGAAAGGCGTCATGGGTGATGCTGACGGGGAGAAGCCCGAGGCGAGCCACCTCGGTGCGGGCCGTCGCGTCCCAGGGTCCCGGTAGGTGGGCGCGGCTGAGGGCGTCGGCGAGGAGGAGGTCCGCCCCGGGCTTGTGGACGATCCGGAGCTCGAAGGAACCCGTGGCCGCCATCAACCACAGTTCCCGGGCGCAGGTCCCGAGTGTAGCGTCTCGGGCGCGTCCCGACTCGAGCGCGAGGGCGGAGGCCATGTTGTCCGTGTTCACCGTCACCGTCGCCCCCGCGGCGTCAGCCGGGAGGAGGGCGCGGAGGGCGGCTACGAGGTTGACGGCCTCCAGCTCGTGAATCATCGGGAAGCGCGCCCGGAAGGCCTCGGAGTACCCTCGGGCGTAGTAGTGGGTGGGGGAGAAGGCCCCGCCCCCGGTGAGGCAGGAGTCACACTCTATCACCCACTGACGGCCTGCGGGAGCCCGGAGAAGGTGAAGACCGTTGGAGATGCGGCCGTAGGCGGCAAACCACTTCAGGTCCCGGAGGGCGTCGTAGTCGAGGGTGAGGGCGGAGGCCCCGGAGCAGCTGCGCAGCGCCCCGAGGAGCCGGCACATGAACTTCCGGCCGGGGAGCACGCAGCTACTCATGTGGTTGAGGCGACCGAGGAGACTCTGAAGCTCCTGCTTCCCGAGGGTGGGGCGGGCGACGCGGGCGTCGCAGTCGTCGACGAGGGCCTGGATCTTTTCAGGGGCGACCCGGATGGTCATGGCCTCGCTGTCGAGGGCGAACCCGAGCCAAACGAGGCGGACAGCGGGGGGGGTGACACTTTCCGGGTGCCACGTCGAGGCCGAGGGCTGTGGTGAGGGCGAGGAAGGCATCAAAGGCCTTGCAGGCCTTCAGGTAGGAGCCCTCGCACCCGACGAAGTCGTCGACGTAGACGAGGGTGTGAAAACCCTCTCGCCGAAGGATCCAGGCCACCGCTGAGGTGACGCGGACGCAGGCCGCGCCCGAGGAGCGGCATCCGAAGGGCAGGGCAAGGTCAATGTAGGTCCCCCCGTCGAGGGAGATGCCGAAGAGAGGGCAGGAGAGGGGGTCGGCGCGGTGCTGACGGTAAGCCTGGGATATGTCCGCCGTCCAGACGTAGGCTCCGGTACCCTCGGACACTAGGCGACGGCCCACGTCGGCGACGGACGGGAGGGTGTAGGCGTGAGGTTCCCCGAGGTACTCGCGCCGGGGGATGCCAGAGTTCACGCTGGCGCCTCGGGGATAGGAGAGGTCGACGATGACCCGCCTCTTGCCCGAGTCGGACTTGGGGCGGGTCATCATCGGGGAGACCTGCGTCCAGGGAGAGAAGGGAGGGACGTGGAAGGGGCCGATGAGGGCGCCGAGGGCGAGCTCAGTTTTAACAAAGGCCTGGATGTGGGGGAGGAAATCGGGGGGCTCTCGGTGGTTGGTAAAGGTGGGCCGGGGGAGGGTCGGGGCGGAGTAGTTGGCGGGGAAACCGAACTCGAGGAGGTCGAGGACGGCCTGGTCGGGGTAGTCCTGGAGGCGGGAGCGCCAGGCAGGGATGTGGAGGCATGAGGGGAGGGGGATGCGGGCGGCCAAAAAATTAGGTAGGCCCGCTTCCCGGAGGGCGGTGTAGGTGTGGAGGAAGGTGGGGTAGCGGAGCCAGGCCTCGCCGGAGGGGTGGGGCCAGGAGGCGAGGATGGTGGGACGGTAGTGGTGGGGGGTGGGGCCGCAGGAGGGGGGCGGCGGGGAGGGTGGCCTGGAGGTCGGGGTCGATGACGTCGACGGTGGACTCGTCAAGGGAGGGGGCGGGAGGGGGCGGGAGGGGGCGGGTCTGAGGGCGGGGGTCGGGGGAGGAGGTGCGGCGGGGGCGGGCTAGGGGGGCGGCGAAGTCATGGGCGGGGGGGGGGGGGGGGGGTCGGGGGGCGGGTCGGGGGGGGGGTGTGAGGGGGCGGGTCGGGAGGGTCTGGGGGGGAGAGGAAGGCGGTGTCGCCTGGGTCGAGGTTGGCATCTGGGTCGAGGGTGACGGGCGAGTGGCGCCGGTAGGCGGTGGGAGCCTTGCTAAGGGGGCACTGGGGCCCGGGTGGCGGTGGCGGTGGTAGCCTTGCCGAGGGGGCGCTGGGGCCCGAGGGGGGTGAGGTTGCCGATGGGGACGGCGGTGCCGAGGCGGCGGGCAGGCCGCGCCTCGGGCGACTGGGGGGTGGTATCGGGTGGGCTGGTTACACTGTGGTGGGCGGCTTTATCAGGGTGGTTTGGCCGGTCTGGGGCCTCCGGGCCGGGCTGGAGGTGCCGGCTTTCTAAAAATCCGGCGAGGCGGGCGCGGCTACCCATGCGCGCTTTGCCAAGCATGCTTCCTCCGTGTGCTTGGTCAACACCTTGCGCACATTAGCGCAGTATGCGCAGGCGTGGCGCTGCCTGGAGGCCCCCTGGCCGTGGACCTCCCCTGGGGCTGCCTGGGTGCAGGAGTTAGGGTCCCGGTTCCAGGCATAGCAGAGTGGGCCGTGGGTGTCCTTGCTGTAGGCCACGCGGGTGTCGGGGGCGCGGGACTGGGGTCGGGTTCTTGCGGGGTCGAGTGGTCGGGGTTGGGTGGCAGCGGAGTGGGCGGGCATGGCGAGGCACTCCAGTCTGAGGAGGTTCAGGGCTACGGGGTCGTGCCACCCGTGGGGGAGGGTACCGTCCGCGATGGCGGTAAATACCGTCTCCGAATAGTGGCGGATGGTCATCCAGGGGTATATGAGGTTGTCTCGGCAGACTGCTAGGTGGTGGTGGTGGAGTCCCTGGGCGGAGTGGGCGGGGAAGTCTGGGTGGTCGATGAGGGTGAGGAGGGCGAGGGCATATTCATCCTTCGTGGCCTCCCCCCTCTTCACCGGCTTCCTCTCGGGCCCTCTCTTCACTAAGTCGGAGGGGAAGATATAATTGAGTGGAATACCTTGACGTCTGGTTGAGTGTCGCGCCTCGGCGGATGCCAGGATATCCCTGACGGTGTCGGCCGCGGAGGCGGGGGCTGTGGCGGGTCTCCTCCTCCTGGTAGGCTGGCGAAGTGAAGGCCGGTGCTTGGGACGAGAGGTGGCGGTACCTCTCGTATTCCGCGTGGGCGGCCCCAGGGAGGGTCGCCTGAGGCGGCAGCGGGGGCCGGGCCGCGGTGGTGGCAGGCGCCCGAGGTGCGGGGGCGGGCTGGCGTTCCGGGGCCGGCCGGGGCGCCTATGGCGCGGGCCGGGTCTCCTTGGTGGTGATGGAGTCGAACTGGGCGTGGAGGTCGGCGGTGGCCTGCCGGTGCTCCAGCTGCATGCGCTGGAGGGCTTCCAGCACTGATGAGATCTCGGAGCCCGAGGGGCGGTCCGAGCCCGAGGCGCGGTCCGAGGGCGCCGGGAGGGAGACCGAGACGGACGCCGGTGACTCGTCCCTCCCGGGGGACGGAGAGGGCCCCGGGGTGCGGGGGGCGGCCCGGGAGCCCTTCCGTCCACGTCCTTTTCCTTGAGGCATAGCTGAAGGTGGAGCTGGGGTGAGTCAGCGATCCGAGGTGTAGAGCCAAAGCAGGAAAATGGAGAGAGGCGGAAGACGGCTGGAGGGTGAGTGCCTGAGGGAGGCCAACGGGCGGCCTTATAAGGGAGAAAGGGGGGCGGGACAGCAGGTGAGGTGTGATAGCGGGCGGCCCGGGGGAGGGCGAGAGGTGGCGAGCAGCGGGCGTCGGGTGAGGCGCGAGCGCTGGAACAAAGAAGGTGGCGAGGGAGGGGGGGGGTGGCGAGCCGGGGGTCGGCCGAGGTGAGGAGGCACCCCGCAGCGGCAGGGGAGGGTCTCTTCCTCTCCTCGCATCAAGCGTAATGCTTCGCATTACGACCAAGACGGCTCACTCAGCCTGTACTATGTAATCAAAATGATCAAACCCACCACTTGGTGCGCTGGCTGTTCTCTTGGTTAAACAGGTGCTATATTATATGTATAAATATATATATGAATGTGAAAGATGTGTGATGATGGCAATGCTGATGATGATGCTGATGACGATGTGTATTTGGTCATAGCAATGTCATATTGATGTGTATTCATACTTACCTATCTCATGCATAATATAATTGTATGTTTTTACACTTGAAACACCAACCAGCAGCTGGGCTGATCAAACCCACCACAAGGTAGCACTGCAAAATTTACATGACCATGGGAGAGATAGGGAGTGAGCCATCTTAGTATTATAGGGTCTTTGGTATGGGGCAGGGGTACTGGAGCCAAGATGGCTGCACGCCTCTCATCGGGAAACAACCATACGGGAGGGAGTTAGAGCTTCCGTCTCCCGTGTTGGTAGACCATGGGATCGTGAGTTCGAACCCTGGTCGAGCCAAACCAATGACTTAACAAATTATTCTTGTTGCTTCCTAGCCAGATGCTCGGCATCATTAGGATAGGGCCAGGACTGGTTGGTTCAGTGTCAGGATAGTGTGACTGAGTGGGATATCAGGTCATGGTGCTGGTGACCTGGTATCCCAGTGGGGCAGCACTATAAAGTTGCCATGAGTGCGCACTGTCACAAGTCGGTACAGGTCCTGATATCACCTTAGATGTTGCTAGGACGTGAAACAACAACAAACAAACAAATAATCGGGAAACTGGACATGTTGGCGCAGTGTTCCCCACACCCCAGTGAACATGGCGCAAGGGCAGGAAGGTGAGCTGGGTGTTGGTGATGGTGTAGCTGTCAAATAGCCAGAAAAAGATATGATGGTGTGGCACCTAAAGCGGCTGTCACACCTCGCCAGATTGAGCAACGGACAGAATTGTCTAGTCCAGTGGTGATAAGTATCAAAATGTATTAAAATGTGTCAAAATGTTGCGCTATCGAGTCAATGGCCGCTGGACGAACGGACATGAAATGGACATGAAATGCACATGAAATGCACATGAAACGGACATGAAACGGACATGAAACGGACATGAATGGATAGCCAATGGATGGTAAGCAGACTAAGCGGACTCAAACGAGACAAGAAATGTAGAAGTCAATCCGGTGGCATCCATTCCAAGCTTTGTGCATGTTCAAAACTTGTACGGACACAAACCGGACATCAACAGACTTTGTTTGGTTTCTTTCCATTTCCTCCAATCTGGAGATGTGTGACAGGGCCTTAAGCTTCTGTGTGAAGAAATGAGGGTTGACTGCAGTACTGATAAAATCTGGATAAACAACTACACAGGTCACCTGTTGCCATGTGAATACAAGGAGTGTGTGTGAGTGTGGTGTGATTGTTTGGAATGACTTCTGGGTGAGTGCGAAAGGCAGACGCACTCATGTGAAGAGAAGCGACAAATGTCATCTGTGAGACCTGGAAGGTCAAGAGGTCCTAACCGCTTGGGTATGGTAAACCTGGAGCGTCAGCTGCAGTGGATGATAAACCCGCTGAACATCGAAATTGGTGTGTACTCCATGGGGCCTGCCCTTGGGTGAAGGTATGCACTTGATGGCGTAGGAAGTCTGAAGGATGTTTGAGTAGCGGAATGGTGGTCACACACAGCCATGTGAACTTATGGAGTCGGTGTCAGTGTGGTGTGATTGTTAAGGGTGCGTGCGCAGGGCAGTCATGCTAATGTGAAGACAAGAGGTGAATGCCATCCGCTCTACATCCCTATAATAGCGGACAGGCACAAGAGGCCTTAACTGCTTGGGTATGGTAATCCTGGAGCATCAGCTGCAGTGGATGATAAACCCGCTGAACAACGGAATCAGTGTGTACTCCATGGGACCTGGCCTTTGGTAAAGATATGGCTTGACGGTGTAGGAAGTCTGAAGAATGGTTGAATAGCGGAATGGTGGTCACACACAGCCATGTGAACTCATGGAGTCGGTGTCAGTGTGGTGTGATTGTTAAGCGTGCATGCGCAGGGCAGTCGCGCTCATGTGAAGACAAGAGGTGAATGCCATCCGCTCTACATCCCTATAATAGCGGACAGGTACAAGAGGCCTTAACTGCTTGGGTATGGTAATCCTGGAGCATCAGCCGCAGTGGATGATAAACCCGCTGAACAACGGAATCAGTGCGTACTCCATCGGACCTGCCCTTGGGTGAAGATATGCGCTTGAAATTGTTGGGAAATCTAGTGGGTGCGTGAATGGTGGAATGCCATCTTTGTTGGAAGTAATTATTTACACCCATCTCTGCTGTAACGATCCAGTAAGGATATATACGTGAATTGCTTCTGAGCTGAATAGTCTTAAGTCTTAGATGAATTAACTTCAAGAAAGTATTGATCAAAAACCCTCCACAAATGGTGGATAATTCCAAAATTACTTGAAAAACAGTGAGTGTGTACTGATTGGGAAGACGCGGTTAATGAGATGGATCTCAAGGAGTGATTGACAGCTAAGTGACCCCTATGCGAACCAGATTTGAAGATCGCGCAAGCAAGCTAGACATTCAAAAGAGTATATTGTGCCTTTGAAATGAATTATGGTAGCCAAAATAAAGGGGGAAGGGGAATATCACCTTTTTCTGATTTTTGATTATTGGGTCTATTGAGTGTGATTTATGTTTGCCAGGAGAAGGACTTCTCCGTTAAATACAAATAACAATTAATTCAGCGGTGAACAGAAATAATTTCAGAAGAAGAGCCAAAGCTTTCCAAAACTCTGACACCATAGTATTCTGCAGTAATATGATCTATTCAATTGCCTCGCTATTCCCTTCTGTGTGGCGCCAAATGCTTAATAAGTGCATCAGTATCTAAGCTAGATGTGTAGAACCAAATTTAGATCATTGTTTTAGTTCTGAAAATTTGATGATTTCATTGGACTATGCAGCTATAAGCAGGGGAAATTTCAATCTCGGACGATTGGTCTTCCTCATTCCACTGCTCCTTGCCCTATCCTAATAATGCTGCGTGCCTGGCTAGGAAGCGACAAGTATCAATTTTTATGTCATTGGTTTGACTCGACCAAGGTTCGAACCCACGACCCCACGATCTACCAACACGGGAGACGGACGCTCTAACTCATTCGGCCATCCCGGCGGTGTACGGCTGGTCTCTCCAGGTCTGTCTTCTAGAACGCAGTGCAGAAAGGACAACGACAAGAAGAAACGCATGCTTCCACGTTTATTGGAGCATCTCCACCCACCACAACATCATAAAACCAAGTGACCCGCCCTCTGACCAGCCAGGTCAGTTAACCTCACAAGATGGGGTGACCCGCTAGCCAGACACATTAGGGGCAGTCCACCTGGGGACCTGCCCGCCAGCTAGCCGGTGCGGTGCAACAGTATAGTACAACAGTTCAGTACACAACTACTGTGCACAGTGTGGTGCAACAGGATGTTGCAACAGTTCAGTACAATAGTTCAGTTCAACAGTTCAGTACACAGATACACTGCAAAAGTACAGTACAACAGTTCAGTACACATGTACAGTACACCAGTACAGCTCAACAGTTCAGTACACATATACGATGCAACGGTAGAGTACACCAGTTCAGTATGCAGATACCATGCAACGGTACAGTATAACAGTTCAGTACACACATACGGTGCAACAGTACAGCACAACAGTTCAGTACACAAATATGGTGCAACAGTGCAGTGCAACAGCACTGTAAAACAGTTCAGTACACATATACAGTGAAACAGTACAGTACAGTACAACAGTTCAGTACAGATATACGGTGCACCAGTACAGTACAACAGTTCAGTACACAAATATCATGCACCAGTACAGTACAACAGTTCAGTACACAAGTAAGGTGCAACAGTGTGGTGCAACATGTTGGTGCAACAGTACAGTGGAAGAGGACAATACAATGATACCGTGCAACAGAACGGTGCCACAGCGCCATGCAACAGGAGAGTACAACAGGTGGCCCCAATTGTGCTGTAACTTTAGTCTGGAACAATAACAAGAAGAGGAACTACAGTAGTCTTTACCAGTAACAAGAGGAACAACAATAGCCTGTAACAGTAACAAGAAGATGAACTACAGTAGCCTGTATCAATAGCAAGAGGAACTACAGTAGCCTGTAGCAATAACAAGATAAGCAACAGTAGCGTGTAACAGTAACAATAGGAACTACACTAGCATGTAAGAGTAACAAGAGGCTCTACAGTAGCCTGTACCACTAACAAGAAGATGAACTACATTAGCCTGTATCAATAGCAATAGGAACTATAGTAGCCTGTAAAAGTAACAAGAGGAACAACAGTAGTCTGTAACAGTGACAAGAGGAGCTACAGTAGCCTGTAACAGAAACAAGATCAGGAACTACAGTGTCCTGTAACAATAACAAGAGCAACAACAGTAGCCTGTAACAGTAACAATACCAGGAACGGCAGTATCATGTAACACTAAGAAGAGGAACAACGGTAGCCTGTAACAGTAACAATACGAGGAACTACAGTGTCCTGTAACACTAACAAGAGGAACAACGGTACCGTGTAACAGTAACAAGTGGAACTACAGTAATAAGAGGAACAATGGTAGCCTGTAACAGTAACAATACGAGGAACTACAGTAGTTTGTAACAGTAACAAGAGGAAGAACAGTAGACTCTAACAGTAACACGACGAGGAAATACAGTTGCCTGTGACACTAACAAGAGGAACAACAGTATCCTGTAACAATAACAAGAGGAACTACAGTAGCCTGTAACAGTACCAAGAGGAACAACAGTATCCTGTAACAGTAACATGACACGGTGCTACAGTATGCTGTAACACTAACAAGAGGAACAACAGTAGTCTGTAACAATAACAAGAGGAACTACAGTAGTCTGTAAAAATAACAAGATGAACTACAGTACACTGTAAGAATAACAAGAGGAAGAACAGTAGTATGCAACAGTAACAAGAATAGGAACTACAGTAGCATGTCACAGTAACACGATGAGGAACTACAGTTGCCTATAACAGTAACAAGAGGAACAACAGTAGTATGTAACAATAACAAGACGCACTGCAGTGGCCTGTAACAATAACAAGAGGAACAACAGTAGTCTGTAACAATAACAAGATGAACAACAGTAGCCTGTAAAAAATAAAAAAAGGAACAACAGTATCCTTTAACAATAACAAGATGAACAACAGTAGCATTTAACAGTAACAACATGAACTACAGTAGCCTGTAACAGTAACAAGAGGAGCTACACTAGCCTGTAACACTAACAATAGGAACTACATTAGCCTGTAACAATAACAAGTAGAGGAACTACATTAGCGTGTAACAATAACAAGAAGAGGAACTACATTATCCTGTAACAGTAACACGTAGAGGAACTACATTAGCATGTAACACTAACAACTAGAGGAATGACATTTGCCTGTAGCACTAACAAGTAGAGGAACTACATTAGCATGTAACACTAACAAGTAGAATAACTCATTAGCCTGTAACACTAACAAATAGAGGAACTGCATTAGCATGTAACACTAACAAGTAGAGGAACTACATTAGCCTGTAACACTAACAAGTAGAGGAACTACATTAGCATGTAACAATAACAAGTAGAGGAACTACATTAGCCTGTAACATTAACAAGTAGAGGAACTACATTAGCCTGTAACACTAACAAGTAGAGGAACTAGATTAGCCTGTAACAATAACAAGTAGAGGAACTACATTAGCCTGTAACAATAACAACAAGAGGAACTGCAGTAGCCTGTAGCAGTAACAATAGGAACTACACTAGTATGTAACCATAACAAGAGGAACTACAGTATCCTGTAACAATAACAAGTAGAGGAACTACATTAGCCTGTAACACTAACAAGAGGAGCTATACTAGCCTGTAACAGTAACAAAAAGAGGAACTGCAGTAGCCTGTAACAATAACAAGAAGAGGAACTGCAGTAGCCTGTAACAGTAACAAGAAGAGGAACTGCAGTAGCCTGTAACAATAACAAGAAGAGGAACTACAGTAGGCTGTAACAATAACAAGTAGAGGAACTACAGTATGCTGTAACAATAACAAGTAGAAGAACTACAGTAGGCTGTTACAATAACAAGTGGAGGAACTGCAGTAGGCTGTAACAATAACAAGTAGAGGAACTACAGTAGGCTGTAACAATAACAAGTAGAGGAACTGCAGTAGGCTGTAACAATAACAAGAAGAGGAACTACAGTAGGCTGTAACAATAACAAGTAGAGGAACTGCAGTAGCCTGTAACAATAACAAGAAGAGGAACTGCAGTAGCCTGTAACAATAACAATAGGAACTACACTAGCCTGTAACCATAGCAAGAGGAACTACAGTAGGCTGTAACAATAACAAGAAGAGGAACTGCAGTAGCCCGTACCAGTAACAAGCGGAACCGGAAGCCACAACACCGGTAACATACACTGGAACCCAACCTAGAACAGGTGCAACAAGAAGCGTTGAGAAAGTAGCCTTTGTGCACACACTCACAGCAGCATCTCCGGAAGTAGCCTGTAACAATAACAGTAGGAACTACACTAGCCTTTAACCATAACAAGAGGAACTACAGTAGGCTGTAACAATAACAAGAAGAGGAACTGCAGTAGCCTGTAACAATAACAAGAAGAGGAACTGCAGTAGCCTGTAGCAGTAACAATAGGAACTACACTAGTCTGTAACCATAACAAGAGGAACTACAGTAGGCTGTAACAATAACAAGAAGAGGAACTGCAGTAGCCTGTAACAATAACAAGAAGAGGAACTGCAGTAGCCTGTAGCAGTAACAATAGGAACTACACTAGTCTGTAACCATAACAAGAGGAACTACAGTAGCATGTAACAATAACAAGAAGAGGAACTACAGTAGCCTGTAGCAGTAACAATAGGAACTACACTAGTCTGTAACCATAACAAGAGGAACTACAGTAGCCTGTAACAATAACAAGAAGAGGAACTGCAGTAGCCTGTAACAATAACAAGAAGAGGAACTGCAGTAGCCTGTAGCAGTAACAATAGGAACTACACTAGTCTGTAACCATAACAAGAGGAACTACAGTAGCATGTAACAATAACAAGAAGAGGAACCAGAGTAGCCTGTAGCAGTAACAATAGGAACTACACTAGTCTGTAACCATAACAAGAGGAACTACAGTAGCCTGTAACAATAACAAGAAGAGGAACTGCAGTAGCCTGTAACAATAACAAGAAGAGGAACTTCAGTAGCCTGTAGCAGTAACAATAGGAACTACACTAGTCTGTAACCATAACAAGAGGAACTACAGTAGCCTGTAATAATAACAAGAGGAACTACAGTAGCCTGTAGCAGTAACAATAGGAACTACACTAGTCTGTAACCATAACAAGAGGAACTACAGTAGCCTGTAACAATAACAAGAACAGGAACTGCAGTAGCCCGTACCAGTAACAAGCGGAACCGGAAGCCACAACACCGGTAACATACACTGGAACCCAACCTAGAACAGGTGCAACAAGAAGCGTTGAGAAAGTAGCCTTTGTGCACACACTCACAGCAGCATCTCCGGAAGTGAGGGCTCTCCATTTCCGAATGGACGTCTACAGAGAGGATCGACTGAGATCCGGTTTCGCTGTGGCCGTATAACAGTAACCATGTCTCCGCAGAAGGTAGACCCAGTAGGATGAATATTGAATGGTTTTAATAAGCAGCACAAGCAGGAAGTGGCCGGCCTTGCACAGGTGAATGTGGCGTGAATTGCAGCCTGTAGTGAAGAGCTGACGGTGTGCACTGTACAGATGGGATATTGTTGAGCGATATTGGGGAAGGTTCATGGGTCAGGTTAAAGCAGCTATCAGCCGATGGGATAGCTTTGTGGAACAGCTCTGTACCTGGTGTACAGCACACACAGCACACACAACACACACAGCACACACAGCACACACAGCACACACAACACATACAGCACACACAGACACACAGCACACACATCACACACAACACGCACAGCACACACATCACACACATAACACACAATACGCACAACACACACATCACACACAGCACACACAGCACACACAGCACACACAGCACACACAGCACACAACACAGACGACATACCATACATCACACAGCACACAACGGACATCACGCAAAAGATGTGGTTGCTCTAGTTCCTCATCACACATAACACACAACACAATGTACACATCACACAACCTATTGTACTCAGCACAAAACATATTTTACACAGCACACACCATAGAACACAACGTACATCACCCACCACCATCACCCACCACCACCACCCAGGACCACCACCCACTACCATCTACCATCACCCACCATCCACCATCACGCACCATCCACCATCACCCACTACCACCACCACCCACCTCCATCACCCACCACCACCACCACCCACCACCATCACCCACTACCACCACCCACCACCGTCTACCATCACCAACCATCCACCACCACACACCATCCACCATCACCCACCACCACCACCCACCACTACCACCCACCACCACCACCAACCGCCACCCACCACCCACCGCCACCACCCACCATCACCACCCACCACCACCACCCACCGCCACCCACCACCAACCGCCACCCACCACCACCTAGCACTCCCATCACCCACCACCACCACCAACCGCCACCCACCACCCACCGCCACCCACCACCACCCACCTCCATCACCCACCACCACCACCACCCACCACCATCACCCACTGCCACCACCCACCACCGTCTACCATCACCAACCATCCACCACCACACACCATCCACCATCACCCACCACCACCACCCACCACTACCACCCACCACCACCACCAACCGCCACCCCACCACCCACCGCCACCACCCACCATCACCACCCCACCACCACCACCCACCGCCACCCACCACCAACCGCCACCCACCACCACCTAGCACTCCCATCACCCACCACCACCACCATCCGCCACCCACCACCCACCGCCACCCACCACCACCTAGCACCCCCATCACCCATCACCCACCACCCACCACCATCACCCATCACCACCCACCGCCACCCACCCATCACCCACCCATCCGTCCTGATATAATATTAGACCTTGTCAACAACCAACGAACAACCCCCTCCCATCATCCCCCTCCCTATTCCCCATCCCTCCCATGCTGCTAAAATGACAAACCCGACCTCTCGCCATAGATAGCCGCTTGGTGGCGCCTTTACCCGGGGACCAGGCTGTTATGTACATGGTAAGTGACGTGGCAGCCATGTCCGCCATATAGACGACCACTTAGTGCGACAGAGTGGCGGGTGGGTGTGTGAAGTGAGTCCAAAGCGGTCCTAGAAAGGGGCACCAATGTGGGTGAACTTCTCTAAGCTCTCATTTGTTTTGTGCTGAATTTCCCTTTTAACGGAAGATAAATGCTGAAGTCCCTGCTCACTGACACACTCATGAATTACTGTAGTTCCTTTTGTTATAATGTTACAGGCTGCTGTAGTTCCTTGATAGATCCACACTCATGAATTACTATAGTTCCTTTTGTTATATTGTTACAGGCTGCTGTAGTTCCTTGGTAGATCCACACTCATGAATTACTATAGTTCCTTTTGTTATATTGTTACAGGCTGCTGTAGTTCCTTGGTAGATCCACACTCATGAATTACTATAGTTCCTTTTGTTATATTGTTAGAGGCTGCTGTAGTTCCTTGGTAGATCCTTTATTAAAGTTGCGTGGTCCGATGGTTTTGAGTTTCTGTCATTTTCTGAGATAAATATATTAACTTGATCGTTATAACCGACCCTATGTTAGTTGGAAATAACATTGATTTTAAAGGGCTAACTTTTGAGATATTTGAAGTGCAAACATGCTAAATTAATTTTGGCAAGGACGCCAAAACTCTGACACCATAGCCTTCTGCAGTAACAGTTTCTATTCGATTGCCTCAGTATTCCATTCTATGTAGCAACACATGTTTAATAAGTGCACCAGTATCTAAGTTAGATATGTAGAATAAAATCGAGATAATTATTTTGGTTTTGAAAAATGTATGTTTTCATCAGACTATGCAGGTTTTTTCTTTTTTCTTTTTTCTTGTAGATTTATACTGCCTATTATAGATAAGTCAGAATAGACGTCTTTTCAGCATTAGACAGTTTGTCGATAGAAGGCCAGAGCCTACACTTTTACTGACCCAAGGAATTTTTAACCTCCCACACCACATAGACATAGTATGAGAGCAACCAGCCTTTGATGACGCTGTAACTTATACACATTTAAACATTTGTTGCAGTCTAAATGGGGAATTGTAAGTTCATGTTGACTCTGCAAGAGGTTGAAATGATTGGCACTACAGGACACGGTGCGAAAATAGGTAGAGCGCAGGCTTCCTGTGTGGGAACATCAGGAGTTCGAATCCCGGCCGATCAAACCAGTGACTTATAAAAGTGTGGTATTTCTTTGGGCCTTCTTATCTAATGCTTTATAACTAGTTCCGTTGACTTCTTATTCAATGACCAGACGGGTTGGCCAAATGAGTTGAGCACCTGTCCTGTTTTGGGAGATCAGGGGATCCAAACCCATGGGTTTGGGGGTTCGAACCATGGTTGAGTCAAACCAATGACTTATAAATGTTTGATTGTCGCTTTCTACCCAGGCGCTCAGCATTATTAGGATAGGCCAAGGACTGTTTAGCTTAGTGTCCGGATAATATGACTGAGTGGGATATCAAGTCATGGTGCTGGCAGCCTTGATGCCAAGGGGGCCAGTATTAAAACTCGCCATGAGTGTGCACTGTCACAAGTCGGTACCAGTCCTGATATGACCTTAGATGTTACTACGACGTAAAACAAACAAAACAAAAACATTGGCTGTCAGCGTCCACTGACATTCAGACACATTCTGCTTGAATGTGTAGATTTCCAGGGCCGCGTTCAGGGTGCCTCTCGGAGACGTCTTGGAGACACCTCCTATTTCAGACAGGAGATGAAAAGTACCTCGAAAATCGCCGCCATATTCAGTGGTTTCAGCCAATCACAGCACAGCTTTTCCATTGCAAATGGCTGCCACCTATGGGGGTGGCCATTTTCGAGGCGACAAACTGCTTATGCAGTTCAGACTAGCGTGTCATCAGGGGCATCGCGGAGACGTCTTGGAAACGGACCGTGAATGCGGCCCTGATCTTGCACTGATGTTGTTTTAATGCGAAACCTTTTGACCGCCGTGAAACATAAACAAAAGTTTAGTATTCCGAAGAACAACTGGACTGTGTTTTAGCTTTGTTTTGTCAGTTCACACAAATTTAGCCACTTCATTGTTGCATCCAAGATCATTTTTGCTGTTATTTGACACAAATCTGAGCATTTCGGATTTTCATGTAAATTTGAATGTAAGGCATCTTGAATGTGATTAACAAAACTGACAATAAATACTACTCAATTGTTGCTGTGATTATGGCCCAGGCCCTTTGCTGTCAACACGGTGCTAGCACATCAACCCCGTTAAACCAAGCTCGGTTAAACCGAACGATCGGTTAATCCAAACTGTTTTCGGCGGCTCAGCAAAATACTACCATTTATCATATAAAAAAGTTGGTTAAACCAAAGTCGGTTAATCCAAGATATCGGTTAATCCAAACAAAATTGTCAGCCCCAGGCCACTTCCGGCACAGTTAAACCAAACTTTCATGTGGTTTTAAGGTCATCTGAGACTTTTTTATATGATAAACGGTAGTATTTTGCAAGGTCTCCGAAAAAAGTTTGGATTAATCGATCGTTTGATTTAACTGAGGTTGGTTTAATGGGGTTAAACTGTATATACATTTTTTTTAAATCAGTGTCCACATACATTGTCCATTCATAATGCACCCCCCGTTTTTGCCAAAGCCAAGTCAAAGTCAAAGCTTGGTTAAACCAATGATCACTTAATCCAAACAAATTTCTAGGGTCCCTTCAAGTTTGGTTTAACGGGGTTATACTGCATTAGGTTGGATAGCACACCATTTGACATTACATTTGTCTCTTGATTTAATGATTTTATTCCACAGAATTGCCTTTGGGGTGTCAAGTGAGAACATAAAGTATTGCATTAGCAAGAAACACTAAACGAATGCAAAATGGCGTGAAGAGAACATATCTATACATTACAAAGTTTTATATTAGCAAAATACATTAAGATACATGCAAATTGCCGTGCAAAGACTAGATCTAGACATTACAATGTTTTAAATTAGCAAAAGCGAAAAGACATTAAAATACATGCAAAATGGAGTGAAGAGTATATATATATCTAGGCATTCCAAAGTATTCAATCAATCAATCAATAGGATACAGCTATAATAGGCCTTGGACCTGTTAGCTGCTCTTAATTAATGGAAATCGAGACAGTTCTTCAGATGTGCTGGATTGTAGCAACTGTCACTGGCTACAAGATATACATAATGCTTCACCAGTATGCACCCAGTCGGGACTTGAGACAGTTCACCGATTCTGCTGCTACAACACTCTCTGGCAAGTCATTCCACAGGTCAACCACCCTAAAGCCGAAAAGTTGTGTCGCAGGTCCAGTCTCGAGTACTGCTTCTTCAGCTTCAGGGAGTGTCCTCTGGTCCTGGTGTTGGAGTCTCTGATAAGGGGGCTGCCCGTCTTGTAGATACCATGGAGATATTTGAATAGTTCAATCACATCCCCCCGGGCCCATCTGTAGTACATGCTAAAATTAGGTTAGTAGTCTAGATCTCGGCATGACAATGTATTGTATTAACAAAGCACATGAAAATATATGCAGAATGGTGTTAAGGATAGACTTAGGTATCCGATTTTAATGTTATATTACAATTTAATCTTTTTAATTGTCTGCATTGTCAATGTAAATTACGTCAATTAGATTGCAGCTAACATCGTGTGTCACTTTACGGAATATGTTACAATGGTACAGTCCAAGTGTTTGGCATTGCGCTAACGATGCGATGTGTTTATATACGCTTAGATCTGACTGAATTATCCTAATTGTCGCCCTCCCGGTAAAATCTTGTTAGCGATATTATGCCGATGGGCGCCTCTAGATATCGTTATGCTGTGTCAGCATTTCAAACATTTACAGTGAGACATGGAGGGGAAAGAGCTTTAAAGAACTGCTTAACTGATTTCAACATGTGTTCTCTACATGAATATTTGCTACAGCTTAAATTGCATAATTCTATGGTTTTGAGTTTCTGCAATTTTCTGGGATAAATACAGTATTTTTTTATCTGGACATCATATCACAATCATGGTCACTGTGCGTCATGACATCTTCACATAGCTTTCTTATGTCACACAACCAGTGGGCACCCATTGCTTTTCTATTACATAGCGATGGTCCCCAACTCTGTCGCCCGAGATATCAATGTTTTCCTCCAACTCGTCTACCATGACCGAAAGACCGTATATTTTTACAATTGGTTGCCGATGAGGGACTGACAGTGGAACCTGGTGAGTTTACACGCGGGTGTGTTATGAGTCAGTGCCGCCTTACCCCAATCCTATCCCTCACTATACGTCCCAACTGTTTAAAGTTGCATGGTCTGATGCGCTTTTCAGTTTCTAGATTTTCTGATATATTAGGTTGATCCTTATAATCTACCTTAGTTTAGTTTGAAGTAACTTTGATTTTGAATGGCTATTTGAAGTGAAAAAGTGCAAAATTAATAGGATAGGACAAGGACTGGTTAGCACAGTGTCGGGATAATGTGTCTGTGTGGGATATTGGGTCATGGTGCCAACAGCCTGGTCTTCCAGTGGGGTACTATTGACACATAATTGATTGTATGCTTTTACATTATATGTAAAGGCGATGGTTGAATATAAAACCAACAATTCTCGCCGTGAATATGGCCTATGCTGCCGACATGATGTAAAGAAACCACCAATCAATCAAGCAATCAAGCAATCAATCCAGTGGCGTACCACCATAAAGTTGCCATAGGTGCGCACTGTCACAAGTCGATACCTACCCATCCTGATATGACTTAGATGTTGCTAGGACGTCAAACAATAACAAACAAGCATCATCATTCCACTGATCCTTGCCCTATCCTAATGATACCAGGGACCAGGCTAGGTAACGACAAACAGGATCAATTTGGAAGTCGTTGAATTGACTCGGTTGGATTCGAACCCGGCGAGTTCGAATCCCTCGAATAACCTACCTCACAAGGAGTTGGTTCTCAACCCGTTCCGCCAACCCACCTGGTTCAACATTGATGATGCATTTATGAAGATCGAGAATCAAAAGCACTTTAACAAAAAAGAAGAACAAAAATAATAAGAAAAAAAAACCCACACCACCTAAAATGACAATATTTGTTTCACCCGCTGGTGTGTAGTTCCTGGTCCGCCCCTGTGGGGGCGTGGCGTGTATTCACACAGCATCCCCCGGCGGTAAGTGGTTAATCTACTTCCTCAAGGAGGGGAGTGGTTGTGTATGCAGTGATGGATGCTTTGCCTACCAATTACCAACAATATGCAAATAGGCTTCCTAAAGCGATACCGGACTAATGCCATGGTGTGGATGCTCAGGACGGAGACACTTCGCAACGCGACTAAGGTGGAGTTATATTCGAGAATCACGTGATATTAAACAAAACAGAACATAACATGGCACAGCATAACCCACTTAAACCAAACTTGAAGGGACCCTAGAAATTAGTTTGGATTAACCGATCATTGATTTAACAGAGCTTTGGCTTCGACTTTGTTTTTGAGTAAGAGTGGATTATACAATGTATGTGAACACTTTGATTATTGTTTTGTTTCATGTACCTACAGTATAACCCCGTTAAACCAACCTTGGTTAATCCAAACGATCGGTTAATCCAAACAAATTTCTAGGGTCCCTTCAAAATACTACCATTTATCATATAAGAGGAGCGACAAATAATAAACAAAACACGAGAGGGTAAATGGATTGGCAACTTTATATATATCTCTCAACCACCGGCTCGGAATACCCGTACCGTTAACAAAATAAAAATCAAGTGAGTGGGGCGAGGCAGGCGCTCCAATGGCGTATATATATGCCAACACAGGACCGGAGCACCACCGGAGCAGGCTCGCAGCAAGGTGGCATAGTGCTAATGAATCAATTGACCATTTCGTAATAACATTGGGTAACATATTCAAACGCCGTCCTATATTCGCATAATTCTTTATATGCCTTATAAAAAAGTTGATGGGGTCTCAGATGCCCTTATAACCACATGAAAGTTTGGTTTAACTGGACCGGAAGTGGCCTGGGCCCGGAAATGTTGTTTAGATTAACCGATGATTTGGATTAAACGACTTTGGGTTAACCAACTTTTTTTATATGATAAATGGTAGTATTTTGCCGGGCCGCCGAAAAAGGTTTGGATTAACCGATCGTTTGGTTTAACCGAGCTTGGTTTAACGGGATTGTATTGTATTAGTATCTATTGAATTGGAAATACTGAACCAACAACTAAAGCCTTGCATGTAAATGTAACATGCTTTAATGTACCTCATACTCATTACTTATTGGATTGTGTATACTTTAAACCGGACATGTTTAAATCACTGTATGACCCCCAATAGCTGGGGCCAAATGTATGAGGGCGGGTTAGGGCTCGTAAACCACGCGTCGTGCGGATTTCCCGGGTTAGCGGCCCAAAGTGTAAATGTATGTGCCCGGGATAAGCAAACTCCTCGAGGGTTAACGTCGTCTTCACTAACTCCAACTTGAGCCTGGGATAACGTCCGGGTTAGGCGCCAAATCTATTCAATGCGACCATATTTAACAGAATTACATACTCAAATCGTGAAATTTCATTAAATTAACCCTAAATTCGAAGCATTATTAAGGCTACTGCCGCATTGGCGGCGATATTAATATTTATATTTTCGAATCGACGCACGTAAAGTACACAAATCGCCGCCGCCGCCGCTTTCCATACTGGCAGAGGCGACGGTTTGTTTACTGTACGTTCGTCAATTCGAAAATATAACTATTAATATCGCCGCCAATGCGGCAGTAGCCTTAATAACGCTTCGAATTTAGGGTTAAAATATTTAATGAAATTTCACGATTTGAGTATGTAATTCTGTTAAATATGGTCGCATTTAATATATTTGAGCCTAATATATGCCTACAAACGCAGAGGGATTTCCCAAATCTATAAATAACTGAAACATTAGCTAACCCACGCGCACTTTGGTCACATACATCCTCCGTGACACATCCTCCGCTCCGCAGCCGATAAATTGTGGCTCATACATTTGGCCCCTGATGTCTACTTTTTGTTCTGGGGGTCGTAAACCAAACTAAAACAATAAAAAAAACAAAAAAACAATGTGTACGCTTTAATTTAGGAATTTACTTCACACTTCAATTTACTATAAAAACAGTTTTAAAAAAAAAGGTGTAAATAGCTATTATACTGAAGTGGGCGAGACTATACTTAAGCTGTGGACGATGCGGGCTTGGGTCGAGCAACCCGCATTTAGAAATGCGGGCTGCTCGCCAAGACAGGCCCGCATTGGCCATCAAATGCGCGGAAGGGTTCACTGCTGTAACTCGTTGCTAGGAGATGCGCTGTGACGTATCGTGCTACTCTCCTAGCAATGTAGAAGGGTCGAGCAGTCAGGCTCTGACCCATTGGACGTGTCTCATGTACACTGTGATGTTTTAGATGATATTTTAGGCTTTAATTGTGGAAATTCAAAACAATGTTAACTCTAAAAGATGGGACGGGAAGTATCTATTCGTACCGGCAATGTTGGTGAAATTAGATTGTGTTGGTAGGAACAGAAATAAAGTTGTGAGCTCTTAAAATGTGATTGAAACGTTCCTTGCATTCCGTACTCCTTATGAACAGGTCCCTTATTATATTAACCTCTATGGTCAACTCTATACCAATGATTCATTATTATCTCTAGTATTAAGGGCCTTCTGCCCAGCAGCCCGTATGTAGCCTACCACCCCCTCCGGGTCACCAATAACCACCTTCTTAACTTAAACATGAATAACAAGTACACTGTAAGTAGTAATATCTCGGGTCTTTATAGATGACAGCGGCAGCGGAGTACACCGGCTGCTTTATTTCGGAATAATATCAATTAATATACAGCTAAATGCGGAAGGGGTAGAGCCCATAGACCATGAAAGTAATAAATACATATTAAATGCGGAAGGGGTAGAGCCCATACATATGTAGCACTCAGGCTGTCCACCCTTAGCCCGGAATTCTTCCAACAAAGGCGGTCAACCGGCGGAGGGACAGAAGGCGGTGGCGGCCCGCAGCAGGCCCTGGAGACAAACATGGAATCATATGGAAATCATAAAAACACAAACTGTTAAAATACCTTTGACATTTGAAATTCTTCCAATATATATGATATAATACATATTTTTTAAGATTATGCAGTACATCATCTGATTTCCGGCTATATGGTTATTTTGTAGTATGTTAATATTCTTACCCTAACTGAGCGACCGCCTCCCGTACAGGTTCGAACCCTGCTGGAGTCAAATCAATGACAATTTATTCTTGTCACTTCCTAGCCAGGCGCTCGCCATTATTAGGATAGGGCAAAGACTGGTTGGCTCAGTGTCAGGATAATGTGACTGACTGGGATATCGGGTTATGGTGCTGGTGGGATGGTCTCCCAGTGGAGCAGCACTATAAAGTTGCCATGAGTGCACACTGTCACAAGTCGGTACCTGTCCAGATATGACCTCAGATGTTACTCGGACGCAAAAATCCAACAACCAACCAACCTTGACTTCGATATCATGTCATGACGTGACATCGATAGTCATGTCTCATCTTGAGTCATATCATGTTGACAATGACCAGGTCTTGGGCGACTCTTGCCACTCTTGTCTGACTCTCGCCATGCTTGGCTGACTCGCTCCACTCATGGCTGACTCTCAGCTGATTTGTATAGATACACTTCTTGCTGTTCCGGCCTAGCCTCCTAACCATTAAGCTCTCTCGTCTCCTACATGCAATCACCCTACCTACCTGTCAAATGTGGACCAGACTGGATGGCCCGAATGAGTTGAGCATCCATCTCCTGTTTTGGGAGATCAGGGGATCCGAACCCATGGGACCGTGGGTTCGAACCGTGGTCGAGTCAAACTGATGACTTAAAACTTGATACTTGTCACTTCCTAGCCAGGCCCTCGGCATTATTAGGACAGGGCAAGGACTGGTGTGTCAGGATAATGTGACTGAGTGGGATATCGGGTCATGGTGCTGGCAGGCTGGTCTCCCAGTGGGGCATCACTATAAAGTAAGCATGACTGCGCACTGTCACAAGTCGGTACCTGGCCTAATGTGACCTTAGGTGTTGCTAGGATGCAAAACAACAAAAAACAAAACTGGCAAATGTGGATACTTGCATCAGAGCTTAGCGCACACTAATACATTAGTAATAGTAGGGGAGAGACAGGAGGATAGATGGGGAGAGATACAGGGAGGGATACAAGGAGATACAGGAGGATAGATGGGAGAGATACAGTGGAGAGACACGGAGAGAGAGGGATAGACAGGAGGATAGATGGGAGAGAGACAGTAGACAGGGAGAGACAGGGAGAGACGGAGAGACAGGGAAAGTTGGAGAGACAGGGAGGGACATGAGGATAGATGGGAGAGAGACAGTAGACAGGGAGAGACATGGATCGACAGGGAGAGACAGGGAGAGACAGGAGGATAGATGGGGAGAGATACAGTGGAGATACAGGGAGAGACGGTGGAGAGATGGTGGAGAGATGGTGGAGAGATGGTGGAGAGATGGTGGAGAGACGGTGGAGAGACGGTGGAGAGACGGTGGAGAGACGGTGCAGAGATGGTGGAGAGATGGTGGAGAGACGGTGGAGAGATGGTGGAGAGATGGTGGAGAGATGGTGGAGAGATGGTGGGGAGATGGTGGAGAGATGGTGGAGAGATGGTGGAGAGACGGTGGAGAGATGGTGGAGAGATGGTGGAGAGACGGTGGAGAGATGGTGGAGAGATGGTGGAGAGACGGTGGAGAGATGGTGGAGAGATAGGGAGAGATATGGAGAGACAGGGAGAGATGGACATACAGGGAGATACAGGGAGACACATGGAGTTACAGACAGGAAGAAATTAAAAGAAGGATAACAATAGCCCGAACAACATTCTCCAAAATGCATAGAGTGTTAACATCAAGTAAGATATTAATACAAACAAGGAAGCGTATTCTTCAGTGTTATGTGTGGTCTACTCTAATGTATGGGGCAGAGACATGTCCAATCTCTAAGAAAATGTACAAACGTTTAGCAGCATTTGAGATGTGGACTTATCGAAGGATGATGAAAATATCATGGACAAAGAAGATCACCAACAAAGAAGTTCTCAGAAAAATTAAAAATAAGAAAAGCTTGTTTGCCACTATACAGACAAAGAAACTTATTTATTTTGGCCACATCATTCGTCAGAGTTCAATATACTGTACATTGTTGGAAGGGAAGGTGAATGGCAGCAGAGGGAGAGGGAGACCAAGAACATCATGGTTTACAAATATTTCACAGTGGACAGGCTTGAATTATTCACAGTCTATCAGAACAGCACAACATCGGGACAAGTGGAGAACCATTGCATCCAACCCTCGACTAGAGGATGGAACTATTGATTGATTGACAGGCATAGCCAGGGCGAAACAGGGATAGACAGTGTAAGGCATGGAATGAAATGGACATAAAGAGAGAGACAGACAGTACAGAACTCACTTATTGCAAAGGAAGGAGATGAATGTTCAAGTCCGATATTAGTTAGACTGAAACGTAACACTAGGACTCGTTCGATTCGAACTGGCATAAATCAATCCCGGCAAATCTTTTCACGATGCAAATCTACCTCTATCTGATTAACGTCGGCCCGAGCCCGAGTGTAGCTGACTTGGCCTCACAGTGGACTATATGAGAATAGTGAAGTATTGCAGGCGACACTGGTTCTGATACCAAAGTCACACTGCTCATATGACCTTCCATGTTGCCAGGATGTAAAACTCCAACAACCGACCAACTGCTTGCGAATGGTTGCAACCACATTGTGACTATACAACAAAAGGTTGGTCGCAAAGAGGTGGAGAATGGTCGCAAAATGGTTGCGAGTTAGTGCAAAGTGGTTGCAAAATGGTCCTCGGTGGTCACCAACTTCCTTTCGACCAAAATGGTCGCAAGGAGTTTGCAGCTACTGCACTAAAAACCTCCTTGTGGCCAAAATGGTTGTGAGGAGGTCGGCGACCATTGCTTTGGTCGCAAGGAGGTCGCCGGTGACTGTGAGTTCTTTTGTCCAAAGTGGTCGGAAAGTTGTTGCAAGCCGTAGTGTGGCTGGGGCTTAAGCCGTAGTGTGGCTGGGGCTTAAGTCGTAGTATGGCTGGGGCTTAAGCCGTAGTGTGGGTGGGGCTTAAGTTAGGCACTCGATCACTTGACTGATCAGACCGTCTTTCTGTACTTTTCACAACTACTTCATGTTTAGTTGGCCGGAACCACTTTCTATCTGACCAACCGGAACCACTTCCTATTCAACTGAGCGGAACCAGTGCCCGTGTGACTGAACACAATCATCTTCTATCTAACCAGTCTGCAAATGCCACTTGCACACAGTCATTGAGGAGTCTCAACTGCCCGACTGCTCGATTCACCAATTAGTCGATTCCCCGACAGCCCCCGATTCCCCGACAAGCCTCGATTTCCCGACTGCTCCCGACTGGGCGACTGCCTGACTGCCCCCCGACCCCCCGCCCCCCCGCGACTCCCCCCCGAACCCCCCGACTGCCTCCTAAACCTCCCGACTACCCCCTAAGCCCCGCGACTTCCCCCGACACCCCCCGACTGCCTTCGACTGCCCCCAACTCCCTCCGACTGCCCTCAGCTCCCTCCGATTCCCCTCGATCCCCCCCCCCCCTTCCCCTCTTCCTCCCCCTCCCACCCCGATTTCACTGACTCCCGGACTGCCACACTCTCCTCACCACCAAATCGCCAACGACTCCGTGACTGCTCGACTTCCAGACTTCTTTACGGCCCCGACTGCCTCCGACTGCCCCCGACTGCCTACGATTGCCTCCGACTCCCCAACATCCCGACTCCTCCGACCTCCCCATGTTTCTCTTCACTATGAGCCTGGCTATGTTCGGTCGATCACGCATGCGCTACTAAGTGCTTAATCTACTTCCGGCAGCAGGAGGGGTGCCCATGCGCGCGCGTGTGTGAGCGACGACTGTCCGTCACTTACCAACACTTCATCGAGCAATTTCAGCCATGTCTTTTGTGTTTGTGTTCAAAGGCGTCGTCACCAGTGACTTGGAAGCCAAGTCGAGAAGAACACCTTAGACTCCTCCCCCCCCCCGACCTCCCCCTTCCCCGCACCTCCCCCCCCCCCCCCCCCCCCCCGCAGACCCCGCAGCTGCCCCCCCCCCCACACCGCCACCCCATGTGCCATATAATCCCCCAAGCGACTCAAGCAACGCGGTGGTCTAATCGGTAGAGCGCGGACCTCATGGCCCTGTCACACTACGACGCTTCCGCCGGCGCGCCGGCAATGCGCAAAATATTTGCAACCCGTCGAGAAACGTCGAACTTTTCGGCGCTTTGGGAGAAAGTTTGACGCGGCGCAGCGTGTTAGTGGCGAGTTGGAGGCGCGTTATTGGCGCGTTATTGGCGCGTTAGTAGCGTGTTATTAGGATGTCTGTAGCGTGTCGGTAGCGTGTTATTGGCGTGTTGTCGGCGCGCTGTCGGCGCGCTGTCGGCGCGTTTACGGCATGGAGGCAGTGCGTTGGTATCGTGTTAGTATTGCGTGAACCCGTACATACCCGCCAGCAACACGTCAGGGCGCGCCCGCAGCGCGTCCACAGCGCGCGGCCAACGCATCCAGGCGCGCCGGCAACACGTCCAACGCGCTTAGAAACGCTGGAGCAATGCCAATGGCAAGCCCACAACACGTCCATGGGACGTTCCCGACGCGCCGACGGAACGCTCCCATTTTGGGGGGAAAAAAAAGCCAACGTTAACCAACGTTGATCAACGTCCTGCCAGCGTTCCGCCGGCGCGCCGCCAACGCGTGTCGACGTGTTGCTAACGCGTCCGTAACGCGCCCTCCAACCCGTTGGCGCGCGTCGCCGCGCGTCCAAAGTTTTGCGCATGCACAAAACCTCGACGCGCCCCGACGCGCGCCGACGCGCGCCGACGTGTCCATTCGCACGTTGATATGTACCGACGCGCCGGTAACGCGCCGGTAACGCGCCGGCAACGCGCCGGTAACGTACCGGACGTGTACCGACGTGTTGAACAAAAACCCAACCCGTCGGCATGCGTCGAAGCGCGTTGGTGAGAAACGTCGTAGTGTGACAGGGCCTTTACGTGAAGGTCAGGAGTTCGGTTCCCGGTTGAAACAAACCAATGCGTAAAATATTCCGATAAAACGCATGGGTGGGGAATACCAATGTTGTATTAATGTAAGTGATGTATAGGGCCAGGTGCATGAATGTATTTATGTAGTTGCTGGTGATTCTTTACTTGTGGTCAATAGTCTGTATTATGGCCGGTGCACACCTACCGTATACGATTCGCGCATAAAACTACCCGACCCGCTTAAAACTGAAAACGGGCCGATTCGTTTTTCGAATCGCGAATCGTATGCGTAAGGAAGCAGTTTTAGCCCTGAAAAGTCACGAATCGCAATCGGTAGGTGTGCGCGGGGGGCGCACACCTAGCGTTTTTTGTGCGCGAAACGGGAGGTGTGCGCGCACAAACGGGCAGTTTTAAGTCGTATACGGTAGGTGTGCACCGGCCATTAGGTAGATAGTGTGAATGAGGCAGTAGTGAGAGTGTGTAAGGAGCCCCAAGAGCTCTACTCACTACCCCCTCCCCCCCCCCAACTGTTAGTCACGGATCACCACACACACACACACAACCTGATACTCAGCATTAATAGGATAGGGCAAGGAGTGGGGCGCTCAGTGTTAGGATTATGTGACTGAGTGGGATATCAGGCCATTGCGCTGGCAGACTGATTTCCAAATGGGTTAGCAGTATAAAGTCACCATGAGTGCGCACTGTCACAAGTCGGTACCCGGCCTGATATGACCTTAGATGTTGCCAGGACGTAAAATTCCAGCAACGAACCAACTGACTAACTTCTGTTTATGAGTCGGACTAACGAAAAGAGGCCAATTGGGAAAAGTTGTCGGCGTCGAGCATTGGATGTCGGCGTCGATCGGTATGATTATAGTTTAGCATTGACATACGTGTCGGAAAGTCCTTAAATTTATCCTGAATGTAAAGGTAGAGAAAATAGAACAACCTTATTTGTTTCTAGGATAATTTAATATAAAACAAAGAAATGCACTACACTTTAAGAATTGCGATGCATACATCTGTTAAAGTTGTCGGCATCGAGCATTGGATGTCGGCGTCGAACGGCATAATTATAGTTTAGCATTGACAGAAGTGTTGCAAAGCCCTTAAATTTATCCTGAATGTAGAGGTAGAGGAAATACAACAACCTTATTTGTTTCTAGGATAATTTAATATAAAACAAAGAAATGCACAAAACTTTAAGAATTGCGATGCCGATATCTTAAATTGACCACCAATTGGTTGGTTTGCATGGTTGATTGGTCAATATGTGAATGCTTACTGTTGATTGGAGGATGTGGTCATGTGACAGGCCATTTTGGATTCTAAAACCATATATCATAATAAACCTGAGGGTGCAAGCTCTCTCTAACTTTCACACTATACTCTGCCTTTCTTCTACTTGCCTGTAGTGATTTCCTATTTAGCCTGCCTACACAACTACAGCTGCCAGCCGACGACTTTACAAGGAGACTGACATCCTGTCAGGAAGAGTGGCATGCTGGGTGCAGCCTGATTGGCTGGGGGCGGATGTGGGTCAGAGGTCAGCCAAAGAGAGCAAGAGGGAGTGTTGGGATTGATTGGAACACTGAAAGTGGGTGTGTACCCTGTGCATCTAGATTTTGTTTGTTTGCGGTCTTGCGTTCTGGTAACATCTAAGGTCATATCAGGCCTCATGGCGACTTCATAGTGTTGCCTCACTGGAAGACCAGGCAGCCGGGACCATGGCCTTTTCCCTCCACTCGGGTTTAGTTTGAATTAGCTATGATATAACAATTAATAACTTAGGAGATATTTTACATATAGATGTGAGATATAAACTACTTACATAACTATTATTCATGGATGTAATTCTCCTGCACTGTTGTTATATTTCTATTATCTGTATCTACTCATGCAACCTCCTTTTGATATGTGAGACCAGATGGGATCGCCAAATGAGTTAGAGCGCCCGTCTCCCGTGCTGGTAGATCGTGGGGTCGTGGCTTCGAGCCCTGGTCGAGCCAAACCAATGACTTAAAAATTGATACTTGTCACTTCCTATCCTGGCGCTCGGCATTATTAGGATAGGACAAGGACTGGTTAGCTCAGTGTCAGGATAATGTGATTGAGTGGGATATCGTGTCATGGTGCCAGTGGCCTGGTTTCCCAGTGGGACAGCACTATAAACTCACCATGAGTGTGCACTGTCACAAGTCAGTACCCGTCCTGATATGACCTTAGATGTTTATAGGACGTAAAACAACAAACAAACAAACCTTTTGATATGTTCTTGGGTAGTTGGGTTACTGGAGGTAGGGATGCAGCCTGGAGAGCTGTAGGTCTGCTCTCAAGCAGCTCCCCATATTCCCTTCCTGCCCTCCAGGTGGTGCCTCCTCCCCCCCCTCCCCTCCCCTTACCATCTTAACAATGTTGGTGCACTAGTCAAAAACTCAGATCCCAACCCAGTGGTCCACACCTGGTTCATCAACGGCTGTACTATGTGCTGTCCTGTCTGTGGGAAAGTGCATTAAAATACCCCTTGCAGCTTATCAGAAAGAGTAGCCTCTGTGATAGCAGCAGGTTTCCTACAATGTCAGAATGATCATATGCTTGACGTCCAATTGCCGATGATAAAATCAATGTGCTCTAGAGGCGTCGTTAAATAAAAACAAACTTGCCTTTAAAAATCTGATCCCATAGGATTAAACATTAAAAGGTTGAATTAAATTCAGACAGTATACCCCCGGCTGCAGCAATACATACTTATGGCCCTGTCACACTACGACGTGACTACGTCAGCGTAACCTCAACGTGAAAATAATGATATCACGTCGAAGTTATCGGCGTAATATGCAAATTGTGGACGTGAATGCCGTGTAGTTGACGTGAGCGTAACGTGAAAGTAACGTCGGTGTACGTCGTGACGTTAGCTGTAACGTGACAATGTTAGAGGGGAGGGGTAATTGGCGACGTGACCGAGCGTTAGTGTAACGTGAGCGTAACGTCGCCGTAACGGGTGTGACATGAACGTAATGTGACCGTAACGCGACCGTAACGTGACCGTAACGTGACCGTAACGTGACCGTAACGTGACCGTAACGTGACCGTAACGTGACCGTAACGTGACCGTAACGTGACCGTAACGTGACCGTAATGTGACCGTAACGTGACCGTAACATGCAAAACGCTGCTCACACGTTGCTCCCACCCGGGCCGTCGGTCTGATGTGACATAACGTGACTCTAACGTCATTTACGGTGCTATAACGATCGCGGAACGTCTACCTAACGTCATTGTCACGTCATCCCGATGTAACGGCTTCACGTCGAGATACGTCGAAAGTTTTGAACAGGTTCAAAACCTCGACGCGCGCCGACGTAACACGACGTAACATGACGTAGCTCGACGTCACTCTAACGTCATTATGACGTCATCATAACGTAACCCAACGTACGGCAACGTAATGACGAAAAATCATCACGTTAGGCTCACGTTGGCTCGTTACGTCATAGTGTGACAGGGGTATTAATAGTCTCTAAAGCCGTGTTCACACACGGGCGTTAAGTGGCCTCAACTTGTTTGCCTTGTCTAGTTTGGCTCACATTCGCCGTGTGAACGCGACGCTGAGGCGGTTTAGGGCTGATTTGCCTCATCTAGTTCGCTTCAAGTAAACCATGTCGCGAGGTAGTCCAGATGAACCGAACTAGCTTCAGTCGGCCCAAGTTACTAGTGTCAACGATAGCAGCTTAGATGAGCCAGATTAAAGATGTCATACGCATGCGCAGTCGAGACCTTAGTTTGTTTCTTTTCCGGTCGATCAAACGCGCATATTTTATAATTTGGTCTATGAACCTGCTAGAGGTGCACAGATATTTTGTTCATGATTTATTTTAAGGTTTTCACTGCCCAGCAGAAGTTTTGACCATTCCAAACCAATACGATTCAGTCCATACATATCTAGGTCGAACCCACACTCTCTCGTGGCGATGTCGACTAACCGAAACTGGTGCTGGTTAGTATGGACTTGCTCATGCGCAGATATTGATTTCCGCCTTAAACTGCTCCATGTGTGGACACGACACTAGTTCGCCTCATCTAGTTTGCCTTGTCTAGTTCGGCCTAAAGTTGTGTGTGTGAACACGGCTTAAGTTGGAGAAGTAGGTTCAAATCTAGATAAGGTTTCTGCCTTTTAAAACGTGATGCTTTTATCGGACAATGCAGCGTTAATCACTCGACATCACGATATATAATTTCATGAGATCACTATCACGTGACCTGTTTAATAGAGTGCTACTGACAGCAAGCAGATGTATCTGAAGACACGAGTTATCTAATAACGTCCCAATTATGTAAGTTGTCAGCCAGTGTGCTTACGTTGTGAGGAAGAATGCAAAGGCAGGTTGGGGGTAGAATGATGTGTATTCGCAATGGTTCACATCTTGAGTTAAAGCTGCATAGTGCGATGAAAACATCAAATTTTCAAGACCAAAACAATTATCTAGATTTGATTCTAGATGTCTACTTTAGATACAGTGACATGGTTTCTGTTTAGGGTTTGCCTCCGGTTCTGTCAAGAACCTGTACCACAAGGCAGTGGCAGCATCAAGGGCGGTTGATGTATGGAACTCCTAACATCTCCCGGCCAGCCACTGCAGGGAAAAATAGTTCTGTGTCTGCCTGGACATGTTCTTGTCGGCGTGAGACCTCTATTTGCTCCCCGAGAGAGTGCCGCTGGTAACTTACAAAAGGCAGCAGCACTTCAACACATTTGCAGGCAGCTTTCATGTAATGTACAACCACATTGCAGAGAGCTGAATGGAAAGTGACAGTCAAGTAATGAAAGCAGAATTTGTCCCATCATGATGATGATGATGACGACTTTAGATACTGGGGCATGTATTAAACATTTGTCGACATATAGAAGGGAATACTGAGGCAATTGAACAGAACTTGTTAGTGCATCGCGTTTACTTCAGTGCGTTTACCTCCCCCAACTCCTCCCCCCACACATCCTCCCTCCATCCATCCCTCCCTCCCTCTCCCCTCCACCCACGTCCCATCCTACACCGCAGAGTTTCTGGCATAATAATCACCAAGAACATGTAGCGTCATTCGGTGTCTGCAGAACCGATCCTAGAAGTGGGACGTAGCTCAGGCGGTAGAGTATCCACCTGAGTTGGTATGGGTCATCTGATCGATCCTGCTCAGTACACACATTTGCAGTTTGGGTTATTTTCCATCCTTACCAGTCGTCCACAACTGGTTCATCAAAAGCTGTGGTATGTGCTGTCCTGTCTGTGGGAAAGTGCATGTAAGAGACCCCTTGCAGCTTATCGGAAAGAGTAGCCTACATGGTGGCAGCAGGTTTCCTATGAAGAAATATGTCAGAATGACCATATGTTACATGTCATAGCAAATGATGAAGACGAATGTGCTGTAGAGGCGTCGTTAAATAAAACAAACTTTCACGTTAGCATACTAGATATGTGGAATCTGAACTGTAATCACGAGCCCTTACACTAGAGCAATGGCAAACTGTTTTATGTTTTGTATGGTTTCCAGACCAGTGCGCCAGTGTAGCAGGAAATCGCAAACCCCTGGAAATTGCACACCCTGGGGTTTGGGATTTCCAAGGAAATCACAAACCCTCCTGGAAATCGCCTACCCCCAGGCTTTGTAGCATTTTGTAATATTCAACTAACACACTAGTAAATAATGGTTTAAATACTGGATATATAAGAATTTGGAACATTAAAATGGTTCTACTTACTGTATGCATTGACTGAAGTTGGAACTAAAAAGTCTATTTTGCTAATGACATTGTTCACATTGCCGATCCTGAAACTGAGTGATAATACCAGGATATTGCTGCACCTCTTTACCTGGCCTGTAGAATGGCCACAGTGGCGACATCTGTGAATAAAGGTCATTTTCAGCACATGTGCGGTCGGAATTATGAACTGGACTATCGCAAAGCCATACCGAGCTGGCATTAAAGGCCCATTAGGGCCGAGAGTCAGCCAGAAGAGGATCTGTAAGTTAATCTGTAAGTTCAGGATGTTTTCGTTTGGATAAAGACTGCCAAATGAGGGGATTTGCGATTTCCAGGGGGGATATGTGATTTCCTATAAAATCGCAAACCCCCCATGCCCATATATGGCATGGGGGTTTGCGATTTCCTAGGAAATCACAAGTGGGAGTTTGCGATTTACAGGGCTTGCGATTTCCTGCTACACCGGCAGTGACAAAATGTAATATCGAATGAATATAATTACATTTACAAATAACAACACGGACAAGTTTCTACAATCTCATCCTTCCACTCCACCAGCTCCACTTCTAGAAGCTGGACTGAATAAGATCCACCATTCACCATCATCAGATCCCAGACGGGATGGCCGAATGAGTTGAGCATTTGTCTCCCACTTTGGTAGATTGTGGGATTCGAACCCACAGGTTAGAACCCTGGTCGAGTCAAACCAATGACTTAAAAATGTATACCTGTCACTTCCTAGCCAGGCACTTGGCATTATTAAGATAAGGCAAGGACTGGTTGGCTCAGTGTCAGGATAATGTGACTGAGTGGGATATAGGGTCACGGTGCTGGCGGCCTGATCTCCCACGGGCCAACACTATAAACCCACCATCCCAGCCAGCATTCCCAGCTGTGCTCTGGTTGGGCCCCACATGGGCAGCCCATCTGGGGCCCAGCTAAATTTGGCCACAGACTCCAAGTGGGCCCCACCTGGGCTAGGCAACGTGGGCCTATCTCAGTTATTGAAGATGTTCACTATATCTTAGACAAAATATGATTTAAGAAAAAAGAAGCTGGGACTCTAGCTCATGTGGGACCCATCTCACGCCCACTTCAGAGCCCACCTGGAGCCCCTGCACAGCTGTGCCCAGCTCGCCCATTGACAACTCATGTAGGGCCCACCAGGGCATGTTGGTTGGGATGAGTTCACGCTGTCACAAGTCGGTACCTGTCCTAATATAGCCTTAGATGCTGCTAGGAGGTTAAACCCCAACAACCAACCAACCATCAGCAGATCGGACTTAGCGGACGCGCGGCCAGCCGGCAACGAGCGAAGTGGTCACGTGGTACGCCCGGCGTTCGGCCGCCATCTTTGTCTTCTATCCCATTAAGCTAACTTTGTGATGTGACGTGGGTGAAGTCCACCCACCCTATATATAACATCAGGGGCGGATCCAGGGCTCGTACTAACAGATTAAGCAAAGCACCCAGTAAGGGGGGTGGGGGTGGAAGGCGGGTGTCACCTCCTTCGGGCAAAAGCTTGTCGAAAACAGACGCCCAAAATGAAGGGATTGTGTGGCACCTGAGAGCAATGTTTTAGGTATAACCTATGTGTGGATGTTGTGAAGTTGCTTGTTTGTTGTTGTATTACGTCCTAGCAACATCTAAGGTCATATCAGGAAGGGTACCGACTTGTGACTTGTGCGCACTTATGGTGACTTTATAGGGCTGTCCCACTGGGAAACCAGGCCGCCGGCACCATGACCCATTATCCCACTCAGTCACCATTATCCTGACACTGAGCACACCAGTCCTTGCCCGGTCCTAATAATGCCGAGTGTGAGGCTAGGAAGCGACAGGTATCAATTTTTAAGGCATCGCTTTGACTCGACCAGGATTCGAACCCACGACCCCATGATCTACCAGAACGGGAGACGGACGCTCTAACTCATTCGGCCATCCTGCCTAGTTGTAGCTCTACTGGCCAATAGACAGATGTTGAAACAGGTAGAAAAGAGCAGCATTCAACGACCCTACATTGTCACTAGGGCCGTAATCGATTAACACGACCCACGTCACCAGAGTCTTCAGAATTTCAAATCGAGCACCGCGAGTGGAGTCGAGAAATACACGTGCTGTGTGCAAAACGATCCGACCCCAGTAACCCACCTCTTGGCTGGGGTTTCCTAGGAGCGATGATGTCAGATCGTAGCTCAGGTGTTAGAGTGTCCACCTGTGAAGGTGTGGGTCATCCTATCGATCCTGCTCAGTGGTCACATTTGCAGTTTGGGTTATTTTACGTTCCAACCAGTCATCCACAACTGGTTTATCAAAGGCTGTGGAAAGTGCTGTGCTGTCTGTGGGGAAAGTGCATATAAAAGACCCCGTGCTGCTTATTGGAAAGAGTAGCCTATGTGGCGGAATCGGGTTTCCTCCAAACAAATATGTTGGAATGTTTGATGTCCAATACCTGATGATAAAAATCAATGTGCTTTAGAGGCATCATTAAATAAAACAAACCTTTTGTTTGGGTTTTGCATCCTGGCAACATCTAAGGTCATATCAGTATGCGTACTGAATTTTGATAGTGCACACTCATGGCAAGTTTATCAGACCACCAGATGTCCCAGTCAGTTACCGATACTGAGCTAACCAGTCCTTTCCCTATCCTAATTATGCAGAGCGCCAGGCTTGATGGCAACATGTATAAATTGTGTAAGTCATTAGTTTGACTCAGCTCGATTTCAAACTCCAGACCTACTGAGCGATAAGCCAGCACTCTATCGATTTGACCACCACATCCCATAATCCCATAAGAGAAGTGGGACAGTTGGTGGTTGCTGTATTCTTTCCCCGGTGAATCAGAAGCCAGAGTGGTTATACTGTTCTCTGCTTGTGTAGGAGAATTTAACCAATGCAAGAAAAGTACAGTATAAAGTGGCATTTATTCTTAGTATTTTGTTGTTACATTTAAGCCATGAGATGTTTGATTTATTAAGATTTCAAGGATTTCAGGCACGTAGCCCTATGAATGTCACTTGTAGTTTGGGTGGGTGGGACGGCAAATCCAAAGGAGAGAACATGTCCTGTCGATCGAAATGCTCTTGTGGAAGTGTCTATAATGAAACTGTGTCGCATCTCGTTAAGCCAATTTACAGAAGATGGCGCCATAGTCGGAGCATTATTAGTTAAGAGAGACATTATAGATGGCGCCAGTAGTCGCCTCTATATTAAGTATGTACTTTTTCTTGCAGGTTAAATTACCCATGTTGAAATCAACATCGACAATGTGGGTTTGAGCTTTGATCGAATCAAAGGGAACCTTATTAATAAAACAATTGATTTATTTATTGTTGTCACCTCCCCTGGATGTGGGATGGGCCAATGTCTTTTTGGTTCAATGACAGGACAATATGACTTGTTAAAGGCTCTGTCACACATCACCGGATTGGGGAAATGGAAAGAAACCGAACAAAGTCCATTGATATCCGGCAAAGTCCTGTTTGTGTCTGTTGCATGTCCATTGATATCCGTTGATATCTGGCCCGATCCGTTACAAGTTTTGAGGATGCACAAAACTTGGACTGGATGCCGCCGGATTTATGTGTATGGTTCTTGTCCGGTTTGAGTCTGTTTAGTCTGCTTACCGTCCATTGGCTATCCGTCCATGTCCATTTCATGTCCGTTTCATGTCCGTTTCATGTCCGTTTCATGTCCGTTTCATGTCCGTCTCTTGTCCGTTTCATGTCCGTTTCATGCCCGTTTCATGTCCGTTTCATGTCCGTTCGTCTGGCGGCCTTTGTCCCGATATCACAACATTTTGACACATTTTAATACATTTTGATATTTATCACGCCCGAACACCACCGGACTACACAATTCTGTCAGTTGCTCAATCCGGCATAGTGTGACAGGCACTTTATGGTGCTATACGGTGTGGTATATAAGTGGAACAACACTATAACGCCAACTGCATCAAGTAAGTATCCATCCTGATATATATATGAGACTGTCTCAAAAGGTGCTAAGCAATATGGGACAAAACTTTGTCCATTGTAAAGATCAACATACTATCTGCTTATGCATTTGCTCAGGATAAACTGATTTGTTTTTTACATGGCGTTTCACAATCCCAATAGAGTTCATATTGATTTGAAGCAAATGTCCTTGTCTTTTAAATGTAACTGTTTCTGTGCTATTCTCTGTCAATCGTTACAATGGACCAACAAAAAGAAGAGTTATCACCTTTTGAGACAGGCTCATATAATGACACATGTTACTCATGTTTAAAACGCACTTAATTCAATCACTCACTCACTTATGTAAAATATTTTTAAAAAAACCAAAAAAAAACCAGGTAGAAGGGTGTTCGTGTGCAATCCCAATAGACCACTTTGGCCACTTCCGGTGGAGGTCTGATGTTTGATGGCACCCCGCCACGCACCCACAATCTCAGAAGATGCTTCCGCTCTAAGGATAAGCAAAGTGCTTCCACCGTTACAACCATGGAGGATGCTGCTCTTTGTTGGGGTTTTACATCCTGGCACCACCGGTGCATATCATTAATTGACTTCATTGGAATATTGATGACTCCAGTAAGTGACGATGGGCTTTTGTTGTTGGGATTAAACGTCCTGGCACCATCAAAGGGCATATCAGGACGGGTACCGACTTGTGACGATGCATATCATTAATTGACTTCATTGGAATATTGATGACTCCAGTAAGTGACGATGGGCTTTTGTTGTTGGGGTTTAATGTCCTGCCACCATCAAAGGGCATATCAGGACGGGTACCGACTTGTGACGGTGCATATCATTAATTGACTTCATTGGAATATTGATGACTCCAGTAAGTGACGATGGGCTTTTGTTGTTGGGGTTTGACGTCCTGGCACCATCAAAGGGCATATCAGGACGGGTACCGACTTGTGACGGTGCATATCATTAATTGACTTCATTGGAATATTGATCACTCCAGTAAGTGACGATGGGCTTTTGTTGTTGGGGTTTAACATCCTGGCACCATCAAAGGGCATATCAGGACGGGTACCGACTTGTGACAGTGCATATCATTAATTGACTTCATTGGAATATTGATGACTCCAGTAAGTGACGATGGGCTTTTGTTATTGGGGTTTAACGTCCTGGCACCATCAAAGGGCATATCAGGACGGGTACCGACTTGTGCCGGTGCATATCATTAATTGACTTCATTGGAATATTGATGACTCCAGTAAGTGACGATGGGCTTTTGTTGTTGGGGTTTAACATCCTGGCACCATCAAAGGGCATATCAGGACGGGTACCGACTTGTGACGGTGCATATCATTAATTGACTTCACTGGAATATTGATGACTCCAGTAAGTGACGATGGGCTTTTGTTATTGGGGTTTAACGTCCTGGCACCATCAAAGGGCATATCAGGACGGGTACCGACTTGTGCCGGTGCATATCATTAATTGACTTCATTGGAATATTGATGACTCCAGTAAGTGACGATGGGCTTTTGTTGTTGGGGTTTAACGTCCTGGCACCATCAAAGGGCATATCAGGACGGGTACCGACTTGTGACGGTGCATATCATTAATTGACTTCATTGGAATATTGATGACTCCAGTAAGTGACGATGGGCTTTTGTTGTTGGGGTTTAACGTCCTGCCACCATCAAAGGGCATATCAGGACGGGTACCAACTTGTGACGGTGCATTTCATTAATTGACTTCACTGGAATATTGATGACTCCAGTAAGTGATGATGGGCTTTTGTTGTTGGGGTTTAACGTCCTGCCACCATCAAAGGGCATATCAGGACGGGTACCGACTTGTGAAGGTGCATATCATTAATTGACTTCATTGGAATATTGATGACTCCAGTAAGTGACGATGGGCTTTTGTTGTTGGGGTTTAACGTCCTGACACCATCAAAGGGCATATCAGGACGGGTACCGACTTGTGACAGCTAGTGCACACTCATTGCCTCGTTGGGAGACCAGGCCACCGGCACCATGACCCGATATCCCACTCACCACAGTATCCTGATACTGAGCAAACAAGTACCAGGCTAGGTAGCAATGGGTATCATTATCAATGTTATAGGTTATTGGTTTGACTCGGCCAGGAATCAAACTGCTGAACTTCCACATTGGAATTCTGCGCTCTTGCCAATTCAGCGTTCGTGTCTGGTCAAAGAACCATATATAGGAACATACTACAACCCATTGAACAGAAGTCAGTAAAGCTGGTCTCCTATTGGGGCAGCACTATAAAGTCAGCACCATAAAGTCCAGTAAAGCTTTATAAATGTGCCTGAGTATTTGGATAATAGTGCAACCGGCCTGGTCTCCTACTGGGGAAGCACTATAAAGTCGCCATGAATGCGCACGGTCACAAGTCGGCACCCATCCTGATATGACCTTAGATGTTGCCAGGACGTAAAGCAACAAGAAACAAACAAACCTCCATGTAGTTATAAACTAGTTTCATTTCCATTAAACGCACCGTCTATCAACCGAATGTAATTTTCAAAATATAACCAGATAACTACATTTATGGCTGGATTGTCAGAGATAGTCTCCATGACAGTGTCGCCCTCTGACGGCGTTCACCTGCAGGGCTTCACCGTGTTATTCACCTGGAAATGCGTTGCATCGGGTTCCATGTGCAGTTTCGGGTGTCGGGTGCCGGTGTCGCAGTTTCATCGCCCGGTCAGTTTCAGCTGCCTGTCAGTTTCATGCGCATGCGTCAAAATCTAACATCATCGTCACTAACCTTATAAATTTAATATAATGTTTTTGGTAAAGATGTTTTCTACATGTGTACAAAGCGCTTTGTTTCTAGGTGGTGTGGTTTTAGAGATATATCACTTTTCCTGTATTTTCTGTATGAAGATTGCTAGCGACCATTGACAATGCCTTGAGTTTGACGGTACAAGCAGTGCAAAACCTTAGTTTTATTCAAAATTAATACAAATCAAGAACCCCAACCTTATAAATTTAATACAGTCTTTTTGGTAAAGATGTTTTCTATATGTGTACCAAGCGATTTAATAATAGGTGGTGTAGTTTTAGAGATATTTCACTTTTGCTGTATTTTCTGTATGAAGATTGCTCACGACCATTGACAATGCCTTGAGTTTGAGTTTATACGGGCGGTGGAAACTGACCGGGCGCTGAAACTGCGACACCGGGTTGGAACCCGATGCAACATGCTGTATCTGGGTCGGTGCATTGTAGTCTAATCATGCACTAATGGTGGCGATCATATATGTGATGTGTAAGTATTATGCGATTATAAAGGCGCGGAAGGGAACTTATTATTATCAGTATTGATGCTCTATATACGACTCAGCAGTAACCTGACCGTATGCATGCGCGAATCGGTGGCGCCACCACCGGTCCCATCCGGACGCTCCTACTGTTCATTTGCATCGAGATATCCCACTCAGTCACATTATCCTGACACTGAGCTAACCAGTTGTTGCCTCTGCCTAGAAATGCTGATTTCGTTGTTGTTGTTTTACGTCCTAGCAACATCTAAAGTCATATCAGGATGGGTACTGACTTGTGACAGTGCGCATTCATGGCGACTTTATAGTGCTGTCCAACTGGGATACCATGCTGCCAGCACCATGACCTGATATCCCACTCAGTCACATTATCCTGACACTGAGCCAACCAGTCCTTGCCCTATCCTAATAATGCCAAGCGCCAGCCTAGGAAGCAACAAATATACATTTTTAAGTCATTGGTTTAACTCGACCAGGGTTCTAACCCACGATCCCATGGTCTCCCAACACAGGAGACGGACGCTCTAACTCATCATTCGCCCATCCCGTTTGACCCCTAGAAATGCTGAGCGCAAGGCTTTGAAGCGCCATTGAAAAAGGTCTTACAAGTTACAAACGATTTCAACCACCAAGCCATCTTGCCCTCTGCTGGCAATGGCTAGAACTAGTGTTGTGGGGAGACGCTCACAGTGCAGCATGCTCTGTAGACAAGGTCTAATGGAATATTTCCACTGTCAACCTGCCCTCTTATTGCCACTAATGTCACGTGTAGCAGCTCACTGCGCATGCTCCATGGAATGGGTTTAAGGGTGCATTCCTTGCACACGGCATGCAGCATGCGGTATGCGGATGCGACAAAAAATCGAAACGCCTTGAAGTCTGTGGGCTACATTCCTTACACGCGGGCATGTGAATGTGAATGCAAATGCGAATGCGAATGCGTCAAACCTATCGGTCCATGTAGCGATTGGTGCAGCATGCGGTATGCGGCATGCGGGGTGCAAATAGAAACATCAGTCGCACTTGTCCATTAGATATAGATGAGGAGAGGTGACTGAGCATTACGGAACGCTCACACACAAGGCTTCTGAGTGGAAACATATGGTAATGGTGGTGGTGGGAGTTCGGGATGGGTTCGGGTTGGTAAAAATGCTACCAGAGGCACAAAAATATGAATACTTATCTATAATTTGGTAATTATAACGGTAGGAACCCCCAGGTGACGTACACAGAGGTACATATATATAAATGCAATATTAGGTCATATACAGTGCAGTATTGAGTATACTTGTTTATTTTTATTTTTTAAATATAGCCAGTTGTGTGCCGCATGCCACATGCCGCATGCCACAGGTAAGGAATCACACCATTCGCATACCGCATACCGCATGCCGCAATGCCGCATGCCGCATGCCGCATACCGCATACCGCGTGTAAGGAATGCCCGCTTGATTTAATAACGCCTAATGTGCGTAAAATGACTTCTGCGCATTTGTGTTGCTTTTCGACAGTTCCGCGCGCAGATCAACTGGGGAGGCGTTTTGTGCCGGAGAAACTGAGTGAAGCAGCCGGCGGCCGAATAATACCTCTCCGCCGATTGCATTGTGGGCAATTGGTCCTGCGATTGTAACAGCGTCTGACAGACAGTGCCAACAGGGGGCGCTACACCTCACCGCCAGATGGGATGGCCGAATGAGTTAGAGCGCCCGTCTCCCCTGCTGGTAGATTGTGGGTTTGTGGGTTCAAACCCTGGTCGAGTCAAACCAATGACTTAAAAACTGATACTTGTCGCTTTCTCGCCAGGCGCTCGGCATTAATAGGATAGGGCAGGGACTGGTTGGCTCAGTGTCAGGATAATGTGACTGAGTGGGATATCAGGTCATGTTGCCGGTGGCCTGGTTTCCCAGGGGGGCAGCACTATAAAGTCACCATGAGTGCGCACTGTCACAAGTCAGTACTCATCCTGATATGACCTTAGATGTTGCTAGGATGTAAAACAACAACAAACAAACACATCGCCGCCTCTTGGACTCGAGATAAAATATTCACTGCTACTTCCAGCTGGGGTGAAAGTAATGTTTGTCTTATTTAATAGCGCCTCTAGAGCACATTGATTTCCGTATATCATCGGCTATTGGAAGTCAAACATATGGCCATTCTGACATATTTCATTGGAGGTAACCTGCTGCCGCCACACAGGCAGGACAACACATACGACAGCCTTTAATGAACCAGTTGTGGACCACTGGTCGGAATGGAAAATAGCCCAAACTGCAATTTAAATGGGTGCACTGAGCAGGATCGATAGTATGACCGACAACTTCGCAGGTGGACAGGCTACAGGTGTTCTCTGTGGCGGAGTGGTTAGAGTGTCTGACTTTTTTCTAGGTAGGACTCCTAATCTGAAGGTCAGTGGTTCGATTCCCCGTGCCCCCACCTCTGCCAATTTGGATTTCCACCGCTGTGTATAACAAAGGCCAGTTGCTCTCATACCATGTCTATCTGGTGTAGGAGGTAAAAAATCCCTTGGGTCGGTAAAAGTGTAGGCTCAGGCTTTCTATCGACAAACTGTCTAATGGTGAAAACAAGCCTATTCAGGCTTATCCATGATAGGCAGTATAAATCTTCAACAACAACGTCCCACTCTGTAGCAGGGGTGAGCGAGAACCATGTCTAAATCCAGGCATTGACAGACGGGATGGCCGAATGAGTTGAGCGTCTGCCTCCCCGCTTTGTAGATCGTGGGATAGAAACCCTGCTTGAGTCAAACCAGTATTACTCTTTATTCCTCAATTGTTACTTGTCGCTACTTACCCAGGTGCTCGACATTATTAGGATAGGGAAAGGACTGGTTGGCTCAGTGTCAGGATAATGTGACTGAGTGGGACAGTAGGTCGGTGCCTGTACTGATATGACCTTATTTGTTGCTAGGGCCTAAAACAACAACAAAACAGACAGAAAATGACCACTGTGTAAAACTCTCTCCCTGCTGCTACAGGGTTGGTTCTTGATTGGTTGTTGGAGTTGTACGTCGTGGCAACACCTAAAGTCATATCAGGACCGGTATCGACTTGTGGCAGTGCGCACTCATGGCGACTTTATAGTGGTGCCCCACTGGGTGACCAGATCACCAGCACCATGACTCGATATCCCACTCAGTCGCATCATCTTGACACTGAGCCAACCAGTCCTTGCCCTATCCTCATAATGTCGAGTGCCAGGCTAGGAAGTGACAAGTATAAACTTTTAAGTCATGGGTTTGACTCGACTAGGGTTCGAACCCACGACCTCACGATCTACCAAAACGGGAGACGGACGCTCAACTTATTCGGCCATACCGTCTGGTGACTGCTGTTGCAGGGTTGAGATGCTCCTGCTGTATGCAGCTGAGGCCGGTGTTGCAGTTTCCGCGGCACACCAGTTTGCGAGGGACACATCGCTACTGCGCATGCATCATAATCGAACAGCATCATCACTAACCTTATAAATTTAATATAATGTCTTTGGTAAAGATGTTTTCTATGTGTACCAAGCGATTTGTTTCTAGGTGGTGTGGTTTTTAGAGATATTTCACTTATTCTGTATTTTCTGTATGAAGATTGCTCACGACCATTGACAATGCCTTGAGTTTGACGGTATGCACAGTCCCAAACATTAGTTTTATTCAAAATTAATAGAAGTGCAGAAACATAACCCTATAAATTTAATATAATCTATTCATTGAATATGTTTTCTATATGTGTTCCAAGTGGGTTGCTTCTAGGTGGTGTAATTTGAGAGATAGTTGGCTTTTTCTGTATGAAGATTTGCTCATGGTCATTGACAATGCATTTGAATGTAAGTGTCCCTAGCAAACTGGTGTGCCGCGGAAACTGCGACACCGGCAATGGCTGAGAGGCTGCCATTAGAGCCTCGGTCGGGTAAGGGACGCTGATTGACAAAAAAGAAGAAAACCGTTTTAGAAAAAGAAACAATTTAAAGAGGAAGTAAAAGAGACAACAAAATAACCGCGTAGCCTACAGTGCAAAGCTGCAAGACTGGTCAACTCCGCTATTGCGGCCAACTCTTTAAGCTGGACACCAGACGCGGTGGCCGAATCAGTAGAGCGCAGGATTCCCGTGCGGAAGGTTTGTTTGTTTTTTGTTGTTGTATGGCCTAGCAACATCTAAGGCCATATCAGGACGGGTACCAACTTGTGACAGTGCGCACTCATGACAACTTTATAGTGCTGCCCCACCGGAAGATCAGGCTGCCAGCACCATGACCTCCTATCCCACTCAGTCACGTTGTCCTTCTTTTTCTATCTTTTCTGCCTTTTTCTGTCCTCCTTTCTGCTTTTTTTCTCCCTTTCTCTCTTCCTCTGTCTTCTTCATATCCCTGCCTACTCCTTCTTCTCCTTCTTCTCATTCTCTTTCTTCTTCTCCTTCACCCCCTCCTGCTTCGTTTTCTCCTTCTCCTTCTTCTCCTTCTTCTCATTCTCCTCCTTCTATTATTTTTCTTCTTTTTCTCCATCTTCTTCTTCTTCATTTTCTTCTTCTCCTTCACCTTGTTCTCCTTCTCCTCCTCCTCCTTCTTCTCTTTCTTCTCCTCCTTCTCCTCCTCCTTCTTCTCCTCCTCCTCCTTCTCCTCCTCCTCTTTCTTCTACTTCTTCTTCTTCTTCTTCTTCGTTGTGCCACTCACTGCCCCAATGGCTAGTGAGAGTAGTGAGTGCCTCCCACGTGTGAAGCCATTATGCGTTGTTTTCTGGCCGTGCCAACCTACTTTATACTTGTTGTGGTTGTAAACATATCTACTCCCACAAACAAACTATTGTTTTCAGTGCCGAAATACTGACCTTCTCCTTCCTTTCCTCCTTCTCCTTCTTCTCCTTCTTCCTCTCCTCCTCCTTCTCCTCCTTCTCCTCCTTCTTCTCCTCCTCCTCCTTCTCCTTGTTCTTCTTCTTCTTCTTCTTCTGCCCCTTCTCCTTCTTCTTCTTCTTCTTCTTCTTCGCCTTCTCCTTCTTCTCGTTCTTCTTCTTCTCCTTCTCGTCCTTCTCGTCCTTCTCCTCCTCCTCCTTCTTCTCCTTCTCCTTCTTATCCTTCTTCGCCTTCTTTTTCTTCTTCTCCTTCTCCTCCTTCTTCTTCTCCTCCTTCTCCTTCTTCTTCTTCCCCTTCTCCTTGTTCTCCTACTTCTCCTCCGCCTTCTTCTTCTTCTTCTTCTTCTCCTTCTTCTTCTTCTTCTCTTTCTTCTTCTTCTTCTGCTCCTCCTTCTTCTCCTTATTCTTCTTCTCCTTCTCGTCCTTCTTGTCCTTCTCCTCCTCCTCCTTCTCCTCCTTCTCCTCCTTCTCCTTCTTCTCCTTCTTCGCCTTCTTTTTCTTCTTCTCCTTCTCCTCCTTCTTCTCCTCCTCCTTCTCCTTCTTCTTCTTCTTCCCCTTCTCCTTGTTCTCCTACTTCTTCATCTTCTCCTTCGACTTCTTCTTCTCCTTTTCCTTCTCCTCCTCCTTCTTCTCCTCCTTCTTCTTCTCCTTCTCCTCCTTCTCCTCCTCCTTCTTCTTTTCCTTCTTATCCTTCTTCGCCTTCTTTTTCTTCTTCTCCTCCTTCTCCTCCTGCTCCTCCTTCTCCTTCATCTTCTTCTTCTTCTTCTTCTTCTTCCCCATGTCCTTGTTCTCCTACTTCTTCTTCTTCTTGTTCTCCTTGTTGTCCTTCTTGTCTTTCTCCTCCACCTTTCTTCTTCTCCTTCTTCTTCTCCTTCTTCTTCTTCGTTGTGTCACTCACTGTTCCAATGGTTAGTGAGCATAGTGAGTGCTTCGCACGTTTGAAACCATTATGCATTGTTTTCTGTCTGAGCCAACCTATTTTATACTTGTGGTTGTAAACATATCTACTCTCAGGAACAAACTATTGTTCTCAGCGCCGAAATACTGACCTTATTAATAATACTAATAATGTAGTAGTCTGCACTGACCTCTCAGGCAAGTAGCCACATATACAGGTAGGCATGGGTAGTGTGGTGATATCAGGGAGCCTAGGTGGTGTAATGCTTAGCACACTGGCCCGGAATGCAAAGAGATGTCGGTTCGAGTCCTGCTCTAGGCGCAATATTTCCCATTTTCAACACCCCCACGACACTGGTTGCTGTGACCATGATCCTGTACAAGCTACGTGATGTATGGTTGTTGAACCTACCCTGTGTATGTATGTGTAGTGCATTGCCTGTATGTATGTAATTGTAAGCATTCAAACACTTACAATTCCAAGGGGACGAGTGTAGTATTCCGCACTGACCTCTAAGGCAAGGAGCCAAATAGACAGGTAGGCATGGGCTGTGTGGTGAAATCAGGGAGCCTAGGTGGTGTAATGGTTAGCACGCTGGCCTGGAATGCAAAGAGATGTGGGTTCGAGTCCCGCTCTAGGCGCAATAATACATGACAATAATTTTAATTCAATAGAGCGTTCTCTTTCACAGGAGCCATTCTGGGGCGCTATGTTTGTGTGTTGGGGTTTTGTGTCCTAACACCATCGACGGTTATATAGCAAAACGACTACCGATTTTTGTTACAATGGACACTCATGATGATGCTATAGTGCTACCCAACTGGTAGCCCAGGCAGCTGGTCACCTGACCCGATATCCCACTCATTTACATTGGTCGTAATGCTTGCATTGCGTTTGATTCGGGCGGAGAAGAGGACCCCCCCCCCCGCTCCTGACCGTTTCCCTTTACCTAATCTCCTGCACTCCCCCGCCCTATAACCGAGCCTGCCTGCTGCCTCCAGCCACTCGCTCCCAGCCCGGCCACGCTGACACTCCCTCCGCCATTTTCTCCACCCACCCACCCAAACTTCATCACTTATTGTGGTGGAGGGCTCATCGGGTCCCCCCCCCCGCACTGACTTTCTAGCTTAGCCTCCTTATGAGCTTCTTACCTTACTCACATTATCTCCATTATCTTCACCTGTCATTATCCTGTTTGCCATTTGACCTGTATTATCCTGTTTGTGCCTGTAATTATCCTGTTCGCTATGCCTCGCACTTCATAAATAAAGTGCTTTTTCTCCACCCCCGCCTCCTCATTCCTTCCTCGTCGTGCATCGTTGGGATACTATGCTAATCAGCCATTGTTATATCCTATTAATGCTGAGCGACAGGCTAGGAAGCGATGAGATATATTTTGCAAGTCATTAGTTTGATTCGACGCAAATAACCAAATGGCCCAAACTCCTGACCTCCAGGATTTTGTTTGTTTGTTGTTGTTTTACGTCCTAGCAACATCTAAGGTCATATCAGGACGGGCCTGAGCTCCAGGATGTAAAACTGTCAACAAACAACCAACCTTTCGCGCGGGAAGCCTGCACTCTACTCGATTCTGCACCACTTCCGGTCCAAACACTGTAGGTTTTGTGGCCAACTATTAGTTGGTCCAAAGTCAAGATAAAGCGACTGAATAGGATATCCTACCAGCGGACACCATCTGCAGCGAGTGGGGCATCACTATAAATCCACTGTCACCACGAACTGTCACAATTAACTACAACTAACATCCAAATCCTACTGCATACAAAACAACGCAATGAATAAAAGAGTATCCGATCACACCAAACTAAGACCAAGTTAAGGTAATAGTATCTAGCTGAATTGGAAATCATAAACCAACAATTAAAACCTTTTTATGAAAATGTAAAATGATTTCATGTACATCATACTCATTATTTACTGCATTGTGTATACTTTAATTTCAGAATCTACTTCACATTTCAAGACACTATATAAACAGTGTTAAACAAAATATTAAAAAGAATTGTGTAAATACCAAGATACCTGTAATTCGCACACTGGGACAAAATGGGAAGAAAGGCAGAGCATGGTTTAATCATATTTATTGAACATAAAATAAATTATAACCGAGAAGCCGTTGAGTGGTAATGAGTTCAAGTAGGTCCAGGGACCGAGCAGTCAAGAGCAGTTCAGCGCAGAATTGTTCTGTTAAAGGTGTTCAGCTCGACGAACATAATTTCAGGGGAAGAGTAGACCACCAGAACAGCACTCAAACCTCTGAAAAGTGGGTGGGTGGGTGAAGTTGTCAAAGCAGCGACCCGCGGAGAAGTGACGAAGGTGGTGTAGTGGGATTCAGCAGGTGGACTGAAAATAGAGCGGAGCCTCATGTGCAAATTACTCATTTTAGCCTGCAGCCAACATGCGATATAGCGATATAGCGAATGGTATGCAGGAAGTGTGGACACTTATTTGTCTCTCATTTTTGCTTGAGTGCAAGTAATTAAGCAACACAAGATATAATTAGTAGCATGTGGTGAATAAGAGGTTAAATTTCCCTGGATCATCAGCCCATGCTTTTTCTAATCTGTTCTTGAATGAATTTATTGACTCGGCATCAATAACATTTTGTGGGAGACTGTTCCATATATTTATGATCCTGTTTTAGAAACTGTGTTGCCTTAACTTTGAAATGGCTCTGGGTTTTACTAGTTTGAGAGTATGGCCCCGACTGCCTTCTCTTTTATTCAAGGTGAACAATTGGTTGATATCTATATGATCAAAACCTTTCATAATTTTAGATACTTCAATTATGTCACTTCTTTTCCTTCTGTAGGAAAGGGTAAGAAGTTTCAATTCCCTAAGCCTTTGTTCATAGGGTAAGTCCTTTATAACTGCAACTAATTTTGTTGCACGTCTCTGAACCTTTTCGATCTCCCGAATATCTTTCCAAAAAATTGGGCTCCAAATTTGAGGACAGTATTCCAAAATTGGTCTAACAAGAGACTTAAATAGAATGAGAAAATTGCTCTTGTTGATGCGATGGAAAGTTCTTTTAATTATTCCTACTCTCTGGTTAGCATTTGAGATGATAGTCCTCATGAGAGTTGGGAGTCGAAGGTTACGCCCAAGTCCTTTTCATAGCTGTCTTTTTGCAGACGGTGTTTTTCATATTATAGGCATAATGAGGATTATTTTTCCCATAATGAATAATTTTGCACTTCTTTTCATTGACGGGCAATTGCCATTTCTTGAACAGATACAGCCGGAAGACCAGTGCTATGGCGCTGACAACAGATTTACATGAGTAAAATTCATTTACCAAAAACAAATGTTCAATGTCCATATGACCCCAGATGTTGATGCGATGTGAAAAAATAACCACCAAATCAATCAATTGGCTCTCAGTCACTTGTTGAACCGGAAGCTGCTCCGCTGAAGGCGTGATGGAGGTCCCCCCGGACGCCGGCCCGTTTGCGGGCGTGTCCAGCCTCCTGATTGGTCGCAGCTAAGCCAATAGAGCATCGTTCAACGCATTGTAAAGTTTTACCCCTATTTTCATGGCTGCGTCCTGGGGCTACTTCGCAGATTCCTCTTATGTCGCTGTAGACTGTGCCCCTGCATAGTCTATGCTGCTCATGGTTGCCGTAGTGAGTCCCTTCCAGAAAGAACGAAAAACACCATAGTCTTCAATGCTCAGAATGGAACTGTCTTTTAATGGTCATGTACACAGTATATATTCAAACTCCCGACCACGCTTCTACCCAGAAAGCTCCTGGATGTGGCTGACACGACATGCCCACACACGTCATTATGTAGGAGGTGGGTTACGCATTCTGGGTATCTCTGATGACACCAACTGACTCGTGACTTCTGATATATCGGTCTGCTAATACCCTTTCCTTAATGTATAGATACAACCTTTATCCGTAAGGCTACTCAGTGTTTCCCAGTATAGGGTGTGTGCCTGTTGGGGGTTCCCCATCATTCAATACCCATAAACCTGTCCACCACAACCCACACACACATCCGACTCCCCCCCACACCCACATCCTTCTGGAGGCTTTAGAAGCCAGTTGATAGATTACTCAGATCCAGGTCAGCGGGTTAAATCAACATTATGGATCGCTATAGACTTGATACATTTTAACATATACGGTTTGGATTCTGTGCACATATTATTATAAATCAAATTAAAACTAAAGACATTACTGGGGCTGTCTTTACACCGTGGCACATCTAGGGAACAATCACTCAGCACGGCGGGTCGCAGCGACCAGGTCTCCGCCTACAGACGGGGTTGGTTGTTGGAGTTATATGTCCTGGCAACATCTAAGGTCATATCAGGATATGTACGACGTGTGACAGTGCACACGCATGGCGACTTTATAGACCCCTTTCAATGTTTATGTGAGATATAACGTATTATATGAATATAAAGGGGCGGAGCATCTTGTGATATTTATTTCTCTTTTAATATGCATGCTATTTATTATTTATTTATTTATTTATTCATACACCGGTTCAGCCGATTTACTGTGTTCAGGGACCTCTTTTTGTGCAACACCACTCCGGTCACGAGCCGGTTCATAGAGTTGGCGTCACATGAGCCTAGATTTCAAGTAGGCTACCGCCTTACATGAACCCCTACCTTTTTTAGTAGGTAGGGCGGTATATTGCTTGGCCAGAGCCTCGGTCAATAAATCAGAGGCTTCCACCACTCCTCGCTTTGTCTCTTTTCTCCTACGAGGGTGTAGCCATCTCCTATAAACATTGTATATGCGCGCGGAGCTTGGTTGCAGAACGAAGGCTCACTGCATTGAGTTTGCAGTGCAAAACGTCTATTTTATTCAAAATTAATAGAAATGCAGAACCCTAATCTTATAAATTAATATAACCTATTCGTTGAATATGTTTTCTATATGTTTCCAAGCGGTTTGTGTCTAGGTGGGGTGGTTTTAGAGATATTTCACTTTGTCTATATGAAGATTGGCCAGGGCCATTGACAATGCATTGAGTTTGCCGGTATGCGCAGTGCAAAACGTCTATTTTATTCAAAATTAATAGAAATTCAGAACCCTAACCTTATAAATTTAATATAATCTATTCATTGAATATGTTAACTATATATGTTCAAAGCGGTTTGTGTCTTGGTGGTGCGGTTTTAGAGATATTTCACTTTTTCTCTATGAAGATTGCTCATAGCCATTGAGTTTGTAGTGTGACGGTGTGTCGTCCTGCAGCCCAAAGGCGCATGCACTGACCTAGATACCTATGCTGACATCATACGAAATAGGTCTCTAGTGCTGTCCCACTGAGAAATCAGGTTGCTTGCACCATGACACAATATCCACATGGTCATATTATCCTGACACTGAGCCAAACAGCCCTTGCCCTATCCTATTGATGCCAAGTGACAGACTAGGAAGCGACAAGTATCAATTTTGTAAGTCATTGATTTGACTCGACCTGGAACAAAACTCCCGATCTCCCGCACACGAGGCCACTGCGTCCAGTTTCAGATGGGGCATTTCATATACACATGGGCTGTTTGACAGGCGCGTGTCACTGACAGACGGGGGGCGTGGGGGAGTGTCTGCTGTCAGTTTCACAGGTGTAGGGGACCACATGGGGTGGATGACCTCCACCCACACAACCCACACCACCCACGCCTTCACCAACAACCACCCTCACCGCCACATCCACACCCTCACCTTCCCCATCACCCACCAGACGGGATGGCCGAATGAGTTAGAGCTTCCGTCTCCCGTGTTGGTAGACTGTGGGATCATGAGTTCGAACCCTGGTCACGTCAAACCAATGACTTACAAATTGATACTTGTCGCTTCCTAGCCAGGCGCTTGGCATTATTAGGATAGGGCAAAGACTGGTTTGGCTTGGTGTCAGGATAATGTGACTGAGTGGGATATCAGGTCATGGTGCTGGTGGCCTGGTCTCCCAGTGGGGCAGCACTATAAAGTTGTCATGAGTGCACACTGTCACAAGACCGTACCGGTCCTGCTATGACCTAGACGTTGCTAGGACCTAAAACAACAACAAACAAACAAACAAATCCCCTTCACCCTCATCCTCAACCGCACCCATATCCACACACCCAGACTTCAACACCCTCACACCAACCTCTATATAGCCCACACTGCCCGGCCTACACTCATACCCACCCCCACACACCCACCACCACCACACCCCCACACAGGCAGGTGTCAGAAGTAGGGTAGTGATATGGGATCTCAGTTCTCAGTCACAAAGGTGTATGGTACCGGATGACATACAGACCCACCCCCACCGTCCGCCACAGCCACACCCCCACACCCCACACACATCCCCCCACACATCTCCCCACCCCCCCACACATCCCCCCCACACATCCCCCCACACATCCCCCCACATACATCCCCCCATACATCCCCCCACACACATCCCCCCACACACATTCCCCACTCACATCCTCCCACATACATCCCCCATACACCCCCCCACACATCCCCACACATCCCCCACACATCCCCCACACATCCCCCACACATCTCCCCACGCATCCCCACACATCCCCCCACACTTCCCCACACACATCCCCCACACATCCCCTACACATCCCCCACACTTCCCCTCACACATCCCCACCACCCACCCACTCACATACCCTACACACAAATCCCCACACACATCCCCCACACCCCCACACACATCCCCCCACACATCCGCCACACTTCCCCCAGACACATTCCCCACTCACATCCCCCCACATACATTCCCCCATACATCCCCACACACCCCCCACACATCCCCCCACACTTCCCCCACACACATTCCCCACTCACATCCCCCCACATACATTCCCCCATACATCCCCACACACACCCCCCACAAATCCCCCACACTTCCCCCACACACATTCCCCACTCACATCCCCCCACATACATTCCCCCTATACATCCCCACACACCCCCCCACACATCCCCCCACACTTCCCCCACACACATTCCCCACTCACATCCCCCCACATACATTCCCCCATACATCCCCACACACACCCCCACACATAGTGTGACGGTGTGTCGTCCTGCAGCCCAAAGGCGCATGCACTGACCTAGATACCTATGCTGACATCATACGAAATAGGTCTCTAGTGCTGTCCCACTGAGAAATCAGGTTGCTTGCACCATGACACAATATCCACATGGTCATATTATCCTGACACTGAGCCAAACAGCCCTTGCCCTATCCTATTGATGCCAAGTGACAGGCTAGGAAGCGACAAGTATCAATTTTGTAAGTCATTGATTTGACTCGACCTGGAACCAAACTCCCGATCTCCCACACACGAGGCCACTGCGTCCAGTTTCAGATGGGGCATTTCATATACACATGGGCTGTTTGACAGGCGCGTGTCACTGACAGACGGGGGGCGGGGGGGAGTGTCTGCTGTCAGTTTCACAGGTGTAGGGGACCACATGGGGTGGATGACCTCCACCCACACAACCCACACCACCCACGCCTTCACCAACAACCACCCTCACCGCCACATCCACACCCTCACATCCACACTTCCCCATCACCCACCAGACGGGATGGCCGAATGAGTTAGAGCTTCCGTCTCCCATGTTGGTAGACTGTGGGATCATGAGTTCGAACCCTGGTCGAGTCAAACCAATGACTTAAAAATTGATACTTGTCGCTTCCTAGCCAGGCGCTTGGCATTATTAGGATAGGGCAAGGACTGGTTTGGCTTGGTGTCAGGATAATGTGACTGAGTGGGATATCAGGTCATGGTCCTGGTGGCCTGGTCTCCCAGTGGGGCAGCACTATAAAGTTGTCATGAATGCACACTGTCACAAGACAGTACCGGTCCTGCTATGACCTAGACGTTGCTAGGACATAAAACAACAACAAACAAACAAACAAACAAATCCCCTTCACCCTCACCCTCAACCGCACCCGTATCCACACACCCACACTTCATCACCCTCACACCAACCTCTATATACCCCACACTGCCCGGCCTAGACTCATACCCACCCCACACACCCACCACCACCACACCCCCACACAGGCAGGTGTCAGAAGTAGGGTAGTGATATGGGATCTCAGTTCTCAGTCACAAAGGTGCATGGTACCGGAGGAGGTAGATGACATACAGACCCACCCCCACCGTCCGCCACAGCCACACCCCCACACCCCCCACACATCCCCCACGCACATCTCCCCACCCCCCACACATCCCCCCACACATCCCCCCACACATCCCCCCATACATCCCCCACACATCCCCCACACATCCCCCACACATCACCCACACATCACCCACACATCCCCCCACACATCCCCCACACATCCCCACACATCCCCCACACATCCCCCACACATCCCCCAGACATCCCCCACACATCCCCCCACACACCCCCCACACATCCCCCACACATCCCCCCACACATCCCCCACACATCCCCCACACATCCCCCACACATCCCCCAGACATCCCCCAGACATCCCCCAGACATCCCCCACACATCCCCACACACCCCCTCACACATCGCCCACACATCGCCCACACATCCCCCACACATCCCCCACACATCCCCCCACACATCCCCCACACATCCCCCCCACAATCCCCCACACATCCCCCACACATCCCCCACACATCCCCCACACATCCCCCCACACATCCCCACACATCCCCCACACATCCCCCACACATCCCCCACATATCCCCCAGACATCCCCCAGACATCCCGCTCATCCCCCACACATCCCCCACACATCCCCCACACATCCCCCAGACATCCCCCACACATCCCCACACACATCCCCCACACATCCCCCACACATCCCCCACACATCCCCCACACATCCCCCACACATCCCCCACACATCCCCCCACACATCCCCCCACACATCCCCCACACATCCCCCACACATCCCCCCACACATCCCCCACACATCCCCCACACATCCCCCACACATCCCCCACACATCCCCCACACCTCCCCCACACATCCCCCCACACATCCCCACCACACATCCCAACCACACACACCACTCACATCTCCTTCACACATCCCCCCACACCCCCACACCCATACCCACACACATCCATACACATCCCCCACACATCCTCCACACACATACAAGGAAACGAACGAGCTGATCGGGCTGCGAAGAAGGCCCTGAACTGTGATCTTGAACCGTGTCTGATCCCTCACTCTGATCTGAAACCACTAATAGCCACCCACATAAAATCCAAATGGCAACATGAGTGGGATGAAAACGTCAATAAACTTAAAGAAATTGAACCATCTGTGGGAAAGCCACCACAGACTCATACTGGAGGTCGGCGGGACCAAGTGGTCCTTAGCAGCTGCCGTATTGGCCACTCGTGGCTTACACATGCTTTTCTGCTCAAGGGGGAACCTCCCCCTGAATGTATTGGGTGTCAGTCCCCGCTGACACTCAAACACATTTTACTAAGTTGTGTTGATTTGTTGGCCCTGCGCCAATGGTTCTACACTGCAGACAGTATGCATGACCTTTTTATTAAGGTAAAACAGGAAAACATTTTTGCCTTTTTGAGGGCAGCTGGACTGTACCACCTCATATAGTTTACTAAATAGATTCTATCAATTATTGCTAAAACTTTTCTTTTTCTATCGGAATTTGTTTCCCATGACCACAAATATATGATTGTGAGTTTCTAATTTAATTAGTGTCTATTGGCACATAATTGATTGTCTGCTTTTACATGTAAAAGCAATGGTTTGAACAAAAAACAAACATTTCTCACCGTGAATATGGCCTATGCTGCCGACACGGCGTAAAGCAACCACCAATCAATCAATCATTCAATCAACCACACACATCCCTCCACACACATCTCCCCACACACATCCCCCCACACCCCTACACACATCCCCCATCAGCCCCTGAAGGGTTTGCAGTATGATTCCCAATTGAGGCTCAATGAACGGGGGTCATACATCCTAGCTACATCCTAGGGTCACATGACCTCGGCTACTAACTTATCGCGTTACAGAGACATGACGAATGGATGTGGTCACGGGATTAATCCATCTGCATCTGCATTCATGCTATTATGATTTCTGCTGACATTGCACTTTATTATTATTGTAGCTATTGTCATAGGGGGGAAGCAAAAGTAAAGCTTGTTTTATTTAACGAGACGCCCTGAGAACACAGGGATTTTCGTATCATTGGCTATTGGACCTCAAACATATGGTCATTCTGACATATTTCTTGGGAGGAAACCTGCTACCGCCACATAGGCTACTCTTTCCGATAAGCAGGAAGGGGTCTCTTATATGACCTTTCCCACAGACAGGAAGCTGGGGTAATGCAAACAAAATCAAAGGCTGTGGTATGTGCTGTCCTGCATCCAATAGCCGATGATAACAATCAATGTGCTCTAGAGGCGTCGTTAAATAAAACAAACCTTTTTTTCTTTTAATGCAAACAGAGGGACCATTGCGCCTAGAGTTAGATTTAAACGCACACTTGTGGCTGAATGGGTAGAGCGTATGCTTCTGTGGAAGGTTAGGAGTTTGATATCCCAGTCGAGTCAAGCCAATGACTTACAAAATTTATGCCTGTTGCTACCAAAGACCCTATAATACTAAGACGGCTCACTCCCTATCTCTCCCATAGTAATGTAAATTTTGGAGTGCCACCTTGTGGTGGGTTTGATCAGCCCAGCTGCTGGTTGGTGTTTCATTTGTAAACACTATACAATTATATTATACATGAGATAGGTAAGTATACATACACATCAATATGAAATTGCTATGAAGAAATGCACATCAACATCAGCATCATCAGCAGCATCATCAGCATTGCCATCATCACACATCTTTCACATTCATATATACATGTATACATATAATATAGCACCTTTTTAACAAAGAGAACAACCAGTGCACCAAGTGGTGGGTTTGATCATTTTGATTACACAGTGCAGGCTGAGTGAGCCATCTTAGTAATACAGGGTCTTGGTTGCTACTTAGCATGGAGAAAGGTTATTCTCTGAAACGTGGCACTGAATTGTGACATTGAAACCAGCAGTAAAAACCTTCCAAATAATAGCAGAAAGCATTCGAAAATAATAGCAAAATCCATGTCCAATATACCAGTGTTGAAAAAAACTATTTCTCTTTTTAATGTTGATCTTATACACATTATTATCTGTGCTATATATATTTATGTAAATGGAGTGAGTGTCTAGATTCTGGCTCGCCTTAAAACCACTCTTCTTTTTAGTAAATTCTTTTTTAAAAGCTGAGTGAAGTGACCTACTGGTAATGAAACTGGAAGTACCTGCTGACCAGCTGCACTTTACTTACCTACCCAAACAGGATAGATCAGACGCGGTGGCCGAATGAGTAGAGCGTCCATCTCCTTGTAAAAATATATACGGATTTTTGGTTCAGAATTATATATTGGCAGAGAGCATTATTATTCTTGGGCGACGTAGTGGGGAGAAGGTTATGTAATCTAAAAGCAATGATGCCCCACTCACATTATGACATGATATAAGCTATGTGAAATATGTGTTCATACATGATGCCTAAGATTAATGAAGAGATGTTCCTATCTAAGATACGGTACATGATTGTTGAAATGCTTCTCTATGCATCGATAAAGAGAGCAATTGGAGAAAAGGTCATTTTAACAGAGATCTATTGTAACTGTCTGCAGCTACCTGTCCACCCTGTCCTGGTGCTTGAGTGAGACACATCTACTCTAGAGCAGGACCCCAGACACTCTGTCTGATGCTCCCAAATTTCATATATCCAAATTGAGTGTGGGCAACAACCATAGGACTCAGGTTCAATGGGCTGCAGGCACTGGTTCACAGACTATAGAGGCAATGAGATTATGTGTGGGCAGAAGGTAAGGGGCTAGGGTGATAGGTCACTGATAGGTGAATGGGAGTTGATGCCAATAAAGCCCAACATCCTCACTGTAGATCTGTGTGACTTGTCTTCCTTTCTTCCCTAGGTATGGTTAATGTGTTGGTAATCTTGGTTTGAATAACATCATCACATGTGAAATGAAGGGGGGAGAGTTTATGGTATTATCTGGTGTTCATGACGGCAGGAACCCAGTAATATTATATCCTGTTTTGGGAGATCGGGAGATCCGAACCCATGAGTTTGTGGTTTCGAATCCTGGTTGAGTCAAACCGATGACTTAAAAATTGATACTTGTTGGTTCCTAGCCTGGTTCTTGGCATTATTAGGATAGGGCAAGGTCTGGTTGGCTCAGTATCAGGATAATGTGACTGAGTGGGATATCAGGTCAAGGTGCTGGCAGCCTGGTCTCCCAGTGGGGCAGCACTATAAAGTCACGATGAGTGCGCACTGTCACAAGTTGGTACCCGTCCTGATATGACCTTAGATGTTGCATGGATGTAAAACAAGAACAAACAAACACTCTCTACCTGGCGATTTGGTAGTCGTGATTCTCTGGCAACAATATCAGGATATAACTTTACAAGGGTTGAACATATATTTTCTATTGTGGCTTTTAGCCAGCTCTCCGACATTCCAAGTACAGTACAACCCCGTTAAACCAAGCTCCGTTAACCCAAACAACCGGTTAATCCAAACTTTTTTCGTCGGCACGGCAAAATACTATCATATAAACAATTTGGTTAAACCAAAGTCGGTTAATCCAAATTATCAGTTAATCCAAACAACATTTTTTTATCCCAGGCCACTCCGGTATGGTTAAACCAAACTTTCATGTGGTTATAAGGTCATCTGACTTTTTTGATATGATAAATGGTAGTATTTTGCCGGGCCACCGAAACAAGTTTGGATTAACCGATTGTTTGGTTTAACTGAGTTTGGTTTAACGGGGTTATACTGGACATACATAAAAAACAATAATCAAATTGTCCACATACATTGTATATTACATGTGCAATACACTCTTACTCAAAGTAAAAAAAAAAGCCAAAGCTTGGTTAAACCAACGATCGGATAATCCCAACAAATTTCTAAGATCCCTTCAAGTTTGGTTTAACGCGGTTATACAGTATATCAAAAGCAGAAGAAGGGACTTTCTGGCCCCAGCTGATGAGTCTTGTGTATTAGGCTGCGGACTTTAAGTAGCCATCTTGGAATCCTGGCCTACCCTTGAGTGTGTTTGAGGGAAGATTAATGATAATCCTGGAATCCTTTGTGCTCAGAATCTCAGCTTTCACAGCAGGTCTGTACATGTCAAGTTCATTCTGATCGGCAATAACTCCAAGGATGTTTCTTGTGTCATCTCGACATCTATCAACCTTGGGAATGGGAACAACAACATTATTTCCCACTTCATGCGCATTGGGAGCGCTTAACGATCCTTTCTGCCTGGGATAATTGTGATGTTGTGCTCTCAGTTCTCAAAGTTAGAAAGGTGTATATGATACTGGGTGAGGTAGATGACATATACTTGTATGCTATTTTACGCTGATTGTTGATGTCTTGAAGCCTCTTGTTAAGGAAGAGGACCGTCATGATGCTTCACTGGGTTGCTCAGTCCTCCGGCAAGAGAGGGGATGCAGTAGAAGTTGAAGGACGTAAAACAACAACAAACAAACAAACAAACAAAAAGAAGTTGAAGGAGCCTTGAAGCTCGTAGAAGTCTGGCTGGTTGCAGAAACTGGTGCAGGCTGGTTGGTTGCAGGTTATCATGGTGATGGCTCATCGGTGGCAAGTGGCTGCTTGCAGGAAGTGGTGGTGGCTGATTGATTGCAGGTTGTCATGGTGATGAGTCATTAGTGGCAAGTGGCTGGTGGCAGGAAGTGGTGGTGGCTGATTGGTTGCAGGTTGTCATGGTGATGGCTCATTGGTGGCAAGTGGCTGGTGGCGGGAAGTGGTGGTGGCTGATTGGTTGCAGGTTGTCATGGTGATGGCTCATCAGTGGCAAGTGGCTGGTGGCAGGAAGTGGTGGTGGCTGATTGGTTGCAGGTTGTCATGGTGATGGCTCATTGGTGGCACATGGCTGGTGGCGGGAAGTGGTGGTGACTGATCGGTTGCAGGTTGTCATGGTGATGGCTCATCAGTGGCAAGTGGCTGGTGGCAGGAAGTGGTGGTGGTTGATTGGTTGCAGGTTGTCCTGGTGATGGCTCATTGGTGGCAGGTGGCTGGTAGCAGGAAGTGGTGGTGCCTGATTTGTTTCAGGTTGTCATGGTGATGGCTCATTGTGGCAAATGGCTGGTGGCTGGTTGCAGGAAGTGGTGGGGGCTGATTGGTTGCAGGTTGTCATGGTCATGACTCATTAGTGGCAAGTGGCTGGTGGCAGGAAGTGATGGTGGCTGATTGGTTGCAGGTTGTCATGGTGATGGCTCATTGGTGACAGGTGGCTGGTGGCTGGGGGCTGGTGGAAGGAAGTGGTGGTGGCTGGTTGGTTGCAGGTTGTCATGGTGATGCCTCGTTGGTGGCAAGTGGCAGGTGGCTGGTGGCAGGAAGTGGTGGTGGCTCATTGGTTTCAGGTTGTCATGGTGATGGCTCAGTGATGGCAGGGGTCAGGGGCCAAGGGGCTCGCTGGTGTCATCAGACGCTGGCTCAGTGGGGACAATGCGTAATGGCTGATGAAGTTCCATCTTCTGATGAAGCCTTTCAAGAATTTGAAGTGTAACACTAGACGATGTCAAGCCAATTTTAGGCTCCCCTGCAAACATGACTTTGTAGCGGTTCAGTTGATACCAGCATGATGAGCACAGTTGAGTCCCACTGTCCAGTCCTGAGTGTTGTTGTCACTTAACCAAGCCGCCAGAACGTCTTTGATGTCACCATTTGCTCTTTCAACAAATTTGAGTCCCACTATCCAGTCCTGAGAGTTGCTGTCACTTATCCAAGCGACCAGAATATCTTTGTTGTCACCGTTTGCTCTTTCAACAAATTTGAGTCCCACTGTCCAGTCCTGAGTGTTGTTGTGACTTATCCATGCCACCAGAATGCCTTTGATGTCAACGTTTGCTCTTTCAACAAATTTGAGTCCCACTGTCCAGTCCTGAGTGTTGTTGTCACTTATCAAAGCGACCAGAATATCTTTGTTGTCACCGTTTGCTCTTTCAACAAATTTGAGTCCCACTGTCCAGTCCTGAGTGTTGTTGTCACTTATCCATGCCACCAGAATGCCTTTGATGTCAACGTTTGCTCTTTCAACGATAATTTGAGCCTTTAACTCATAAGGGAGGGCTCTCGGTCTTCAACATAAAGGCTCTGAAGGGGCGATGTTCCAAAGACCTCCACATCCATCCATAACCCATGATGATGTATTGTATCTAACTTCGATATGTATGACTTTTCTGGCTGACCCATAAACTATAAAGCGATAACCCAATTTAGAACATATAAGTGTTCTTTATAATTGCAGCAGGACAATACTGTCTGCTCGCCACTGTGTGGGGGCTAGTACATTTAAAATGTCTAATGCCTTAAGGCACCTCGATTTTAAATATTTAATCTGAGCGATAAAACACAGTTTGTTGTCAAAGATGTCTCCTTTTTTTGTCTTTTGTTGTTGTTATGAGATGAATTGATTTACCCTGTTCATAACGGATAACTGTGTTAATACTTGTTTTCACCGCTTGGCAGCACTAGTCCAATTTGATTCAAATCTTTGGAATTTAGTTTTAGTAACAATTTAGGTCTTCTTAGGTCCACTAAGAATTTACTTTCCTTCACAACTTTGATGGGTTTTTTATCAGTAGTTAAAGTGGGTAATTCCTGCAAGGTCCATAAAAGACAAAAGTGAATGCAAAGAGTTTTCGATTTGGAATATCTAAACCGATTCCCCACTGCCCATGAATAAAGGCTATTAATATTTAGTTGGAGATGTAGTTCTATAAGAGTTCATTTTCTGCCTTTTATACCAAATTCAAAAGTCATCTAGATACAGACTGCAAGACACGGTACTCTTTATAGACTTCACTATATTATTAAGTTTTATGCCAAAAAGGCTGAGAAGTAGAATACTATCCTGAGGTACCCCCATCTCTTGATAAAAAGCATTAAGTGCTGATTCGACAAGAATTTAGAAATCAAAATGGGTAGGTGTCTTCTAAAGTCCTTGGTGAACAAATCCTTTAGGATGCCATATTTCCACGTACTGTCGAAAGCCTTTTCAAGGTAGAAAAACACAGCTATGATGTGTTTATCAAGGTATTGCAAATGAATGACTCCAATTGGACCAACAATGGTCGAGGGTAGGCCTACTCATCCCCCGCCTGAACCCACACTGGAAATCGTTCCGATGGTGCTCCGACTCCAGCATCCAGACGAGGCGATCATTAATCATTCATTCTAAAGACGTATTTTTAAGGATATTGATTTATCCAGCTTTCGCTTTTAACTCGGTGAATTCTTTTGTCTTTCATCCAAACAAGGGAATCCTTCAATGCGACCAAGTGGGAACCCAGGCAATTCACACATTTTGCCTAGTTCTGACAATCATGTTGTCATTACCCATCTGGTGGCATAGAAAGCAGGTTACCTTGTGTTTGTAGTTGTCCTTTCCATGTCCGTACTTGTGTCACTTAAAACAGTGGAAAGGATTCGCAATGAAAGTATCGGCATCATTGCTGAGGTAACTAACTATTAGTTTCTGGGGTGGAATCAGAAGATTGCGAGTTTGAGTCTCGTCGTGGTCGCCATTTTGTAAAGTCGACGGCCGGCAGCTGTGGTTGTGTAGGCAGGCTAAATAGGAACTCACTACAGGCAAGTAGAAGAAAGGCAGAGTATAGAGTGTGCAGAAGGAACCGAAGGTGCTTGCTTGTTTTATTATTATATAGTCTCATGAATCCAAGATGGCTGTCACACCTGATCAGCTCCTCCAATCAGCACTAGGCATTCTGCAACCAACCAATGAACATCCAACCTGCCTGTATCCAAGCCTTGGTTGTTTATGGCTACAATGCCCTGTTGTGTCTGGGTGTGCAGTGATCCGTACATAACAATTGGGAGGGGGGGGAGAGGGGGTATGTGAGCAGAACTCCCAAGGCTCTGTCACACTAAAAGTAGTGCCCCTCTCACACTATCTATAACTACATAATGTGTATACAAAATCAGTAAAGGATCACCAGTACCAGATAATACCTTAATGGCTCTGGCTTTATATACCATTCACCTTTTTATATAACAATTGTCATTACTATAGACTAGTTCACACCATCCTCAAAAGTCTAAATATAGGGAAATTTTACACTATGTACTCAGCATGAAGATGTAGACGTTGGTTTTAATGTCCTTACCTTCTTTTCTTATGGTTATACTTTGAACATGCTGTACACCTTGTAGTTTCAGCTCAAGTGCAATCTTATCCTGACTGACCTCGCTGGTATCTCTAGTTCGGATTACTCCTCTATTAGTGTTGAGGGTATGGTTAGCAAAGGGCCTTCATGCCGACACTTGCCAATGTGCTTGCATCCTGCAGGTTGTAGGATTGGGCCTTCTTTGTGCACTCAACCAGAAAATTGCAATATTTAATTTTAATGCCGTTTGCCACGGTTCCAGCTATGCGTTTGATGCCCTTGTCAATGGGGAAACAAGAGGGCTTTGCAGCCGAGTCAGTGAATCGTGACCAATTATCCATCCTTATGGAATTGTTGTTTTCAGAGTCTGAGTTGTCAGCCATCTCTCTTTTATTTTATTTTTTTTGTTGGGGGTGGGGGGGGGGGGGTTGTTTGTGATTGTTGCTTTTCTTTTTTCATCAAGGGTAGTAGTAATAATTCTCTGTGGCGGAGTGGTTGGAGTGTCTGACTTGTTTCTAGGTCAGACTCATAATCTGAAGGTCAGTGGTTCGATTCCCCATGCCCCCACCTCTGCCAATTTGGATTTCCACTGCTGTGTATAACTGACAGCGTCATCACAGGCCAGTTGCTCTCATACCATGTCTATGTGGTGTGTGTGGGGGGGATAAAAATGCCTTAGGTCGGTAAGAGTGTAGGCTCAGGCTTTCTATCGTCAACCTGTCTAATGGTGAAAACAAGTGCATTCAGACTTATCCGTGATAGGCAGTATCAATTTTCAAGAAAAAATAAATAAAGGAGCCCCCATCCCAAATTTATATCTATATAATCCAGGTTCAGTCTGCGCAACAACCTGGTCAGGCCGAATCGGTAGAGCGGGCCGAATCGGAAGAGCGTGGGCCTCGCGCGTGGAAGCTCGCCAGATTGGTTCCCGGTCGAGTTGAACCAATGACTTAACAATTGATACTTGTCGCTTCCTAGCATGGCACTCAGCATTAATAATAGGATAGGGAAGGGACTGGAAGGGACTGGGTAACTCAGTGTCAAGATAATGTGACTGAGTAGGAGATTGGGTCATGGTGACGTGCAGTAGGCCTGATTTCCCAGTGGAGCAGCACTATAAAGTCACCCTGAGTGTGCACTGTCACAAGATGGTACCCGTGCTGATATGACCTTACAGGTTGACAGGACGTAAAACAACAAACAACAATTCGATGCTAAGCGATTTTACTCCACAAGTAAAAGTACATTTACTACAAAAAAACCCATAAATAACCAATTCCCCTCCCCCCGTTTTTTTGAAAGCATCAACGTCCATTAATGTGGTTGGTGGGGAGAGTTGGTCTCTCCATTTCGTGCTACATTGAAATAGAACTGAATGGACTTCAAAGAAGTCTGCACTAAAGCACTACAAGGCCAGAGAATGCTCCATCCTCCCTGGCCATGGCAGCGTTTGCTTGTGGTTCCACTTATCACGTCCGGTGGATGTAGACCTGCAGTGCCCCCTGGTGGTTCTTATTGTATTTCACCCCTTAGTGGATACAGTTTAGTCCCTCAACACACTACATATATGAGACTGTTTCAACAGGTGCTAAGCAATATGGGACAAAATTGTGTCCATTGTAACGATCAACAAAACTATCTGCTTATGCATTTGCTGAGGATAAACTGATCTGTTTTGTACATGATATTTTCATAATTCCAATCGAATCCATATTGATTTGAAGCAAATGTCCTTGTGTTTTCAGGGTAACCCTTTCTGTGCTGTTTTGTGTCAATCGTTAAAATGGACCAAAGAAAAAAAACTATCACCCCTGTGCCTGCTTCTCTGTTTTTCCTTCCTGTGTCCCAGAGAATAGTTGCCCACCATAATATTTTGTTTTGTTCAAGTGGTTTTATTCGTCTGAATGACATGTTGTCGGTGCTGATTTGCACTGCTTTTCTAGCCCTAATTGATTATTGCCACTACACACTAAATGAACTTATACCAATAAGATGGACAATTACAAGACAATAGACGTTTTGATTTAGAATAATATTTATAATATTTACAATTGATTTACTAATTATTATGCATCATCATCATCATGCTGTCGGTCGCGATGCGACAAAGACTGCTTTCATTACTTGACTGCCGCTCTCCATTTATCTCTCTGCCCATGAGTCGGTCTTAATGTCTACATTTCATGAAAGCTGCCTGCAAAAGTGTTGAAGTGCTGCTGGCTTTTGCAAGTTACCAGGGGCACTCTCTCGGGGAGCAAATAGAGGTTTCACACCGGCAAGAACATGTCCAGACAGGCGCAAAACTATTTTTCCCTGCAGTGGCTAGTCGGGAGATGTTGGGAGTTCCATACATCAACCACCCTTAATGCTGGCACAGTGACATGGTTTTCTGTTTAGGGTAGGCTCCCTTAGCCTTCGGTTCTGTCAAGAACCTGTACCACAAGGCAGTGGTTTACAACTCTGCAGGGCAGGGGCGTCAAACTCCCTGAGGTATTGCAATACCTGCATACCTATGCTCCATTTTTCTTAATTATTCACTATGTGGTGTATAAAGGTTATGAAAATATTACTGTGAATGCTCTATAAACTCCCCATAACCTGACGGGATGGCCGAATGAGTTAGAGTGTCCGTCTCCCGTGCTGGTAGATCGTAGGGTCGTGGGTTCCAATCCTGGTTGAGTCAAACCAATGACTTAAAAATTGATACTTGTCGCTTCCTAGCCAGACGCTCGGCATTACTAGGATAGGGCAAGGAGCAGTGGAATGAGGAAGACCAGTTGTCTGCGACTGAAATTTCCCCTGCTTAAACAACTAATGTCCACAACAACAAAAATGACACTGCGTTTGCAAGGGGCAGGAACGTGCCGTTTGAGCGACCTGGAGGGTGAAGGACCTGCTCCGAACCACTGTAACTGCCCCCGCAATTATTTATTATAGTAGCCAAACTAAATCAATACACTTTCGCATATGGCAGGTAGCAAATATGTAAAGTAATTGCCATTACCAAAATGAGAATTTGGTTTTTATTTCAAATCTCACCATATGCTGCTCAAGAGAATACACCTAGAACCAAAATGTGCCCTATAAATCGTATATTCATTATATTCCGATTATTTTGGCAAATATGACTAAAGGCCATCAATTGCCATTTCGTTGCTTAACTGTTTTCACGGTACAGGTGACAAAGAATTGAAATACAACTATATTTAAACATGTAAACTGGTCAAGGCGACCAGGCGGGATGGCCGAATGATAGATCGCGGGGTCGTGGGTTCGAACCCTGGTTGAGTCAAACCAATGACCTAAATATTGATACTGTTTCCTCCCGGCGTGGCGCTCAACATAATTAGGATAGGACAAGGACTGGTTGGTTCAGTGTCAGGATAATGTGACTGAGTGGGATGTCTCGTTGTGGTCGTCATTATGTAAAGTCGTCATCTAGCAGCTGTAGTTGTGTAGGCAGGCCAATAGGAAATCACTACAGGCAAGGATAAGAAAGGCAGAGTATATAGTGAAAGTAAAGTCAGTGAGAGCTTGTACCCTCAGGTATATTATTGTATAGTGGTTTCTGGACCTGACATGGCACACCACCTGACCATGCCTTCCAATGAACAGTAAGCATTTCTAGGTCCACCAATCATCAGTAAGCATTCCTGTGTCACCATGGCAACTGTGATCTACCCACCACCACTATGCCTTGTGTCTGCTTTGGCCTCACCTGCCCTGTTGTATCTGTGTGTGTGGTGATCCGTGACTAACAGTTGGGGGGAGGGGGTTGTGAGTAGAGCTCTTGAGCTCCTTCCACACTAACAGTAGTGCCCCTCTCATACTATCTATAGAATGCACACTGACTTTTTAATACAAGTAAAGAATCACCAGCAACTACACAACTACCTTCATGCACCTGGCCCTATACATCATTTACCTCTATAGACCATTTGTAATCCCTTATATACCAGTTCACATTCCCCACCAATGTGTTTTATCGGAATATTTTACATCAGGTCATGGTGCTGATGGCCTGGTCTTCCAGTGGGGCAGCACTATAAAGTCACCATGAGTGCGCACTGTCACAAGTCGGTACCTGTCCTGATATGACCTTAGATGTTGCTAGGACGAAAAACAATAACAAACAAACAACTCATGTTGAGGCAGATACACTATTTATCACAAACATTGTCATTATTTGTCCCACTCTGCATACAGTTGCAAACCTTTCTATCATGTATACACAGTTATTTGAAATAACCATTGTCAATAATTATTTTAACTTTTATAATTTTACCATATTTATCAAATTGGTGCATCGAAATACCTGGTACACGTCATACACACAAGGAGAGACCTTTAAGTCGAATAAAATGTTTTGTTAGGAAAACCAAAGCTTGTTTGATTAAATGACACCTCTGGAGCACATTGATTTTTATCATCGGCTATTGGATGTCAAGCATATGGTCATCCTGACATATTTCTTTGGAGGAAACCTGCTGCCGCCCCACAGCCTACTCTTTCCGATAAGCAGCAAGGGGTCTTTTATATGCGCTTTCCAACATATATAGCACAGCCTTTGATGAACCAGTTGTGGACCAGTGGTTGGAACGGGAAATAACCCCAACTAAAAATGGGTCCACTGAGCAGGATCGATAGGATGACCGACACCTTCACAGGTGGACTCTCTATTGCCTGAGCTACGTCCCATGCCCAGTATTGTTAGAAATCGATGGTGGTGGTTGGGTGGGGTGGGTGGGGGTGGGTGATGGTGGGGTGGGGGTGGGGGGTGATGTTTGATATTTTACGTGAAAGCATAATATGGATGGAGCAGGTGTGGTTGAGGGAGGGTTCATTCTTTAGTTATTCAGAGTCGTGCGTCATACCGCTTTGTTGGTTGTTTGAGGTCCTGGCAACATCTAAGGTCATATCAGGATGGCACATCATCCTGCTCTGAATGGTCCGGTTTGGGTTGCACCTGCCCCCAGCTCTGCCAATTTGGATTTCCACCGCTGTGTATAACTTACAGCGTCATCAAAGGCCTGTTGCTCTCATACCATGTCTATGTGGTGTGGGAGGTTAAAAATCCCTTGGGTCGGTAAAAGTGTAGGCTCGGGCTTTCTATCGACCAGCAGTGGAATGAGGAAGACCAGTCGTCTATGACTGAAATTTCCCCTGCTTAAACAACTAATGGACCAAACAACATTTTTTTTTTTTAAATTGTATAGTTGTCGAACCTACCCTGTTTATGGATATGTAAGTGCACTGCCTGTATGTATGTAATTGTAAGCATTAATGAACATTTATAAGACTTACAATTCCAGGGTTAAAAGTGTCTGCAATGACCTCACAGGCATATACAGGTGGGGCATGGTTAGTGTGGTGAATTCAGGGAGCCTGTCTAGTATTATGGTTAGCACACTTGCCCTGAGTGCAAGAGATGTGGGTTCGATTCCCGCTCTAGGCGGAATAATTGCCAATTTGATCACCCCCCCCCCCACCACAATACGAGGAACAACTGGACTGTATCACCTCGTGTAATTTAACTTGTTTTGGGAATTACATTTTGCTGTAATGTAATAGGATTTCCATTTCGGCCTATAAATGTGATTTAACAAAACGGGCAGAATAAATGCTCGGATCCGAAGAGAGCGGGGGGGGGGGTGAGAAAGGCGCAGGTGTTTCAACAATGTCATGTCTGTGATTGGACCAGACGGGATGGCCGAATGAGTAGAGCGTCCGTCTCCTGTTTTGGGAGATCTGGAGATCCGAACGCATGAGTTTGTGGGTTCGAATCCTGGTCGAGTCAAACCAATGTCTTAAAAACTGATACTTGTCGCTTCCTAGCCAGGTGCTCGGCATTATTAGGATAGGGCAAGGACTGGTTGGCTCAGTGTCAGGATAATGTGACTGAGTGGGATATGCCCAGTGGGACAGCACTACAAAGTCACCATGAGTGCACACCGTCACAAGTCGGTACCCGTCCTGATATGACCGTAGATGTTGATAGGACGTATAACAACAACAAACAAACATCCATCCATTTGCGGAGGTTCCATCTGTATGAAGAGTAAAGTTTCCCGCTGCTAGGATTTTTTCCAAAGATTCTTCCTGCAGTTTTAATTTGGGTTCTTCTCTTTTTTCGGCTGCCTCAAGATACTTTTCCTGTAGAATTCCATGCTACCATCTTCTCCAGCAGTTGGGTGTCTTGTTCAGCCTGTTTATCAATTATATTTAGGACTCCCAACGGCTAGGAGGCATGCCTTTTTTGTGTAGACACAGGTGTGGTGTTCTGAAAGAAGGCATTTGATGCCATAATAGTTCCCCCGCATCACCACCCACCCCAATGGGCCCCCATCCCCTGCCACCACCCTTAACCATCATGAACAAACCATCAACACACTGAACATCCTACACAACTATGAACCTGTTTAAACACATTACCAGACAAAATGTCTTGTCAAATATAAAGTTACCTTGTTTTATAAGAGAACAAATGTAACCCTTAACGACTGTTTGAGTTGCCCCGAGAATACACTTTCTACTCGGTGGTGCTCCCCATTTTTGCATGAACTACAATGACTGGTGCTGTACATTATACAGCAGGAGCCACTCCCTTAATTCTACAGGATCGGTGCTGTAACTAATACAACACTTACCAAACTTAGATTATTTAGACTGTCAATTCCAATAGTAAGATGGCTGGAAGACCAGTGCTCAGGCGCTGACAAATGTCATATTCAGATGAATAAATACTTTACCCCAAACAAAAAAGGTAGAATAATTAGAGTGTAGAATTGTAGATAGTGGCAGCTCCGAAGGAGTGAGGCACGTAGACATAAGCCCCCTACTCCCATTACAAAAAAGTATTGTCCTATTCGGGGATAATATCAAACACTCATGACCTCACACATTTTCCCTCTTCTTTACAAAGACACCGCCCTCCTCGAACATTAAACATTTTTATTGAAGAACACAAGGCCTGGCTCATTAGTTATCATATATTTTTTCAAAATAGCTTATGTCACAAAGCTTTAAGGATATTTATTATGGCTCCCTGATTTTTGTAAAAATGTAAGCTGCCAGATATAATCAGAGAGCGTGTATATAAACAGATGAGAGGGACAACTCCCGCGAAAAACGGTAACACAGGCTACAGTGGCGTTCCTGGCGGTTAGTATTGAACAAGCCTTGAGTTTGCCGGTACGCTCAATGCAAAACATTTGTTTTTATTCAAAATTAATAGAAATCCAGAAGCCTAACCTTATCAATTTAATATAATCCTTTTGGTAAACATGTTTTCTATATGTCTTCCAAGCGGTTTGTTTCTATGTGGTGTAGTTTTAGAGATATTTAACATTTTCTGTATGAAGATTGCTCACCGCCATTGACAATGCCTTGAGTTTGCCGTACATGTAGTGCAAAACGTGTATTTTATTCAAAATTAATAGAAATTCAGAAACCTAGCCATGTAAATTTAATATAGTCTCATTGTTAAATATGTTTTCTATATGTGTTCCAAACAGTTTGTTTCTATGTAGTGTAGTTTTAGAGATATTTCACTTTTTCTGTACGAAGACTGCTCAAGGCCATTGACAATGCCTTGAGTTTGCCGTAAGCGTAGTGAAAAACGTCAGTTTTATTCAAAATTAATAGAAATCCAGAAGCCTAACCATATCAATTTAATATAATCTTGTTGGTAAACATGTTTTCTATGTGTATTCCAATCAGTTTGTTTCTAGGTTTTGTAGTTTTAGAGATATTTAACGTTTTCTGTATGAAGATTGCTCACTGCCATTGAAAATGCCTTGAGGTTTGCCCATATGCTTAAGCTGTTCAACAACCACCACTTGGAGCGCCACAGTCGGCAGATGTTACATGCTCTAGTATGGGAGTTGTCCCTCTCATCTGTTTATATACACGCTCTCTGATATAATATAGTTTTGTGGTGCTGAGGAAGGTAATAACCACTCCCTAAAATAATTGTATCATGGTAATGAAAATAATGCAAAGATTTTTTACAGATAATGAATAGGTCTTAATTTTATTGAACATACAAAAATATAGCACAACAAGAAAACGCCTGAATTTTATTGAACATAAGTCATAGCAAAACATAACAAAACGTCTTAATGTTATTGGACATTAAGGGGCTTACACGTGATGATGCATCTATTTGTTTTCTAGGAGTTTCTGAGCCACCTGAGTAAAACAGCAAATAATTTACAACACAAACAAGGAACTGCATGACATGAACTTTTGTTCAGGATAAATTATCGGTATGAGATATAATGTCAAATAAGATGAACAGTCAACTAGTCAGAAAATCAGGCTCTCAATCCTATCGTGATCTGCTTATTGTAGGGATCGGTGGGCGGCTGAGTAACCAAGTGGTTGTAGTTGGTCTGGCGTCTGGAGGCGTTGTGTTGAAATCTAGGACCTGGTGGCCCATCGCTGATCGGAAGTGACATCATAGTTCTCACGTGACGAGATGTGGTTCCATGAAGTTCCGGCAGGGGGAGGGAGTGTTACTTGTTAGGTGGTTGGGATCGAACCCAGGCGGCGCCACTGCAGCAGTAGCCCATTGTTTGCACGCAAATCACCCATGTTGACAAACCAACATGAACAATTTAGAACACAAACAAGGAACTGCATGACATGGACTTTTTATTCAAGAGAAGTCATTGGTATAAGAGACAATGTCAAACAAGGAGAACACTCAACAAGTCAGGAAATGAGGCTCTCAACCAGATGACCTCACCAAGTCGCCAACACATGGTTAGTGTGGTGACAGAGAACACCACCCGGGGAACGTATATGTGTATCGCACTTGAGCACCAGTTACCGAGCTGTCATACATCGTCGAGTTGGGCGTCCGCATGAGCGCAGGTCTGGGCACTACCATGCTGGACGCTGTCAAAGACCCTCTAATACTAAGACGGCTCACTCCCTATCTGTCCCATGGTAATGTCAATTTCGCAGTGCGACCTTGTGGTGGGTTTGATCAGCCCGGCTGGTAGTTGGTGTTTCATATGTAAACACATACAATTGTATTATACATGAGATTGGTAAGTATGAATACACATCAATATGAAATTGCTATGAACAAATACACATCATCATCATCATCATCGCCATCATGACACATCTTTCACATTCATATATACATTTATACCTATAATATAGCTACTGTTTAACCAAGAGAACAGCCAGCGCACCAAGTGGTGGGTTTGATCATTTTGATTACACAGTACAGGCTTAGTGAGCCGTCTTAGTATTATAGGATCTTTGACTATGTGTGGAGTGAATGATGTTGGAGCTGGGTGGTGGGGCAGAGGAGAGTGCGGCCCATAGGGCCGACGTCAGAGTAACGGCCATAAGGAGCGCGCCGTTGGGGAGCAGGAATGCTGGGGCTTCCGGTCGTGTCGTCGTCGATCGCTTGTAGGCGCAACATGCACGCACGGTTTTGTGGAGCGGACTTGGATCTCCAGCTGACTTCCGGGCTCAACTACGTTGGCGGTTTTTCTGGTGTGTTCTGGGTCGTAGCTCCAACCCGGGACTAGGAGGTTCCCTTGGTGCAGGAGGGTGATGAAACCCTTGAGGAGCGCAGCTGAGAGAACATCGGTGCCCGGGCTGGCTGACCGGAAGTAGCCATCGTTAGGGGTGGGGCTTGTCGGGGGACGTGTAGAGATGAATGGGCCACCCCCCCCCCCCTCTTCACCATAGACACTGGGTACATGTCAAATACGTCTAGAGGCCCCCCCCCCCCCGCCCCCATGAGCCGAACCCAGGTCCGAGCCCCGCTGATGTAGTTGTATACTGTGGAGTGGTGGAGGGGGACCTGAGTTCAGCGTTGAGGGAGGCAATCGATGAGATCGCATGGAACTGGGATGGACGGCGGGGGTTCATAGCGGTGTTCGCAGGCGTGCTCCAGGTAGCGCGGGACTTGGTTCACCAGGTCCCAGGAGCCAGTCCAGCATTGAAGAAGGTTGTGATCCGGTGGTGTTCGCCGTCGTTGGTACCTGGGAAGAGAGGTGCAAATGTTACAATCTTCCCAGGTTAGATGGCGTTTTTTGGCCATGGCGTTGGTGCGTCTAACATGAACTCGTTGTAGATTGAGCTGCTTGCACATGTCGTTCGGCCCTCCTCCGGGCGCCCTCATCGAAGCGTGCGCTGCTCAGGGCGTCGTCGAGGACGAGGTCCTTACTGGCCTTGTGCACCCCCTCGATCTCAGATGAGTATGCCGGTCGCGGTGGCCGAATCAGTAGAGCACAGGCCTCGCGTGCGGAAGATCGGGAGTTTGCGAGTTTGGTTCCCAGTCAAGTCAAACCAATGACTTAAAAATTGATACTTGTCGCTTCCAAGCCTGGTTCTCGGCATTATTAGGATAGGGCAAGGGCTGGATAGCTCGGTGTCAGGATAATGTGACTGAGTGGGATATCGGGTCATTGTGCTGGTGGCCTGATTTCCAAGTGGGGCAGCACTTTAAATTCACCATGAGTGCATACTGTCACAAGTCGGTACCCGTCCTGATATGACCTTAGATGTTGCTAGGATGTAAAACAACAAGAAACAACGAAACAAACACATGAGTGTATGCCAGCGAATCTCCTGCATGCACACAATACCGAATCCCTCCTCGCCCCCGTGGCGAGCACCGATTGTGAGACCTGAGTATCTGTGTTTATCAGGATAACATAATCTTGCGGGTTACGCGAAGAGAGGGCCAGAACTGCAGGGTCGAGGTTGAGGCCTTCCAGGTAATTAATGTGATGGCCGCTGGCAAGGTTTTCTGTGGCTTGATTATGAGAATTAAAACGGTAGTGTGTTATTATCAAGTGAACATTTACCAGTACAATATGCTTGAAAAGCGTCTGTGTGCGGTCCGATCTTGTCCTGCTCAACGAGCGTGATGGACATGTCGGCGAAAACCTTTTGAGCTTCTTCGCCTGCGATGTGAAGAAAGATACAGCATTGCACTCATTCTGTCTTCATTACGACTCCTGCAGCCATGGCATATATGCTATATGCTCTGATCCATGTTCTGGAGTTTGATTATGCGTTGTTGCAGAGGATATCAAAGTAGCAGAGGGCGAAATGACCTCGCTTTCGTAGTAAGTATACCACTGGGCAGCTCCTTAATCGTAGCCCTCTTTTACCAGCAAAGTTACACCCCGATCACGCCAAACTAGTTCTCAAAGCGTCTGACCATCCTTCTAAAACCGGATGTGGTCGGGGTAGAACGTGGCTGCAGATAATTTTGGGCATGCTCAAAGTTCTGGAGCACCATTCCGTTCTAGCCCATCCATTCCATTCGTAAAAAGTCTGTAAAAAGTGGCTGCCTCATCCATTCCGTTCGCACACAGTTTGAGTCCGTTCAGCAACATTTTCAAGAACTAGTGAAAACTAGTTTGGTGTGATGGGGGAATTACGTACATCATTATCGTATTACACGTGTGCTGAATTTGTGAACTGATTGAACTACTGCGCAGCGGGCGTGGTGGCCTAATCGGTAGAGCGCGGGCAACGTGTGCAGAAGGTCGGGGGTTTGGTTCCCGATCGAATCAAACCAATGACTTTAAAATTGATACTTGTCACTTCCTAGCCTGGTGCTCGGCATTAATAGGATAAGTCAAGGACTGGTTAGCTCAGTGTCAGGATAAGGTGAAAAATCGTCTTTAGAACGTTATGAAATAACGCAAAATAACGTTTATATAACGTATTTTATAACGTTATTGTAACATTTTATGATTTTATACTGACGTCAGTATGACGTTTGTTTCATAGCTGGGTGAGTGGGATATCGCATCATGGTGCCGCCGGCCTGATTTCCCAGTGGGGCAGCACTATTAAGTCGCCATGAGTGTGCACTGTCACAAGTCGGTACCTGTCCTGATATGACCTTCGATGTTGCTAGGACGCAAAGCAACATTAACCAACCAACGATAACACAAAAGTGCGTGCAAATTAAAAGAACCCCCCCTCCCTCCCCGCCCCCCCCCCAAAAAAAACCCGAACAAAAAGACAATAAAACTACAACACCTGCTTACGTCCCAGGGTGAGTGGGCGGATCCGCCAGTGTGGTCTGTGTCGACATGAAAACGAGGCTCAATCAGTCACGGGATCTGGTGCCGCCAGACACCGCCTCTAATGCTGCCTCTGTGTGTACACGAGGAACAGGGGACCAGTCTGAGGGTCAAGGTCACAGCTGGGACACGGCCTGAACAGGCCCGGTGTTGCAGTTTCCGCGGTATGCCAGTTTGCGAGGGACACATCGCTTCTGCGCATGCATCAAATTCGAACAGCATTATGACTAACCTCATAAATTTAATATAATGTTTTTGGTAAAGATGTTTTCTATATGTGTACCAAGCGATTTGTTTCTAGGTGGTGTGGTTTTAGAGATATTTCACTTTTTCTGTATTTTCTGTGTGAAGATTGCTCACGACCATTGACAATGACTGTAGTTTGACGGTATGCGCAGTGCAAAACATTAGTTTTATTCAAAATGAATAGAAATCCAGAACCCTACCCTTATCAATTTAATATAATCGTGTTGGTACACATGTTTTCTATATGTGTACCACGGGATTTGTTTCTAGGTTGTGTGGTTGTAGAGATATTTCACTTCTTCTGTATGAAGATTTGGTCACGGCCATTGACAATGCATTTGAATGTATGTGTCCCTCGCAAACTGGCGTACCGCGGAAACTGCAACACCAGCACTGGTGTGATTTTGTGTGTTGTCGACTTGTGGGTAATTAGGCATGGCGGCATCCTTCTGGGAGTGATTAGGGGGTTTTCCAGCCTAGCAACATCGGATGTCATGCATTGGGGTGCTACCACATTAATGGGGGAGGGGGGATGGTTATTTATAAGGTTGCCCCACTGGCAGACCGCAAATCCACTACTGATTTTCTATGGAATTAAGGCCTCTGGACTTATTCTCATTTGTAGGCTCTTTAGTAGCCTATCTGTTGATATCCTCATCACGTGCCCAGTCCACGGAGGTGGACTGGGCAAGTGATGACGATGTCTCAGTGGACTGGACATGTGATGACGATGTCAACAGACAGGCTACCAAATCAGATCCTCTACTCTCAATTGTCTTCTGGTCAGAGAAAGAGAGGACGCCCTCGTCCCCGATTAAAGGGTACTATCAATAGAAACCTGAAGCTGAGAGACATTAAGACCGACTCATGGACATCACTCTCACAGCACAGAGCTAAATGGAGAGCGGCTCTTAACACTGGTTAAGGAATGAAAGCAGTCTTTGTCGCATTGCGACTGACAGCATGATGATGATGAGGTTGAGATTACAGTGCCTCACGCATACTCTTGATTGGTTCATGAAGCTTCTTCTTATTTTGAAACAAACTTATTTACTCTAAATTGAATAAAATACTCAATTTTTGTTAAATGATCTATTTAATTTATTTTAAAACAACATTGCAAGCGTAGGGTAGTCGATCAGTGATGTTGCTAGGTCGGTAGTCAGGTGAGGAGTGAGTAGTGGGCTGGCAGGATATCACGTGAGGAGAAAGTGGTTCGGGTAGCCTCGTTTACAAATTAAACACGTTAGGAGGTCAACATATGAATAATGTGGTATGTGGTCACGAGCAGCTCCTTGTACAACATGCCAGGTGAAGAAATGTATTATAGAGGATTTCCACCACCAACCAGCCCCACTCTCCATGCAACACGCTGTGTGGAAAATGTATTATAGAGGATTTCCACCATCAACCCGCTCCACTCTCCATGCAACACGCTGTATGGAAAGTGCATTATAGAGGATTTCCACCACCAACCGGCTCCACTCTCCATGCAACATGCTGTGTGGAAAATGTATTATAGAGGATTTCCAGCATCAACCCGCTCCACTCTCCATGGAACACGCTGTGTGGAAAGTGTATTATAGAGGATTTCCAACACCAACCCGCTCCACTCTCCATGTAACATGCTGTGGAAAGTGTATTATAGAGGATTTCCAACACCAACCCGCTCCACTCTCCATGCAACACACTGTGTGGAAAATGTATTATAGAGGATTTCCACCACCAACCCACCCCACTCTCCATGCAACACGCTGTGTGGAAAATGTATTATAGAGGATTTCAACCATCAACCAGCCTCTCTCTCCATGCAACACACTGTGTGGAAAATGTATTATAGAGGATTTCCACCACCAAACAGCCTCACTCTCCATGCAACACACTGTGTGGAAAATGTATGATAGAGGATTTCCACCACCAATCCGCTCCACTCTCCATGCAACACACTGTGTGGAAAATGTATTATAGAGGATTTCCACAACCAACCCACCCCACTCTCCATGCAACACGCTGTGTGGAAAATGTATTATAAAGGATTTCAACCATCAACCAGCCTCTCTCTCCATGCAACACACTGTGTAGAAAATGTATTATAGAGGATTTCCACCACCAAACAGCCTCACTCTCCATGCAACACACTGTGTGGAAAATGTATTATAGAGGATTGCCACCATCAACCAGCTCCACTCTCTATGCAACACACTGTGTGGAAAATGTATTATAGAGGTTTTCCACCACCAACCAGCCCCAGTCTCCATGCAATACACTGTGTGGAAAATGTATTATAGAGGATTTCCAACACCAACCAGTCCCACTCTCCATGCAATACACTGTGTGGAAAATGTATCATAGTGGATTTCCAACACCAACCTGCTCCACTCTCCATGCAACACGCTGTGTGGAAAATGTATTATAGAGGATTTCCACCACCAACCAGCCCCACTCTCCATGCAACAGGTTGTGAGGAAAATGTATTATAGAGGTTTTTCACCACCAAACAGCCCCGCTCTCCATGCAACATTCTGTGAGGAAAATGTATTATAGAGGAATTCCAGCATCAACCAGCCCCACTCTCCATGCAACACACTGTGTGGAAAATGTATTATAGAGGATTTCCAGCCCCAACCAGCCCCACTCTCCATGCAACATGATGTGTGGAAAATGTATTATAGAGGATTTCCAGCACCAACCAGCCCCACTCTCCATGCAACACGCTGTGTGGAAAATGTATTATAGAGGATTTCCAGAATCAACCAGCCTCACTCGCCATGCAACACACTGTGTGGAAACTGTATTATAGAGGATTTCCACCACTAACCAGCCTCACTCTCCATCCAACACGCTGTGTGGAAAATGTTTGATTGAGGTTTTCCACCACCAACCCGCTCCACTCTCCATGCAACACGCTGTGTGGAAAATGTATTATAGAGGATTTCCACTATAAACCAGCCCCACTCTCCATGCAGCACGCTTTGTGGAAAATGTATTATAGAGGTTTTCCACCACCAACCTGCCCCACTCTCAATGCAACACGCTGTGTGGAAAATGGATTATAGAGGATTTCCACCACCAACCCGCTCCACTCTCCATGCAACACGCTGTGTGGAAAATGTATTATAGAGGATTTCCAACACCAACCCGCCCCACTCTCCATGCAACACGCTGTGTGGAAAATGTATTATAGAGGATTTCCAACACCAACCCGCTCCACTCTCCATGCAACACGCTGTGTGGAAAATGTATTATAGATGATTTCCACCACCAACCAGCCCCACTGTCCATGCAACACGCTGTGTGGAAAATGTATTCTAGTGGATTTCCAACATCAACCAGTTTCACTCTCCATGCAACATGCTGTGTGGAAAATGTATTATAGAGGATTTCCACCACCAACCATCCCCACTCTCCATGCAGCACGCTGTGTGGAAAATGTATTATAATGGATTTCCAACACCAACCTACCCCACTCTCCATGCAACACGCTGTGTGGAAAATGTATTATATAGGAGTTCCACCACCAACCAGTTTCACTCTCCATGCAACACGCTGTGTGGAAAATGTATTATAGAGGATTTCCACCACCAACCAGTCCCACTCTCCATGCAACATGCTGTGAGGAAAATGTATTATGGTGGATTTCCACCACCAACCGGCTCCACTCTCCATGCAATACGCTATGTGGAAAATGTATTATAGTGGATTTCCACCATCAACCAGCCGCACTCTCCATGCAACACGCTGTGTGGAAAATGTATTATAGAGGATTTCCACCATCAACCAGCCCCACTCCTCATGCAACACCCTGTGAGGAAAATGTAGTATAGAGGATTTCCACCATCAACCAGCCCCACTCCTCATGCAAGACGCTTTCCACCACCAACCAGCCTCACACTCCATGCAACATGCCATGTGGAAAATGTATTATAGAGGATTTCCACCACCAACTAATGTTGTGGTTGGCAGCAGTTTCTCGTGTAGGATCCTCTCCGAAAAAGGTTTATTCTCCGGGCACACCTGATTTTTGTAAAAAGCTGTTTCCCGCCGTGCGTTCCTTAAGGGTCATTTCCGGTTCAGTTTCTTTGGCTCGGCACCACACCACAGCCGCCGTTCACTCTCCAAGCGGACACGCTGGGCAGACTGCGCTCCCAGCGCCTGCGCCGCGCCCTGATTCGGCGCGGAGAGCGATGCGTGAATTGTCCGTTCCACGTCTAGTGTCTAAAAGGGAACCGCGTTTGCGCAAAGTGAATTATTTATTTATTTATTCACAGCGGGAAGTTGTTTCTCCAAAGTTCAGCTCACCCTCCACGACTATTGGTATTGGATACTGTTTATCTGGGATCCGCTTTGCTATGCCCTGTTTTAAAGTTGAACCAGTGGTCCACAACTGTCTGTGGGAAAGTGCATATAAAAGACCCCTTGCTGCTTATCGGAAAGAGTAGCCTATATGGTGGCAGCGGGTTTCCATCAAAGAAATATCTCAGAATGACCATATGTTTCACGTCTAATAGCCGGTTATAAAAATCAATGTGCTCTAGAGGCGTCATTAAATAAAACAAACAGTTTTGTTTTAAAATTGGATAGTCTGATGGTTTTGAGTTTCTGCCATTTTCTAAGATCTGCATACGCTGGCTTTCATCATTGTAATCTACATAACTCTAGATTGAAGTAACTTCTATTTTAAAGATATTTGAAGTACAAACATGCAAAATTAATTTTGGCATGCATTCAAAAAATGACACCATAGCCTTTGGCAGTAACAGGTTCTGTTTACATTGACTAAGTATGCTTTTCTATGTAGCAACTTCCCCTGTGGGAAGGGTGTTCGTAGAATAAGAATTTTCCCACTGTACCCCTCTGGAGCATGTCATGAGAGGCGACTAAATGAGGGCAACCTGTTTGCCGTGGGTTGTGACCTGTGTCAGAGGATGATGGGATGCTGGTGATTGAGGGATAACCAATACATCACTTGGGCCTGGATTTCTCCTAGACAGGTGGTCAAGTTTGGCTCGGTTTGATCAATCGGCTGGTGGCATGCGCTGGGACTGCCATTCAATTATGTGATGATAGATTATTCATTTCAGTTTTACAGTTTAGTATTCGTTTTTAAAATTTGAAATTTAGAATGCATTGTTATAATTGTCTTTGTGGTAGTTCTAGAAGGCGGATGCTCATGAGCTAATCATAGTGAAGTAAGTTCTCGATGTATCGTATAGTGGACCATATTGAAGGGGGGAAGGTTAGAATGGTCTGCTATCCTTTTTATTTATAATTTTGCTTCCTGCGAGTATATTAAGTGCATATTCCTGTACATAAGAGTGCTGGGCTCTGCCCCACTCCTATGTGCATCTTCATAGGGTCAGAGTAGGGCTGGGGACTGCAAATAATGAAGTTTGGAAAAGAGTATGGATATTTCTCTTTCACACGGCAAGAGATTGAGGAAGGATTCTTCCTCAGATGATGACGACAAAAGACAGAACAACAGACTTACAACATTTCCAAGATTTTTGAGTAATTATGGGCTCAGACAATGATAATACTTTGTCAAAGATGTCACCTTTCGCCATTGCCAAAGGGATCAAAGGCATTGCCAGAGATCCCATCAGTGTTAACAAAATGGGAAGTGGTATCTTGGTGGAAGTCGGCAAAAACACACATGCCGACAATCTGCTAAGAACCACCAACCTGGCAACGGTTCCTGTGAAGGTGATACCACACAGGACTTTGAAAAAAAGGAAAGGTGTCATACGATGTGCAGATTTAATTGATTGCTCTGAGGATGAAATTGTTAGAGAATTGGCTGACTAGAAAGTAATACAGGCATTTCACATCCATATCAAAAGGGAAGGTGTCAGAAAGCCGACTCAGACTTTCATCTTGACATTTGAGACAACGGTGCTACCAGATTCAATTAAAGTTGGATATTTAAATGTTAGGGTTGATACATAGATCCCTGGACCGCTCCGTTGTTTCAAATGTCAAAGATTCGGACATGGTAAAGATAGATGCAGGCAGCAATTGGTTTGTGCTGAATGTACTGGAAATCATGACAACAATTCTTGTGAAAGTACCATTTTTAAATGTGCCAACTGCAAGGGAGATCATCCATCATACTCTCAGCAGTGTACAAAATATGAATCTGAAAAAGAAGTGCAGAAGATTAAGCATACAAGACAGGTCAGTTTCCCAGAGGCAAGACAAATTGTTGAAAGTTTGAATGTCAGCCTCAGAGCATCATATGATGCACATGTGATAAAGTCTGTTGCTCCAAGTCCAGTCAAGTCGGTTTGTGTTTCAGGTGAAACACAGACTGAATAGTCCTGCCAATCGAGGGTGCTAATAAATTTGTAACATTGGAGGACTACCTTATCAAAACACCTAGCCCTAGCACTAGCACATCAATTTCTGTACAAACTAATACATCTAAAGAACAAGTAACATCAAATAGCCAGAAAGTAACACATAAGAGCAATAACAATACATCAAGCAATCTAAAATCACAACCTCCCTTAAACACAAACTCGGAAGTGACAAAGAAAATACATAATAAATCATAAAGAACTGGAAGACAATCGAAGGGCTCAAATGACCCTGTCAAATTATTCAACAAGTTTGGCCACTTGGATGATATGGAGGTGGATAGTGGAACGAGAGATAGGTCTCTCTCCCAGTTCACCTTCCGTAACATTTTAGTTTTTTTAACTGTATATATTTATTGTTTTTAATGGCTGCTGCAAATCTAATACAGTGGAACTGTTGTAGTTTACAGACAAATCGAAATGAACTGGAACTAGCCATTCACAAATATAATTCATCTGTAATTTTCTTGCAAGAAACAAAAATAGATAATCCAAATATGACTTTAAAAGGTTTTGCATCTTCTCACAAAAAAGGCACAACATATGCTAATGGTAGAGCACATGGTGGGGTGTCTATTTTTACAAAACGCTATCTGCCCCAGAGTGAAGTTAATTTAAATACAAAGCTGTCGCTGCCAATATAACTCTTCAAACCACAATAACATTTTGTTTGTTATATCTTCCTCCTTCTAGTCTTGTAATAGCTGCAGATTTAAACAATCTTTTCACTCAATTACCCCAACCCTGTATCATAATGGGAGACTTTAACTCCCACAATCACCTCTGGAGTGCCACAGAAAATACCGATCCAAAGGGATGCACTGTAGATTTCATGAGCAGGCAGAATCTCTGTCTGTGGAACGAGGATAGTCCCACATATCTCGATCCAGGTACAGGTTCCTTAACTTCAATTGACGTCACCATGTGTTTGCTCCAAGTTTTCCTTGATTTTTCTTGGCAAGTGGAGGAAGACCAATGGGATAGTGACCACTATCCCATTGTTTTGTCTAGCCAATTTTCTCCTTCTGATGAGAGAGTGCCTAAATGGCCCTTTCAAAAGGCCAATTGGGCCAAATTTCAATCTCTTTGCCTTGAAAAGATCACCGTGTAATATCTTTGGTACTCGGCCGTCAGAGCTCCGGATACCACGACTCTCCCCAGGTGCGTTCTGACAACTTGTAAAATTCTCCGATTAAGTATATATTGAATATCGAGATGGCTAAAGATGAAACAGTACTCCCTTTATAATGCTCACACTGGGGGAGGGAAACAATGCCCCTTTAAGCACAATCCCTCCCCCTTATCTCGCCCAGCCACACAGTCACCACATGTTATGTAAGCCCATGAGAGCCAGGTGGTGGCCAAAGCTGGGTGGGAGGGGGGTGAGTGCTTAAAGCAGCCAATGGTGAACTATGTTAGGGAGTGATCTTGCGGGCTGGGAGTGACTGGTGTGCATGAGTGTAAGAGCCAATAAGAATGTCTGTAACATCCACTGTTGCTTCTATCTAAAACCATATATAAACTGAATAAAACTAAGCAATCAGTCTATTATCTACCTACACTTCTGCTGGTGCTGGACTCGAATTGTGTGTTGTGTCATGTGTGTCTCTACTACGGGATAAGGTATGCTATATAATTCATACAAATTGAAGATATAAAATGGGGGGGGGACACTCAAGATAGTATGCCTTATGCAGGATAGTATGCCTTATGCAGGATAGTATGCCTTATGCAGGATAGTGTGCCTAATGAACTGCATGCAGTATACTGGATGTCCGGGCAGTATAATCTGGTCGAGCAGTACAGGTACTAAATGAGAGAACTTAATATAAGTAACCATAGCCCTCGCGTACTACCTAACTGGATCGGCCATCAATAGATTCAAATGCCCGCATATATGATATGCGGGGAGCCACAAATACGGGATTTCATAAACTGTCTGTCAGTTCCCACCTGGTGTCCCTCTCAACAAACTCATAAGGAAGAAAAGGGAAGACAAGTCATGCAAGATTGACAGGGAAGAAGTTGTGCTTTATTGGCATCAACTTCCTGTTCACCTACTGGCGACCTATCACCCTCACTCCTTACCAACTGCCCACACAGATCCTCATGACTCTTGGTAGTGTCTATAAGAATCAGTGCCTACAACCCATTGAACCTGAGTCCCATGGTTGTTGCACACATCTCAGTGCCTTTTGAATAGCTGCTGCTAGTTTGTGTGTAGAAAGTGGAGTCTCAGACAGAGGGTCTGGAGTCCTGGACAAGAGAAGAGTGCCAAAAGAGGGGTCTGTGTGTCAGGTATAAGGAATCCAGGTGACTGGGCTCCCACAGGCAGCCAATCAGACACCCTCTACAGCCTGGGGGGCGACGCCCTAATAGGAGGCAGCTGTCACTCAACCCCCAGCTGCAGGTGGTGTCCATAATGTATGCAGGATGGCTGGGTGTGCTTGCCCATCAAACCCATGGTAATAGGTAGTTGCAGACAGTTACAATAAACATATATTAAAAATGTCCTTTCCCTCCACTTGCACTCTTTCTGGTGAATGGAGGGAACATTTCACTAAACATTAACTGTCTCTTAAATATGAACATCACATCACAGTCTTGGTCGCTATGTGTTATCACATTTCCACATGGGCGATTATGTTACAAGGCGAGTGGGGCACCGTTTGCTTCTCTGTTACATAACCCTGGTCCCCACTCTGTCGCCTGAGAATAATAATGTTCTTTGCCAATATATAAATCCGAACCGAAAATCGGTATATTTTTACAAACTGCTTAAGTGTATCAGTATCTAACATTAGATATGTAGAATTAAATCTAGATAACTGTTGTCGTTTTTGTAAAACTTTCGAATGAATCATTAACGATCACCTCGTCTTGATCCTGGAGTGGGAGTACCATCTGACCGACTTCCAGTGTGGTTTCAGGTGGGGGAGGAGAACGCTCGACCACTTGGTCTGATTGGAGTCATTGGTTCGAAATGCCTTCATAAACAAAGAACATGTTGTGTCCGTATAATTTTACCTTGAAAAGGGGTACGACATGTCATGGAAGTATGGCATCCTGAAGGATTTGTTCAAATGGGGTTTAGAGGGTGCTTGCCCATTTTCATTTCTAAATTGTTATCAAACCGAAAGCTTAGAGTTTGGGGCAATGCTACCCTCTCCGATCCTTTTGATCAAGAGATGGAAGTACCTCAAGGTAGCATTCTATCTGTTAGCCTTTTTGGCATTAAAATTAACAATATAGTAAAATCCATAAAGAGTACTGTATCCTGCAGTCTCTATGTAGATGACTTTTTAATATGTTATAAAGGTATAAATATGAACTCTATAGAACGGCTGCTCCAAATAAACATAAATAGCCTTTCCTCATGGGCAATGGAAAACGGTTTTAGATTTTCCAAATCAAAAACAGTTTGCATGCACTTTTGTCTTTTACATACTTTGCACCATGAACCTAATTTAACAATTAGAAATGATCCCATCAAAGTCGTCAAAGAGACCAAGTTTTTAGGAGTCATCTTTGACAACAAATTGACTTTTATCCCTCATATTAAGTATTTAAAGTCCCGATGCTAAGCTGAGGAGTGTCACTCCACGTGAAATATCCATTTCTGACCCGATCTACGTTATACTCTCATTCCCCGACCGACCAGACGCGGTGGCCGAATGAGTTCAGCGTTCCTCCCCTATTTGGGGAGATCGGGGGATCCGAACCCATGAGGTCGTGGGTTCGAACCCTGGTCGAGTCAAACCAATGTCTTAAACATGTATACATGTCGCTTCCTAGCGTGGTGCTCGGCATTACTAGGATAGGGCAAGGACTGGTTCGCTCAGTGTCAGGATAATGTAACTGAGTGGGATATCAGGTCATGGCACTGGCAGGCTGATTTTCCAGTGGAGCAGCACTAAAAAGTTGCCGTGAGTGTGCACTGTCACAAGTTGCTACCCATGCTGATATGACATTAGATGTTGCTAGGACATAAAACAACAACCAAACATCCTGTCATTCCTATCCGAATCATGCCATTGATTGGTATATGAGTGCAAGTCAGATGTTTAACTCGGTGTTGTTGGGGGCGTTTCACGTCCTAACACCACCTAAGGTCATATCAAGCCATCATTTGGTGTGATAGAATGTACATAGTTCTAACTCCGCAGATGTGCAGGTGTGTGAAACAGAGGAACCTGGAGGAGCAGGTCGAGGAACAGGCAGGATTAGGACTTCAGATCCATCAGCTGGCTACTCTGTCCAACAGTCCATTAAGGGGCTGTCACATTACAACGCATCGCGCCAACGTACACCGACATATGTGATTTTTGCCGGCTACATCAGGATACTCTGTTATGCATTATGCATGCGTTAGACGCTCGTTAGTATACGTCAATGTAAGTTGAGATACGGCGTCACGCCTCAGGGGGTCGGCAAAGTTTTGCGCATGCACAAAACCTTTTATGTAATGTATGAAGCGTAGTTCTGGCGATCGAATAACGTATATAACGTTCACCGGCATTCTGCAAACGTACTGTGAGCCTAATTCAGGCGTTTTTCACCCGGAAGCATGTTAGCTATACGTTGGTGATACGCTATGTATACGGTATGTATACCTCCAACTTTTCCCCCCGCAAAGTTTGATGCTTCTCGACATAAAAAAGTGATTGCACGCGTTGGCCACACGCTTGCGAGATGCGTTGTAATGTGACAGGGCCCTTAGTGCTTAGATCAGATGGAATGGCCAAATGAGTTCAGCATCCGTCTCCCATTTTGGTAGATCGTGAAACCTTACTCTAGTCAAATCAAGGACTTAAAAATGTATACTTGTCGCTTCCTAGCCAGGCACTCTGCATTAATAGGACAGGGCAAGGACTGGTTAGCTCAGTGTCAGGATAATGTGACTGAGTTGGATATCAGGTGATGGTTTTGTTCGCCTGGTCTCCTAGTAGGTCCGCAGTACAAAGTTGCCATGAGTGCGCACCATCACAAGTAGAAAACTGCTTTTTTACCAAAAGTTCATTTTCCACTTTTAACTTGAAAAGTTGTTTGCTGCTGATTTGATATATCATATACCACTTCTGATTTTACGACAGTTGTATGCTCATTGGCATACATTTATATGCTCTAATTTACTGGTTTGAAATATAATAATGGGTTATTCTCCAAAACTGGGCACAACATATTTGGTTTCCATGTTACAGTGCTGATAATTAAGTCTTTGTTTTATAAGTCAAATAATTATTTTAGCCTCTGTCTATTAGGTATGATAGCAGTTCTACATGTATTGAATTTATTGCATATAAGATATCAATATTATAATCATATGGTTTTGCGCAAGAGTGAAAATGTGAAACTTTACACATTGACACTATACATGTAGCCAAACTTTTTTTCAACTTATTTTTCAACTTTTTTCTTGTAAGTCATAACCTTGTCTGCTTAACACTAATCAATAAAATCTTGTTTGACAATGTTGTATATGTTAAAATGAGGTTCTGGATGTGTCTTTGATTTTCATGTTACACGATTGATATTAATGTATTGCTCAATTTGTATAAGATCTAATTCAAAAAGTGAAACTCATTTTTTTCAACTCTGACATATGCCCAACATAGAAACCTTCATAGGACATTGGATTAGGCTACTTCTAAGAACTATTGTTGCTATTATTTGGAAGGTTTTCACTTTTGGTTTCCATGTCACACTTTGGTGCCCAGTTTTAGAGAATGACCCTAATCTGCTTAATTCGGATATTTCTAACCACTGTATGACCCCCCCCCCCCCCCAATAGCTGATGTCCACTTTTTGTGCTGGTGGGGGGGGGGGGTGTCGTTAAGCAAACAAACAAACAAACAAAAACATGTAAGTACCTGTACTGATATGACCTTAGATGTTGCCAGGACGTATAACCCCAATAACCAACCAACCAACCGGTTTCGTAGTGTAGTTGTCATCACGTTCGCCTAACATGCGAAAGGTCCTGGGTTCGAAACTGGGTTAGTGGCGTTCTCTGTAGCAGAGTGGTTAGAGTGTCTAGGTCAGACTCCTAATCTGAGGGTCGGCGGTTCGATTCCCCATGCCCCCAGCTCTGCCAATTTGGATTTCCACCACTGTCTATAATTTGACACCGACACCGCATATGAGTTTAAAGTTGGATTTATTTTCTTTTTCGATAATGAGTCAGTAGTAAGCACATGTCAATTTTAGTAAGCACATATTAAGTTCAACAGAATAAGCACATTGAGATAAGCCAATGAGTTATGCACAAAGAGGTCAATAAGCTTTAACTCTATGCCCTATATAGTCTTTAGCAGGGGTGGGTGGGATGGCAGTTCAAAGCCAGCTAGTGTCCCCCCCTGTGGCCGTGTCGAAGTGAGCTCTCTGCTGCTGAGACAGGCCTTATATAGGCGCCTTGGCCGTTAGTTTGAGCTGTCGACCGCAGATGGCAGGTCAGTAAGACAGAGTTAGCATCTCGAAGTATTTACGTATCAAATATGAATAACCAGGCGGCGCTGACACAGAAGTCAGAAAGAAGTACAGCCGTAAGTAGATAGGTGGCAGCACAAGTATTTAACCTTAAGGCTACGAAGCTATGGCGGCGATCGAATGCCAAATTACCCATGTTGCTGAGCATCACAATCAACTTACAGCGTCATCAAAGGCCGGTTGCTCTTATACCATGTCTATGTGGTGTGGGAGGGTAAAAATCCCTTGGGTCGGTAAAAGTGTAGGCTCGGGCTTTCTATCGACCAGCAGTGGAGTGGGGAAGACCAGTCGTCTGTGACTGGGATTTCCACTGCTTGGGACAACTAATGTACCAACAAAAATGAGAGACAAATAAGTGTTCACACTTCCTGTCTACCATTCGCTATATCGTGATAAGCTGGCTACTCTGTCCATAACTCCATTAGTATTTAACAGCTTAATGCTGGAGCCACGTGGTCTGGAGATGACGGGATTTGTCTGGAGAGAACGACAGGAAACTGAGGCGACGGTAAATCACCTGCCGGCATCTGAGGAGTGGCCGAGTAGAAGACCTGTAGAAACCTGATTTTGTTTGTTTGTCGGTTTAAATTTCGTTGTCATGTTGGAATTTTACGTCCTGGCAACATCTAAGGTATTTCTTTTATGGGGTGTTTATGCTGTCCATAATATGTAAGGATGGGTTCCGATTTGTGACAGTGCGCACTCATGGCGACATCATAGTGCTGCCCCACTGGGAGAGCAGGCTGTCAGAGGCATGGCCTGATATCCAATTCAGTCGCATTGTCCTGGCATCGAGCCGAATCGGGCCTCACCTGCGAAAGGTAGGGAGTTTGGTACCCGGTCGAGTAAAACCAATGACTTACCAAATTGATACTTGTCTCTTCCTAGCCTGGCGCTCTGCATTATTAGGATAGATATGTGACTGGTTAGCTCAGTGTCCGGATATTATGACTTACTGGGATATGCGGTCATGGTGCCGGCTGCTTGATTTCCCAGGGTGGCAGCACTATAAGGTCGCCATGAGTGCGCACTGTCACAAGTCAGTACCCGTCCTGATATGACCTTAGATGTTGCCAAGACGTAAAACTCCAACAATCAACCACCATTTTCCTGACGCTGAGCTAACCAGTCCTTTCCCCAACCTTTTAGACCAGACGGGATGGCCGAATGAGTTAGAGCTTCCGTCTCCCGTGTTGGTAGATTGTGGGTTCAAACCCTCGTCGATTCAAACCGATGACTTAAAAATTGATAGGTGTTGCTTCCTAGCCTGGCGCTCGGCATCACTAGGATAGGGCAAGGACTGGTTGGCTCAGTGTCAGGATAATGTGGCTGAGTGGGATATCAGGTCATGGTGCTGGCGGCTTGGTCTTCCAATGGGGCAGCACTATAAAAGGTCACCATGAGTGCGCACTGTCACAAGTCGGTACCCATCCTGATATGATCTTAGATGTTGCTAGGACGTAAAACAACAACAAACAAATCCCCATCCTTTTATTGCCGAGCGCATTGGTTGATAAAGCAGGGGAATTTGCAATCACAGACGGTCGGCCTTCTTCATTCCGCAAGAAACAATCCGAGGACACTTCTTCTGAAGTATATCAAATCAAAATTGATGAATGGGACAGGCATCGAAACTATAAGTTGCAATGCATTGCCCTAGGCATTGAACAACATCAAGAGCATCGTAATGGGTGCCATTTGAAACATAGGCATATATATATGAATGTGAGTAATAACATTCACCGAATACAGACCACCAACTTTGTGCCATGAATGTGGCTCTTGCTTGCTGCCATCTATCATTAATTACTCTTTATCAGAGACGCAACTAACATAGTTTGGGTCAAATGTGCTGAGAGTGCTGACATCCCATATGGCAGGCTGTGCATTCAAGAAGCTGCCGCGTAAAACCAATGACTTACAAGATTTATACTTGTCGCTTCCTAGGCAGGCGCTCGGCATTATTACGATAGGGCAAAGACTGGTTGGCTCAGTGTCATGATAATGTGACTGAGTGGGATACCAGGTCATGGTGCTGGCGGCTTAGTATCCCAGTGGGGCAGCACTATAAAGGCATCATGACTGCGCACTGTCACAAGTCGGTACCCATCCTCATATGACATTAGATGTTGCTAGGACTTAAAACTACAATAAACAAACAAAGATAGCCTGATACATGGCATTTCTAGCATAGGGCAAGGAGTAGTGGAATTAGGAAGACCAATTTTCGGTGGTTGAAATTTCCTCCGCTTAATTTCGGTGCAGGTCTTGTTCACAGAGTTGGCTAATAACCGCTTAATTTCGGTGCAGGTCTTGTTCACAGAGTTGGCTAATAACCACTTAATTTCGGTGCCGGTCTTGTTCACAGATTTGGCTAATAATCGCTTAATTTCAGTGCAGATCTTGTTCACAGAGTTGGCTAATAACCACTTAATTTCGGTGCAGGTCTTGTTCACAGAGTTGGCTAATAACCGCTTAATTTCGGTGCAGTTCTTGTTCACAGAGTTGGCTAATAACCACTTAATTTCAGTCCAGGTACTGTTTACAGAGCTGGCTAATAACCACTTAATTTTGCTGCAGGTCTTGTTCACACAGAGTTGGCTAATAACCACTTAATTTCGCTGCAGGTCTTTTTCACAGAGTTGGCTAATAACCACTTAATTTCGGTACAGGTCTTGTTCACAGAGTTGGCTAATAACCGCTTAATTTCGGTGCAGGTCTTGTTCACAGAGTTGGCTAATAACCTGGATGGCTTGTGGGAGGACTCCGGCTAAACCAATTGCAGGCCAACTGCATTTAATTTGCAGCGTCGTTTCCCGTGCGGAAGGTTCAAAACTTCTTTCAAGTCCCAGCCAAGTCCCTGCCACCAATGAATCACAAAATTTATACTTTTATTTTAAATGGCCAAACTTTAGAGATTTTTAAATTTCAAAACATGCAAAATTAAGTGTAGGGTTGCAAAAACTCTTACCCCTAGGCTTCTGCAGGAAGAGGTTCTATTACATTGCCTAGGTATTCCCTTATATGTAACAACGCGTGGTTGTTAAGCACACTACTATCCAAGGATGACATTTAGAATCACATCTAAATAATCGCTTTGGTTTGGAAAATTTGATGTTTTCATAGGACTATCAGGGATGAAAGACGTCCACGATTTCGTGAATGTCTGGGATTTTTCAATCCCGCAGCACGATCCATGCTGCAGACGCCGCTGCGCTATCAGCGTATACTTACTAGTAATACATGCTTCAAACACCACAGCACTATCAGCGTGAACCAATATATTTCAAACCGGACTTCCGGGAATTTTCCACGATTCCCTGATAATGCTAAACCTATCGGAGTATATCCGCATTTCCGCTTTTTTTCACGGAGACCACTTTCATCCCTGGACTATGCAGCATTAACATAATCTGAAATGATCGACTATCGAGACCAGTCATACATGTTGTATAATTCATTAAAACATTAAATCTGCCAATTGTATCAAACAAATTAATCAGGATACAATGGATATGGACAGGAGGGAAGGTGGTGGGGGGCGGAGTTGTGGGGGAGTTGTGGGGGAGTTGTGGGGGAGTTGTGGGGGTGGTGGTGGAATTCCCAGCTGGTTCCGCAAATTATTCAGGAACCCACGGCGCAATGCAATCTGGGACTGAGGCAGCAGCTCCACCTGCTGGCTCGTGTCCATACCACAACTCTGCTAACTAGTTTTCAGACCACAGTCATCCCGTGTAGACCCTTTTCAATCGACTCGTGCGCATGGTAAGCAGCCATAGCTTCCTGATTAATTAATTAAATAATTAAATCAGATCTCTAGAAGTTTGGTGTAAAAAAGCTTATCGGTCACAGATAGGTTGTTTATTGTGGGACCTTGAACTTCCTCACCACCCTATGATCGGCATATTCGACTGGGAAAGATGTTGGTATTCTTTAAGACTACCAACTTGCAATTTGGTTTGTTGAGGTCTTCAGGCCCTAGCTACTTTTCAGGCCCTAGCTACTTTTCAGGTCATATCAGGACGGGTACCGACTTGTGATAGTGCGCAGTCATGGCAACTTTATAGTGTTCCATCACAAGGTCACCAGGTCACCAGTACCACGACTTGATATCCCACTTAGTCAGATTATCCTGATGCTGATCTAACCAGTCCTTGCCCTATCCTAGTGATGCGCGACAAGGAAGGAAGAGGGGGCGAGATTGGAAGAAAGCACATTTATTGGGTGCTCATATATACAGGATGGTACAGGTTAATGTCAGGATAATGCAGGATAACAGGTTAATGCAGGTAATAAAAGGTATATGTACATGATAATGCAGGTCAAAGGTTAAATGTAATGAGCTCAGAGGGAGCCTAAGAACTAGGAGAGTCTGGAAGTTGCGCCGAGGAGCCCTCCACCCTAGGAAGAGGGAGGTTTTAGGAAAGGGTGAGTGGGTGGAGAAAAAAGGTCGGAGATGCAGCGTCTAGGGAGGCTGGAGGGTGAGTGGCTGGAGGCGGCCAAGCGGGCAGGCTATAAGGGAGAAAAGGGCGGGAAGTGACGCAACCGTCAACGGCTGGAGGAGGAGGGGGGGGGGGGGGGGCCCTCCTTCCCTGCCTCGCATCAAACGCAATGCAAGCATTACGACCAATGCCGAGAGACAGGCACATGGGGTGCCATTGGGCTTCCTTGTCGGCTGGGAAACCCGAGTGGGTCTATGCCTTGCAGAAGGCGAGGTTGAATAGTTCATTCGCAAAAACCGACAAATACCATTCGTGCCAAAAAGAAATTATGACCACCAGGGCCACGTTCAGAGTACGCCTCTGAGACGGCTCTGTGATGTCTTTTTGGCCAGGTTGCGTTCAGGGTGCACCTCAGAGTTGACTCTGAGACGCAACACTTTTCAGATACGAGGCAAAAGGCACCTCCAAAATGGCCTTTCATTTCAGTGGCTTCAGCCAATCAGAGTTGGTCTTTTCATTTGCAAATGGCTGCGCCCTATGGAGGCCACCATTTTTTAGGCAACCTACGCCGATCAGACTAGCGCATCATCTGGAATTTCTCCGAGCACCTCCGAGGCGCACCCTGAATGCGGCCCAGGTTTAAGATAAAGCTGCTATCATTCCGATTATCAAATCCTTTTTGTAGCAGAAACCAATACGATTCAGTATTATGCACTACTACCTAAGAAACTGATATAGTTTACCCATAAAGCACAACAGAAAATTCTATTTTACAGTGAATAGCTAAAATGGATTTGTCAGTGTTTGTGCCTGAAGTCTTCACTTGCTTCCCTGGCTTCACTTCTCTATTTTACGCTTCACAAGATCAACAGACATCAAAACGTTTTACGCTTCACAAGATCAACAGCCATCAAAATGGCAAGGTCTACCCGCAGATTATCTCATTCTCAGTGGTGTGAAAGTATGACGTCTCAACACTTTGACTTCTGGATACTGAATGCTTTATTCGCCATCCAGGAACCTGGACTGCCAGCACCGTGTGCCTCTGATGTCATCTCATTTACATATTCCTTTGTTCTCTGCTCATGCCTGGATGTCTTTTACGCATATATTACATCCCTCCGTCACAAGTAATTTTTAGATGTCATAGTCTTTGATCATGTTTAGCCAATGTCCACATGTACCCAGTCACTCATGTCCTTTGGGTTATTGCCTGGCTACATAGGCTCCCTATGACATAATGTGAACTTTGAAATAAACAATGAACGTATTTTCTGAAAATAATTCTTAATGCTAACATGCACATAGTTTTAGTGTGTCATTACGGCTGGCAGCTGTCTAACCTTTAGAGGTCTATCCTGTCCACAAGCCTAATCACTCGACCTGACCTAGTTAGATTAGCTGCGTCGTTTACATCCCTCTGCCTTATAGGCATGTTCTGTGCCCGTCTGACTGGTTGGGGCTGAATGGCCTCCAGTGCCCTTATGATTTGTATTCTGTTTCTATACATGTTACCGACTCATTCCGAATTTAGTATTCTTTTCCTGAAACTCCTGTATGCCCCAAAATCACCCCTTTTTTCCATTCCCCCACATGGTTTTTGTATTTGACATTACCACCAGTTCTCAATGGCGTGTGTGTTTTGCCACACTTTGTGTCGTAAAAACTTGTTTGACTCTTTTGACATTTCATCATTTGTGATTTCTTTGGATTTAGTGTTTTGTGTATTAAATTATCTTCAGACTTAGGCAGTCTTCCTCTTAGCCTCCTGCTCAGGAGCAACTGAGCTGGAGATGCATTAAGCATGGGAGAGGGAGTATTCCTATAGTTGAGCAATGCCAGCTGAAAATCTGTTTCCGTGTCTAAACACTTTTTTAGCATATTTTTGATTGTTTGGAGAAATCTTTAAATTTGGCCATTACTGCAGGGATACTGGGGACTTGAGTATGTGGCTATGAACCCATGATGTTGTGCAAATTTGTTGTATTCATGGCTCTTAAACTGCGGACCATTGTCCAAAATTACCTGGCTTGGGATACCATGCCTTGTATAGTTATCCTTCATAGCTTCGATCACTGTGGCGGATGATGTATCCTTCAAAGAAGTGACTTCTGGGTATTTAGTGTAATAATCTACCATTATTATGTAGTTCTTGTGATTTATTTAGAATAGATCTGCACCTATCTTTTCATAAGGCTGACATGCTATTGGGTGACTTATAAGTGGTTCGTTATGTAAACTTTTCCGATTATTTTAGCATGTGTCACAATGACTGACTTTTTCCTCATTTGTTTATTGATGTTGGGCCAGAACATGCAGTCACATGCTAGCTGCTTGGCCTTACTGATACCTAAGTGCGTCTCGTGCAATGCTTCAATCATTTCACCATGGAGCTTTGGAGGTACTATGACATGGTTGCCCTTCATTACCAAGTTGTTTTCTACTGTGAGTTTGTCTTTTTATGGAATGTACTGCCGTAGACATGTGTTATTAACATGGACATGGATATGTGGTATTCATACTCGTTGATGATTTTACTTAACAGACTGGACCATTGCATGTCCACTGCAGCAATGCTGCGTGTGTCATCAAATAGGTCAGCATGACCTAATTCAGCACTGCGCATTGGACAGTGTGTCTGCAAAGAGCATTAAGGACCCCTTAACATTGCATAGCTGTATGTTGTAATTTTGCAATTGCATTCACATTCTTTGCATGCGCATTGCCAGCTTATCTATCGGCTTCTGCATGACGGCCATTAATGGTTTATTACTGGTTTGAATTTGAACTTCTTTGCCAAAGATATAGTCATGAAACCTCTGGCAGCCAAAATATATTGCGAGCATTTCTTTTTCGATAGTGGCATAGCCACACTGCGCTGAATCTAGTGCACACGATTGGCTTGTTATCCCGCATGATAACAGCACCTAGACCTGACTGACAAGCGTCTACTTGAATGACAATTGGCTTAGCTACATCATAAAATCACAATACAGGAGCAGTTCTCAATTTTTCTTTGAGTTTGTCATATGTGACTTGCTGTTCGTTTTGCCAGTGCCACGCAACATCCTTACCAAGGAGCATGCATAGTGGTTTTGCGATCTTGGACATGTTTGGTATGAACTTGTGAACATGGCCAGGAACCTCTGCACCCCTTGCTTGTCACGCGGCTCTGAGATGTCTACAATCGCCTGTATTCTGTCTGGATCTGGTTTTACACCTTGTTGTGTAATTGATGACCTACATATTTCACTGTTGTTTTGCATATCAAAGATTTTGAATCATTTAATTTTAGATCTACCAACCTGGCTCAGTCAAGCACTGCTTTCAGTCTGTCGTTTTGTTCCTCAATGGTTGACCCATATACCAGAATGTTGTCTGTCAGTATACCTATCCCGTGTATATCGCCCATGAGATGGTGCATTTCCTGAATGAAAATGTCTCCTGCTGGTTTGATGCCAAATGGTAGACGGATATACCTGTATCGGCCCCATGGAGTATTAAATGTGCACAACAGTGAACTTTGGTAGTGTAGTTCGTTTTGCCAATACCCTGCCATGGCGTCTCAAACTGAGGATTATTACACATTCACCGTTTTGGTGATAATTTTATCAATAGTTTTAATTGGGAATGGTCCTCTTTTGATGGCTTTGTTCAATTTTGTAGGATCCAGGCAGATTCTTATCTTGTTAGGTTTTTTAACAATGGTCATGGAATTCACCCATTCAGGTGGCTTCTTTTGTTCGACAATAACACCCATTTTTACCATGTGTTTTAGTTTGCCATGCACCTTATTTTGTATTGCATACAGAAGTCTCCTTGGTGGGTCGACAACAGGTTGTACGGATTTGTCAATATGTATGACAGCATTGAAAAACATCTTTATATTTGCTTACCAGAGCGTCGGCGTGCATGCTTTGGACATTGTTGAGGGTGGAAATGTTTGTCGGCATGCTAGAGTTCACCTCATCAACCCGTGCCAACAGGTTCAACACAACACAAGCCTGTTTAGCCAAAATAGGTTGCCAGTCCCGCACCACTTGGAATACAAAGTCTCTGCTGTCGATCTCGACCAAACCCTCACCATCACCGATGCCCAAGAATGTCATGAGCGAACACCTGGTGTTCATCAGTCGGACCGATGCGATCCTGTCAAAGATATTCCTCGGAAGAACGTTTGCCTCTGAACCTGTGTCGAGATTGAACTTGACTGGATGACCGTTCACTTGGCAGAGCTTGGTGTCTTGTTCGGTGTTGTGCTCGATAACACCAACAAATAGATCCGTCGTCAACACATTGACTTTCGCCGGATGTGGGTCTTGTTCGACGTTGTGAGGGTCGGGTTCTTCCATGGTCAACTCATCAATACTGCCAAGTTTGCTCCAGCAAACCTTCCCAAAGTGCCCAACCTTCTTGCAGGCAACACAAATCTTGCCCTTCGCCGGACAAAATCCATGTTGGTGTTCATAATCACAGGTTTGACATTGAATCTTGAATTTGCTTGCACCAGTGGTGTCTCTAGCCTTCCAAGATGGCGATTACATGTGTGCACCAGTATGTGCATTTGCATATCTGTTCAGACCATCAGTTTCTTTTACCTCCACTTCTGATTTTTTTTCTTCTAACAGGTCAGCACTAAATTGAATGCACTTTTCGAGTGTGAGATCGGCTGTTTGAAGCATCTTGTTTCTCAATGTCATGTTCTTGACACCAGCAACCAAGCGATCATGCAACAGCGATTCTTCAATTGGTCCATATTTACAATCTTTCACTCTGTCCCTGAGTGCCATGATATATGTTGACATATTTTCGCTGGTTTGATTATGTGAGTTGAAATGGTAATGTGATATTATTAAATTTGATTTACCGGCACATTATGCTTGAAATGCCTCTGTTAATGGCCCGATCTTGTCCTGCTTGGCAAGTGTGATGGCCATGTTGGCGAAAAGTTTCTGGGCTTCTTCACCCTCGATGTGAAGTAAGATACACCATTGCACTCGTTCTGTTTACGTAACAACTCCTGAACCGTTGCATATATATTATATACTCTGATCCATGTTTTCCAGTTTGATCGTGCATTGTTGCAGAGGATCAACTGACCTGGTGGTCTGAGGCCTGGCAGTGTGTTTGCAGGCAGCATTGTCCTTATCAAACACCATGTGAAAGACGACGTCTGAACACTTTGACTTCTGGATACTTAATGCTTTATTCGCTGTCCAGGGACATGAACCGCCAGCACTCTGTGCCTCTGACGTAATCTGATCTACATATTCCTTTGTTCTCTCCTCATGCCTGGATGTCTTTTACGCATATATTACAAGTGGTGATCGTTGCATGATGTGAGGAGTTGATAGATCGTGTAGGTAGGACATCACAGGGGCGGTGAGTGCAGCCATAATAAGCTTGTTTTATTTAACGACGCCTGTAGAGCACATAGATTTTTATCACCGGCTATTGGGCGTCAAACATATGGTCATTCTCACATATTTCTTTGGAGTAAACCCGCTAGCGCCAGATAGGCTATTCCTTCTGATAAGCAGCAAATGGTCTTTTATAATGAGACTGTCTCCAAAGGTGCTTAGCAATATGGGACAAAACTTTGTCCATTGTAACAATCAACATACTAACTGGTTATGGATTTGCTCAGGATAAACTGATCTGTTTATTACATGATGTTTCATAATCCCAATAGAATACATATTGATTTGAAGCAAATGTCCTTGTGTTTTCAATGTAACCGTTTTTGTGCTGTTTTGTGTCAATCGTTACAATGGAAAAAAAAGAAGAAGAGTTATCACCTTTTGAGACAGGTTCATATGCACTTTCCCACAGACAGGACAGCACATACCACAGCCTTTGATGAACCAGTTGTGGACCATTGGTTGGGACAGAAAATAGCTCAGGCAGTAGAGTGTCCACCTGTAAAGGTGTCGGTCATCCTATCGATCCTGCTGACTGGACCCACTTGCAGTTTGTGCTATGTCCGGCTCCCCTTGAGTGGAACCAGTGGTGGTAGGGGCTCCCGCTGGTGGGCGTGGCGTTGGGAGTCCAGCTGAAGCGTCATCTCTGCTGAAGTGTGGTGTTCTCTGTGGCGGAGTGGTTAGAGTGCCTCACTTTTTTCTAGGTTTGACTCCTAATCTGAAGGTTGGTGGTTCGATTCCCCGTGCCCCCCCCCCCCCTCTGCCAATTTGGATTTCCACCGCTGTGTATAACTTACAGCGTCATCAAAGGCCAGTTGCTCTCATACCATGTCTATGTGGTGTGGGAGGTTAAAAATCCCTTGGGTCGGTAAAAGTGTAGGCTCGGGCTTTCTATCGACAAACTGTCTAATGGTGAAAACAAGCCTATTCAGGCTTATCCATGATAGGCAGTATAAATCTTCAACAACAACAAATATGTGGAAGGACCAGACTTGGTGCCCAAAGCAGTTAAGATACAAGATTCACCCCGTGAGTAGGGGTGCAAACCAACCCTATGTAAAAGCTGTCGAAAATGCGGGTCAAAGAATTGAGAGCCTAATTTCACAATCTAAGAAGCAACAATTATTCTTTACATATGTCTTATTGATAGCCCGCTACCTTTGAGTTTAAAAATATAATATAATATCTAGTTTAATGCAATTTAAAAGTGAAATCGACGGCGTTCTTCGGCCGCCATCTTGTCTGTTTGCATTCTCTCCCATTTCACCAACTCTGTGCCTACATGGGTAGCCATTTGATACTGGAGCCACAGTTTCTAGGTCATGTTCCATGCTAACGCTATTTTCGCCCGTATTTATATAAGGCTGGTCTTCACCCGTGTACTACAAGTACCGGGTGAATCTTGTATCTAAGGCTTCCCATGTGGAAAGTCAAGAGTTCGAATCCAAGCCGAAGCAAACTGATGACTTATAGAATTGATACTTGTCACTACCTAGCCTGGTGCTCGGCATTAATAGGATATGGCAAGGACTGGTGGTTTGCACAGTGTCAGGATAATGTGACTGTGTGGGATGTTGTATCATGTTGCCGGCAGTCTGGTCTCCCAGTGGGGAAGCACTATAAAGTCACCACGAGTGCGCACTGTCACAAGTGGGTACCCGCCCCTTCTATATGGCAAGAAATGCTTGATGAGAGCGCCAGTATCTTGGTTAGATCAAAGACCCTATAATACTAAGACGGCTCACTCCCTATCTCTCCCATGGTAATGTAAATTTTGCAGTGCCACCTTGTCGTGGGTTTGATCAGCCCGGCTGCTGGTTGGTGTTTGACAGGTAAACACATACAATTATATTATACATGAGATAGGTAAGTATGAATACGCATCAATATTAAATTGCTACGAACAAATACACATCATCATCAGCATCATCATCATCATCATCACCATCATCACACATCTTTCACATTAAAATATACATTTATACATATAATATAGCATGTTTAACCAAGAGAACAGCCAGCGACCCAAGTGGTGGGTTTGATCATTTTGATTACACAGTACAGGTTGAGTGAGCCGTCTTAGTAATATAGGGTCTTTGGTTAGATATAGAGATTCAATTCTAGATGGTTGTTTTGGTTTTGGGGGTTTGATGCTTCATCGGTGGGACTATGCACCTTTAAGTGTGTTTTGCTGCATAGAACGGAACAACAGTAAGTGAACCGGCCGTCCGCTATCCATGTGAAAATCTCCTCAGTACTTCCGGACGGCCGGCCAGGGCAGGTAGCAGTTATCTTGCGCCACTACCTCCTGGTGACATGACAGTCCTGCCAGAGCCACAGTGGCCGAATGAGTTACAGCGTCCGTCTCCCGTGTTGGTAGACCATGGGACCGTGGGTTCGAACACTGGTCGAGTCAAACCAATGACTTAAAAATGTATACTTGTCGCTTCCTAGCCTGGCACTCTGCATTATTAGGATAGGGCAAGGACTGGTTAGCTCAGTGTCAGGATAATGTGAGTGAGTGGGATATCAGGTCATGTTGCTGGTGGCCTGGTCTCCCAGTGGGGCAGCACCATAAAGTCGCCATGAGTGCGCATGGTCAAAAGTCGGTACCCGTCCTGATGACCTTAAATGTTGCTAGGACGTAAAACAACAAACAAACAAACCAGAGCCGCAGCCAGGAAGCCCTGCTGGGTTTCAAGGCGCTTCAGGCCGAGCATACACTGCTCGCGTGTTGCATCGTCATTTTGTATTGCCTTCGCCTCATCGCCCCGCTGCACCAGATAATAAGGAAAGATCTATGTTGAAGAAATACCTTTTTTGCGACGGTGAGTTTTGATGTCCGCCACGGCGATGATCATCCGAACAGCCTCCTCGTCTAATATGCCGGGACTCGGCCGTCTGAACCCCAAACATTACTAGTCTCCACAGGTGTGTTCTGACAACTGTCTGTCAGTTCCCACCTGTCGTTACTCTCAACAACTCATAAGAAATAAAGGAAGACAAGTCGTGCAAGATTGACAGCGAAGACGTTGTGCTTTATTGGCATCAAACCCTATTCACCTACTGGCAACCTATCACCCTGACTCCTTACCAACAGCCCACACAGATCTGCATGACTCTTGCTTGTGTATATCAGAATCAGTGCCTACAGCGCATTGAACCTGAGTCCGATGGTTGTTGCGCACAGCTCAGTGCCCTTGGAATATATGCTGCTCGTTTGAGTGTAGAAAGTGGAGTGTCTCTTGCTAGAGAGTCTGGCCAAGAGTGATTCTCCCAGAGTGTTTCATCTTGGGTCTGTGAGTCAGGTATAAGGAATGCAGGTGACTGGGCTCACACAGCTAGCCAATCAGACACTCTCTACAGCCTGGGTGGGCAATGCCCTAATAGGGGGCAGCTATCACTCAACCCCAGCTGCAGGGGGTGTACATAATGTATGCAGGATGGCTGGGTATGCTTGTCCATCAGTCCTGTGGTAACAGGTAGTTGCAGACAGTTACAACAAACATATATCAATGCTTCTCTCCCCCAATGCACTCTTTCTGGTGCATGAAGGGAACATTTAAATAATTATTAACTGTCTCTTAAGATGAACATCACATCAAAATTTTGGTCACTATATTTTATCACATTTCCACATAGGCTCTTATGTCACAAAGTGAGTGGGGCACCAATTGCTTCTCTGTTACATACTCCTGGTCCCCACTCCGTCGCCCGAGAATAATAATGTTCTTTGCCAATATATAAATCCAAACCGAAAATCAGTACAACTGGATGCTCTCGGGTGGGGAGGGGTGGTGGACTGTTGTGCGCAGTTGTGCTGCTCTGCACAGTTATGGTTTGAGTGGCAGGGCGGTGAGGGAGTTTCACTGTCCCAATAGTTCTTTTCTACTGTGTCCGTCATAGTCCTTCCTGCTCTCCACTGGTCTCTGGCTGTAGGAGTGGGCCGGGGTTGGAGAACGTGGGAAGAGGCTCCATGTGTGGGCCGGCGGGCAATTGGGGGCATACCACCCACTGGCGTGGTGTATCAGAGCCATGGGCATGGTCAGAGTGTTGTTAAAGCAGTTGTTGCCTTCGCGAGCGCTTTCCCTTGTTTTTCAACGCGCTGTTCCATGCGTACCCACCGGTGCTTCATTGCCAGCATGGATGCCTGCATCTGGGTGAATAACTCCACCTGCTGTGTCTTTGTGGGGCTTTGCATTTGACGGCCGGAGTTTTCCTTGTGGTTGGCACTGGTCATGTGTCGCTCTCGGGGTCACCACCATCTTGCGTGTGGTTTGCATCAGACCCATCTAGGTCAGGCATTGTTTTGCCGTCCAGCGCTGAGATGATCATCCACACCGCTTCCTCGCATGCCGTGTGCAGGCTGCGGCAGGTGTTCCCGTCATCTGGATGGTGGAGTTGATGGCCGGCGATGGTGGTGTTGATGGCAGGCTCCGTATGTGGGCTGGCCGGCGACAGGGGGGCATACCGCCTACTGGTGTGACGTGTCAGAGGCATGGGTGGCTTGGTTGGTGTGGGTGGTGAGGCCCCGCGCTACACCGTGGTGGCAGCCGTTAAAGTGGCTGTCACCTTCACGAATGCTTTCCCTTGTTTTTCTACATGCTGTTCCATGCATACCCAGCGCTGCTTCATTGCCAGCATGGATGCCTGCATCTGGGTGAATAACTCCACCTGCTGTGCCTTTGTGGGGGCCTTGTGTTTGACAGCGGCAGTTTTCCTTATGGTTGGCACCAGTGACGCGTCGCTCTCTGGGTCACCGCCATCTTGATTGTGGGTTGCATCAGATCCATCTAGGTCAGGCATCGGGAGGGCTTTTTTCGGCTACCTCCTGACGGGCATAGCCCATGTTTGCATTGTTTGTCATACTCCTGCTGTCTCCTGATGGTGGTAGTAGCCCCTGTTTGCATTGTTTGTTATACTCTGCGCATCTCTGATATTTTGTACAAACTTTTCACTTTGTTTCGTGTCATGGTTGCTTTTGTGATGTGGGGGTATGCTGTGTGATGTGGTTGGAAACGAGAAGCTTTTAGGTCGTATATGTCCAGAGCTGCTCCGCCGAATGAGGGTCTATGGGGCACCCAGTCTGCTAGTTGATGTGAGGGTGTGTGGTGTTCCCTCCAGGGTGGCGTGTCAACTCCCCCCACCGAATCAACCACAATTCGGAAATTGTAGATATTATCTTTTAACATGGGTAATTCACACACAGAGACTGGACAGCCGACACCATTCACAATATGATAGTGTGCCCCCACGTTGTGGATCCTGCCCCAATTAACCACCCAGCGGCCACCAACACTCCGGTGGTGCCACCTTGAGGAACCTGGGTCCTTACCCATATGCTCGATAGGTGGCGAAACAATATCAATTTCTCACCATTTCGGTAACGTGACCCAATGGCTGTTTAAACTCCACCCACCCGTTGCAGCTGCCGCCTTCTTCGCATCATCTACCTTTCTTCACCCACCCACTCACCCACACCATTAGATAAAACTTGACTCTATAGGGTTGAGGGTTCGAATCCCACCCGATCCATTCATCAGCAGTGGGCCCGAAGAAGCAGAATGATGGCGGTTCCGGTTCCAATGACTCATACCTGTACCAATGACATAACTGATCAAATCAAGGCCTTTTTACCAAATGCTGTCTGGTGTTGTGAATTATGCACCCATTCGGCCATCCCGTCTGGTTGTCGACCCGAGATGGGTGTTTCACGTGGGATGGGCGACAGTGGTGGGCGAGGGTAGAATTGTCAGCCCCCCCCCCGCCCCCCTCCCAATGCAGCGAATCATATGCAATGCTATCCATTATGCCCAAATTCATCGAGATAAACACAAATCGACACTGAGTGGAATATTGTTTTAAAGCTGCATAGTCCAATGAAACATAAACTTTTCCGAACCAAAACAATTATCTAGAATTGATTTTACATCTATCTTAGATACTGCTGCACTTATTAAGCATTTGTCACCACATAAAAGGGAAAACTTAGAAAATTTAATCGGACCTGTTACTGCTAAAACCTATGGTGTCAGAGTGTTGGTGTGCCTGCCAAAATTAATTTGACATGTTTGCACTTCAAATATCTCAAAACTTAACCATTTAAAATAAGTTACTTCAAACTAAAGCAAGGTAGATTGTAACAATCAATTTAATGTATTTATCTAACAATCTATTTATCTTACATCATTCGTCAGAGTTCAATATACCGTACATTGTTGGAAGGGAAGGTGAATGGCAGCAGAGGGAGAGGGAGACCAAGAACATCATGGTTTACAAATATTTCACAGTGGACAGCCTTGAATTATTCACAGTCTATCAGAACAGCACACCATCGGGTCAAGTGGAGAACCACTGCATCCAACCCTCGACTAGAGGACGGAACTATTGATTGATTGATGATCTAACAAAATAACTCACACAAAACCATCGGATTATGCAACTTTAAGAGAATTGTGAAACGTCTACAGCTGTTACAATGGGGGATCGGTTGAATGAGATGTTGTTTATTTCTTTCTATACGTACAGTGAATGCCTATGCAGGTTAATCACATTGATTGTCAGTCTACCACGTTGAATAGCAGTGGTAGTCTGCATGTGAAAGGTTACAACAGGGTCACGTAACAGGATTTGAATACTGAACGCGGCCTACATTGCACTGCACTGTACGACCAGAGTAAACTTCATTCCACTTCATTGTATGATGCATTATGTACAGTCATTTAATTACTCACACTGCATCACTACAGGATGTGTCATAGCATGATGAGTTATGTACATCCTGATCATTACTCCCACTGCAACACTACAGGCTTTGTTTCCTCCATTGCATGATGAGTTATGTTATGTACAGCCATCTACTTACTCACCCTGCAACGTTACAGGTTTGGCATAGCATGCTGAGTTATGTACATCGTGTTCATTACTCACACTCCAACACTACATGCTTTGTATCCTCCATTGTATGCTGAGTTATGTACAGTCATTTAATTACTCACACTGCATCACTACAGGATGTGTCATAGCATGATGAGTTATGTACATCCTGTTCATTACTCCCAGTGCAACACTACATGTTTTGTATCCTCCATTGTATGATGAGTTATGTGCAGTCAGTTAATTACTCACACTGCATCACTACATGCTTTGTCATATCATGATGATGTATGTACATCGTGTTCATTACTCACACTGCAACCCTACAGGTTTTGTATCCTCCATTGTATGATAAGGTATGTACAGTCATATCCTTACTCACTCTGCAACAGTACATGATTTGCCATATCCTGATTAGTTATGTACATCATGTTCATTACTCACACTGCAACACTACAGGTTGTGTATCCTCCATTGAATGATGCACTATGTACAGTCATTTAATTACTCACACTGCATCACAACAGGATTTATCATAGCATGATGAGTCATGTACATCCTGTTCATTAATCAAACTGCATCACTACAGGCTTTGTGTCCTCCGTTGTATGATGAGTTATGTACAGTCAGTTAATTACTCACACTGCACTAATGAGTTAGAGAATCCGTCTCCCGTGTTGGTAGATCATGGGGTCGTGGGTTCGAACCTTGGTCGAGTCAAACCAATGACGTACAAATTGATACTTGTCGCTTCCTAGCCTGGCGCTCGGCATTATTAGGATAGGAAAAGGACTGGTTTGTTCAGTGTCCGGATAATGTGACTGGGTCGGATATCAGGTGATGGTGCTGGCGGCCTGGTCTTCCAGTGGGGCAGCACTATAAAGTCGCCATGAGTGCCCACTGTCACAAGTCGGTACCCGTCCTGATATGACCTTAGATGTTGCTAGGACGTAAAACAACAACAAACAAACAAACTACAGGCTTTGTCATATCATGATGTACATACTGTTTATTACTCACACTGCAACACTACATGCTTTGTATCCTCCATTGTATGATGCATTATGTACATTCAGGTTATTACTCACACTGCATCACTACAGGATGTGTCATATCATGATGAGTTATGTACATCATGTTCATTACTCACACTGCAACACTACAGGCTTTGTATCCTCCATTGTATGATGCATTATGTACATTCAGGTAATTACTCACACTGCATCACTACAGGATGTGTCATATCATGATGAGTTATGTACATCATGTTCATTACTCACACTGCAACACTACAGGCTTTGTCATAGCATGATGAGGTGTGTACAGTCAATTCCTTACTCACACTGAACCACTACAGTATTTTTATCCCTGCAATGTCAGATCAGAATGAGTAATTTCACTCAAATACATGATAGGTTATTTACAGTCAGTTCATTACCTACCCTGCAAAAATAAGGTATTTGGTATTACTGACACTGCAATCCCAGTGTTTGTATTTGTGCTGTGCACGACCAGAGGGAGTTTCATTCCACTCCATTGTATGATGAGTTATGTACAGTGAGTTGATTACTCACACTGCTACATTAGAGTATTTGTATTTGGGTGTGCTTCACTTTATAACCAACCAGACCCTTGAACTCTTTAGGTTATTTTTGTGAGAGGTAGAATGTATGGGGTGGGTGTATGGGGTGGGAGGATGTGGTGGGGGGTGGGGGTGGGGAATGGGGTGGGGTGAGGGGTGGGGGGGGGGAATATGTTGATTCTGATTCTGATTATGGCTTTCAGTTCCAGCCCCCGTCCTGATATGACCTTAGATGTTGCTAGGACGCAACATAAACAAACAAACAAATCAGTTCCAGCAATATTATTAAAAAGGACATCGGATTATGAAACTCACACAATTATGTGTAATATAGTAGAACAGATTATATGAATATTAGTTATCGAATTCATTCATCAGCTCCTGTGTTAGATGACTTCGCTTGCTTGAGTGGCCTGGGAACTTTTGGTTTGCAGCCAGTTAGGCACCCCCCCACCCACCCCCCTTAATGAGCAAGTCACGTGTGAGTGCCCTCCCGGCTATCGGCACCATTTGCTGCGAAATATCCCTCAATCAAATCAGAAATGGTAGGCTGATAGTGTTTGGGCTGATTGTTGTTTGTTTGTTTGTTTGTTGTTGTTTTACGTCCTAGCAACATCTAAGGTCATATCAGGACGGGCTGATAGGGGCATTGTTTTCAACCATCATTGAGTGTGGTTTTTATTGAGTCATTGTTCTCACCCATCATTTATTGTCTTGGTGTTATTGAGTCATTGTTCTGAACCATCATGTATTGTCTTGGTGTTATTGAGTCATTGTTCTCAGCCATCATTGAGTGTCATGCTGTTTATTGAGTTATGGTTCCCAACCACCATTGATGGTATTGTTGTTTATTGAGTCATTGTTCTCAACCACCATTGATTGTCTTGTTGTTTATTGAGTCATTGTGCTCAACCATCATTGAGTGTCATGTTGTTTATTGAGTCATTGTTCTCAACCATCATTGAGTGTCTTGTTGTTTATTGAGTCATTGTGCTCAACCAGCATTGATTGTCTTGTAGTTTATTGAGTCATTGTTCTCAACCATCATTGATTGTCTTGTTGTTTATTGGGTCATTGTTCTCAACCATCATTGGGTGTCTTGTTGTTTATTGAGTTATGGTTCCCAACCACCATTGATGGTATTGTTGTTTATTGAGTCATTGTTCTCAACCATCATTGATTGTCTTGTTGTTTATTGAGTCATTGTGCTCAACCATCATTGATTGTTGTGGTGTTTATTGAGTCATTGTTCTCAACCATCAGTGATTGTCTTGTTGTTTATTGAGTCATTGTGCTCAACCATCATTGATTGTCTTGTTGCTTATTGAGATCCAACTAATATCACTGACATGGCGTTTAAGTCATAACTGTATTCTACGTAACCGGGTAATTCAGTTGAGGCTCAATGTACATCTTTGACTTCACACCAGAATTAATCAATCATTGTCATCACCATGCTCCTCAGCCTCCTTATCCTCCTCATCCTCAGTATCCTCATCACACAACATAAATTCTGCATTTGACATACATACATCTTCATTATTATACTATACGCATTTTAAACTTGATGGCAGTTTGAATGTTTACATCTATTGATAATTCAGGATTAATCAATTATTGTCACCATCATCTGTATCCTCATCATCATCATCCTTATACTCATCATCATCATTATCCTCATCATCATCCTTATCATGATCCTCATCCTTATCCTCATCCTCATCCTTATCCTCATCCTTATCATCATCATCTTCTTCTTCATCATCATCATCATCATCATCATCAGCACCAGCATCATCATCATCATCATCATTATCATCATCATCGGGGGTTCGCCCAAAGATAATACTGCATTTCAAATATACACATTGATTACTATACTCCACACATTTTAAACGTGATCGCAGTTTGTATGTTTACCTCTATTGATAATTCAGAATTCAATCAATTATGGTCATCATCATCATCATCATCATAATCACACATGCAGCCCGAAAATAGCACTGCATTTCAAACATACACATCTTGATTACGATATTCCAGACATTTAAAACTTGGTAGCACTTTGAATGTTTACATATAATGATATACTTGAACAATGCATTGCATTGCTTATTTGTCACGTGATATACTTTGATACATGGGCGTCAAATGACCTCAGATGTTAGCAGGACGTAAAACTCCAACAAACAAGTAATATGCTCGGTAGACTGACACTACGACCATTCAATTGTCTGAATTGTCTGAATTGTCTGAATTGTCCGAATTGTCTGAATTGTCTGAATTGTCTGAATTGTCCGAATTGTCTGAATTGTCCGAATTGTCCGAATTGTTTGAATTGTTCGAATGGTTTGAATTGTTTGAATTGTTCGAAATGTTTGAGGTGTTTGAGGTGTTTGAGGTGTTTGAGGTGTTTGAGGTGTTCAAATTGTTCAAATTGTTAGCATTGTTCGAGGTGTTCAAGGTGTTCAAATTGTTCGAATTGTTCGAAGTGTCTGAACTGTTATCTTTCTGTACAATGTTAAGGTTACACAATAGCCTTACTACACAGCTACATTGGACTACGACCACTGCCTCCCTAACAATGAGGTTAAGGGCCTCTACTCTTACATAGTCTGATATCACGGTTAAATATGGTGTAAATAATGGGGTTGAGTGCCGAGTTACAATAACCGCCCCAAAAGAAGACATCGAAGACTGGCTTCGGAACCGGAAGTCCGGTCAGCGATGACACCAGGTACGTCGAGAAGAAGGGGAACCAGCAGAAGACGAAGGTGGCCATTATGACCCCCAGGATGACCGTCAGCCTGCGTTCGCGGGCACGCACAATGCGCCCCTTCCGGGAATCCGGAAGCTGGTCCTTTTTCTTACAAGGGCTTTCCTTGATGAGCGGGATCTTGTGGTGCCGCTGCCCAAAGCAGCTGCAGAAAACCCCGTTTGGATGCCGGTGTCGCGGATGCCAGCGCCACAGGCGATACACTGTCACTGTTTCACGCTTCGCCTTTTTGGTCACTGTCGAGTTGAGCGCGCAGCACCCCGTTTCCAAGACCATGTGCGATTCCTGCGCTGCATTGATTCCACTGTCCGAAGATGCTTGTGGATGTCGCGACGTTGGAAGTTCGCTCGATGATGATGCATCAATCGCGACTTCCGGTGCGATTCCCGCACTTCCGGTTTCCGATGACGCGCTGTGAGTGTGAGGATCGACGTCGCGTGGAGATGTTGCTGGTGGATGTGTCCTTATTGGTGATGGTTGGGGGCAATTGCCGGCATTCTGCTCCAACACCCAGGATGTTGTCTCATCCGCCACACTTTTCTGCTCTGCCTCTTCATCTGACACCATAGGTGGCTCGTTGGGGTCGTTTGCTTCGGTGCCGACACAAATTCTGTGACTGCGATTATCGCCATCGTCCTCCTCTTGTGTGCGCTCATAGGCCACCAGGTCCATTTCCAGTTCCTCGAAGTCGTCGTCAGAGGGCGCGACTTGCAAGTCGCCATCTCGCTCATCCTCTCGATGGCGGATGATGCGACAGATCTCCTCCTTGTGCGGCTGATTGTGCGGAGAGTCAGCCGCGCTCGCGTCGTACCGGATTGAGTAGCGCCTGCGCATTTGATGGCGGACTGCGCGGTAGATCTGCACATAAACGGCCACCATCACGAAGAGCGGGATGAAGAAGGAGGCGAGAGTGGAGTAAACGACGTAGCCGACTTCGCTGCTCAGTACGCACAGTGGGAGGTTGTTTTTCATTGGCTGCGGCCGTTTCCAGCCGACTAAAGGCGGGAAGCAGACGAGCATTGCCAGCAACCAGACGACTGCGATCATCCACATGGCGCGCTGCTTCGTGCGCCACCCAGGATACGACATGGCGTGCGTGATGCACAGGTAGCGGTCGACGCTTATCAGACATAGATTCAAGATGGAGGCCGTGCAGAGGAGCACGTCGAACGCCAGCCATAGTTCACAGAGCACCATTCCGAAGCACCAGTAGCCAATGAGCTCATTGACGAGCGACAGTGGCATTATTAACAATCCAACGAATAAGTCGCTGAACGCAAGCGAGGCGATGAAGAGGTTCTGGATCGGGCGCTGGCGCCGGTTAATGACGACGAGGCCAACGACGATGGCGTTCCCGACGACGATGACGATGATGACGCCGATGACCAGTATTGAGATGATAACTATGTCGCTGAGAGTGTATTGTGTAAGCGGCATTTCAGTTGTCAGCGTCCCTTCAGTCGGGCTCACGTGGTACTCAGATCCATTCAGCGCCGAAGAGTCATCAATGGTGGCCGCCATCCTATCTGCAATCATGAAATGCAGATTGTCAGGCAGGCATTCAGCGAACAAACAAAACTGTTGCGCACAATGTTATTGGGTGTTTACCATGAAGTCATGCAATCTGTTCGCTTTCTTCAGTCAACTTTTTGTTGTCGTTGCAAGAAAGAAACAAGTACTGAACAGTGACATTATTGCCTTATGGATGAATTCGCATTGTCAGGATTCTGAAATCAATGCCCAGTGAATATCAGACGATAATCGGGGTAAGGGATCATAATTGATCTGCTGCGTAGAAAAGAATTACATCTGCTATGTACCTGAATCAAATAAGGACACATTGAACAAAGGCTGAATCATGTAATAACTATGCTATGTTACATTGATATCCAGTGTCCTGTGGCAACGCATAAAGTGTCTGATTCTATGTAACAAAACAACTAAAAAAACTGTCAATTGCTGATTTGTGTTAAACCATATATCTTGTATAAGTATGAAAATCACAGTGACTAATGTCTCCTAAAATAAGAACAAATCGGCCAAAGTCACTATTGTATAACTTTGACATAACTTGTCCTTTGACATAACTTGTCCTGTATCCACGCTGAGGCGTGGGCGAGCAGATGGCGTCACGAGCTCAGGTCATGAGGAACTAGTAGATGACCTAATGAGTAGGTGACCAGCCGATGACTTAGTGGCTGGGGAGTAGATGAATATTCCAGCTTATTATAATTGTATAATGGCTTATACAGCATATATATGATGTGAAATGCTTTCATGTGTATACATACCGAACCATATCTGATTCTAGATAATGCATTTTTTTCCCCGGCACATTAGTTGTTTAAGCAAGGGAAATTTCATTCATGGATGATTAGTCTTCCTCATTCCACTGCTCCTTGCCCTATCCTAGTAATGCCGAGTGCCTGGCTATGAAGTGATTTGCATCAATTTTCAAGTCATTGGTTTGACTCGACCAGGGTTCCAACCCACGATCCCACGATCTACCAACAAGGGAGATGCATGTTATAACTCATTCGGCCATCCCGTCTGGTTAATTTCAATTGCAGATTCAATGTATTTGACACTTTAATTTAAACTATTGTCATGGGGTGATGAAAATGGGAAATACTGCGCCTAGAGCGGGACTCGAACCCACATCTCTTTGCATTCCGGGCCAGTGTGCTAACCAGTACACCACCTAGGCTCCCTGATATCAACACACTCCCCACGCCTACCTGTCTATGTGGTTCCTTGCCTGAGAGGTCAGTGCAGACCACTACACTCGTCCCCCTGGAATTGTAAGTCTTGTAATGCTTACAATTACATACATACAGGCAATGCACTAACACATACATACACAGGGTAGGTTCAACAACTATACAGCGCAAAGCTTGTACAGGATCCTGATCACGGCAACCAGTGTCATGGGGGTGATGAAAATGGGAAATACTGCGCCTAGAGCGGGACTCGAACCCACATCTCTTTGCATTCCGGGCCAGTGTGCTAACCATTACACCACCTAGGCTCCCTGATATCAACACACTCCCCATGCCTACCTGTCTATGTGGTTACTTGCCTGATAGGTCAGTGCAGACCACTACAGTATCATTGGTTGCTCGGCTGGAAGATCAGCCCTTAGGGAAGCCATATCTTACTACATGTTTGGGTTTAAATAAAACTCAACTCAACTTAAAATAAGGACAACTATTGGTGATTTGGCTGTTCAGAACCCACTTGTCCCATCAACGCATCACTTCTGACATATTAAACATGGTGTCCACCAAGCTTCTTGCAGAATGTATCTATAGCCAGCACCAAATAAGGTCCAGTTAAAACTCTCTGTTGTTTGTTGAGAAACTAGCAGAATTGGAAGGATCGCTTCTTGTAGCGCACGTCTATAGCCAGCACCAAATAAGGTCCGGGAAAAACTGTCTGTTGTTTGTTGAGAAACTAGCAGAATTGGAAGGATCACTTCTTGCGGAACGTATATATAGCCAGCACCAAATATGATGGTTTGGTTAATACAGCCTGCTTTTTCTTCAGAAACTAGCAGAAAAGGAAGGATCACTTCTTGCAGCACACATATATACTATAACCAGCACCAAATAAGGTCGGGTTGAAACTTTTGGTTGTTTGTTGAGAAACTAGCAGAATTGGAAGGATCGCTTCTTGCAGCGCACATCTATAGCCAGCACCAAATAAGGTCAGGTTAAAACTGTCATTGTTTGTTGAGAAACTAAGCAGAATTGGAAGGATATCTTCTTGCAGCACACATCCATAGCCAGCACCAAATAAGTTCTGGATAAAATTGTCTGTTGTTTGTTGAGAAGCTAGAAGAATTGGAAGGATAGCTTCGTGCAGAGCGCATCTATAGCCAGCACCAAATAAGGTTAAAACTGCTTTCTGTTTGTTGGGAAATTAGCAGAAAGGGTTTGTTTTCATGGACACGGGTTGGGTTTCCCTGGTGATGACTGGCCACACATGTTCTAGAGTAGCGTATATGCCTGTAGTGGCTTTCTTCAAAGAAATATCTCAGAATGACCATATGTTTGACGTCCAATAGCCAATGATGAAAATCAATGCGCTTTTAGAGGTGTCGTTAAATATAACAAGCTTTCCAAACCTTGGGAAACTCCAGGTTCCTTGAGATTAAAATAATGCACATTTGCAGTCTTACTAACAGCTGCGTTACAATGCTAAGGCATGATAACTACCACACAAATGATATACGCCTAATAAATTATAGGGTGCAGTCAATTTGCACAATTATTTAATAAGTCTGGTCGGGTCAATTTTTCAGATGAAAGGCTCTGGCCATAGAAAAGACCCTATCCAAGCATGCCCTTTGGAATAGCCCCTTGATGAGCGGCAGCATGTGTCAGTGGCGACTAATTTTATAGCTTCCTCACTTCTGCCTTTTCTGTTACCATGGCGACCACAGGAAGTAAACGAGGACAAATCAAGCGCATAGTGTCGTGGTGGCAGCAGTCGGTATTACGCTCCTGTTGTACGCTGACAGCAAACTGCTCCCTTAGATGTTGCCAGGACGTAAAAGTCCAACAACCAACCAACCTCTCCGTACTAGGCGGTTTGGGCGAATGAGTTGTGCGTCCGTCTCCCGTTTTGGTAGATCGTGGGATTCAAACCCACGCATTCAAATACTGATCGAGTTAAATGACCGACTTCCAAGCATGGCGCTGGACATTATTAGAATAGGGCAAGGACTGGTTGGTTTACTGTCAGGATAATGTGACTGAGTGGGATATCTGGGCATGGTGCTGCCAGGCTGGTCTCTCCGTGGGGCAGCACTATAAAGTTGCCATGAGTGCGCACTGTCACGAGTCGATACGTGTCCTGCAATTACGTTATGCTTCCAGGATGTAAAACTTCAACCAGCCAACCAGCCAACCAGCCAACCAGCCAACCAGCCGACCAGCCAACCAGCCAACCAGCCAACCAGCCAACCAGCCAACCAGCCAACCAGCCAACCAGCCAACCAGCCAACCAGCCAATCAGCCAACCAGCCGACCAGCCAACCAGCCGACCAACCAACCAGCCGGCCAACCGGCCAACCGGCCAACCAGCCAACCAGCAATCCAGCAAACCAGCAAACCAGCAAACCAGCAAACCAGCAAACCAGCAAACCAGCAAACCAGCAAACCAGCAAACCAGCCAGCCAACCAGCCAACCAACCAACCAACCAACCAGCCAACCAGCCAACCAGCCAACCAGCCAACCAGCCAACCAGCCAACCAGCCAACCAGCCAACCAGCCAACCAGCCAACCAGCCAACCAGCCAACCAGCCAACCAGCCAACCAACCAGACAGACAACCAACCAGACAACCAGACAACCAGACAACCAGACAACCATGCTACCAGGCAACCAGCCAACCATGCTACCAGGCAACCAGGCAACCAACCAGGTAACCAGGCAACCAGCCAACCAGTCAACCAGTCAACCAGCCAACCAGCCAACCAGCCAACCAGCCAACCAGCCAACCAGCCAACGCGCCAACCAGCCAACCAGCCAACCAGCCAACCTGCCAAACTCTCTGTGGCTGATGGACGGCACCAGAGGGAGCTGGGTGTGTGTCGGGATGGAGGGGGTGTTGTGAGGGGTGGCCATCTGGGAATGGGGTTGTGGTTCTATTTCTGGCCAGGGTGTTTGGTGCTGGACTCCGCAGGGAGAGTGACACAAAAGCGTCTCGATCCACATAGATCTTGGTTTGTTTGTTTCTTGTTGTTTTACATCCTAGCAACATCTAAGGTCATATCAGGATGGGTACCGACTTGTGACTGTGCACACTCATGGCGACTTTATAATGCTGTCCCACTGGGAAAACAGGCCGCCAGCACCATGACCTGCTATCCCACTCAGTCACATTATCCTGACACTGCGCACACCAGTCCTTGCCCTTTCCTAATAATGCCGAGCGCCTGGCTAGGAAGCAACAAGTATCAATTTTTAAGTCATTGGTTTCACTCGACCGTGGTTCGGACCCACGACCCCACGATCTACCAGCACGGGAGACGGACGCTCTAACTCATTCGGCCATCCTGTCTAGTTCTATAGATCTTGGCGCTGGACGCGTTTGTGTGTGTTTATATACACACAGTGAAACCACGTTTTAACGCGATCGTTGTGTCCATGTAATGTCATCGAGAAATCAGTGAGGTTGCGGTAAAGCTGGGCTTAGTTTATTGAATTGGCTTTGAAATAAATATTATATATTTATATATATATTTATATATATAAATACATATATATATATATATATATATATATACACTATAAAATAGGGTAAGGTACAAGCTTGGGTAGAAACATGTAATATGAAATTTGATTAATTAACAAACCCGATATAAAGGTGGGCGCGCGACTCCGAATATCTAATAATAATTAATAATTGAACAAATTAGGTCCTACATTGGTTTATATAACTATAATATATTATATTTCATATATAATATGTATCCACTGGTTTATTGGCTGAGGTCACCACATTATATATATATATATATATATATATATATATAAATCTACATATATATTATGTCATCATCATCAGCACATTATATATATATATATATATAAATGTACATATATATTATGTCATCATCATCATCATGCTGTCGGTCGCGATGCGACAAATACTGCTTTCATTACTTGACTGCCACTCTCCATTTCATGTAGTGGCTATATAAACAAGATATATACATATAAGATCGTGACTTCAGCCAATAAACTAGTGCTGCCACCTGCCGAGGGACGCCGGGTCGGCAGGGATCAGAGCTGCCCTAATGATGAAGGATAGCGGACAGCCTTGTCAACCAAGGAGAACACAAATACTAATAATTAAGAAAAACCCACTAGTATGATTATACCGTACTGCCCTGCAGGCGGTAGCACTTAACCCACAAATCACCAACAGGTGCGATAATTGACGTCTGATGTCAGAAAACGCTGCCCGACTATTGCGGGAGTTTTGCTTAATTAGGTCAACACTGCAGCTGCTCCTGAAAAAAACCCATCTGTATCGCTGTAGGGGTCATCAATCCGGAAGCATTGCGCAAATTCCGTGATGTCACTTAAAGTTCCATAGTCCGATGGTTTTGAGTTTCTGTCATTTTCTGAGATAAATATATTAGGTCGATCGTTATAATCTACCTTACTTTTGTTTGAAGTAACTTTTATTTTAAATGGCAAACTTTTGAGATATTTGAAGTGCAAACACACTAAATTAATGTTGGCAAGCACGCCAAAACTCTGACACCATAGGCTTCTGCAGTAACAGGTTCTGTTAATTTGATTCAGTAACCCCTTTTATGTGGCGACAAATGCTTAATAATTGCAACAGTGTCTAAGTTAGATATGAATAATCAAATCTAGATAAATGTTTTGTTTTTGAAAATTTGATGCTTCATCGGACTATGCAGCTTTAACTCAAGATCAGACACGGTGGTGGAATTGGTAAGACTAAGAAACCTTTTACCGAGTCAATTTGATAACTTACCAAATATATACTTGCCACTACATAGCCAGGTGCTTGGAATTACTAGGATAGGGCAATGACTGGTTAGCTCAGTGTCAGGATAATGTGACTTTGTGGGATATCAGACCATGGTTCAATCAGCCTGGTCTCCCAGTGGGGAGACCAGACGGGATAGCCAAATGAGTTGAGCATCTATCTACTACTTTGGGAGATCGGGGAATCCGAACCCATAGGTTTGTAGGTTCGAACCCGGGTCGAGTCAAAACCAATGACTTAAAAATCTTTACTTGTCGCTTCATAGCTAGTTAGCTCAGTGTCAGGATAATGTGAGTGAGTGGGATATCAGGTCATGGTGCCAGCAGCCTGGTCTCCCATCAAAGCAGCATTATAAAGTCACCATGAGTGTCGCTGTCACAATTCGGTTTCCCTCTGCTGATGCGACCTTACATGTTGCTAGGACGTAAATCAACAACAAACAAACAAAACCCAGTGGGGCAGCACTATGAAGTCCCCATCGGTTTGTATACACTGTCAATAGTCGGTACCAGTGCTGATATGACCTTAGATGTGGCCAGGATGTAAAACTCCAATCTGTGTGGAATGCAATGAAGGATGCAAAGAGCACACTTATCGGTTAATGATTAAATAAATAAAGACAGTTCATCACAAAAACCCAGTGCTGCCACATAGCGGCTAACTTGCGATCTACTTCCACGCAACACTAACTGCTCACAAGTTGCCTCGTTACCGTGTGGGCTGGCCTGGGTTTATCTTCTGAATTGTGTTGGTTTGTTTTCTCTATGCGAGCGCCCCCTCTCGATAACAATACACATTGATAGGTGAATGATTGTTTCCGGTGACCTTCCATCAGGCTGGGGACCAGTTATCACAACTACACTGGTCCCCGTGTATTGCTAGGTGTTACTGTTAGGTCTTGTAGGCGCAGCTAATTAGTGTAGAGTGACACAGGAGCATCAGTCTCAAAGCTACACTGGCACCCATGTAACGTTGGATATGCTAATTGCAGTGGAGTAGGATAGAGTAAAACAGGAGCACCACATGCAGAGCTACACTGGCACCCATGTAGTGCTGGGTGTGTTGTAGCCGCAACTAATTAGTGTAGAGTGATGCATGAGCACCACCCATGTAATGCTGAGTGTGTTGTATGTGCAACTAAATAATGGATAGTGACACAGGAGCACCAGCTGCAAAGCTACACTGGCACCCGTGTAACGTTGGATATGATAATTGCAGTGGAGTAGGATAGAGTAAAACAGGAGGACCACACCCAGAGCTACACTGGCACCCGTGTAATGTTGCGCGTGTTATAGGCGTAACTAATTAGTATAGAGTGACACAGGAGCACCAGCCTCACAGCTACACTGGCACCCATGTAATGCTGGGTGTGTTGTAGGCGTAACTAATTAGTATAGAGTGACACAGGAGCACCACCCTCAGAGCTACACTGGCACCCATGTAATGCTGGATGTGGTGTAGGTGCAAGTAATTAATGTAGAGTGACACAGGAGCACCAGCCTCAAAGCTATATTGCCACCCATGTAATGTTGGATATGATAATTGCAGTGGAGTAGGATAGAGTAAAACAGGAGTACCACATGCAGAGCTACACTGGGACCCATGTAATGCTGGGTGTGTTGTAGCCGCAACTAATTAGTGTAGAGTGATACATGAGCACGACCCGAAGAGCTACACTGGCACCCATGTAATGCTGGGTGTGTTGTAGCCGCAACTAATTAGTGTAGAGTGATACATGAGCACAACACTCAGAGCTACACTGGCACCCATGTAATGCTGGGCGTATTGTAGCCGCAACTAATTAGTGTAGAGTGATATATGAGCACGACCCTCAGAGCCATACTGGCACCTATGTAATGCTGGGTGTGTTGTAGGTGCAACTAATTAGTGTAGAGTGACACAGGAACACCAGCCGCAAAGCTACACTGGCACCCATGTAACTTTGGATATGATAATTGCAGTGAAGTGGGATGAAGTAAAAAAGGAGCACCACACGCAGAGCTACACTGGCACCCGTATAATGCTGGGTGTGTTGTAGGTGCAACTAATTAGTGTAGAGTGACACAGGAACACTGCCTTCAAAGCTACACATATGTAACATTGTGATAATTGCAGTGAGTTGTTGAACAAGGCACTTTAAGTACTCACTCGTATCTATACTCTGAAAACAACTGCTTATCGGCATCAGAACATGAGAAAACTGAAAGCGAATAAAGAAATATATATGAAATTGAATTGCATATTTATTTACCAAGGCTTTTACTTGTTTAATGCTATATTTAAACTGTCAACGTGAAATAAAAACACCGTGTTAAATTAGGGGTATGCCTATGGCATTAGAAATGGTGCTACCGCTAATAATATACTGGTTGTGCTGCATAACATTGTGATTTAAAATACAAGATCCCTGACTTTGGAACATGCCAGGTTATATATGCTCTAAAAATATATAGAGACCAAATATTGTGCATGTACAAAAAAAGACAATTGGAAATGATCCCATCAAAGTCGTCAAAGAGACCAAGTTTTTAGGAGTCATCTTTGACAACAAATTGTCTTTTATCCCTCACATTAAATCTTTAAAATTTGGATGCCTTAAGGGACTGGACATTTTAAAAGTTCTAGCACACACACAGTGGGTAGCAGAGAGCACTGTCCTGCTCCAATTATCTAGAACATTAATACGTTCAAAATTGGACTATGGCTGCATTGTTTATGGTTCAGCCAGAAAATCATATATATCACAGTTAGACACTATACACCATCAAGGCCTTCGGCTGGCTCTGCGGGCTTTTAGAACATCCCCCATCCAGAGCCTCTATGTTGAAGGCTGAGAGCCCTCCCTTAAGAGAAGGCTCATACTGTCCATGCAATATGTGATGAAATTAAAAGGAAATATTTTAAATCCTGCAGATAACTAGATTTTTATGCTACAATATGAACGCCTCTATGAAACAAGGCCAACATACATAAAGCCGTTAGGCCTCAGAATAAAGCCTCATTTGGAGGCCCTATGGGCAAATCTACATAACATAGCACCCTCACAATATTCAGATGTTCCTCACTGGCAGCTGAGGAAACCAAACATCATCCTCCAGCTGGCCATGTCGACGAAATCCCAAACATACCCACTTTCATATCATGAAAGCTTTATCGATGTGCAAAGTGCTTTTAGTTCCCACCTAGCCATTTACACTGATGTCTCAAAGACAGACAACAGTGTCTCTGCCATAGCAGTCATCCACGGACGTGAATTAGGTATGCGTATACCGGAACAGAGTTTCATCTTACTGCTAAGGCATGAGTACTCCTACTCACATTAGAGTGCATCGAAACCTCAGCCAGTCATAAATTCATCATTTTCACTGACTCTTTTTCCTGCCTTCGAGTTCAAGGCTTTAAACAATAGGAAACTGGACCACCCAATACTACTTAAATTACTCATTAAACTAAACTCTCTTTCAATATCAACATTTGACATTCACGTATGTTGGGTGCCCAGTCATGTGGGTATTCCAGAAAATGAGAGAGCAGATCAAGCAGCCACTCGAGCCCTGACTGCTCCTTTGGAACATTGTCATATTCCGAACTCTGAGCTGAAACCTACTAATCAAAAATACATCTGTAACCTATGGCAGATCGAATTGGATGAACACCCAAACAACAAACCCCATCAAATTACCCCCTCCGTGAAGGGACTGCCAAAGATCGCCTGGAAGGGTGACGCGACCAGGTTGTTTTCAAGATGCCATATTGGCCACTTGTGGCTACACATTTTTCTGCTCATGGGGGACCCTCCCCCTGAATGTATTGGATGTCAGTCCCCACTGACAATAAAACACACTTTATTAAACTGTGTGGATTTCATGGCCCTGCGCCAACAATTTTACACTGCAAACAGCATGCATGACCGTTTTATAGCCTTTTTGAGGGCAGCTGGTTTGTACCACCTCATATAGCTTTTTAAACAAATTACCTCAGTGAATAATACTATCATCTAGAATGTTATTTAACTTGACCAGAAACTATATGGTTGTGAGTTTTGGAAATTCATGAGTGTCTATTGACACAAAATTGATTTATGCTTTTACATGTAAAAGCGATGGTTTGAACAAAAACAAAGATGTTCTCCATGGTAAGATGTTCTCCATGGTTTATGCCATGTCGGCGTAAAGCATGGAGAATATCTTGCTGCCGACACGGCGTAAAGCAACCACCAATCAATTAATCTTGCCATATCTGACATAACAATGTTTTTAGTTGTTCAACACTGACCGTGAGAGGCGCCACTAGAGTCTGCGAATACATGAGCTGGGCAGGTTCCATGAAAGGCGGTAAGACAGTGTCTGGGAACTATGGGTATCAACTAAGTGCAGTGAAGTACAATAGTTTTTTCCAAGCTGATCTACATAAGCCCAAGACAGAGCCCTTTGACCACTTTTTAGGCTTAAAACTGTCAACGTATATGAGATACATCAAAGAGCTAATTGTAGTAGTGATGTGTCCTGTTAGTTGGTTAACCGGGCGTGGTGGCCTAATCGGTAGAGCGTGGGCCTCGCATACGGAAGGTCAGGAGTTTGGTTCCCGGTCAAGTCAAACCCAATGACTTTATAATTGATACTTATCGCTTCCTAGGCTGGTGCTCGGCATTAATGGGATATAATGATATAATATACAGACTGCTAATGAATTAACCTTTGTTTGTTGTTGTTTATGTATATCATTTATATTATTGATAGGGATAGCCGAATTGGATAGCAGAAACACATGCTCAATAAACGCATTAGGATCTAAGTTAAAGTTGCATAGTCCGATGCTTTTGAGTTTTTGCTATTTTCTGAGATAAATATATTATGCTAATCGTTAGAATCTACTTAACTTTAATTTGAAGTCACTTTAATTTTAAATGGCTAAATTTGGAGATATTTGACGTCAAAAACAGGCCAAAATAATTTTGGCAAGCACGCCAAAACCCTGACACCATCGACTTCAGTAGTAACAGGTTCTAATAATTGACTTATTATGCCCTTCTATGCAGCAACAAATGCTTAATAAGTGAATCAGTATCTAAGTTGAATATGTAGATTCCAATCTAGATAAGAGTTTTGGTTTTGAAAATTGGAGGTTTTAATCGGACTATACAACTTTAAATATGTAGAATCAAATCTAAATAATTGTTTTGATTTTGGAAACGTGATGCTTCATCGGACTATGCAGCTTTAAGCGGGGTTAGATAAAAATGAGCTGAGTCCCAGCCACAACCACGCGCAGCTCTGTCAGCGTGCAAATTAAGGCACTTACATCCACCCCCTCCCCCCAGTCTCCAGTCCGCCCCCCCCCCTCCACCTTCTTACACCATGAGGATTGCAACCACCCCCCACCCCCACCCCCCACCCCCCCACAACCATCTACTCCTCACCATTAACCGGCTGTAACATTTTCCGATATAAGGACATGAGGATATATAAACTCTACTATAATAAATTGCAACTTATCTATATAATGGTAAATGGTAATATATAAAACCAAAGGCATATGAGGGATATGTGGAGTTGGTAGACTATTACTCATTAGGTATATACATTGTAAAGTAAAATAATATAGAGGAGGAGTGTCACTTCTTAGATACAGTCTTTGGAGGAGTTGCCTCACATACCCCCTCTCCCCCCAGGTGTTATTTATGGATCACTACACACCACAAGGCACTTTAGCCAGCATGACAAGGCCTTGGATACAAGAGATTGAACTCTGATTGGTGGATAGATAAATACCTGTTATGGATTGGGAGATCAACCCATGTGACCACCACCATCTTGGATTCTAGAACCCTATATAAGATAATAAACCAGGAGTCTAGCTCTCCTACTTTTCACTCTTTATCTACTTTCCTTCATTACCTGTATTGATTTCTCATTAGCCTGTCCACACCACTCAGACCACCAGCCGGCGACTTTACAAGGTGCTGCCACTCAGCATTACTAGGATAGGGCAAGGACTGCTTGGCTCAGTGTCAGGATAATGTGACTGAGTGGAAGCCGACGGCTTGGTCTCCCAGTTGGGTAGCATTATAAAGACGCCATGAGTGCACACTGTCGCAAGTCGGTACCCATCCTGATATGACCTGAGATGTTGCCAGGACGTAGAACTCCAACAACCAACCAACCAACCAACATAACCTTTAACGATGAAACCAATCCGCCCTCCTCCAATACCCATATTGCCCCTGCACTGCTAGCCAAACAAACATACATGCGATACCGGAATACCCAGATACAGTTAAACCTCTCTAAATCGACCGACCTTGGGACCGACTTTAAGTGGTCTATTTAGGGAGGTGGTCGGTTTAGGGAGTTAGAATATGCTTACAATGGTTTTGTTGGGACCCAAATAAAGCGATCGATGTAGGGGAGTGGTCGATCTGAGGAGGTGGTCGGTTAAAAAGGTTTTACTGTAGTTGCTAAACTGATCAACTCTGTGCCTAGATAAAAGATTCACCCCGTACTTCCAGTACAGGGGTGAAAACCAACCCATTAGAAAAGCTGGCGAAGAATTTTGACATGCTGGGTTAATTAATTGAGCTGGTAAATTCTTAATTTAAGAAGCGCAATATATTCTTTATGTACGTCTTCATATTTACCCGCTACTTTTGAGTTGGGAAATATAATAAAACATATACTTTAATGCAATTTAAAAGTGAAATCGACAGCGTTCTCTGGCCGCCATCTTGTCTTTTTGCATTCTCTCCCATTTCACAAACTCTGTGTTGATATAAGTAACCATTTGACACTGGTGCCAGATATTCTACTTCCCATTCCATATGAAAGCTATTTTCGCCCGTATTTAGACTATGTTGTCGTTCACCCTTGTACTGTAAGTACAGGGTGAATCTTGTATCAACTGAGTGCCCTAAAAGCAACCCCCACCCCTTCACCCCCCCCGCCCCCCTAAACAAAGATTATAGGAAAATACTGTAGCCAGCACATGATGCCATGATTAACCCATTGCACTGTTTTTATCATTTTTATTTGTATGCACTGCTGAATTCGTCGTGGTGACTTATAATGATACATGTGGTTTCCTAGCCTGCCGCTCAGCATTATTGCGACAGGATAAGCACTGGTTAGTTCAGTGTTATGATAATGTGACTGAGTGGGATATCCTATCATGGTGCTGATGGCCTGGTCTCCCAGTTGGGCAGCACTATAAAGTCGCCATGAGTTCGCACTGCAACAACTCGATACCCGTCCTGATATGACTTTATGTAAAATATTCCGATAAAACACATTGGTGGGGAATGTGAACTGGTCTATAAGTGATTACAAATGGTCTATAAAGGTAAATGATGTATAGGGCCAGGGGCATTAATGTATTATCTGGTGCTGGTGATCCTTTACTTATATTAAATAGTCACACACAATATAGATGCTGCTAGTAGGTAAATCAACAACACACACACTGATCATAGTGCTGGTGGCCTGGTATCCTAATGGGGAAGCACTATGAAGTCACCATGAGTGTACACTGTCACAAGTCGGTACCCGTCCTGCTATGAACTTACATGTTGTTGGGACGTGAACTCCAACAACCGAAGATGATGCATTATTTTGTAGTGCCCGATTTGGTTCTGATTGTTTTACGTCCTAGCAAAATCTAAGGTCATATCAGGACGAGTATAGTGACACAATCTGCATCTCTAAATATATGAATATGCAAAACTATATTTTTGTATATAGAGTATCATCATCATCATGCTGTCGGTCGCGATGTGACAAAGAGTGCTTTCATTACTTGAGTGTGCGGTTGTACATTTCATGAAAGCTGCCTGCAAAAGTGTTGAAGTGCTGCTGGCTTTTGCAAGTTACCAGCGGCACTCTCTCGGGGAGCAAATAGAGGTTTCACACCGGCAAGAACATGTCAAGACAGGAGCAAAACTATTTGTCCCCGCAGAGAATATAGGGTAAAACCTCTCTAAATCGACCGACCTTGGGACCGACTATAAGTGGTCAATTTAGGGAGGTGGTCGGTTTAGGGAGCTAGAATATGGTTACAATGGTATTGTTAGGACCCAAATAAAGCGATCGATATAGGGGAATTGTCGAGCTGTTGAGGTGGTCGGTTTAGGGAGTTAGAATATGGTTACAATGGTATTGTTAGGACCCAAATAAAGCGATCGATATAGGGGAGTTGTCGATCTGTGGAGGTGGTCGGTTACTGAGCTTTTACTGTATGTGTGTATATATATATGTGAGTAAGGTGGGCAGGTTTGTGACAGGAAACACCCATCATATATATATATATATATATATATATATATATATATATATAAAGTTGGGCTACGGAAAAAGGAGAGAGACAAGGAGGTGATGGGTAGGACACTTTATTTGCGTCATGGCTAAGCATAATACAGGCTTACCGGTAACATTTGAAAGGAGGAGGAAGACTGACTGCCCGGGACGCGCAATGCCCGGTGGTGGCGCTGGTCTAGGCAAGGACCGGGGCAAATACGGGCAAGTCAGCGATTGGACAATAATCAGAAGGGAATAATTGCAATAATAATATCGATAATCATGACAAGAGCTCCGCCCCTTTTATATACGCATAATAGATTATACTTTCTATATATATATATATATATATATATATATATATATATATATATATACACAACGACGGCCGTGAAAGCAGTGCATTGGCGATGTAAAAAAAATCTTTTGAGTTGAACAAACATTTTAACCAAAGAAACCACCCCCCCCCTCCAAAAGAACAAAAACAATAAAAAATGACGCCATCAGTATGTGTTGGCGCATGCTCACTGAGCCTCGGCAGGCACCAGCTGACGGTGCAGGCCACCTGCAGCGTAATGTCTCGACTTGACCGAGCCAAATGACATTAGCTCAGCGGTCCTTCACTGCAGTCGGTAATCTCTTTCAAAGCCATGCAGACCTACTCAATTCACTGACTGCTCCAAGTCAGCCAACGCGGTCAGTGCGTCGTGAATGCGACAGAATGCAGTCCTTCTCAGACATGGGAGGGGGCGGGGCGGGTCCAGATTCCAACATGGTCTTAGGTAGATAAACGATTCACCCCGTACTTACAGTTTGTTTGTTGTTGTTTTACGTCCTAGCAACATCTAAGGTCATATCAGGATGGGTACCGACTTGTAACAGTGTGCACTCATGGTGACTTTATAGTGCTGTCCCACTGGGAAACCAGGCCGCCGGCACCATGACCTGGTATCCCACTCAGTCACATTATCCTGACACTGAGCACACCAGTCCTTGCCCTATCCTAATAATGCCGAGCGCCTGGCTAGGAAGCGACAAGTATCAATTTTAAAGTCTTTGGTTTGACTCGACCGGGACTCGAACCCACGACCCCACGATCTACCAGCACGGGAGACGGACGCTCTAACTCAGCAGGGTTAAAGGTGGGGCTAGGCACCGATTATGGGCAAATCTATTGAATGCGATCATATTTAACAGAATTACATAGGCAAATCGTGAAATTTCATTAGATTAACCCTAAATTCAAAGCGAGATTAACGCTGATGCCATAACGGTGGCGATATTAATATTTTCGAATCGACGAATGTAAAGTAAACAAATCACTGCCACCGCAGTGACGTCGATATCCATACTGTCCAACGTCAACTAAACATGGCCGCCGCTGTCGCCGCCGAATCGGTGGGAATATATTAGTCCCAAATCTATTCAATGCGATCATATTTAACAGAATTACATCCGCAATAAGTGAAATTTTATCAATTTAACCATATATTCGAACCGTTATTAACGCTGCCGCCGCATTGGCGGAGATATTAATAGTGTCGCATCGACGAATGTAAATACACACACAGGGGTTCCCCAAATCTATAAATAACTGAAACGTTAGCTAACCCGTGCGCGCTTTGGACCCATACATCCCCCGTGACACATTTGGAACCCCAGGGTTAGATAACCCGGCACCCTGCTTTAACCCCGGTCCGGTTAAAAATTGGCTCATACATATGGGCCCTGGTTGGAACGGAAAATAACCCAAACTGCAAATGTGTCCACTGAGCAGGATCGATCGGATGACCCACATCTTCACAGGTTGACGCTCTACCACCTGAGCTATGTCCCGCTTCCCGGAACACTCAGAATTCACTGATCTACTCCATTCGCTTTCTTTATCTTTTCTTGTTATTATTAGTTTGATCTGTCTGTTATCTGTAAGAATACACACTGGGCGAGATTGTTGATTGGTTGTTAGAGTTTTATGTCCTGGCCATATCTAAGGTCATATCAAGATGGGTACCGACTTCTAACAGTGTGCACTCATAGCGACTTAATAGTCCTGCCCCACTGGGAGACCAGGCTGCCTGGAACCATGATCCGATATCCCACCTAGTCACATTATCCTGACACTGAACCAACCTGTCTTTGCTCTATCCTAATGATGGCGAGCGCTAGGCTAGCAAGTGACAAGTATGAATTTGATTAAAGTCATTGGTTTGAGTTGACCGGGAATCGAACTCCCGACCTTCCGCATGTGAAGCATGTGCTCTACCCGATTGACTACCGCGTCCGGTCTGGTCTTAGGTAAACCTTCTGAACAGGGCTCAATGGAATGCTGCATCCATTTTCGTTATTTTGTTGTTTTTTAATTTGTTATTCGTTTTATCTGTCTGTTTTCTCTAAGATTACCCACTGGACGGAATGGCCGAATTGGTAAACCCGCTTGCTGGCGTCCAATGTTGATTTTCTGTGGGTTTCTCCTCCAGCTGAGTCAAACCAAATGCTTACAAAATTGATACTTGTCACTTCCTAGCTAGGCATTTAGCATTATCAGGATAGGACAAGGACTGGTTGGTTCAGTGTCAGGATAATGTGCCTGAGTGGGATATCGGGCCATAGTGACCTGATCTTCCAGTGGGAGAGCATTATAAAGTTGCCATGAGTGTTGTTGTTGTTGAAGATTTATACTGCCTATCATGGATAAGCCTGAATAGGCTTGTTTTCACCATTAGACAGTTTGTCAATAGAAAGCCCAAGCCTACACTTTTACCGACCCAAGGGATTTTTAACCTCCCACACCACATAGACATGGTATGAGAGCAACTGGCCTTTGATGTCGCTGTAAGTTATACACAGCGGTGGAAATCCAAATTGGCAGAGATGGGGGCACGGGGAATCCAACCACCAACCTTCAGATTAGGAGTCCGACCTAGAAAAAAGTCAGACACTCTAACATTGTGCATTGTCAGAAGTCGGAACCCATCCTGATACTAGCTCAGATTGGTACTAGGCTGTAAACCCCACACAAAGATGCACATATGGCAAGAATAGAGAAGGGAATATCACATTTTGGGGTGTTTTTTGTGTCTCTCTCTCAAAGTTACTATGTGCAGTCAGATCCCTTAAACCGAAGTTAAAACAACATAGTGTAAAATATTTCGATTTAATGCATTGCTGGGGGAATGCAAATGTTCTATTACTCATCGGCTAGACGTGACCAGGTGCATGTATGTATATATGTAGGTGCTGGTGGTGCCTGAGGGAGATGTAAATAGACATAGTGGTGCTGGCAGGGCTGTGTGTAAGGGGCACTCAGAGCCTACCCCTGCCCCCTCCTCTGCTAGTTAGGATTACCACACTCACGCTCAAGGCAGGTGGTGGTCAGGGGAGCCACACAGCTTGGTGGTGGTGGGCAGATCACTGGTAACCATGGGGACCAGGAATGCTGGATCCCTATTGGTTGAGCTAAGAATGCTTGTTTCCCATTGGGGGAAAGGGGTGGGGTGATACTCTACCCTGAATCCATGTACCATATAAATAATAAACCAGATGGCTTGACTTTCTTCTTTAACACTTTATGCTCTTCCTTTCTCTTTATCTGTATTGATTTCACTATATCCTGCCTACACAACCAGAGATTCGAGCCGTAGACTTTACAGTATTTCAGGGTGAGACTTAATAGACGATTGTTAGGTAGTTGACGCTTTGAGGGTTGGTTGGTTGTAGGAGTTGTATGTCCTGGCAACATATAAGGTCATATCGGGACGGTGTGACACTGTACACTCATGACGATTTTATAGTGCTGTCCTACAGGGATGTCAGGCCACCAGCACCATGATCCAATATCCCACTCAGTCACATTATACTGGCATTGAGCCAACCTATCTTGGCCCTATTGTAATTATGTTGAATGCCTGGCTACAAAGAGACAAGTATCAAGTTGTAACTAATTGATTTGACTCGACCAGGTTTAGAACCCGTGAGTTCGATTCCCACAATCTACCAAAGTTTACTATACAAGTTCAATTCATTTCAAATAGCTTTTGCACTAGTGATTAACAGGTCAGTCACTGTGGTAAGTGTCACTTCAGTTTTGTACATAGCCATCACCACACCGCGTATCGGGCGCGGTGGTCGAATGGATAGAGCGCGGGCGTCGCGTGCGGAAGGTTGGGAGTTTGATTTGACTCGACCGGGAAACGATGACTTACAAAATTGGTACTTGTCACTTCCTAGCCTGCTGCTCGACATTATTAGGATAGGACAAGGACTGGTTAGCTCAGTGTCAGGATAATGTGACTGAGTGGGATATCGGGTCATGGTGCCACCGTCCTGATTTTCCAGTGGGGCAGCACTATAGAGTCACCAAGAGTGCGCACTGTCACAAGTTGGTGCCTGTCCTGATATGACATTAGAATTTGCTAGGATGTAAAACAACAACAAACAAAAATCACCACATCGCGTCACTTACTAAATGCCCACACTGGGGCGGCTATAAATAAGAACCCTGGAGGCAGCACCACGTGTTGCTGAATGGACTCAAACTGTGCGCAAACAGAATGGATGCAGTAGCAACTTTTTACGGTCTTTTTACAAATGGAATGGATGGGCTAGAATGGAATGGTGCTCCAGAACTTTGAGCATGCCCCAAATTTTCTTGCAGCCACGTTCTAACCCGACCACAGCCCATTTTATAACGTGGTCGGACGTTTTGAGAACTAGTTTGGTGTGATGTGGGTGTAAAGAGTCCGGCATTTTAACCGGAAGCAAAATCCTACTCCCATCATCATGCAGTTTAGAGCATACAGGATGCCACATCCATTCACATCTTCCCGTCCCACCCACCCTCTTATTGTGCTTCACATTTAATAGCACTTGGCTTTGGGTGTCAGGTAATCTTAAACAGTGTCCCACAGTGATTAACAACATCCCGTTCAATCCTCGTCTCATCTTGACAAGAATAAATGGAATAGACCCTGGTCACGTTAGCAGGTTCGCGTCTAGTGCTAAGCCAATTCTAAAGTGCTTAGCTTCACTTAGCTTCACTTCGCACTTTGTGCATGCACACACTTTCTCCCTTGACAATACGCGGCTAGACGATATTAAAGTTGCATAGTCTGATGGTTTTAGAGATTTTGACATTTTCTGAGATAAATACATTAGGTTAATCATTAGAGTGTCCATTACTTCAGCTTGAAGTAACTTTTATTTTAAATGGTAAACTTTTGAGATATTTGAAGTGCAACCATTCTAAATTAATTTTGGCAAGCTTGCCAAAACTATGACACCATAGCCTTCTGCAATAACAGGTTCTATTCAATTGCCTCACTATTCCCATATGTGTGGCAACAAATGTTTAATAAGTGCACCAGTATCGAAGGTAGATATGTAGAATCCAATTCAGATAATTATATTCGTTTTGAAAATTTGATGTTGTTATCGGACTATGCAGCTTAAACTCGGGTGTAGAGGAGGGGAGCGTCTCCACCGGTGAAGGTGTGGGCCATCCAATCGCTCCTGCTCAGTGGACACATTTACAGTTTGGGTTATTTTCCGATCCAACCAGTGGTCCACAACTGGTTCATCAAAGGCTGTGGTATGTGCTGTGGTATGTGCTGTCCTGTCTGTGGGAAAGTGCATATAAAAGACCCACTTCTGCTTATTGGAAAGAGTAGCCTATGTGGTGGCAGCGGGTTTCCTCCAAAGAAATATGTCAGAATGACCATATGTTTGATGTCCAATGGCCGATTGTTATATTTAACGATGCCTGTAGAGAGCACTTTGATTTCCAAATGCACTTTTTGAGGAGGGGATCAAACAGTGAGTTATGCAAAGGCTTTCAAACCATCAATAAAAATATGCAACTTGGATTGCTGTCGTGACTTCTTATTGACGTTGAGACCCATATCATAAACAATGATGCCACATCATAAATATAAACCGGAAGTGGTGGCTGAATCCCTAGAGCGCAGACTTCCCGTGCACAAGGTCGGGTGTTCGATTCCAAATCGAGTCAAACCAATGACTCACAAAATTGGTACTTCTTGCTTCCGAGCCTGGTTTTCGGAATAATACGATAGGGCAAGGACTGTCCAGCTCAGTGTCAGGATAATGTGACTGAGTGGGATATCAGATTATGGTGCTGGCGGTCTGGTCTCCCAGTGAGGCAGCACTATAAAGTTGCAATGATTGTGCACTGTATCAAGTTAGTACCCGTTCTGATATGACCTTAGCTGTTGCCAGGATGTAAAACTCCAACAACCAACCATCCAACCGACCTACATGACCATATCACATGAGCTGCTCATTAGGACTGAAATAGACTAAAATGCACAATTTGGCTACATAGACCATCAGCCCTAATTATGTCCCAAATAACTCCCGGAGAAGTTGCTTAATGATCTAGAAATGGCATTTCACAACCTCCAGATTTTATAATCTCCTGGGAGGGTGGAATACTACCAGACCTTCCTCTATATAGTGCCTGCCGACTTCGATACTCATCAGTTCCAAGAATGTATCCTTTCAACCGAAACACAGATTCATGTCTACGGCCCTGCGAAGACGGAATAAAAGTTGAACACATCTAGCCATGACTATGGCCACTGCTGCAGACACTGTCATTATATGCAAACAGCTAACGTAAGCTCTCATTGAAGATAAGTTACTTTCTCTGCATTCAGATCTAGATAATTCTAGAACTACATACATCTAGATTTACTTTCTCTGCATTCAGATCTAGATAATTCTAGAACTACATAGGCTACATCTAGATTTACTTTCTCTGCATTCAGATCTGGATAATACTAGAACTACATACATCTAGATTTACTTTCTCTGCATTCAGATCTGGATAATACTAGAACTACATACATCTAGATTTACTTTCTCTGCATTCAGATCTAGATAATTCTAGAACTACATACATCTAGATTTACTTTCTCTGCATTCAGATCTGGATAATACTAGAACTACATACATCTAGATTTACTTTCTCTGCATGCAGATCTAGATAATTCTAGAACTACATACATCTAGATTTACTTTCTCTGCATTCAGATCTAGATAATTCTAAAACTACATACATCTAGATTTACTTTCTCTGCATTCAGATCTAGATAATTCTAGAACTACATAGGCTACATCTAGATTTACTTTCTCTGCATTCAGATCTGGATAATACTAGAACTACATACATCTAGATTTACTTTCTCTGCATTCAGATCTGGATAATACTAGAACTACATACATCTAGATTTACTTTCTCTGCATTCAGATCTAGATAATTCTAGAACTACATACATCTAGATTTACTTTCTCTGCATTCAGATCTGGATAATACTAGAACTACATACATCTAGATTAACTTTCTCTGCATGCAGATCTAGATAATTCTAGAACTACATACATCTAGATTTACTTTCTCTGCATTCAGATCTAGATAATTCTAAAACTACATACATCTAGATTTACTTTCTCTGCATTCAGATCTAGATAATTCTAGAACTACATAGGCTACATCTAGATTTACTTTCTCTGCATTCAGATCTGGATAATACTAGAACTACATACATCTAGATTTACTTTCTCTGCATTCAGATCTGGATAATACTAGAACTACATACATCTAGATTTACTTTCTCTGCATTCAGATCTAGATAATTCTAGAACTACATACATCTAGATTTACTTTCTCTGCATTCAGATCTGGATAATACTAGAACTACATACATCTAGATTTACTTTCTCTGCATGCAGATCTAGATAATTCTAGAACTACATACATCTAGATTTACTTTCTCTGCATTCAGATCTAGATAATTCTAAAGCTACATACATCTAGATTTACTTTCTCTGCATTCAGATCTAGATACTTGTAGAAATACATACATCCATATTGACTTTCTCTGCATTCAGATCTAGATAAATCTAGATCTACAGACATTCAGATTTACTTTCTCTGCATTCAGATCTAGATAATTCTATAACTACGTACATCCTGATTTACTTTCTCTACATTCAAATCTAGATAATTCTAGAACTACATACACCTAAATTTGCAGCGCAATATCATCCAGATTAACTAATTCAACTGCTAATTGCTACAATTTATTTTCATATATCTGATCAAAAAGCCAGGATAAATTCCCATGCTGATCACTAATTACTTATTTTCTTTGATTTGAATGATTTAGAAATTGAAACTTTAATGCAATAATTATTAAGCGTTCCATAGTCCGATCTTTTTCAGTCTTTGCCATTTTATGAGATGCATACATTAGGCATGTTGACGAGTCAACATGTTCTATTCACGCATGAGGTAAAGGTTGACCTCGGCACTGACCTCGTTTCCTCCCCGTGACTCTGCCACTTCTCGGTTGACTCTCCTACTAGCAACTTGAATTTTCCCCACCCACCCACCCTCTTTATAGGGGGGTTAAGTGCTGAGGTTTTGATTTTCTCCTAATTTTGATTGCCTATGTTATCTATCTCACTCCAGGCACTGACTCGACAACCAGTCTGAACATGATACCGGGACATGCGTTCCCTTATGATGAAACATTGAGTTCAAGGTGCCAGCCGCCTTCAGGTGTCCGCCAGCGACACCTTGTTTCGGAGCCAGCCTCCTGTTCGCCCCAGTGGCATGATTACTGATTGTTTCGGAGCCAGCCTCCCATTCGCCCCAGTGGCATGATTACTGATATGATTCCTTGAATCAATAAATGATTTGTTCTTTATATTTGACTTATCGTCCTTTGTCCGAGTGTCGTGAATTATATTAATCGCATCAGTGTACTTTACTTTAGTTTGGAGTTTACTTTTATTTTAAATGGCTCACTTTGGAGATATTGAATGTGAAAGAATGCCCAATTAATGTTGGCAAGCATACCAAAACGCTGATCCCATAGGCTTCAGTAGTAAAAGATTCTATTAATCTGACTCAGTATTCCCTTTTGCGTACCTCTAAACCTATTAGCTGATTACCGACTTCACTTGTTGAATTGTAAACGTATTACCAACTTCAGTAGTTGACTTGTATACCTATTACTGACTTCTTTAGTTGAATCATGATGCGCGAAAAGGAAGAAGGGAAGGCGGGGGTGGGAAAAAAGGCGTTTATTAACGCCTCAACAGAGCATACAGAGGAACAGGTAACACAGGCTGAGGAGGTACAAATAACAGGAAGGGGCTCATGAGGAGCAATCAACAGGCTCGTGAGGAGCAATACAGTGAGGAAACAGTGAGGGGCTCATGAGGAGCAGAAGAGATCAATAGGAGGGGCTCATAAGGAGCAATGTCAGAGTTCTGGTAGAGGGGGGGCAGAGGAGCCCTCCGCCGCAGAGGAGGGTAGAGGAGGGGTAGTTGGGTGGGTGGGTGGAGGAAAAGAGAGGCAGAGAGCTGGAAGGCGGCAGGGGGGCGAGTGCAAAGGGAGGCCGACGGGCGGCCTTATAAGGGAAAGGAGGGGGGCGGCGACAGCAGGGGGAGGGCGAGCAGCGGGCGTCGCGTGAGGCGCGAATGCTGCGCGACAGGGGGGCGGGGGAGGAAGCGGAGAGCAGCGGGGTCTGGTGAGGTGTGAGCGCCGCACGACAGCGCGGGGCGGGGGAGGGTCTCTTCCTCTCCTCGCATCAAGCGTAATGCTTCGCATTACGACCAAACCTATTACCGACTTCCATAGTTGAATTTTAAACATATTACTGACTTCCATATTTTAATTGTAAACCTATTACCGACTTCAGTAGTTGAATTGTAGACCTATTACCAACTTCAGTAGTTGAATTGTAAACATATTACTGACGTCGATAGTTGAATTGTAGATCTATTACTGACTTCCATAGTTGAATCGTAAACCTATTACGGACTTCCATACTTGAATTGTATACCTATTACTGACTTCTATAGTTGATGCGTAAACCTATTACCAACTTCCATAGTTGAATTGTAGGCCTATTACCAACTTCTGTAGTTGAATCATAAACCTATTACCAACTTCCATAGTTGAATGTTAAACATATTACTGACTTCCATAGTTGAATTGTGAACTAATACAGACTTCCATAGTTGAATTATAAACTTATTACCGACTTCTATAGTTGATGTGTAAACCTATTACTGACTTCCATAGTGGAATTGTAGACCTATTACTGACTTCCGTAGTTGAATCATAAACCTATTACCGATTTCCATAGTTGAATTTTAAACATATTACTGACTTCCATAGTTGAATTGTGAACCTATTATGGACTTCCATAGTTGAATTATAAACTTATTACCGACTTCACTAGTTGAATTGTAAACATATTACTGACTTCCATAGTTGAATTTTAAACCTAATACTGTCTTCTATAGTTGACTTGTAAGCCTATTACCAGGTAATCCAAAGTGATTTTTTATTTCAATGGTTTAGTGTTTAAAATGATATAGGTGTATAGATCTTTTAAATCCGAGTCCAGTGATATAAAATGTATATTGGTCTCGTGAAAAGTTCTGAAATTATGAGATCTTAAAGATTCATTTTTTTGTCCTTTTTTGTGCATATTTCCAAGTTAGGGAAATCTAAGTTCTTAAGGCCTCCACAAAAAAGCTATGTTGCATATAATTTGTCCAATATTAAAGAATTCACTCTCTATAGTACAAATAACAGACTCCATTTTTGTCCAGACCATTAGCTTTGTTATTCTGTTAGATATTTCAGGCAAAACTTGCTAAATTCCTTAATATCTACTGATTATCATCAAATTCTTTGAAACATCATAACTTCTGTTCTACTTACACTATCACTCTATTCTTTATTCAAAAATAATCAGAATCAAAAGCTGCATATGATTATACATGTTTTAAATTAATATGAGGGAAAAACTGAAGTTCACTTTTATAGGCATTGCTAGCTGACTACAAGTCAAGATCGCAAATACATTAACTTTATTAAAATGATTAAACAGATTCCCTTAGGCGACAATAGACTTTTGAAATGTTTTCAATGTCTGGCTTAGATGTTGCTAGGATGTAAAACAACGACAAACAACAAACAAACCCATACCAACAGGAGCCATTCTAAGGCATTGTGGAATTAAACCATGATACAATATACTTACAACTTGCTTAGAACAGTTGAAGGAGTGGAAAATATTTATTTTACCATAGAATGCTACTGTAGTCTGCAGTGACCTCTCAGGCAAGGAGCCACATAGGTTGGCATGAATAGGGTGGTGACATCAGGGAAGATAGGTGGTGTAATGGTTGACATACTGATCTAGAATGCAAGAGATGTAAGTTTGATTCCCAGTCTAGGTGAAATATTTCCCTTTTCTATTACCCCCCACGACACTGGCTACCATAACCAGGATTCTGTACAAACTATGCATTATATGGTCACTGAAGCTACCCTATGTATTTCCTGCATGGATGTAAGCATTAAATGACCATTTAACAAACTTACAATTCCAGCGGGACGAGTGTAGTAGTCTGCACTGCCTCTCAGGCAAGGAGCCACATAAACAGCTAGGCCTGGGTAGGGTGGTGACATCATGGAACATAGGTTATATAATGTTTAGCACACCGGCCCGACATGCAAGAGATGTGGGTTCAATCCGCTCTAAGCTCAATATTTCCCATTTTCATCACCCCCACGACAATACAACTATTTACAACTTTCTTGGAATATTCGAAAGGGTGGAAAATATGTTGTTATCATAGAATGCTACCTTAAGCAGATGATTCTCGAGGGCGGATTCAAATTAATCCGGAGACGTTGCTTTTCGTACATCCTCTTGCAACCCATTCCATCAAGTGGGATCTGCCACACAGAAGCGACAATCACTATATTAATTGAGTCTAGACACAGGGACGTGTAATAATATCTGGCTGAAATATCGGAGAGTTCAGGATGACTGTTTCAGGGACAGAAGATTATGCAGATATTCTGGTGCTTTACCATCGAAAGCTTGTGCCTTTTTGTAACTCGGCTAGCAACACTTCTGAACTCACTGAAGGCAAATCATGTTATATTCAATTGTGCCATGCAATAAGGAGATTCAATAGCCAATGGATAATGTATTGACTGCATGAACTTCTATAGTAAGTGCTTCTTTTGACACCAATGACTTTGGCTCAGGTGTTTGTTACTAGGACTTAACTTTGCTTTCGTGCTATTCTCATGGCATTTTCAAATGAGGGAGCAGGACATAGCTCAGTCGGTAGAGTGTCCATCTGTGAAGGTGTGGTTCGTCCTATCGATCCTGCTCAATGCACACATTTGCAGTTTGGGCTATTTTCCCTTCCAACCAGTGGGCCACAACTGGTTCATCAAAGGCTGTAGTATGTGCTGTCCTGTCTGTGGGAAAGGGCATATAAAAGACCCCTTGCTGCTTATTGGAAAGAGTAACCTATGTGGCTGCAGCGGGTTTCCTCCAAAGAAATATCTCAACATGAATATATATGTCTGACGTCCAATATCCCATGATACGAAAATCAATGTGCTCTAGAGGCGTCGTTAAATAAAACAAGCTTAACTTTACATCGCTGATAGTATATATACCTCACTGCACTGACCTCTCAGGCAAGGAGCCACAGAGCCATGTAGGCGTGGATAGGGTGATTGCATCAGGGAGCCTATGTGGTGTTATGGTTAGCACCCTCACCTCGGAATGGCAAGAATTGTATCTTCAAGTTCTGCTAGAGGTACAATATTTCACATGAGAGCGTGATGAGTGAATGAGTGATGAAAGATGTTCATTGACCAGACGGGATGGCCGAATGAGTTGAGCATCCGTCTCCTGCTTTGGTAGATTATAGGATTCGAACCCATGGATTCGAACCCTGATCAACTCAAACCAATGACTTGAAAATTAATAATTTTCACTTCCTAGCCATACGCTCGGCATAATTAGGATAGGGCAACGACTGTTTGGCTCGGTATCAGGATAATGTGACTGAGTGGGATATCGGGAGCCGGACGTAGCTCAGGCAGTGGCCTGTCCACCTGTGAAGATTTGGGTCATCCGATCGATCCTGCTCAGTACACCCATTCTGGGCTATTTTCCAGTCCAACCAGTGGTCCACAACTGGTTCATCAAAGGTTGTGGTATGTGCTGTCCTATCTGTGGGAAAGTACATATATAAGATCCCTTGCTGCTTATCGGAATGAGTAGTCTATGTGGCGGCAGCAGGTTTCCTCCACAAAGACATAGGTCAGAATGACCATATGGTTGAATTCCAATAGCCGATGATAAAATCAATGTGCTCTAGAGGCGTCATTAAATAAAACAAACTTGTTTTGAGTGGGATATCGGGTCACAGTGCTGGCCCTCCTTGTCTCTCAGTGCGGGAGCACTGAAAAGTTGCCATGAGTGTGCACTGCCACAAGTCGGTACCCATCCTGATATGACTTTAGATGTTGCCAGGACGTAAAACATAAACAACCAACCACCCAGCTATTAGAGATGATAGTGTTTCATCAATGACATAGAACCAAGGTACATTTACAATCATCAATCACAAAATGTTTGTATGTGATGCCTAAAAAGAAGCAATCCAATAGAAATAAAATAGCACTATAAAGGTCCACTCACATACAGGTTAGTGGACGGAGTTGACCGTAGTGCAGGCTAACGTAGTTGAACGTAGTTGAATGTAGTTGAACGTAGTTGAACGTACCAGAGAAGTATGGATGGCGGTACATTCAACTACATTCAACTATGTTCAACCACATTCAACTACGTTCAACTACGTTCAACTATGTTCAACTATGTTCAACTATGTTCAACTACGTTCAACTACGTTCAACTACGTTCAACTACGTTCAACTACGTGCAACTACGTTCAACTACGTTCAACTACGTTCAACTACGTTCAACTACGTTCAACAACGTTCAACTATATTCAACTATGTTCCACTACGTTCAACTACGTAAAGGGGCTGTCACATTACAACGCATCGTGCCAACGTATGCCAACATATGTGATTTTTGCCAGCTATGTCGGGATACGTCGTTATGTGTTACGTGTGGGCTAGGCACTTGTTGGTATAGATCAATGTATGTTGACATTCGTCAAGATATGGCGTTGCGCATCAGGGGGTCAGCATTCGATGTACGACAATGTTTGACAACGTATGGATTTTACATCGGCCAGACGTTATGTATACATTAAGCATATGTTGATGTATGTTAGACGTACATTAGACAAATGTTGTTCACTACGTTGCACTATATTGACCTACATTAAAGGCAGTGGGAACATACATTCCGTGTGCTGACAACGTATGTATAACATACGTCTAACATACATCTAACGTATGTTTAGCGTTTCTCCAGCAGGTCTTGATGTATGTAACACATGAGGGATAGTTCTGGCGATCGAATAACGTATATAACGTTCACCGGCATTCTGCGAACATACCATGATCGTAATTCAAGCATTTTTCACCCAGAAGCACATGAACCATACGTTGGTCATACGTTGGCCATGCGCTATGTATATGGTATGCATACGTCCAACTTTTCCCCATGCGCCAAAAAGTTCAACAATTCTCGACATAAAAAAGTGATTTTACGCATTGGCCGCGCACTTTTGAGATGCGTTGTAATGTGAGAGGGCCTTAAGCCTCCACCACGTTCAACTACGTCCACTGACGTGTATGTGACCAGGCCTGAACGCCCCAAGAGCAAGCAAGTATGACAAAGCCTGCTTTGGATAATGGTGACGTTAAATCACGTTATCTATACTTGGCCGATTCCTTACATGCTTAAGGGGCTGTCACATTAGGGTTTTTTGCGGGAGTGTATGGCGGCGTAAGCGCGTTACGTCATATACGTCGGCATACGCCTTATACGCTACTCATATGCTACGCATACGCTACTCATACGCTACTCATACTCCGCCAGATGCCGCCAGATGCCGGTGTATGTGAAGCGTATGAGGCATACGCCGCCATACGCTTTCATAAATCCGTCCGTCCAAATTTAGTTGTGCATGCTAAAAAAAAAACGACCTATGAGGGCGTATGGCCCATACTGTCAAAACATGTCACAGCACGCTCCCATACGCTCCCATACGCTCCTCATACGCTCCTCGTACGCTCCTCGTAGGTTCCACATACGCTCAAAACCACCCGAAAGGTCACCAAATGTCATCATAGGCCGGCACGCGCAGGACCTACGTAGGTTTTCGATACGCTCCCGCCATACGCCGTAATGTGACAGGGCCTTTAGATCACAGAATACTGCAGTAGTCTGCACTGACCTAAGCGTGGATAGGGTGATTGCATCAGGGAGTATAGGGTACCAGACGAGATGGCCGTATGAGGTAGAGCGTCCGTCTCCCATGTAGGTAGATCGTGGGGTCGTTGGGTCGAACCCTGGTCGAGTCACACCAATGAATTAAAAATTGATATCTGTTGCTTCCTAGACTGGCGCTCAGCATTATAGGATAGGGCAATGACTGGTTTGCTCAGTGTCAGGATAATGTGACTGAGTGGGAGATCAGGTCATGGTGCTGGCGGCCTGGTCTTCCGGGTGGGACAGCACTACAAAGTCGCCATGAGTGCGCACTCTCACAAGTCGGTACCTGTCCTGATATGAGCTTAGATGTTGCTAGGTCGTAAAACAACAACAAACAAACAATTCAGGGAGCCTAGGGAGTGTAATGGTTAGCGCACTAGCTCCACAATGTTCAGAAGTGTGTGTTTGGATCCTGGTCTAGGCGCGATATCTTCCATTTTAATCACTGCCATGACACTGGTTCCTTGACCAGGATACTATAAAGCAATACACTGTATTGTCGATGAACCTACCCTATGTATGTATATCTAAATGACTAGGCGTAGTGGCCGAATCGGCAGAGCGCGGGCATCGCGTGCGGGAGATCGGGTGTTCGTTTCCCAGTCGAGTCAAACCAATGACTTTTCAAATTGATACTTGTAGCTTTCTAACATGGCGCTCTGAATCAATAGGATAGGGCAAGGACTGGTTGGCTTAGTATCAGGATAATGAGACTGAGCATGATATCGGGTCATGGTGCCGACGGTCTGGTCTCCTAGTGGGGCAACACAATACATTCATCATGAGTTTGCACTGTCACAAGTCTGTACCCGTACTCATATGACCTTAGATGTTGCCAGGACGTAAAACTCCAACCAGCAACCAAGCTATATGTAACGGCATTATCTCTATGTACACAATTGTATTCATGCATCACCAACCAGTCATGGCGGCCATTGGCTGAAACTGTATGCTTCATGAATCCACCACTACGTGGTGCCACTCAGCGGAGCAGCCTCGCTTTCACAACCACGTGACCCTCGCAATAAGCCCCTCAATATATCCCAGATGTCCATTTAACGTTCACACAATCTTGCAGTTAATAATAACAATGTTCGTGAAACAAGCTCTAAAGGGAGGCCGGTAAGAAACAGGGTAAGTACTTCCGTAAAGGCATTCAGTTAATTCTAGACGTGGTTGTGCATCGATCTGGTGTTGCCTGTCAGGCGAGGGCTAGCGTGTGTTGACAGAGCTGCAGGAGGTCTGGGCAGGGGCGGGGGTCGCGGACAATGCGCAATGCTTACAGAGCAGCAACTGGGCAGACAGGAGGGTGGTGTCGGGGTGGGGGTGAGTGTTGGTGGGTGTTGGTGGGTGTTGGTGGGTGTTGGTGGGTGTTGGTGGGTGTTGGTGGGTGTTGGTGGGTGTTGGTGGGTGTTGGTGGGTGTTGGTGGGTGTTGGTGGTGCTGGGTGTTGGTGGGTGTTGGTGGGTGTTGGTGGGTGTTGGAGGGTGTTGGTGGGTGTTGGTGGGTGTTGGTGGGTGTTGGTGGGTGAGGGTGGGTGTTGGTGGGTGAGGGTGGGTGTTGGTGGGTGTTGGTGGGTGTTGGTGGGTGTTGGTGGGTGTTGGTGGGTGTTGGTGGGTGTTGGTGGGTGTTGGTGGGTGTTGGTGGGTGTTGGTGGGTGTTGGTGGGTGTTGGTGGGTGTTGGTGGGTGTTGGTGGGTGTGGGTGGGGGTGGGTGGGTGTTGGTGGGTGTTGGTGGGTGTTGGTGGGTGTTGGTGGGTGTTGGTGGGTGTTGGTGGGTGTTGGTGGGTGTTGGTGGGTGTTGGTGGGTGTTGGTGGGTTTTGGTGGGTGTTGGTGGGTGTTGGTGGGTGTTGATGGGTGTTGGTGGGTGTTGCTGGGTGGGGAAGGGAGGGTGGGGGTGGGTGGGTGCTTTCTTCATATACGTAGGTAGACTGCACTGCAAAAGGATTCATCTCATTTCTTCATGTGCCATGTAGAAATATAAAATGTTGAACTATTACAACCTACGCAGGGATGGCATTAAATCAACTATGGGTGTTGGTGGGTGGGGATGGGTGGTGGGTGGCATTGGTTGACTCCTTCTGGTTTCACCATGAATATGGCCCTTACTGCAGCCACGGCCTTAAAGTTACCAACCTACTTCCGACTCGTTAGCCTGGTATCCCAGTGCGGCAGCACTACAACATCGCCATGAGTGCACACTGTCAAATTCGGTACCCGCCCTGATATGACCTTAGATGTTGCCAGGAGGTAAACCTCTAACAACCAACCAACCAAAGGTCACATCAGGATGGGTACCGACTTGTGACAGTGCACACTCATGGTGACTTCATAGTGCTGCCCCACTGGTAGACCAGGCCACCAGGATCATGACCTGATTCCACCCTCAGTCACATTATCCTGATGTTGAGCCAACCAGTCCTTGTCCGAATATTGCCGACCACCAATCTAGGAAGTGATGAGTATCAATTTGTATGTCATTGGGTTGACTGGACCAGAGGTGGAACCTATGGATTCGAATCCCACGATCTCCCAATACAGGAGACGGAAGTTGCACTCATTCAGCCATCTTGTCTAGTATTACAATCTACGCAGATGGCAAAAGGGTGGCAGTAAATATAATATAATCGCATTTTCGTCACGGTGTTGTAGGTTCAGGTATATTTGGCGTTGATTGATTGTTTTCGTTTAATGCCACACTGACACCGCATATGAGCTTAAAGTTTGATTTATTTCTTCTTTTTCGATAATGAGTCAGTAGTAAGCACATGTCAATTTTAGTAAGCACATATTAAATTGACTGAATAAGCACAGTGAGATAAGCCAATGAGTTATGCACAAAGAGGTCAATAAGCTTTAACCCTATGCCCTATATAGTCTTTTAGCAGGGGTGGGTGGGATGGCAGTTCAAAGCCAGCTAGTGTCCTCCTGTGGCCGTGTCGAAGTGAGCTCTCTGCTGCTGAGACGGTCCTTATATAGGCGCTTGGGCCAGTAGTTCGAGCGGGCGACCGCAGATGGCAAGTATGTAAGACAGAGTTAGCATCTCAAAATATTTACGTATCAAAGTACGAATAACCAGACGGCGCTGATGCAGAAGTGAGAAAGGCGTATCGCCATAAGTAGATAGGTGGCAGCACAAGTATTAAACCTTAAGGCTAAGATGCTATGGCGGCGATCGAATGCCAAAGTACCCGTGTTGCTGAGCATCACGAACGATGCCACATCTGCAGCTTGGGCCCCATATTCATAGTGAAAAGTTAGCGTTATTTATTCAGTCAGGTTACGTTTCACTGAATAAAGGTGTTCATGACATTTATGTTTCCATTGAAATTTAGACAACCATCTTAAATGGTAAAATGTGTGTCAAATGACTGCAAAGTGATCGCTGGTGTAATTTTAAAGTGGTTTGTAGTTGTTTCAAGTGACAGCCATGTTTTGTGAGTTAAGTCTTGCTAAGATTAGAGATGTGATGGCTTTGGTCATTTCCATATGGTGCATCTTTGAAAGCATGACAAACATGATCCGTGATGATATGGCCTTATGTGTTACCAGGGCGTTAAACCTCCCAAAACAACAGATGAGAATGGTGGGATTTTTGCATTAAACTGTTTTATTGTGGAATACTTAGGCGCCCGACCCAGAGTAAGCCTCTTTTTGATAATCATGCCCCCGAACTAGACTTGAGGTTGTTTTTTTGGTATACTGCTTGTAATTCTTTGTTTGTTTTGTTAAAGATTTCTTGTTTGTTTTGTTAAAGATTTTCTTTTCTTTGCTTAGTTCTTTTCGTTATTCTTTGCTGCTGCTAGAACGTGCTTCTTCACAGGGTAGATGATCTAGTGAGGTCACCGGATGTTTTCCTTGGGAGCTCAGTTCCCCCAAAAGAACATGCCGGTGAATATTTCATTATCCACATTTCACAAGCAGATGGGATGGCCGAATGAGTTGAGCTTCCATCTCCCGTTCTTGTAGATCATGGGATCGAACCCTGTGTAGGATCGGTGTTGGAGTCTGTGTCTATGTAGGTAGGCTAAAGTGAAAAACAATACAGACGGAGAGAAAGAGAGAAAGTAAAGCAAAGGTAACAGTGTAAGAGAGAGTCTAAGCCCCTCTGGTTTAGTATATAGAGTACATGGACTCTTGGCATTCATGCCATTGACTTCAACCAACAAGGAAGCAGCATTCCCAGTTCCTCCAATAGGGACTCAGCATTCCTGGTTACCATGACTACAGGTGCTCTGCCCACCACCAGAGCTGGTTGACCTGTGGCCACCACCAACCCTGACCCCTGTGTGCATTGACCGCTAACTCAGCAGAGAGCCAGGCCTGCCAATCATCCCTAAGTCTATAATTACCTGCCCTCAAGCATGGGCCAAGCCACATATATATATATATATATATATATATATATATATATATATATATATATGCACACAAACTCTTGGCTGGCCACACAGAATATTAATAGAGGATTTCCATTTCCCCCCTCTGCCGATTATCGGAATATTTTACGCCTGGTTGAGTCAAACCAAAGACCTAAAGATGTATACTTGCCGCTTCCTAGGCTGGCGCTTGGCATTAGTGGGATAGGGCAAGGAGCAGTGGAATGAGGAAGACCCAATTGTCCATGATTAAATTTTCCCTGTTTAATCAACTAATCTACAAAACAAAATCCCTTCTTTTCCGCCGCCCCCCCCCCACTACAAAGACACATCCGTCCTGATATGACCTTAGATGTTGCTAGGATGCAAAGCAACAACAACAAACAAGCAAACAAAACAAATAAATAAACAATTTATTCCAGAAAGACTGTAGCACTAAGTTTCTGAAGAAAAGTAAATACAAACAAAATAGTATTAGGGTCGATGGGTGGAAAAGATGTGCATGTTGCTGGCTCACCGATAAGTCAAGAGAGCGTGCAGAGCTATCACCTTGGTCGTAATGCTTGCATTGTGTTTGATTCGCGGCGAAGGAGGAGTAGCCCCCCCCCCCTCCCCCGCGCCGCAACGACCGTTGACGTTGCGTCACCCCCCCAGCCCCCCCTCTTCCTTTGGCCTTATAACTGGCTCCCCTGCCTCCTGCAGCCACTCCGCCTCCATGCACACCCTGACGCACTCCTATTTTTTCTCCACCCACCCACCCTTACTTTCTCTTTCTCTTTCTTTCTTACTACCCCGATAGGGCGGAGGGCGCTTCGGCCCCCCCCCCCCACTGACACTGACATTTACCATTGATTATTACACTTACATTACCCATGCTGATTATTATTTTTGCCTTCATATAACATGTCATATTGTCCCTGCTTTGTACTCCCCCACTTTATTCACTAAATAAAGTCTTTTTTCTTCCACTCCTGCCTTGTCTTCATCCTTCGCTGCGTATCAGATGTTGCTAGGACGTAAAAAAACACCAAACAAACAACTCATCTCTCCTTTAACGGCGAGGGTCATTGGGGCATCACCTATGACATTGCAACCAGTTTTCTCCCGTTTCCCCTGGGATTTCACCTCCCAACCTTCCGCATGGGAAGCCAGCACTCTACCGATTCAGCCACTGCGTCCGGTCCCCTCAGTTATGTGTGTGTGGGGGAGGGGGTCATCAGTGACATCACCAATAAGTGACCTGAGAATTGTCACCTACCGACCGTCTCCTCGCCTCAACTCTCCCCGGAGACTAACAGAGGTGTAATGAGGGATGGGGTGGCTTTGTCCACACTTCATGAAAATAGCCGGTGTTGCGGTTTCCCAGGGACACCAGTTTGCGAGGGACACATCGCTTCTGCACATGCGTCAAAATCGAACAGCATCGTCACTAACCTTATAAATTTAATATACTGTTTTTGGTAAAGATGTTTTCTATATGTGTACCAAATGATTTGTTTCTAAATGGTGTAATTTGAGAGATATTTGACTTCTTCTGTATTTTCTGTATGAACATTGCTCACGACCATTGACAATGCCTTGAGTTTGATGGTATGCGCAGTGAAAAACTTTAGTTTTATTCAAAATTAATAGAATTCAAGAACCCTATCCTTATAATTGTAATATAGTCTTTATGGTAAAGATGTTTTCTATATGTGTACCAAGCGATTTGTTTCTAGATGGTGTAATTTGGGAGATATTTGACTTTTTCTGTATGAAAATTTGCTCACGGCCGTTAACAATGCATTTGAATGGAAGTGTCCCTGGCAAACTGGTGTCCCTCGGAATCCGCATCACCGGGTCCCACCACGAACACGCCCCCTGCCGGCAGTGGCAAGAAGTAATGTGGATTGTAAGTTAATGGGCAGTGTACTTTGAGGGAGGGGGAGGGGGGAGAGGATGGTGTTATGGAGTTTAGTTTGTTTGCTTCTTTATTGTTCTTTTACATTCTGGCAACATCTAAGGTCATATCAGGACCGGTTCCAACTTCTGACAGTGCACATTCATGGTGACTTCATAGTGCTGCCCCACTGAGCAATCAAGCCGCCGGTACCATGACCCGATATCCGACTCAGTCATATTATCCTGACACTGAGCTAGCCAGTCCATGCCCCTATCCTATTAATGCCAAGCGCCAGGCTAGGAAGCGACAAGTATCAATTTTAAAGTCATTGGTTTGACTCGACCCGAAACCAAACTCCTGACCTTCCACACGCGAAGCCTGCGCTCTGCCTATTAGGCCATCGCGCCCGGGTAGGGTTTAGTTCTTCCCACTCCAATCAGAGGGCGGGTTGCCTGAGACAAATGTTTTGCAGAGCAGCTGAACGTGCAGCATACCCTGTGGAAAATATCCTACATGATGTTTTATTCAGAAAGTGATATTTCCTAATTAAGTGTGGTACATATTGTAATAGTATTGTCGTGGGGGTGATATTGCGCCTAGAGTGGGACTTGAACCCACATCTCTTTGCATTCCGGGCCAGTATGCGGCTCCTTGCCTGAGAGGTCAGTGCAGACCACTTCACTCATCCCCCTGGAATTGTAAGTGTTTCAATGCTTACAATTACATACATACAGGCAATGCAACGCACTTACATGCACAGGGTAGGTTCAACAACTATACCTCACATAGCTTGTACAGGACCATGGTCACGGCAACCAGTGTCGTGGGGGTGATGAAAATGTGAAATATTGCGCCTAGAGCAGGATTCGAACCCACATCTCTTTGCATTCCGTGCCAGTGTGCCAACCATTACACCACCTAGGCTCCCTGATATCAACACACTACCCACGCCTACCTGTCTATGCGGCTCCTTGCCTGAGAGGTTAGTGCAGACCACTACAGTATGCTCTGACCTGTCAGGCAAGGAGCCACATAGACAAATTGGCGGGGATAGGGTGATGACATAAGGGAGCCTAAGTGTTCTATTGGTTAGCACACTGGCCCGGAATTCAAGAGGTGTGGGTTCGAATCCTGCTCTCTGCGCAATATTTCCCATTTTCATCACCCCCAATGACAATATTTTTAGATATAGATTGTGGGTACTGAATAAATAACAAATCACGTAACTGGGTTCAGGAGTTTAGATCCTTCTCTGGCTGAGATATAACTGCCCATACCGATACAAAAGCACAATTGTCTTTGGAATGGAACCACTTCCCTCCACTCCACCTGTAAGTAAAATATTCTGATTTACGGCATCGGAGGGGAATGCAAATGTTCTATTACTGATCAGGTATACGTTACCAGGCGCATGTATGTATATATATGTAGGTGCTGGTGGTACCTTAGTGAGATGTAAATAGACGTAGTGGTGCTGAGAGGCCTGTGTGTAAGGGGCACTCAGGGCCTACCCTAGATAAAGGATTCACCCGGTACTCACAGTACATGGGTGAACGACAACGTAGTCTAAATACGGGCGAAAATAGCTTTAGTATGGAACAGAGAGTAGAATGCCTGCCTCCAGTATCAAATGGATACTTCTATAGGCACATAGTTGGTGAAATGGGAGAGAATGCCAAAAGACAAGATGGCGGCTGCAGAATGCCGTCAATTTCACTTTTAAATCTTATTAAACTAGATATTATATTATATTTATCAACTCAAAGGTAGCGGGCTATCAATAAGACATATGTAAAGAATAATTGTTGCTTCTTAGATTGTGAAATTAGGCTCTCAATTCTTTGACCTGCATTTTCGACAGCTTTTACATAGGGTTGGTTTGCACCCCTACTGCAGCAGTACGGGGTGAATCTTGTATCTAGGCCTACCCCTTCCCCCTCTGCTACTTAGGATCACCACACTCAGGCTCAAGGCAGGTGGTGGCCAGGGGAGCCACACAGTTTGGTGGTGGTGGGCAGACCACTGGTAACCATGGGGACCAGGAATGCTGGGTCCTTATTAGTAGGGCCAAGAATGCTTGTTTCCCATTGGGGGAAAAGTGTGGGGTGATACTCTACAATAAACCCATGTACCATATAAATAATAAACCAGAGGGCTTGACTCTCTCTCTTCTTTTATACTTTATACTCTTCCTTTCTCTTTGTCTATATTGATTTCACTATAGCCTGCCTACACAACCACAGATTCGAGCTTTAGCCATTCTACAAAACTGGAGACCTAGTCTTTACATCTATATTCAGGTCATAGCAAGTGCAGCGCGGATATCACACCCGTAGTCCTCGGGCAGTGAATCCTAGCCGTCACCCCATTGGTCAATTAATGCCATAACATTTCTAATGTATAATATAAATAATCCGCTGCAATTCAATACACATATAATCTGAACACAATTCTACCACCTATCTATATTCGCATAATACCTGATATCACATAAACAACAATAGTTATGTAGTTGGATGGGTTGGTTGTTGGAGTTGTTGGTCTGCACAAATGTCAAGATATGGAATTCAAGGCCATTTCTAGACTTTTCAAGTCTATTTTTGATAGGAATTCAAGACTATTTTCATTTGGATTTCAGAAGAAGAAAAAACAATGGTAAATGGCGATTTCGGAGTAATTTAGATCGGTTGTGACAGTTTAATGGAATTTGAGGATTTTCTAGACTAATTACCCAAAATAGGTTAAATTCAAGGCTTTTCTAGGCCTTGAAATGGGTAAAATGAATGTCAAGACTTTTCAAGACTTGCCAGCCCCTGAATGGACTCTGTGTATCTTTGCGCATAACTCATTAGACAACATGCATCTATATGCATAGCTTATTTTACAATAGATATCAATAGACAATCCACACATAGTGGACTTTCAGAAAAATTGAATCATCATTCCTGACCTAAAACCTTACAGAAAATATCTGTGCAAACTAAGGCTAGGAAACCCCCACTAAGCTGCACAGCAAAGGGGCATGTGATATGTCACGGCCCACCAGCGGGACACCCAATGGAAGGTAACCATGCCAAAAGTAGCCAGATAACACACCACACAGCTACATACAAGCCTATGATATGTGGGTGGGAATAGGCTAGTCTAGTAATAAGAGTAGAAAGGATAAATACATATATGCCAAGAAAATATGCCAAGAAAAAGCTGACATAGGCTATTAACCATACCAACCAATTATCTATCTGCTACTGTATGGTAAGATAACGCCAACACTACAACTGGCCAGTATTGAAAACAAGCCTGGGTACCCGGGCTTATATGCTGTGGACAGTATAAATACAGCCTCAATCAAAAATATAAAAAATACGTGGAACAATTTTAAGCAGGGTAATAGTGATTTCTCGTGGAGTAACTAACAAGTCCTGATTAATGCTCAACAGAAAAGTGTAAAAGATATAATTAGAAACATATACTATGGACGATCTAGAGGCTGACAAAGATTGAACATTTACTATGGATGATCTAGAGGCTGTCAAAGATTGATGAGAAAAATATGGCATAAAATGAATAGTCGATGCTAGATTATTGGTGGATTACTTTTCAGCGATTATTGGCAGTAATTGGGCGCTGAAGTGGGTTGTTGATCGCTAATCCACCTGTCATTCAAACAGGATTTGGGCTTGGTCACCATCGAAAACCTTTAATGAATGGATGAAGGAAGGAAGAGACTTGGCTGCAGGACCTTCTATGTAATTAGTGCATACACATTTTTTTTTGTTTCTCTTTCTTTTTTTTTGGGTAAAGTATTTATTCATCTGAATATGACACTTGTCAGTGCCAGAGCACTGGTCTTCCGGCCATCTTACTATTAAAATTGACAGTTTCAATAATCTAAGTTTGATCAGTGCTGTATTAGTTACAGCACCAATCCTGTAGAATTAAGGGAGTAGCTCCTGCTGTATAATGTACAGCGCCAGTCACTGTAGTTCATGCAAAAATGGGGAGCAGCACCGAGTAGACCCATGACACCCATTCAATGTCAAACTCCAATTCCCCCTGATCTCGGAGGGTAAAACTATTAACATAATTGACAGGATAGCCGAATGAGTTAGAGCGTCGGTCTCCAGTGTTGGTAGATCATGGGATCGTGGGTTCGAATCCTGGTGGAGTCAAACCAATGACTTAAAAATGGATACTTGTCGCTTCCTAGCCAGGCGCTCGGCATTATTAGGATAGGGCAAGGAGCGGTGGAATGAGGAAGAACAGTCGTCTGTGACTGAAATTTCCCCTGCTTAAACAACTAATGTACCAACAAAAAAGAAAGAAAAAAAGGCCAGCCAGTAATAGCTAATGATAAGGCAACTACCAAATCGAGACAAGCAACTGATGCGACTTATTCGTTCTGGACAGGGTAAATAAAAAAAGATGGTTGCTTCTGTTCTAGAAGGAAGACAAACATTACATCTAAAAATAAATGTAAATGGAGTGAGTAACTACCCCAACTCTTTTATTAAAGAGCATCACATTTTCAAAACAAAAGCAATTATTTAGATTTGATTCTACATATCTAACTTAGGTACTGATGCACTTATTAAACATTTGTCACTTTTGTAATATTATGTGTGTGTATACATGTTTACCTTTATGTGCATATTCTATGATACGCGACAAGGAAGGAAGCGGAGGCAGGGCTGGAGAAAAAGCACTTTATTGAGAAGCGCTCATGAGAAAAATACAGGATAATGACAGGATAATGATGCAGGATAATACAGGTCAATCAAGCGTATAAGCGAGATAATTATAGTGAAGGTTGTGTAACAACAGGATAAGACAGGTGAAGTACAAACAAGAGATAATGTAATAGATAAGGTAAATAAGCTCATAGGGAGGCTAGGGGACTAGTGAAACTCAGGGAGGGGGACCCGACGAGCCCTCCACCAGGTAGAGAGGTGTAGATCGGGTGGGTGGGTGGAGAAATTGTGGCTGGTGTGGAATAGCGCGTGGCGAGGCTGGAGGGCGAGTAGCTGAAGGCAGGGAAGTGGCAGGGTTATAAGGCGGGGAAGGGCGGGAGATGACATAAGTGGGTAACCGTCAAGGCAGGGGGGGGGGGTCTCCTTCCCTGCCGCGAATCAAACGCAATGCAAGCATTACGACCAAGAACACATCTATGTTGGTAGGGTTAGGGGGGGGGGGGGGGTGTTCCTTTATACTGGGATTCACTAATACAGACAGACTGTGTCTTTATTATTGACCAGGACAGGGGTGACATCTCAATTTAGAAAATTTATATTTTGCCTTCCACCAGGGGCTAAGGATGGGACGTTCGGCCAGTTTTATTACATCATTACATCATTACGCCATTACATCATTACATCATCACAGCAAGGAAACATGAATCACTATCAATAACCATATGATTGTGAGTTTAAAAAATACTTGAGTGTCTATTAACACAAAATGTATTGTATGCTTTTACATGTAAAAGCGATGGTTTGAACAAAAACAAACATGTCTCGCCATGAATATAGCCTATGCTGCTGAAACGGCGTCAAGAAACCACCAATCAATCAATCAATAACCAAGCCATTGATGTATGCTGCTAGCTAGTTACTCCGGCAGCCCGTCTCTGTGACAGCATTTACACATCTTGTTCAACCGAGTTACTTGTCCTTGATACTTGTCGCTACCTAGTCTGGTGCTTGGCATTAATAGGATAGGGCAAAGACTGGTTAGCACAGTATCAGGATTATTTGACTGCGTGTGATATCTGATCATCAGATCATTGTGCCAGCAGCCTGGTGTCCCGGTGGGGCAGTCACGATGAGTGTGCACCATCACAAGTCGGTACCCATCATGATATGACCTTAGATGTTGCTACAATAAACAATAAACAAAGACACATTTATACTCATGGACTCAACCATACCACAACACCCAGTGCAGTTTGAAGAAATTTGATTTTAAACTGTTAAGTTTGGAGCCACTAGAATTGAAGACATGACACAATTAATGCAAGTGATTAAATACTGGACATTCGCTCTGTTTACTAATTTTCTAAATATTACCGTCATCATCATCATCATCATCATCATCATCAATCCCTTCACCATTAGGGTCGGTGTGGGTCCACTGATCACTTTGCAACCAGTTTTCTCCATTTTCCGCTGTTCTCCACTGCTCTCTGGGACTCACCAAATTCTAGCTCGGTCTATTCCCCGATGTTGTCTTCTGACCTCTTCCTTTGTCCGCCTTGTTTTCGTCCCCCTTTCACCATGCCTTGCAAGATGGTCAAGGTTTTAATGAATCCGCCGGTATCTGAGCTGAATATATGGGATCAAATCCAGGTAATAGTTTTCGTTTTAAAAATCTGATGCTTTAATTAAAATTTAATGATCATTTTATCAAAGTAGAATTACCATCTGATAAAGTATAATCATCATTTGATCAAATATAATTATAATTTAATAAAATAATACAATAATCACTTAATAATGATTTAATAAAAATAACTTAGCAGTTGATCAAATATAATTGTTCATATTGCTACGGCAATATGGGTAATTCGAAACAGAGGCGGGGAAAACCTCGCCCCCCCCCTTCATACCCTTCCCACCCCCAACTTCCCCCCCCCCCTTCTCCTTCCTCACATTCCCCCTCCCCCCCCGCTCTTCCTATCTCCTTCCCTCCACTCTCTCCAGGCGGCGCCACCGACCCCGCCCTCTTCCTATAACCCTCCTCTCCTCCAGGTGGCGGCACCGGCTCCCCTCTCCGCTGGTGCCGCCGCTGGTCCCCCCCCCCCCCCCTACCCTCATCACTTCCGCTCCCCTCTCCCTCTGCCACTTCTCCACCACACGCCTCGCCGCCAACACCTCTTTTCATATATAATTATCATATGATAAAATATTATCATTTGATAACATTATTCCATGTGATAAAATTAATATATTACTTTATTAAATAATCATTATACTTTATCAATTGATAATTATATTTAATGCTAAATTATGTTATTAAATGATAATTATATTTGATCAACTGATAACCATTTGATAACAAATAATTCCCATGTGATGCAATGTAATTCCCATGTGATGAAAAATAATTTCCATGTGATGAAATATAATTACCATGTAATAAAATATCATTATTGTTTGATGAAATATAATTCCCATGTGATGAAAAATAATTCCCATATGATGAAATATAATTCCCATGTGATGAAATATAATTACCATGTGATAAAATATAATTATCATTTGATGAAATATAATTCCCATGTGATGAAATATAATTCCCATGTGATGAAATATAATTCCCATGTGATGAAAAATAATTCCCATGTGATGAAATATAATTACCATATGATAAAATATAACTATCATTTGATCAAATATAATTGCCATTTACACCGTTCGGAATACAGTTTGATATACAGGATAACATCTAGATGAGAGTTTATTACGGAAATTGTACGCTTTCATACCGAGCATTCAGCCTTTAATAACCAGATGGGATAGCCGAATGAGTAGAGCGTCTGTCTCTCGTGTTGGTAGACTCGTGTTGGTCGAGTCAAACCAAGGACTTAAAAATGTATGCTTGTGGCTACCTAGCCAGGTGCTCCGCATCATTAGCAGAATGCAAGGAGTAGTGGAATGAGGAAGACAAATCGTCCACGATTGAAATTTTCCTTACTTAATCAACTAATGTACCAAATAAATAAATACAATTAAAATGGCGGTCTGTGCCGGATGTCGCTTTGTGTGTGCCTGGCATGAGGCGAGAAAGCGTCTCACGACTGGGGCGAGGTTCCGGCAGGGGGCACCATGATAATCGGATCGGAGATCGGTGATCGGATTGAGGCCAGCCCCCCAAGTACTAACTCTCTTTACATGGCGCCCGAAGGCTGGCTAAAGTCCAGCAATGGCTGGCCGGTAAACAGGTTGGAGAGCTTACCTCGTTTGGGCTACATGGGTCATTTGACCACCGAGTTAATTACCAATGTCGAATTTCATATAAGGTTAATGTGCAGTTTGACAATTCTGCCTGTTTTGACAAATCTCACTTTTGGGATGTTTTCATCATGGAATACATCGCAAGAAAGCAAAAAATTATATCTAATTACCTGAATACACACATCCAATTTAGTTGGGGAGTGGTTAGAATGTCTGACGTTTTTCTAGGTCAGATTCTTAATCTGAAGGTCAGTGGTTCAATTCCCTGTGCCCCCACCTCTGCCAATTTGGATTTCCATGGCTGTGTATAATGTACAGTGCCATCAAAGGCCAGTTGCTCTCATACCATGTCTATGTGGTGTGGGACGTTAAAAATCCCTTGCGTCTCAAAAAGTGTAGTCTTTCTCATGACCAAATCTTCAAGAAAAATAAATAAATTAGTAAATTAGCCATGAATATTAAGAAGTATTTCACAGGTTGGAGAGCTTACCTCGATTGGGCTGTGGTGTTGAAATATCTTTGTGTTGTTGTTGAAGATTTATACTGCCTATCATGGATCAGCCTGAATAGGCTTGTTTTCACCATTAAACAGTTTGTCGATAGAAAGCCCGAGCCGACACTTTTACCGACCCAAGGGATTTTTAACCTCCCACACCACATAGACATGGTATGAGAGCAACTGGCCTTTGATGACGCTGTAAGTTATACACAGCGGTGGAAATCCAAATTGGCAGAGATGGGTGCACGAGGAATGCAAAAAATATATCTAAATGATGTACAACAATCCCCACAGGACCTCCCCCAGTGGCAAGTAGAAATATATGAGTGGGCCACAGACCTCCATATGGCAGACGTAAATCTGAGATCCCTGTATGTATATGTATGTATATGTATATGTATCTATATGTATGCATATGTATATAAAAAGTGATAACCAACAATAAAATTAATCAAATACAATAATATTTAAGGTAGGTTTTTCTTAATGTTCTACCAGCAAGACAAGCCATCTTTGTAGTGATTATGCATCAGATGCATAATCACAGTGAATTATTTATTATGCATATATATATTGGTATGCATAAAATATATCTAAATGATGTACAGCAGTCCCCACATGACCTCCTCCCCAAGTGGCAAGTGGATGTATATGAGTGGGCCAAAGACCAGTATATACCCCCATGGTTGACTGGAGGTGACCTATTGTTTGGGATTTACTGATATACCAACCCAGTACTATCATGGGCAGTTCTGGCCTGTGGCCATATGTTGCAACTACTGAATTATTTCCTAATATTCACTGCTAATTTACTCAATCCGGTCCCAACTAAATGGCCTAGATATATTCAAGAAATTAGATATAATCTTTTGCTTTCTAGTGATATATTCCAATATGAAAACTTTCCAAAACTCAGTGTGCTACAACCATATTTGTGAACCTGCACACTAATCTTATATAAAATTCGACCTTGGAAATGAACTCGGTGGCCAAATGACCACCGGAGCTAAAACGAGGTAAGCTCTCCAACCTGTTTCATGAGTTATAGCAAATGCCTACAGGCCTGAACTTCCAATGCTAGTAATGTGTTGGTCTAACCATAACTCCCAAACAATAGGGCACCTCCAGTCAACCCTGGGGGTATATGCTGGTCTGTGGCCCACTCACATACTTCCACTTGCCACTGGGGAAGGTCCTGTGTGGACTATGGTACATCATTTAGATATATTTGTTGTATACCAATATATATATGCATAATATATAATTCACTGTAATTATGCAGCTGATACATAATCACCACGAATATGGCATTTCTTGCTGGTACAGCAATATTAAAGCTGCGTAGTCAAATGAAATATCAAATTTTCAAAACCAAACCAATTATCTAGATTAGATTTTACATATCTAACTTAGATACTGATGCACTTATTAAGCATTTGTTTCTGCGTAGAAATCAATACTGAGTCAATTTAACAGAACCTGTTACTGCAGAAGTCTATGGTGTCAGAGTTTTGGCAAGCTTGCCAAAACTAATTTTCCATGTTTGCGCTCAAAATATCTCAAAAGTTTACCATTTAAAATAAAAGTAACTTTGAACTAATGTAAAGTAGATACGAGTGATCGATCTAATATATTTATCTAAGAAAAAATACAGAAATTCAAAATCATCGGACTATGCAACTTTAAGAAAAACTTTACCTTGTATATTATTGCATTTATATTTCATTTATTTTATTGTTGGTTATCACTTCATATTTATAGATAGGATAAGTACTTATCGATATATAAAGGGCGGAGCGGCCTATCCTCCGTTATTGTTTATATTATCTACTGCGCAGTAGCCAACCGTGTGTGTGCGGAATTGAAGTGGCTTGGCCTAAACCTTGTGCGCCAACGAAAAGTAAGTTGGCTTGGCCTAATTGGGTCTCATGACTGCCTGCTACTGCAGCGCCACTTTGTGCTCGTGGCCTGCGCCCCTCTGTTTGGCCAGTGCGCACCTGCTTTTCAAACTTTATGACCGGCGGGGCAGTTGCCTAGCCATGAGACTAGTATTAAACTGTTCAACCCATATTCATGTTTGTGTTTGTGTCCAGAGCATAGCCTACTTTATATTTATATTATTTGAATGGGAATCTCAGCGCTGGGAGGCTGGGAACCCTGGCGCCGGTGTAGGAGGTTCAGAACACTACCCCGTTTAAAACAATACTGTTAAGTTCAAAACACTACCCCAAAGACCCTATAATACCAAGACGGCTCACTCAGCATGTACTGTGTAATCAAAATGATCAAACCCACCACTTGGTGCGCTGGCTGTTCTCTTGGTTAAACAGGTGCTATATTATATGTATAAATGTATATATGAATGTGAAAGATGTGTGATGATGATGATGATGATGATCCTGATGATGATGTGTATGTGTTCATAGAAATTTCATATTGATGTGTATTCATACTTACCTATCTCATGTATAATATAATTTTATGTGTTTACATGTGAAACACCAACCAACAGCCGGGCTGATCAAACCCACCACAAGGTGGCACTGCAAAATTTACATTACCATGGGAGAGATAGGGAGTGAGCCGTCTTAGTATTATAGGGTCTTTGACTACCCCTACGTACCTTCGAAACACTAGCCAAGTTCAAAACACTATCATGACACAGCAGTGGGGGTTGTAGTGCCGCACAATGTAACCTACTGCATAGGCCCTACTGCCCACTTTACTGCATTCTTCCCCACCTTACTACATACTGCCCCACCCTCCTTCACACAGCCCCACCGTGATAGTGCTGCAGCTTTTAACAACATAATAGTAGTGTAAAATATCCAGATTTAAAGCATTGGTGGAGGACTGCAAATGTTCTATTATTGATCGGGTATACGTGCATATATGTGTATATATGTAGGTGCTGGTGGTGCCTGAGTGGGATGTAAATAGACATAGTGGTGCTGACAGGGCTGTGTGTAAGGGGCACTCAGAGCCTGCCCCCTCCCCCCTCTGGTAGTCAGGATCACCACACTCAGGCTCAAGGCAGGTGGTTGCCAGGGGAGCCACACAGCTTGGTGGTGGTGGGCAGATCACTGGTAACCACAGGGACCAGGAATGTTGGATCCCTATTGGTAGAGCTAAGAATGCTTGTTTCCCATTGGGGGAATAGGGTGGGGGTGATACTCTATACTGAATCTATGTACCATATACATAATAAACCAGAGGGCTTGACTCTCTCTCTTCTTTCACACTTTATACTCTTCCTTTCTCTTTGTCTGTATTGATTTCACTATAGCCTGCCTACACAACCACAGATTCGAGCCGTAGACTTTACATACTGGTGACCATGATGGGTGGTAAATCTATTAGTTGGAGGAAGGATTCAACTTCACTTTATGGAGATCTAGTCTTTATAGTAGTATACGCTGACAGCGCTGTGGCGTCTGCACCATGTATCAGCAAATGCCGATAGTGCTGCAGCATTTAACAATGTGTTAGTAGTATATGCTGATCATGATGGGGCGTCTGAACCACGTATTAGTATGCACTTATAGTGCTGCGACATTTAACACCATATTGCCCCTCGCTACTGTATACTGCCTCACCCTACTACAATGAAAATGAATATGCATTTTTTTAGAGTAGTGTTTTGAACTCAAGGATAGTGCTTTGAGCGTGGCCACAGTAGTGTTTTGAACCTATATTCAACTAGGTTGAAAACGCTACCATAGTGTTTTGAACCTATGTTGAAAAAACTACCGTAGTGTTTTTGTGGGGTAGTGTTTTCAACTTACTACACCGGGAAGCCGCTGCCCTGACAGACTGCCGCCTCCTCACCCCCCAGGGCCCATATGCAGGAGCCGGTGGTATTCGGTGGTAGCGAGCCAAAACGGTGTTAGGTTTGAATTTCCCTGGTAGGGGCGAAAAATGGTATGCACGAAGCGGTGATAGGCCTAACACCAAAAGCTTACCCGGTGTTACCCTACCCCTGATAGATAGGTGGTATAGCGAGTTCATTAGGCCCAAATCTATTCAATGCTGTCATATTTAATAGAATTACACACGCAAAAAGTGAAATTTGATTAAATTAATCCTAAAATCGAAGCGAGATTAACGCTGCTGCCGCAAAGACGGCGATATTAAGATTGTCGAATCGACGAATGCAAGCAACCGCCGCCGTCACCGCCAGTATGGAAAGTGACATCGATGCGGCGGTGGAGATTTGTTTACTTTACGTTCGTCGATTCGAAAATATAACTATTAATATTGCCGCCAATGCGCCGGTACCCTTAATAAGGCTTTGAATTTAGGGTTAAATTGATCAAATTTCACTTATTGCGTATGTAATTCTGTTAAATATGGTCGCATTGAATATATTTAAGCGTAATATATGGGTACAGATGCAGAGGGATTTCCCAAATCTATAAATAAATTCACTGGTAGCTATAATCAAAGTGTTACGCGCTCCTGCATACGACTTGACACAGTTCTCGACGTCGGCGATAGGTACCGGGTAATAGGCTGTAACACCAAAACCTGCTACCACCGACTCCTGCATACAGGCCCTGAACCCTCACCCCCATTTCCCATTATAAATGTTATACCTATACTTATATATACACATATACACACATATATATACATATATGCACATATACACACATATACACATATATATACACATATATATACACATATATTTACACAGTAAAACCTCTCTAAATGGACCGACCATGGGACCGACTTTAAGGTGTCCATTTAGGGAGGTGGTCGGTTTAGTGAGTTAGAATATGGTTACAATTGTATTGTTGGGACCCAATTAAAGTGATCGATATAGGGGAGTGTTCGATATGTGGATGTTGTTGGATAGAGAGGTTATACTGTATACATATGTATATGCAGACATATTTATATGTAGGCCTAAACATAAATACATATGCATACATATATACATGACTATATATATACATATAACTACATATTGTCTTTAGAGATGACTGCATCACATATCACATGTCAGCGCTAAGTTAATCCATATGTAGTCTGTGCCACTCTCAGACTTATTGCAACAATGCAAGGGGCCTAAGCACGTAAAGGCTGGAGAAAAAGCAGCAAAGGGCAGAAACTGGGTCAGTGTAGCTACTCAGGAAGTCGGCCGTTATGATGGAAGGGACGCTTTCAAATGGTCGCGATCGGACGTGGTGGCCGTTTCGGTAGAGCGCAGGCTTCTTGTGCGGAAGGTCAAGAGTTTTGAAAACCCTGCCGGGTGAAAGCAATAACTTATAAAGTTGATACTTGTTGCAACCTAGATAAAGGATTCACCCCGTACTCGCAGTACACAGGTGAACGACAACATAGTATAAATACGGGCGAAAATAGCTTTAGTATGGAACAGGAAGTAGAATGCCTGTCTCCAGTATCATATGGGTACTTATATCAGCACAGAGTTGGTGAAATGGAAGAGAATGCAAAAAGACAAGATGGCGGACATAGAACGCCATCGATTTCACCTTTAAATTCTATTAAACTATATGTTTGATTATTGTTTTTCAACTCAAAGGTAGCGGGGAAATATGAAGACATATAAAAAGAATAATTATTGCTTCTTAGATTGTGAAATTAGGCTCTCATTTCATTTCCCAACTTTTTCGACAGCTTTTATATAGGGTTGGTATTCACCCATGTACTGCAAGTATGGGGTGAATCATATATCTAGTTACTACCTAGCTTAGCTCAGTGTCTGAATAATGTGACTGGGTGGGATGTTAGGTCCTGTCCTGGTGGCCTGGTCTCGCAGTTGTGCAGCCCTATAAAGTCGCCATGCGTGCGGATTGTCTCAAGATGATACCTGTCCTGATATGAATTTAGAAGTTGTTAGCACGTAAGACAACAAGAAATGAACGTCCAACGGAAACCCTCCTTGTTGAATGCTTCGTTAGTTACACCTGCAGGAAGCTCATATTATATTAGATAGGACTTAATTAGCGTCGTGTAAGCTGCCCTCTGCCCTCTGCCCATCCCGCAGCACCGACCCCGCTAATAACATTCTGGCATCAGTTTGTTCGTTTGTTTGACTGGGCGCGGTGGCCTAATCGGTAGAGCGCGGGCCTCGCGTGCGGATGGTCGGGAGTATTGTTCCCAGTTGAGTCAAACCAATGACTTTAAAATTGATACTTGTCGCTACCTAGCCTGGCGCCCGGCATTGATAGGATAGGGCAAGGACTGGTTAGCTCAGTGTCTGGATAATGTGACTGGTCCTGGTCCTGGTGGCCTGGTCTCCCAGTCAGGCAGCACTATAAAGTCGCCATGAGTGTGCATTGTCTCAAGATCGTACCCGTCCTGATATGACTTTAGATGTTGTTAGCACATAAAAAAACAAGAAATTAACGTCCGAGGGACAACCTCATTGTGGAATGCTTCGCTAGTTACGGCTGCAGGAAGCTCATATTATATTAGATAGGACTTAATTAGCATCGTGTGAGCCGCCCTCTGACCCCGACCATCCCGCAGCACCGACCATGCTAATAACATTCCGGCATCAGTGTGTTTGTTTGTTTGACCGGGCATGGTGGCCTAATCGGTAGAGCGCGGGCCTCGCGTGCGGATGGTCGGGAGTTTGGTTCCCGGTCGAGTCAAACCAGTGACTTTAAAATTGATACTTGTCGCTACCTAGCCTGGCGCCCCGGCATTAATAGGATAGGGCAAGGACTGGTTAGCTAAGTGTCGGGATGATGTGACTGAGTGGGATATCGGGTCATGGTGCTGGTGGCATGATTTCCCAGTGGGGCAGCACTATATAGTCACCATGAGTGTGCACTGTCACAAGTCGGTGCCAGTCCTCATATGACTTTAGATGTTGTTAGGATGAAAAACAACAACAAACAATCAGTTTGTTTGTTGTTGTTTTACATCCGTGCAACACATAGCTGGTCCAGGATCCTGGCCACAGCTACCAGTGTTGTGGGGATGGGAGGGAGCGACGAAAATGGAAAATGGTAAATATTGTGCCTCGAACAGCATTCTGGGGCTAGTGTGCTATCCATGGCTTCCCTCTATGGAAGATCTTCTGATCAAAAAGAATCTTCTGTGGACTGGCCACCTCATGAGGATGTCATCAGACCGGCTACCAAAGCAGGTCCTCTACTCTCAACTGTCTTCTGGTTACAGGATACCAAAAAGAGAAACCTGAAGCTAAGAGACATTAAGACCGACTCATGGATATCACTCTCACAGCAGAGAGCTAAATGGAGAGCAACAGTCAAGTAATGAAAGGAGTCTTTGTCGCATTGCACCAACAGCATGATAATAATTGAAAACAGAACGAGACAGTAGTATAAAGTGGCAATTTAATTCTTTCTAATTAGCTTGTTACATTACTCTTGATGATGAAAATGACCTTAGATATTTCAAGGATTACAGGCACTTAACCCTATCGGTACATCATACTAGTTGGGTGGGTGGAGGCAAATCTTGTCGGAAGAAGTACGTCCTCTCGGTTTGAAAAGTCTGGTCGAAGTGAAGATATCCAGTGCCACGTCATCGGCTTTGACTGGAAATCCCTACAGGTGGCGGGTCAATCGGCGACCATTTCTAGTTCTAAACTCGAATATAGGTGTCGCCACAATCTGATATTAAAACTAACTGCGTAATTAAGTTAACTGCGCAATAAGGAGTTCAAGAAGTATCATGTAGATGGCGCGTCGATCAGCGGCCAAGGTTCTTAGTTCCAAGAATAGAATATAGTCGGCGCCACAGTGCCTAATCTACTGAGATTCACAGTCTCGTTCATTCAATTACCCATGTTGCGAACATCATGGACAATGTGCTATCCATTACACTCCCTAGCCTTCCTGATGTAATCACCCTAACGAAGTCTACCTGTATATGCGGCTCCTTGTCTGTGAGGTCAGTGCAGACCACTACCATATTTTGGTCAGGGCATTGGACTTAGTAAGACTAGTACCGTTATGGTCAGGTGTTTTGGAAGTTGGCTTAAATGGCTGACCTATATAGTTGACCTATATGGTGGTCAATATGGTTCAACTATATGGTGGCCAATATGGTTGACCTATGTGGTTGACCTATATGGTTAACCTTCATGTTCAACCCATATAGATCACCCTGCCTGCCCATGCTTAGTTGTCTGAATACACTAATACTGCCACGGCTTATATAACTACCAATCTCAGTGACCTAAATCTCTTCATAGCGTTCTATGTCAGATTAGTTCTCAAGTAACCCCCCCCCCCCTCCCACCAAACAAAATTCCCTTTTTGCTCCAAACCTGCTAGTATCGTTCACTTAATCACTGGCGCTTTGTCGTGCCACAAGGCCCCCTGGTGGGCATGGTGGGGGTGGGGTGGTGGGGGGGGTTATTTGTGTTTGTTGTTTTACGTCCTAGCAACATCTAAGGTCATATCAGGACGGGTACCGACTTGTGACAGCATGCACTCATGGCGACTTTATAGTGCTGCCAGCACCATGACCTGATATCCCACTCAGTCACATTATCCTGAGCCAATCAGTCTTTACCCTATCCTAATAGTGCCTGCCTAGGAAGCGACACATATTTTGAAAGTCATCGGTTTGACTCGATGAGGGTTCGAACCCACGAACCCATGCGTTTGGATCCCCCGATCTCCCAAAACAAGATATGGACGCTCAACTCATTCAGCCACCCCGTCTGATGCAGTCATGGTGGGGGATGGTGGTGGTGGTGGTGGAGGGGGAGGGGGGGGGGGGGTGCCCCCGGGAAAGCCTGTGGGTCCTGTGCAGTGGGGAAATATGCTCAGCCATAATGAGGTTGTCAGTTGATGAAAGATGAGAGCTACGAAGCCTCTATATTACCTGCTCACATGTGTTTAATAGCATGCAGAACTTCAGTAATATGTGCATAGTATGTATTACATGACACATACATATATGACAGGTACTACTAGATCAATGCGACTCCCCAATATCCGGTGTTTGGCGCTAAGTTAGATAAAGGATTCACCCGGTACTCGCAGTACACGGGTGAAGACCAGCCTTATATAAAGACGGTCGAAAAATCGGGCTAATGAAATGAGTCTTTCTGAGAGCCTAATTTCACAATCTAAGAAGCAACATTAATTCTTTAAATTTTGTATTTAAATTTCGTTGTCATTCACCCGTGTACTGCGAGTACTGGGTGAATCTTTTATCTAGCGCTAAGTATACCCCCAGCACATAAACGCAGAGTTGTAATCCACTGCCTTGTTGTACAGGTTCTTGACAGAACCGAAGGCTAAGGGAGTAAACCCTAAACAGAAAACCATGTCACTGTGGCAGCATTAATGGCGGTTGATGTATGGAAATCCCAACATCTCCCGACCAGCCACTGGAGGGACAAATAATTTTGCGCCTGTCTGGACATGTTCTTGCTGGTGTGAAACCTCTATTTGCTCCCCGAGAGAGTGCTGCTGGTAACTTGTAAAAGCCAGCAGCACTTCAACACTTTTGCAGGCAGCTTTCATGATGATGATGATGATGAGCACATAAACAGTGATAGAGTAGACAAATAATCCTAGCTACAGATTATATTTCTCAATGCAATATATATGGCAGTATAGTTATTTGTTTAAAATTGCAAAATGTCCCAGGTGTAGGTTTATACCATTTTTTTAAAGTAGATAAATTCGGTTGATAAGCTAATTTAATTTAGTATGAAGTTACTTTTCTTTTAATAACTTAGGTTCAGAAATATTTTAAGTGAAAGCAGTCATAATTTAATCTGGTGCGCAACATCAACAGCAACATCAACATCAACATCAACATCACAGCTATCGTGGGGGTGATGAAAATGGGAGGTATTGTGGCTAGAGTGGGAATCGAACCCACATCTCTTTCATTCCGGGCCAATGTGATAACCAGGCCCCCTGATGTCACCACCCTATCCACGCCTACCTGTCTATGTAGCTCCTTGCCTGAGAGGTCAGTGCAGACTACTACACAACCCTCGGCAGTGACAAGTTCTATTTAAATGACTCAATATCCCTTCTATGAAGCAGGACACATGTTTAATGAGGGTACTGGTGTCTATTTTGGATATTTAGGATCAAATTGGTTATATGATATAGCGAATGGTAGACAGGAAGTGTGAACACATATTTGTCTCTCATTTCTTTTTTGGTACATTAGTTGTCCCAAGCAGGGGAAATCCCAGTCACAGACGACTGGTCTTCCCCACTCCACTGCTGGTCGATAGAAAGCCCGAGCCTACACTTTTACCGACCCAAGGGATTTTTAACCTCCCACGCCACATAGACATGCTATGAGAGCAACCGGCCTTTGATGACGCTGTAAGTTATACACAGTGGTGGAAATCCAAATTGGCAGAGCTGGGGGCACGGGGAATCGAACTGCCGACCCTCAGATTAGGAGTCTGACCTAGAAAAAAGTCAGACACTCTAACCACTCTGCCACAGAGAACGCCACTCTGTGGCAACACATAGCATCATGGAAATTGACAAACTGGTATATGAGACTGTCTCAAAAGGTGTTAAGCAATATGGGACAAAACTTTGTCTATTGTAATGATCAACATACTATCTGCTTATGCATTTGCTCAGGATAAACTGATTTGTTTTTTACATGGTGTTTCATAATCCCAATAGAATACATATTACTTTGAAGCAAATGTCCTTGTGTTTTCAGTGTAACCATATTTGTGCTCTTTTCTGTCAATCGTTACAATGGACAAACAAAAAAGAGTTATCACCTTTTGAGACCGGCTCATGTATGTGTGATAGGCCGATGTCGGCCGTTCCAAGATCTTGCACTCACGCAGACACACACGGATAAATGATAAGTCCAGGTACGTTTCAGATGTTTATTATAGTCAATTCGCTCACCGAGGCGTCCACAGTCAATTGCCCCGCCCCCTAACTCGCTAGGTCCCACATCGCCTCAATAGGTGGGGTGTGGGGAGGGGGTGGGGTGGTGCTAGCCACACGCAGTAGAGGGCAGTCCAGTCAGGGCAGTGCCCCGTGCCTAGCATGCCACCACCTAGCGCAGTGTAACTGTGTAGGTGTGCACTGTAGTCTCTGCTGCCACGGTGTGGTAGTGGAGCTCATGTACAGACTACTATATATGCATAATGTTTTGGTAGGTCGTGGGATTCGAAACCCTGGTTCGAACCTTGGTAGAGTCATAGCGACGACTTAAAAATTGATACATGTCACTAGCTAGCCCGGCCTTCAGCATTATTTGGATAGGGCAATGAGCAGTGGAATGAAAAAGGCCAATTGAAGAGTTTAGACGCAAAACGTTGTAAACGCCAAACCCCAAATTGACATTAAATTGTTTGATGTTTGATTCCAATGGGTTGTTTTATATTCCTACGCTTTTCTTCATTGCTCCATGACCATGTGATCATAAGAAAAATGGAATTAGTGTGAATTACAATTATTTTCAGGTCAAAATCTTTTATTTAAACTACATTTTTGGATTGGCGTTTACGGGGATTTGCGCATGAACTCGTCAATTGTCCGCGATTGAAATTTCACCTGATTAATCAACTAATGTATGCCCAACAAAATATCTGGAAGACCAGACCAAACCGAGTATAGGAACTCATAAGAGATATCCCCACACCCCAACGCATACACCTCACCCATGACAACAACACAGTTTATATAGAGTTCATGGGGGCGAGACATAGCCCAAACTGTAAATGGGTCCACTGAGGAGGGTCGATTGGATGGCCCATCTTCACAGGTGGACACTCTACCGCATGAACTATTTTCCATTCCAACCAGTGGTCCACAACTGGTTATTCAAACGCTGTGGTATGTGCTGTCCTGTCTGTGGGAAAGTGCATATAAAAGATGCGGGTTTCCTCCAAAGAAATAATTCAGACTGACCATATGGTTGTCGTCCAATAGCCCATGATAAAAGTTTATGTGCTCTCGAGGCGTCGTTAAATGAAACAAGCTTTACGTTTATTTTGAGTTTATATCTCATAAATGGAATGAAAGACATTTTATTTGCATAAGCGGTGTTGAGGAGAGGTTTCATTGAGGCTTAAGGTGAATGGCTCACTGGGTGCTGGCGGAGTGATAGCGGGGGGGGGGGGGGGGGGGGGGGGGCAGGGGCCATTAGAAGCCCCCAACTGGAGGGACATGTGACCAGCCTCGGCAAATGACAGGCAGGGTGGAGATTCGTAAACATTGGGTGTCCCCTTAATGGTTTTAAAAGTTTTAGTAATGTGACGAAGCACGTCCTGCCGCTGCTCATGGAATAATAAGTAAAGCCGGAGTTGCTTCAAACCACACTGAGCGTCTCCGCTGTCTGGTTTATTCCCCTCAAAACTACTCTCAAAACTAAAGTGCCTGTCACACTATGCCAGATTGAGCAATGGACAGAATTTTCTAGTCCGGTGGTTTTCGGGTGGGAAAAGTATCAAAATGTATCAAAATGTGTCGAAATGTTGCGATATTGGGTCAAAGGCCGCCGGACGAACGAACATTAAATGGACATGAAACGTACATGAACGGATAGCCAATGGACGATAAGCAGACTAAACAAACTCAAACTGGACAACAACCATACACATCAGTATGGCGGCATCCATTCCAAGTTTTGTGCATGTTCAAAACTTGCCACCGTAGACACCAGACACCACCAGACACAGAACGGAAATGCCGGATGCTGACCATATAGAAACCGGACATTGTACATGTTATAATTAACATGGGTAATTCTCGGCGAAGACTGGACGAAATCATACCACTGGCCCGCCACCTGGAGGAATACTATCTAGTTCCTGACCAACTCGATAGGTGGCGACAACGACCCGAACCTTGCCGGTGAGATCTGTACGTTACCTGCCTCAGCCGAGTTCAAACTGTCCATAGAACCATCGCAGCTGCCGTCCGCCTAACATCAACCCAACTTTCTTAACCCACCCACCCACACCAATAGATAAGAGATAATTGATAGGGCTGAGGGTTCGATTCCCGCTTGTACATCACCACCTGGCGACCAGATGGACGAGATGAGCACGGAGCAGATGACCAATCGCTCTCTCGCGGTCCTGGTTACTGTACATTTACATCGACTGAACTGTAACTGTGAAATTCTGAAGATTAAAAACCCACTATACCAACTTTGCCTCCGTTCTGTGAATTGACGTTCTTGTGAATTGACGAATTGACGTATTCCACCGAACTTTGTTTGGTTTCTTTCCATTTCCCCAATCCGGTGAGGTGTGACAGAGCCTTAAGGATGGATTTTGTATTCAACCATCGCCTTTACATATAATGTAAAAGCATACAATCAATTACGTGTCGATAGGCACTCATGAATTTTTAAAAGCTCACAATCATATAATGTGTGGTCAAGGTAAATCAAATAAATGAAAGAATTAATTGATACAAATTATTTTAATGAACTATATGAGGTGGTACAGACCAGATGCCTTCAAAAGTGCTAAAATGTCTTCTTGTTTTACTTGAGTAAAATGGTCAAAACTAAGGTACTTCATGACAGAGAGCAATTAAAATCTATAACCGCATGATCCTCCCATACTTCGACTATGGGGATGTAATATACATGGGGGAAAACACAAGCCTCCTAAACAAGCTACACATACTCCAAAATAGAGCCACTAAAATATGTCTTCAAGTACATAGAAGTTACCCAATAACAGTAGACCTACACCTAAAATGCAACGCAACACTATTAGCAAGCAGGAGGGAACTCCGCCTTAAATTACTTGCTCATCACTACGCAACACAGCCAAATCACACAGTGACTGCACCAAGAAATACCACACACATGGATACCCCAGTCCTAAAGGAAGTTATATACACACAACACAAAAATCCATGAAAGGAGTACATTTGCTATGGCAGCCCAAGCCCGGAACAAACAGCCCCCAATAGCAAAATCGATAAAAGATCTTAATAAATACAAACGATTTCTAAAAGAACAAACAATAAGAGACATGCAGAATTAGCATAGAAACTAACATAAACAAATAAAGAATATACATATCAACCCAGCTTCATAGCTGTCCAGCGACGAAAACAAGCACCCTCAAAGGAACTTAATGACTATATGCAAAATAAGTACCATATCTATAACAAATATATATCAACACAAATGTGTGCCACGGTCAAGATAGAGAACTGACCTGTCACGATAGAACGCCGTAGATTTCACTTTTAAAGTCTATTAAACTATATATGTTATTATATTTTCCAACTCAAAAGTAGCAGGTACATATGAAGACATATATAAAAAATATATTTTTTATATTTTCCCAGAATGTCGAAGTTCTTCGCCAGTTTTTCTAATGGGTTGGTTTTCAGCCCTGTACGGCAAGTATGAGGTGCATCTTTTATCTAGGTAGGGCACAGCCACTCGAAGGGGGCGGTCGCTAGCCATGTGTGGAACTGGAACAGTCCTTCCTAGGGACTGTTCGTGTTAGTGTGCTGCCACCTGTTGTTACTTCTTAACAACAACAAGGGTCAGCGCAGTCGAGAACTTCAATATGCGGTGGTGGGGCTCGTGACGGACTACTACATTATTATGGACCATCACCTGTCAGGATTCATTCAAGTTGAACAATCCGTTGGTTTTGAGTTTTTCATTATTTTACAATAAATATACAGTACAACCCCATTAAACCAAGCTCGGTTGAACCAAACGATTGGTTAATCCAAACTTATTTCGGTGGCCAGGCAAAATAATACCATTTATCATATAAAAAAGTTTGTTAAACGAAAGTCGGTTAATCTAAATTATCAGTTACTCCAAACAAAATTGTCAGGATCCAGGCCACTTCCGGTAGGTTAAACCAAACTTTCATGTGGTTATGAGATCATCTGAGATTTTTGTATATGATAGATGGTAGTATTTTCCCGGGCGGCCAAAAGAAGTTTGGATTAACTGATCGTTTGGTTTAACTGAGCTTGGTTTAACGGGGTTATATTGTATATACATAACAAAAACAATAATCAAAGTGTCCACATACATTGTATATTACATTCTTAATGCACCCGTTTCTTTACCAAATTCAAGTCAAAGTCAAAGCCAAAGCTTGGTTAAACCAATGATCAGTTAATCCAAACAAATGTCTAGGGTGCCTTCAAGTTTGGTTTAACTGGGTTATACTGTATAAGGTTGATCATTATAAGCTACCTTTCTGTAATATGAAGTAGCTTCTGTTATAAATTGCTAACTTTGGTAATATTTTAGGGAAAAGAAGCCAACCTAATTTTGGCCTGCAAGTCAAAATGCTGGACACTACAATGTTAACCCGTAAAAGCTTCTAATAACTGGACATAGCAAGCATTTGTTTCTAGACAGAAGGGAAGACTGCGGGAAGCATTAACAGCCTCTAATAACTGGAGTTAGTAAGCATTTACTGCTACACAGAAGGGAAGACTGCGGGAAGTATTAACAGCTGCTAATAACTGGACTTAGTAAGCATTTACTGCTACACAGAAGGGAAGACTATGGGAAGGACAAACAGCTTCTAATAAATGGACTTAGTAAGCATTTACTGCTACACAGAGGGGAAGACTGCGGGAAGCATTAACAGCCTCTAATAACTGGACTTAGTAAGCAGTTACTGCTACACAGAAGGGAATACTGCGGGAAGCAATAACAGCTTCTAATTACTGGACTTAGTAAGCATTTACTGCTACACAGACGGGAAGACTGCGGGAAGCATTAACAGCCTCTAATAACTGGACTTAGTAAGCAGTCACTGCTACACAGAAGGGAATACTGCGGGAAGCAATAATAGCTTCTAATTACTGGACTTAGTAAGCATTTACTGCTACACAGAAGGGAAGACTGCGGGAAGCATTAACAGCTTCTAATAACTAGACTTAGTAAGCATTTACTGCTACACAGAAGGGAAGACTACGGGAAGCATTAACAGCTTCTAATAACTGGACTTATGGGGCTGTCACACTACGACGCTTCTCCCGGCGACCCGTCAGCGTTGAAAATAAAATTGTAGGCGTCCACAAACGTTAAAGATTTAGGGGAAATATGGGGAAATTGGACGTTGTCGCAGCGTGTGAGTAGCGTGTTAGTAGCGCGCCGCCAACGTGTGTCGACGTTTTGGGGGGGAGGGGAAAGTTTGGCGCGACGTGTTCAGATAACCTTATATGTTGCTAGGGCGTAAAACAAAAATGCCCCAGTTTGCCGCAACGGTTGGGAACGACCCTCCCGCGCGCGCGGCGTCTGCCTAGCGTTCCCATAACGTTATTCCGGCGTGTCCAACGCACCGCGACGCGCGCCTAATGTCCTTACCCATATATTTGCGTGCGCTGGCGGTCGTTTTTTTGTTGTTGACCTGCTTAAAACCTTGGGCGACAGGGAACGCGCGCCAGCTTTTTGCGCCGATCGTCAACGTCAAAAATAATGTACCGACGTGTACCGACGCGCGCATAACGCGCCCCCAGCGTGTCTCAATATTTCACCCATTTTCGCCCCAAAACACCACACGTCGCCAGGTCGCCGGCGAGAAGCGTCGTAGTGTGACAGCCCCATTAGCAAGCATGCATCGCTACACAGAAGGGAAGACTGCGGGAAGCATTAACAGCTTCTAACAACTGGACTTAGTAAGCATTTTTTGCTACACAGAGTGGAAGACGACGAGAAGCATTTAACATTTATTGCTGCGCAAATCATATTATGCCAATTTAATAGAACCTGTTACTGCTGAAGCTTTTGGTGTCAGACTTGTTATGTTGCATGCCTAAATCAATATAACATGTTGGGAAAGACTTTACCAAAAAATTCATTAGCGACATAAGCCGTGTTCACACGGGAAAAGTTTAAAGCGATTTAGACAAGGTGAATCATATGAATCGATTTAGACGCCCGTTCACACGGGCAGTACTTGGGCCGGAAATCGATATCAGCGCATTAGCAAGTCAATACTAACCAGTGCCAGTTTCGGTTAGTCAACATCGCCATGAGAGAGTGTGGGTTCGACCTAGATATGTATGGACTGAATCGTATTGGTTTGGAAGGGTCAAAACTTCTGCTGGGCAGTCTATCCCTAAAAATAAATTATGAAAAAAATATCTGTGCACAGCTAGCCGGTTCATAGATCAAATTATATTATATAGTGTGACCTCCTTAATCCGCCTCAACTAAGTTGCTTGCGTTCACACGGGCGATATAAGTCGATTCATAAAATTTGCTTCATATAAACCACCTACAGAGGTGGTTTATAAATTCAGGCTTATATGATTTGAATCAGCCCTAAACCGACTCAGATGCGCGTTCACACACCAAATGTGAGCCGAACTAGGCCAGTCGATTTATATGATTCGAATTAACTGCCCCGTGTGAACACGGCTTTAAACTTCACCTGGCAGGCTTATTGGTGCTATATTTGTTTAATTCCTTACCTGAAAGACAAAGGCAAAGTTTATCAAAGCTCTCAGTTATGCGCATTGTGTGTGGTTACCGTAAAGCCTCAACTCGTGAATTTACGGTTGTGGAATGAGCAGGATCACTGTGAAAAAGTAACTTGTTGTTTTTGTGGGTTGTCTTTTTTTTAGAGGGGGGGGGGGTAGGGGTGAGGTGAGGGAGGATGGTGGTGGAGGCGGGGGTGGAAGTAACCTTTTCAATGGTGGATCACAACTGTACATTATGAGTGCTTTACAATTATTATCTGTCTTACATTGCCAGTCACAAATCTTTTTAAAAAGAGTAAAATATCAATATTTTATCATATACTTTCGGGGGGAACAAGGTGGGGGGGGGGGGGGGTGAGCTTCATGAAACAGTGTAGGCACAAAAGCCATTCAGGCTGATAGGAAACCATAGTACCAGGTTTGAGCTGAGGCTGCCCTCGTCTGATAATTAAATCCATTCGCCTATATAATTGCATTACCCGATATGAAGGGAGTGGGACGTAGCTTAGACAGTAGAGTGTCCACCTGTGAAGGTGTCGGTCATCCTATCGATCCTGCTCCGTGGACACATTTGCAGTTTGTGCTATTTTCCGTTCCAACCAGTGGTCCACAACTGGTTTATCAAAGGATTAATTGATTGATTGATTGATTGGTGGTTGCTTTACGCTGTGTCGGCAGCATAGGCCATATTCATGGCGAGAAATGTTTGTTTTTTGTTCAAACCATCGCTTTTACATGGAAAAGCAGACAATCAATTATGTGCCAATAGACACTCATTAAATTAGAAAGCTCAGCAAAGGATGTGCTAGGTGCTGTCCAGTCTGTGGGAAAGTGCATATAAAAGACACCTTGCTGCTTATCGAAAGAGAAAGGCTGGGTGATGGCAGTGGGTTTCCACAATAAATATGTCAGAATGACTATATGTTTGACGTCTAATAGCCGATGATAAAAATTGATGTGCTCTAGAGGCGTCGTTAAATAAAAGTAACTTTTTGGGAGACTGCGGTGAGGGCAGCCGACCCTCCCCCACTAACCCCCCCCCGCCATTTAAAGCCTACTTAGCGCTTTTACTGCGTTCAAAGGGCCACCTTGGTATGGTCGGCTAACACCGGAAGTGGCTTATGGACGAATGCCTGCTTATTGAATTTGAGATGGCCAAATTGGTTGAGTTCCCGTCACCTGTTTTAATAGGTCGTGATCTTACAACCCACAGATTCAAACCTAGATAAAAGATTCACCCGTGTACTACAAGTACCAGGTGAATATGCACGAAAATAGCTTTAGTATGGAACAGCAAATAGAATGCCTGCCTCCAGTGTCAAATGGTTACTTATATCAGCACAGACTTGGTGAAATGGGAGAGAATGCAAAAAGACAAGATGGCGGCCGCAGAACGCCATCAATTTCACCTTTAAATCTTATTAAACTAGATATTATATTATATTTTTCAACTCAAAGGTAGCGGGGCTATCAATAAGACATATGTAAAGAATAATTGTTGCTTCTTAGATTGTGAAATTAGGCTCTCAATTCATTAACCCGCTTTTTCGACCGTTTTTATATAGGGTTGGTATTCACCCGTGTACTGTGAGTACCGGGTGAATCCTTTATTTAATTCAAACCCAATGACTTTAAATGTTATACTTGTCAGTTACCTAACTCGTAGCTTGGTAGTATGGGGATAGGAAATGAGGTAGTGGAATGAGGAAGTCCAATTGTCCACCATTTAAATGTCCCCTCCTTAATCAACTAATTTTCTCACGCATACAGAGAGACAAACAGATAGGATGGATTAAAAAAATTATTGGAGAACAGATCGTACAGTGAGGTCTATAACCTAATATCTTGAGATCGGTATCGGTATCGGGTATCGTATCAAGCATCATTCAAGATCA
>CM059200.1:50412507-50738244 GCA_030323885.1 Branchipolynoe longqiensis | reverse complement strand
GGGGGGGGGGTGGAGGGAGGGGGCGTGGAGAGGGGAGGGAGAGTGGAGAGGGGAGGGTAGTGGAGATGGGAGGGGGAGTGGAAAGGGGGGAGTGGAGGGAGGGGGAGTGGAGAGGGGATGGGGAGAGTGGAGAGGGAAGGGGGAGTGGAGAGGGGAGGGGGGGAGTGGAGGGGGGGAGTGGAGCAGAAAGACGGTGGCAAATTTCGCTAGTTAAAAATGACTAAATTACTAATCCACGTGGGACAATGGAACATCCAAAATAAGACCAAAATTATTTAATTTAATATAATTTTAATTCGATATTATGGAAATGATATGCATGTGAACATCTCTTTCGCACACACAGACAGGGCGATGCGCTGCGTAATTCCTTCCGTTGTTTTTTTTCAAAGTCTGTGAATTGTCAGGGAATTTTGGAATTTGGCAGGGAAAAATTGAATTTTGAAAAATGTCAAGGAAAATTTACCCTTGTAATGGAAAAATGAAATTTCCAGATCTATGCGCAAAGAATTGGCCAACTCTGACACCTTCAAAATATGTGTATATTGAAGAAAAGAAAATACACCAGATTCCACTCTGCTCATAACAAATATACCAGATATCTATGCAATTATTTTTAGTATATATTTGGTTGTCATCAAAAGTAACCACATACGGGATCTTGTTATGACTCGGAACAATCACGTTGGTTACAGGAGTTGCCAAGAAAGGTTTATAACAGTTTAAGGTATGGTGTTTCGAAAGTCTGGGCCTAAAATAAGAAAACAAATGGGAGGAAAGGACGGTGGTGGGGTGGTTGGAAGCCGTTTAATAAAAAGATTTTCTCGTCTCGTGTTTGTGGCAAACCTGTACACACAGCCCCCCCCCCCCCGTCTCCACAGTCTGCACCTTCTACCCACAACCACGCCCCTTGTCGAAGTGGTAGACTGGGATTCTGGAAAGTGAGCGGGCGTGGTGGCCGAATCGGTAGAGCTCGGGCCTTGCGTGCGGGAGATCGGGAGTTTGTTTTGAGTCAAACCAATGACTTATAAAATTGATATGTGTCGCTTCCTAGCCTGGCAGTCTGCATCATTAGGATAGGGCAAGGACTGATTACCTCAGTGTCAGGATAATGTAACTGAGTGGGATACCGGGTCATAGTGCCAGTGGCCTGATCTCCAAGTGGGGCAGCACTATAAAGTCGCCATGAGTGCGCACTATCACAAGTCGTTACCAATCCTGATATAACCATAGGTGTTGCAAGGACGTAAAACTCCAACAACCAACCACTTCTGGTGCCTTCTAAGTAGGGCTTAGGATAACTACATCCGGGCCAACTAATGATGATGATAATGATGGTGGTGATGATGATGATAATTCATACTATTTCCTATCAGAAATATCGCAAATACTGGCAGCGATCAGTCATGTTTTTGTTCTTTATTTGTTTTGTTCTTGAAGATTCATACTGCCTATAATTGATAAGTCTGAATATACTTGTTATCACCATTAGACAGTTTGTTGATAGAAAGCCTGAGCCTACACTTGTACCGACCCAAGGGATTTTGAACCTCCGACACCACACATACATGTTATGAGAGCCACCGGCTTTTGATGACGCTGTAAGTTATATACAGTGGTGGAAATCCAAATTGGCAGATGTGGGGCTGAGGGGGGCATGGGGAATCGAACCACCGACCTTCAGATTAGGAGATTAGTTTGTGTAACCATCCATTTTTCAAATACACGTTGATACCCCGCTTAATATGAAAAATAGGAAATAAAACCTGTTGTGAAAAAGCGACCTGGCCAAAACTGGTTGTTTGTTTGTTTGTTGTTTTACGTTCTAGCAACATCTAAGGTCATATCAGGATGGGTACTGACTTGTGACAGTGCACACTCGTGGCGACTTTATAGTGCTGTCTCACTGGGAAACCAGGCTTCCAGCACCATGACCCGACATCCCACTCAGTCACATTATCCTGACACTGAGCCAACCAGTCCTTGCCCTATCCTAATAATTCCGAGTGCCTGGCTAGGAAGCAACAAGTATAAATCTTTAAGTCATTGATTTGACTCGACCAGGATTCGAACCCACAACCCCACATACATTTCCTGAAAGCTGCCTGCAAAAGTGTTGAAGTGCTGCTGGCTTTTGCAAGTTACCAGCGGCACTCTCTCGGTGAGCAAATAGAGGTTTCACACCGGCAAGAACATGTCCAGACAGGCGCAAAACTATTTGTCCCTGCAGTGGTTGGTCGAGAGATGTTGGGAGTTCCATACATCAACCACCCTTAATGCTGCCACAGTGACATGGTTTTCTGTTTAAGGTTTGCTCCCTTAGCCTTAGGTTCTGTCACGAACCTGTACCACAAGGCAGTGGTTTACAACTCTGCAGGGCAGGGGCGTCAAACTCCCTGAGGTATTGCAATACCTGCATACTCGTGAGTAGTACATGGCAAAAGGCTGGAAACGCAGGTTCGGCGAATAAGATTAAACCAGGCAGTAAGTAGTATGAAGAAAAAGCCATGAGAGTCAGGCTCAGGAAAAGTTTGTACGTTGAGATTGTAAATAATGCCTCGGTCACAAATGCGTTAAGGCATGCTTGCGGTGGCCGTAAGTTACCGTATCGGCCAGAACTTACGGCAACCGTATGGTGGGTTGCGGTCGCCATACATTGACAGTACTTTTTTTTCCTCGCCGCAAGGGGTTGCGGTTATTTTAAGTTGAAGTAATATTAACTTTGGAAAATCGCAACGCCGCGCGCCACAGAAATGACGCAAGCACGCCACACACTGTATGGTCACCTAGCGGTGGATTGCGGTTTTCCTACACCAGGCTCTATGCATCAAGTTTTTTGTTACAAAGTTATTTACAAAAATAAGTGTCTCGCCCTCCTACATCAGGCCCTAGGCATTGAGACCGCAAGAAACCTTGCAGTGACGATTTGTGAATAGATAAACCGCAGAATGCAACACCATAACATTTGCATAAACCGCAAGACACACTATATTCCAGTGGGCGCCGCAAAGCAAGTCAGGCCTTCATGGGCGATAATAGAGGTGCAATAAAGAGGAGCATCGGTAGTTGTTTGACAGGTGACAGGTTAATCGATAGGTGGCGGTGCGACGCCACTCGGGCCAAGGAAGTGAAGTACCAATGTCTATTTAAATGGTCACACATTGGAGCCAACCATACCCCACTACACCCCAACCAGACATCTACAAGAATCCCTGATTGCAGAAGTCTAAATGGTTAACTTCTGAGATATTTGAAGTGTAAACATGCTAAGTTAATTTTCGCATGCATGCCAAAACTCAAGACACCATAAAGTAAAATTGACTTCAAACTAAAGTAAGATGAATTATAGCAATCAATTTAATATATTTATCTCTGAAATTGACAGAAACTCAAAACCATCGGACTTTGCAACATTAAAGCAGAGGCGGAGGGTGTGTCTGTGTGGCCCCTGGTGCTTGCCTGAACAGAGGGTTGGTTGGTTGTTGGGGTTTTACATCCTGGAAACACCTATGATTGTATATCAGGACGGGTACCGACTTGTGACAGCGCGCACTCATGGCAACTTAATAGTGCTGCTCCCCTAGGAGCCCAGGCCACAAATACCAGCACCTGATATCCCACTGAGTCGTATTATCCTGACACTTAGCCAACTAGTCTGCACTCAATTGCATTGTGCATACATACCACACAATAGAAACTCCATTTGTATTAATGTATTAAGGGAGCAAGGAACTCTATTATCTCATTAAAAGAAAACACAAATAGTAAACAATTTAAAAAATCAATGCATGAAGCTGCGCATGCGCGGAATGCACCAGGCTGAATGGGAGACGCCACCTGGTGGCAGATAGGCTTACTATGGGACATGTCCGCCGGTAGGCGGACATGTGTATTTCCGTGGCACCCCAGTTACTCTACAAGGAGAATAGACCTTGTATGCTGTGTCGGTTGCACAGTCACTTCTTAGTTACCTACAACATTAGTTGTCACCGCTGCCGTTAGGGGGTGGGGGGGGGGGGGAGGGGGCGTCTATTCATGGGCGGCGTTCTCACGCATTAAGCTGTCACGGTTTCTGCTGGGGACCGAGCTCCAAGCACATGTTGCCACTGTGCCTCCATTGAATTGTGCTGGGAGAGTGTGAAGATGTAGTGCTGGAAGACAGCTGGTGACAGATGAGCAGTGAGACAAGAGTGCGGGGTCCTATTGTACAGGTATGGACCTATCATGCAGGGTTCTATTGTACGTGTTTTATATATGTGATGTATAAGCATTATGCGAGTATAAAGCTGCGTAAGGTAATCTATATGTTTATTACTCTGTACTACTTTATAACACATTATATTATTGCCCAATCGGCTCTCTGTATCTATTCGCCTCCTACCACAATGCACTTCGAACCGCACTTCCGTCGCCTCCACTGTCACTTGCGACCGGAATTTATATATATATATATGTGGACCCATTCGGCAAGATTATATTTTGCATATATGGACCAAGTCTCCAGGGTACTATTGTACGTATTATGGATCCCGGAAACAGGGTCCAATTTGACATATATGGACCCTATCTACAGAGTGCTATTGTAGATGGATGGAGGCAGTGTGCACATTCCTGTTGTAGATATGTGGACCCACACTGCAGGGTTGTATTGTAGATATATCAAGTCAGCCTCTGCGGTCCTGTTTTACATATATATGGTCTAATTCGGCAGTGGTATATACATGGACCCAATATGCAGGGTCCCATTGTACATATACAGACCAAATCTACAGGGACCTATTGTAGATGTATGGACCCAGTATGCAGAGTCCCATTGTACATATACGGACCCTATTTACAGGGTCCCATTGCAGATATATGGACCAAGTGTGCAGGATCAGGGACCCAGTGTGTAGGACCCTATGTACATGAATGGACCCAGTCTATGTACACATATGTATCTATTCGGAACCATTGTGCAACCAGCCATATTCAGCTGTACAAAACAAATCTCACATCGCGGGTCTAGGCACCCAGTCGAACATAGCTTTGAGTGATTAGTTAAACCAGCATGGGACTAGGCGTCCAGTCGAACATAGCTTTGAGTGATTAGTTAAAACAGCGTGGGACTAGGCGTCCAGTCGAACATAGCTTTGATGATTAGTTAAACCAGCGTGGGTCTAGGCACCCAGTCGAACATAGCTTTGAGTGATTAGTTAAACCAGCATGGGACTAGGCGTCCAGTCGAACATAGCTTTGATGATTAGTTAAACCAGCATGGGTCTAGGCATCCAGTCGAACATAGCTTTGAGTGATTAGTTAAACCAGCATGGGACTAGGCGTCCAGTCGAACATAGCTTTGATGATTAGTTACACCAGCGTGGGACTAGGCGTCCATTCGAACATAGCTTTGAGTGATTAGTTAAACCAGCGTGGGACTAGGCACCCATTCGAACATAGCTTTGAGTGATTAGTTAAACCAGCATGGGATTAGGCATCCAGTCGAACATAGCTTTGAGTGATTAGTTAAACCAGCGTGGGACTAGGCATCCAGTCGAACATAGCTTTGAGTGATTAGTTAAAGCAGCGTGTGACTCAGCACCCAGTCAAACATAGATTTGAGTGATTAGGTAAACCAGCACAGGACCGGGCATCCAGTCGAACATAGCTTTAGGTGATTGGTTAAACCAGCGCGGGACTAGGCACCCAGTTGAACATAGCCTTGAGTGATTAGTTAAACCAACACGGGACTAGGCACCCAGTCGAACATAGCCTGGATTGATTAGTTAAACCAGCACGGGACTAGGTGCCCAGTTGAACATAGCTTTGAGTGATTAGCTAAACCAGCATGGGACTAGGCACCCAGTCGAACATAGCTATGAGTGATTAGTTAAACCAGCACGGGACTAGGTGCCCAGTCAAAGATAGGTTTCGGTGATTAGTTAAACCAGCGCAGGACTAGGCACCCAGTCGAACATAGCTTTGAGTGATTAGTTAAAGCAGTGCGGGACTAGTTGCCCATTCAAACAGGCTTCACAGTTCTTTGCTTCGTGTGTTCTCTTTTAAGTTGCGCTTGATTTTGTATTTCACCTGTTTTCTCATTTTTTTGTTCTGGCTCCGTTGGTGTCATTTTCCCCATCAGCGACACGCAATCATTGTGTTAGGTTCTATCTTGGGCCAACACCGGGTGACGTGGAGCTGATGAGGTGCACCTGCCACCAGCACACAGGTGCACCTGTTGTACCCGCATCCATAGGGCAACATTGGTGCTTTAACGGTGAAAGCACCAGGATTGGTGGAAGATGTAATGTATGTGTGTTTCAGTTGTGTTGTTATCCGAATGCCCCCAGTGTGGCACAGGGTTACGTCATGAGAGGACGTTCTAAATAAAGACAGTTGCAAACTAGATCTCACAGTTTCGACATCAGAGTATGTTACATGGTGTCAGATGTGGAGGCAATGGTGCTTTCAGGCAGCTGTCACACCTCGACGGATTGAGCAACGGACAGAATTGTCTAGTCCGGTGGTGATAAGTATCAAAATGTATTAAAATGTGTCAAAATGTTGCGCTATCGGGTCAAGGGCCGCTGGACGAACGGACATGAAACGGATATGAAACGGACATGAAACAGACATGAAACAGACATGAAAAGGACATGAACAGATAGCCAACGGAGGAAACAATCTCAAACCAGAGAAGAACCGTAGACGTCAATCTGGCGGCATCCGTTCCTAGTTTTGTGCATGTTCAAAACTTGTACGGACACAAAACGGTTTGTTCAGTTTTGTTCTGTTTCCCCCAATCGGGTGAGTTATGACAGGGCCTTTTTACAACTGAAGCAGAATTAACAACTTGGACAATACTGCGAGTTTGCGCAACCACAGACAGCGATGGTAATGAGCAGAATGCCATATCTGAATGCACAGATTGGAGGACAGGGCCCGAAGATAAATATCACAGTCGACAGTATGGCTGAATGAGTTGAGCGTCCAGCTTCCATTTTGGTAGATAATGATATTCGAACGAATGGGTTCACCCCCTTGTTGAGTCAAACCGATGACTTAATAATTGATACTTATCGCTTCCTATCCAGGCGCTATCAGCATTATTAGGATAGGGCAAGGACTGGTTGGCTCAGTGTCAGGATAATGTGACTGAGTGGGACATCATGTCATGGCACTGGCAGCCTGGTCTCCCAGTGGGGCAGCAATATAAAGTCGCCATGAGTGTGCACTGTCACAAGTCCCGACCTGTCCTGATATGACCTTAGATGTTGCCAGGACGTATAATTCCAACAACCAACCAACCTTGCTTTCTTCACCCTCTCACTGAGCCTTGCAGCTATACCTGCAATGTTGACAGGGAATTGCCGGATAATATATATAAGAGACAATTGCCGACAAAGCAGTTTCACAGAACTAAGAATCTCATAACCAATCTGGAATGTAAAGACCCTGTCACACTATGCTGTATTGCGTCAGCGTATGCCAACGTATGCTATACGGCAGAATTTTGAGCACGCTCCAAAATACTACTCACGCCAAACTTACCCATAATTTGACACTGACACCGCATATGAGGTTAAAGTTGGATTTATTTCTATTCAAATAACAGTCTCTAGTAAGCGCATGTTAATTTTAGTAAGCACATATTAAGTTTCAACAAGATAAGCACAATGAGATAAGCACAATGAGGTAGGCACAATGAGGTCAATAAGCTTTAACCCTTAGCCCTAGATAATATTAGCAGGGGTGGGTGGGATGGCAGTTCAAAGCCAGCTAGTGTCCTCCTGTGGCCGTGTCGAAGTGAGCTCACCGCCGCTAAGTCAGTCCTTATATAGGTGCTGGGGCCAGTAGTTCGAGCGGGCGACTGCAGATGGCAGGTCAGTAAGATAGAGTTAGCATTTCGAAGTATTTCGTATTAAAGTACGAATATATAGGCGGCGCTGACGCACAAGTCATAAGGTAGTTTGGCCGTTACTAGATAGGTGGCAGCATAAGTATTATCTTAACGCTATGAGTCTATGGCGGCGATCGAATGCCAAATTATCCGTGTTGCTGAGCATCACAAAGAACTTACCTCAGAGTACACCAGTGTAAACCAGCGTACACCAACACATTGGCGCAAAATCACATACGTCGGCATACGCTGATTGAATACGGCATAGTGTGACAGGGGCTTAAATCTGTGTTGACGTTCCTTTCGGTTGTTGTTTCTTTTCTCCATTTCTTTATTTCAATCTTTTGTTTCAGTTTAGGAGTTATCGTTTTCTTTTGGCTCCATTATGAGCAAGCCAGCATCATTTTCAGTTATTTATCTTAAAGGGACCGGACGTGGGGGACTAGTCGGTAGCGCGCAGGCTTCCCATGCGGAAGGTCAGGATTTCGAATCGCAGCCGACCAATGACTTATGAAATTGATGCTTGTCGCTATCTAGCCTGGCACTCACAGTTAATAGGATCGGCCAAGGACTGGTTTGCTCAGTGTCAGGATAATGTGACTGAGTGGGATATCGGATCTTAATTTCAGCGGCCTGGTCTTCCAGTGGGGCAGCACTATAAAGTCACCATCAGTGTGCACTGTCACAAGTCGGTGCCATCGTGATATGCCCGTTGACGTTGCTAGGATGCAAAACCGAAACAACAACAAAACTGGAAGGAGCTGGTGACAGCCCTGTCGGATGTGAACTGACACGTAGGTCAACTCATGGAGCGCCTCTGGTGGGAAGAAGCGGAGTGACGTAGCCGATTTAACATTCGTCCTTGGCTTATAAACAGATGCGGTGGCCGAATCGGTAGAGCGCAGGCCTCCCGTGCGGGACATCAAGACTTCAATTCCCGGTCAAGTCAAAGCAATGACTTAAAAAATTGATATTTGTCGCTTCCTAGCCTGATGCTCGGCATTATTAGGATAAGGCAAGCATTGGTTAACTCAATGTCAGGATAATGTTGGTGAGTGGGATATCGGGCCATGGTGCTGGTGACCTGATTTCCCAGTGGTACAGCACTATAAAATTGGCATGAGTGTGCACTGTCACAAGTCAGTACCCGCCCTGATATGACCTTAGATGTTGCCAGGACGTAAAACCCCATCAAACCAACCAATCGTTTGCTGAACTATTGGAGATAACTGGCAAGCCCTGTATTCAGGGACCTGTGTGTGGAGAGTCAGGTTCACATCGCTCTCCAAGCGGGTCTTCTGGATATACAGGTGTTGGCGGGGCTTATGGGGGGGGGGTATTAACCAACCAGACAGACAGATGTGTGTGGTGGTTACTGTAGCGTAGTGGTAGTGTACACCTCGGCCGTAATCGATTAACACGACCCGGGCGACTCCGGTCACCCGAGTCGTCAGAATTTCAAATAGAACAGCGCGAGTGGAGTCAACAAATACACGTGTCGTGTGCAAAACAACCCGACCCCAGTAACCCACCTCTTGGCTGGGGTTTGCAAGGAGCGATGACGTCACATTTGCGCTGGTACCATCCTGCAGGATAACAGCCACCGGTACCAGTCAAACATATTTTTTGTTGGTAATAACATAGATTAATGAAATGGAAATATCACTAAACTATGAGATCATAAAAATAGTTAAATCATATTTTGCTGTAATTATATCGGCTACTAAAAAAACAAATAAAAGGGCCACCATTTTTGTCACCCGAGCGTGGAGAAGCTTATTCGATTATTCGACCGGAGTCTGCAGGATGTGCGCATGCGCCAAAAAGTCGCTCGGGTGACCAGAGTCGATTAATCGATTACGCCCCAAGTGCCAGTTTATTGTCCCTCACTTTACCACGTCACGTGACCCTCACAGCGCTGGGTCCGGTCGGTCCTGGTATACATATATGCATACACTACAGTGACTGTCACATGGCTCTTGGCAATGCTTCAGGCGGGGGACATCCACCTGATTCCTCCAGCACATGCAGAAATAACTCCATACACAAAACAAATCACAGATATGAAGGGCATGCTTTGTGTCCACCAATTTGTGGTGTCTGAGTGGCATGCTTTGTGTCCACCACTTTGTGGTGTGTGAGTGGCATGATTCGTGTCCACCACTTTGTGGTGTCTGAGTGGCATGTTTTGTGTCCACTTTGTGGTGTCTGAGTGACATGCTTTGTGTCCACTTTGTGGTGTCTGAGTGGCATGCTTTGTATCAACCGCTTTGTGGTGTCTGAGTGGCATGTTTTGTGTTCACTTTGTGTGTTCACTTTGTGTTCACCTTGTGGTGTCTGAGTGGCATGCTTTGTGTCCACCGCTTTGTGGTGTCTGAGTGACATGCTTTGTGTACACCACTTTGAGGTGTCTGAGTGGCATGCTCCGAGTCCAGTTTGTGGTGTCTGAGTGTCATGCTTTGTGTCCACCACTTTGTGATGTCTGAGTGGCATGTTTTGTGTCTACCACTTTGTGGTGTCTGAGTGGCATATTTTGTGTCCACCACTTTGTGGTGTCTGAGTGGCATGTTTTGTGTCCACCACTTTGTGGTGTCTGAGTGGCATGTTTTGTGTCCACCACTTTGTGGTGTCTGAGTGGCATGCTTTGTGTCCACCACTTTGTGGTGTCTGAGTGGCATGCTTTGTGTCTACCACTTTGTGGTGTCTAATGGAATGCTTTCTGTCTACTTTATGGTGTCTGAGTGGCATGCGTTGTGTGTACCATGTGGTGGTGTCTGAATGTCATGCTTTGTATCCACCACTTTATGATGTCTGAGTAGCATGCTTTGTGTCTATTTTATGGTGTCTGAGTGGCATGCCTGGGGGTGGGCGCTCTTTGGGTTAGGATACGAGCTTCAGGAAGAGGTTGACTCATGAGGGCCATAACGTGAGCAGAAAATGGCTCCGCTGGCGATTTGTTGGCGAACTGATGGTTTCTGGCACCCCGTGCTGCCCACACCCATACCCGTCTGCACACCCTCCCACCCACACCACCCCACACCCACTTAGCACACCGACACCCACCCACACACACACCTACACACCCATCCGCACCAACCCACACACACGTACCACCCCGACACCCACACACCCACACACACACTGACACCCACACACCCACCCCCCACACACATACTGACACACCCACACACACCCACACCAAACCGCACCCAAGTACCACACCCACACCCACACACCCACATACCCACATACCCACCCACACACACACGTACACACACCAACACCCACACACACTCACACATGCACACCCCCACACACACCGACACCCACACCCACCCACCCACAAACGCACACCCAACAACACCCACACCCACACGCACACCCACGCACGTACCCACACACAACCACCCACACACAACCACCCACCCACACCCATCCACCCACACCCACCTACACCCACCCACACCCACACACACCCACCCACCCCCACCCATACACCCACACACACAGACATATCCACAAACACACACACCCACATACACCCACACCACACCTACACCCCCCCCCACACACCCATATGCACACATACACCCACACCACCACCCCACACCCACCCACAGAGATACACCCAAACAATACACCCACACACCCACCCACACACCACATACACCCCCACCCACCCCCACACACACCCATCACCGACACATACACCCACACCCACACACACCCACACACACATCCACACACCCACACATACATTACCACTGGGACGGCTTGCATAGAGAAGAGGCGGAATCCGGCCAGACTGTCACAGGTTGGTACCCGTCCTGCTATGAACTTAGATGTTGCTAGGACGTAAAGCAACAACAAACAACCAAATCTGACTTTACCTTGAATTAGCCTTTATTTTAAATGGTCACCTTTCGACATATTTTAAGTGCAAAAAATGCAAACATAATTTTGGCAAAACTCTTATGCCATAGGTTTCAGCACTAAGAGGTTCTATGAAATTGACTCAGTGCTCCCTTCTATGTGGCAACAAATGCTTTAAAATGCTGTATGGCCAGTTCCTCCCTGTTTTGTGTTGACGTAAAAATGAAGAAGACAGGAATGTACGCTTCCGCTGTTTATTCTTCTCATCCGCCCACTGCAGCGTCACAAGACCAAGTGACCCACCCCATCACCAGCCAGGTCATGTGTAACCTCTCACATTAGGGGGAGCCCCTAGCGGTGTGGAGTATTGGCAGTCCACACAGGGACATGCCCACTGGCAAGCGTACCAGCAAATTTCCATTGAGAGGAGTGCGAAGAGCGAGAATAATTAGTCAAATTCTAATCTGCAATGCTAATAAACAAGCAACACAACATTTAGACTCCAGACTCGTCAAATCCCCAAATGCCATATTTGAGTGGCTACAGATTTTATTAATCTCCTTAATTTGAGAAATCTGAGCAATATTGATAATGTAACTGCTAGAGTAACTAATGAAATTAACAAGTTATAATAGAAAATGATACATTTTTAATTATAGGTAAATCGAATATCACAAAGAATGGTAAAAGTTGGACTTTGGATTTGTTGTTGTTCGTATATTAGTTGATTAAGCTGGGGAAAATTTCAATAGCGGACGATCAGTCTTCCTCATTCCACTGCTCATTGCCCTATTCTAATTGTGCCGAGTGCCTGGCTAGGAAGCGACAAGTATCACTTTTTAAGTCATATTTGCAATCTATAAACAGTTACAACCCAGTGTAAAGTCGACGGCTGGCAGCTGTGGTTGTGTAGGTGGGCTAAATATGAAATCACTACAGGCAAGAGAAAGGTAGAGTAGAAGTGCACAGAAAGACAGAGAGCTTACACCTTCAGGTTTATTACTAAATAGTTTCATGAATCCAAAATGGCTGTCACACCTGATCAGCTCCTCCAATCAGCAATAGGCATTCTCCAATCAACCAATGAACATCCAACATGCCTGTATCCAAGCCTTGGTTGTGTATGGCTACAGTGCCCTCTTGTGTCTGGGTGTGCAGTGATCCGTAAATAACAATTGGAGGGGGAGGGGGTATGTGAGCAGAGCTCCTAAGGCTCTGTCACACTAAAAGTAGTGCCCCTCTCACACTATCTATAACTACATAATGTTTATATCAAATCAGCAAAGGATCACCAGCACCAGATAATACCTTAATGCCTCTGGCTTTATATACCATTTACCTTGTTACATAACAATTGTAATTACTGTAGACTAGTTCACACATCTGGCAATGACTAAATATCGGGAAATTTTACACCATGAACAAGAAATCCAAAATGATTACCAACACAGAATTCAAAATACTTGAATCAAATTGGACTAGTGCTCCCCACCAGTGAAAATAAGTATGAACACTTATCCTTTACGGGCAGGGTAAATAAATCCATTTGAAAAAAAAACAGACAAAAAACTATTTGCTATTGAGGTAGTCTGCACTGACTTGGCGTTACAGTCGAGGAACTATTTGCAAAGGTACGTTTCGAATCCCGGCCGAGTCAAACCGGTGATTTACTAAATTGATACTTGTCGCTGCCTAGTCTGGGTGTCGGCATTATTAGGCTAGGACAAGGACTCATTTGCGCAATATCAGGAGAATGTGACTGAGTGGGATATCGGGTCATGGTGCTGGTGGATTGGTCTCCCAATGGGGCAGCACTATAAAATCACCATGTGTGCGCACTGTCACAAGTCAGTACCCATCGTGATATGACCTTTGTTGTTCTTTTATGTCCTAGCAACATCTAACAAACAAACCTGTTGTTAGATGGAAGATTGTTGTCGTAGGCAGGCGAGCAGTGGATTATTGAGTGAAACCAATGACTTATGAAATTGATACTTGTCGCTTCCTAGCCAGGCAACCAGACTGGATGGTCGAATGAGGTAGAGTGTGCATCTCCCGTCTTGGTGGATCATGGGATCGTGGTTTTGAACCCTGGTCGAGTCAAAACAATGTCTTAAAAATGGATACTTGTCGTGTCCTAGCCTGGCGCTCGGGATTACTAGAATATGACAAGTTACCCATCCTGATATGACATTAGGTGTTGCACGGATGTAAAACTCCAACAAACAAGCAATCAATAGCATACTAGTTACTTCCACTCAATGAATCTTTTAAAAAAATTGATTCTTCTTCGAAATAGAGTATGCTGGGAAAATACTCTTTTCTTGATTACCCATTGTTTGGTTGCTAATTGAGGTGTTGAAATCGATCAATCACCACACCTGGGCCCGTATGCATGAAGAATTATTTATCGCCCCTGGTGGTAAGGACCGAGTTTGGGGTAGCTATCGCCAGGGGTAAGAAATGTGTCACAGGGTATGCATGGAGCCAAAGCGGCAAGGAGGTAGCTACCCTTGTAGTTATTTATAGATTTGGGAAATCCTTCTGCGTTTGTAGCCATATATTAGGCTCAAATCTATTAAATACCATCATATTTAACAGAATTACATACGCAATAAGTGATATTTCATGAAATTAACCCTAAATTCGAAGCAATATTAATGCTGCCACCGCAACGGCGGCGATATTAATATTTTCAAATCGACGAATGCAAGCAACCGCCCCCGCCGCCAGTATGGAAACCGACGTCGATGCGGCGGCGGCGATTTGTTTACTTTACATTCATCGATTCGACACTATTAATATCGCCACCAATGCGGCGGTAGCCTTAATAACGGTTCGAATTTAGGGTTAAATTGATAAAATTTCACTTATTGCGTATGTAATTCTGTTAAATATGGTCGCATTGAATAGATTTCGGCCTAAAATATAGCCGGCGATTCGGCGGCGGCGGCGATTTGTTTACTTTACATTTGTCGATTCGACCACTTGTAACCATGGGGACCAGGAATGCTGGATCCCTATTGGTAGGGCCAAGAATGCTTGTTTCCCATTGGGGGAAAGGGGTGGGGATATACTCTACAATGAACCTATGTAACCATATAAATAATAAACCAGACGGTTTGACTCTCTCTCTTCCTTTACACTTCATACTCTTCCTTTCTCTTTGTCTGTATTGATTTCACTATAGCCTGCCTACACAACCACAGATTCGAGCAGTAACCAGTCTACAAAACTTGAGACCTAGTCTTTACAGAGTGATTGCATCAGGGACATAGCTAGCCTAATGGTTGGAACGCACGCCCAGTTCAATGTCAATGCTACGTCTGTTTCAAGATCCAGCATGCCACACACAAATCACCTGACGATTGTAAAGAGATGCAGACTAGAGCTGCATGACCAAATTTCCCGTTCATCAAGTCTGGCTAAAACCATCTTGCAAGGCAGTGTAAAACGGGTAAGAAAACAAGATGGAGAAAGGAAGAGGTGGGAAAACAACATCAGGGAATGGATATGTCTTGTGTTCGGCAATTCCCAGAGGGCAGTGGAAAAAAGTAAGATCAAGGATTTTGTGTAAATAACCTTTTTTTTAAAATTTTGTTATTGAGGCTGTATTTATACTGTCCATAGCATGTAAGCCTGGGTACCCATGCTTGTTTTCAATGCTGGCCAGCTGTAGTGTTGGTGTTGTCTTACCAAACAGTAGCTGCTGATAAGTTATTTGATTGCCTGCATTTCGGTAGCAGATAGATAGTTTATTGGTATGCTTAGTAGCCTATGTTAGTTTTGTGTGGGCCCTCTTGGCATTGTATTTCTGTTCTATTCTTATTACTATGTTAGTTGTTTTCTTAAGGTTCTATGTTAGTGTTTTGGGGTTTTCTTGGGAAGAGTTTTCCACTTTGTTCTACTTAATTCTATACTAGCCTATTTTATTTACATGGCCATAGGCTTGTACATAATAGGTGGTTGAGTTATGTTTGTTTGGATTTGATTTGATCTATATTGTTGTTGGACATGTTATCTGGCTTTTATATTTCCGGTGTTCCCGCCCTGGGCTGTCCACCTGAATTGAAAAATGGCTGGAAGACCAGTGCTTCGGTACTGACAAAGGACTTATTCAGCAGAATAAACATATTCATAAAAAAAAGGATATATATATATATAAGGATGGCAAAGTGAGGTTGTTTGAGGCTCTCCAAGTGGGCAATCCAAAAAATGCAGCTGCCATATTAGAAGCGATGATAGAGGCATTTCGCCATTAACTCTAGCAACATTCAATCTAACGGAAAGCACTTGTAAAACACTAAAGGTGTACTGAGACAACTTGGGAATTACAAGTAAATTGCATCTCAAACCTAACCAAATTAAACTATAGTAGAATAGGGTTCAGCTGGCCTTTAGCTGGCCTTAAAGGCCCTGTCACACTACGAAGTTTCCCCCGGCGCGCCGGCAACGCGCAAAATATTTGCAACCCGTCGACACGCGTCCAACTCGTCGGTGTTTTGGGAGAAAGTTCGACGGGGCGCAGCGTGTTAGTAGCGTGCTATGAGCGCGCGTCGAACGCGTTTAGACGCGCGGCGGAACAGCATATCAACGTCCCGCCAGCGGGTTCCGAGCGTGCCTTCGGCGTGTTGTCGGCGCACTGTCGGCGCATTGACGGCGCGTTGGTGTCGTGTTAGTACCGTGTCAACGCATACATACCCGCCAGCAACACGTTAGGACGCGCCCGCAGCGCGTCCACACCGCGCGGCCAACGCATCCAGGCACGCCGGCAACACGTCCAACGCGCCGAGAAACGCTGGAGCAACGCCAATGGCACGCCCACAACACGTCGATAGGACGTTCCCGACACGCTCGCATTTTGGAGAAAAAAAGCCAACGTTAACTGACGTTGATCAACGTCCTGCCAGCATTCCGCCGGTGCGCCGCCAACGCGTGTCGACGTGTTGCTAACGCGTCCGTAACGCGCCCGCCAACACGCTGCCGCGCGTTGCGGCCCGTCGAAAGTTTTGTGCAAGCACAAAACCTTGACGCGTCCCGACGCGCGCCGACGTGTCCATTCACAAGTTGCTATGTACCGACGTGCCGGTAACGCACCGGTAACGTGCCGGACGTGTACCGACGGTTCGCCCAAAACTGCAACACGTCGCCACGCGTCGAAGCGCGTTCGTGAGAAACGTTGTAGTGTGACAGGGCCTTTAAGTTGGAGTATTCTCAAACTTAAGGCCCTGTCACACTACGACGTTTCCCACCAACGCGCGTTGACGTGTTGCTTTTTTGGTCAAAACGTCGGTACACGTCCGGTACGTTACCGGCGCGTTACCGGCGCGTCGGTACACATTGAGGGATAGCAACGTGTGAATGGACACGTCGGCGCGCGTCGGCGCGCGTCGGCGCGCGTCGGCGCGCGTCGGTCGCGCCGATCGTTTTGTGCTTGCACAAAACTTTTGACGCGCCCCGACGCGCCCCGACGGGTTGGAGGGGCTGTCTGTGTGTGTGTCTGTGTGTGTGTCTGTGTGTGTGTATCTGCCTGTGTGTGTCTGTCTGTGTGTGTATGTGTGTCTGTCTGTGTGTGTATGTGTGTTTGTGTGCGTGTGTATGTGTGTGTGTTTGTTTGTGTATCTGTCAGCGTGTGTCTGTCTGTGTGTGTCTGTGTCTGTGTCATTTGTCTGTGTGTGTCTGTGTGTATGTGTGTGTCTGTGTGTCTGTGTGTGTCTGTGTGTGTGTGTCTCTGTGTATGTGTGTGTCTCTGTGTTTCTGTGTGTGTGTCTCTGTGTCTATGTGTCTCTCTGTGTATATGTGTGTCTCTGTGTCTGTGAGTGTGTGTCTATGTGTCTCTGTATGTGTCTCTGTGTCTGTGTGTGTCTCTGTTTCTCAATGTGTGTCTCTGTGTCTATGTGTGTGTCTGTGTGTGTCTCGGTGTATGTGTGTGTGTCTCTGTGTGTATATGTGTGTACGTGTGTGTCTGTGTGTCTGTCTCTGTGTCTGTGTGTGTGCGTCTGTGTGTGTGTCTCTGTGTATGTGTGTGTCTCTGTGTATGTGTGTGTATGTATGTGCCTGTGTGTGTCTGTGTGTGTCTCTCTGTGTGTTTCTGGGTATGTGTGTATATGTGTGTGTCTCTGTGTATATGTGTGTGTCTATCTGTGTATGTGTGTGTGTGGCTCTGTGTCTGTGTGGGTATATGTGTCTGTGTGTGTCGGTGTGTGTGTCTATGTGTCTTTGTGTGTGTGTGTGTCTCTGTGTGTGTCTATGGGTATGTGTGTGTCTCTGTGTATGTGGGTGTCTCTGTGTCTATGTGTGTATGTCTCTGTGTCTAGTTGTGTGTCTGTGTCTCTGTGTATGTCTATGTGTCTGTGTCTGTGTCTATGTGTGTGTCTGTGTGTCTCTGGGTGTGTCTCTGTGTGTGTCACTGTGTGTGTCTCTGTGTTTATGTGTGTGTCTCTGTGTCTCTGTGTTTCTGTCTCTGTCTCAGTGTGTGTGTGTGTCTCTGTGTCTAGGTGTGCCTATGTGTCTCTGTGTGTGTATGTGTGTCTGTGTGTGTCTGTGTGTGTGTCTGTGTGTGTATCTGTGCCTCTGTGTGTATGTGTGTGTATGTGTGTGTCTCTGGTGTGTGGGACTATGTGTCTCTGTGTGTGTCTCTATGGGTGTATCTGTGTCTGTGTGTGAGTGTGTCTCTGAGAGAGAGACACACAGACACTCTCGCTCCCTCCCTCCACCCTCTCTCCCTTCCTCTATCTCTCTCTCCGTATCTCCCCCCCCCTCCCTCCCACACAGAGACACACAGACACACACAGAGAGACACACACAGAGACACACACAGAGACAAAGAGACACACAAAGAGACACACATACAGACACAGAGACACACACAGACACAGAGACACATGCAGACACACATAGAGACACAGAGACACACACAGACACCCACAGACACAGAGACACACACATAGACACAGAGACACACACAGACACAGAGACACACACACAGAAACACACACAGAGACAGAGACACAAAGACACAGAGACACACACATAGACATAGAGACACACACATTCACAGAGACACACACACAGACACACACATAGAGACACATAGACAGAGACACAGACACAGACACACACAGACACAGACACAGAGACACACACAGAGACACACACAGACACAGAGACACAGAGACACAGAGACACAGATACACATACAGAGACACACACAGACACACAGAGACACACACAGAGACACAGAGGCACACACAGACACAAATACACATACAGAGACACACACAGACACAGAGACACACACAAACACAGAGACACACATACAGAGACACACATAGAGACACAGATACACACATGGAGACACACAGACACACACAGACACACACATAGACACACACATAGACACAGAGACACACATACATACACAGATACACACACAGAGACACAGATACACACACAGAGACACAGAGACACACACAGACACAGAGACACACACAGAGTCACAGAGACACACACACATACACAGAGACACACACACAGACACAGTGACATGCACAGACATATATACACACACAGACACACACAGAGACACAGAGACAAACACAGAGACACATAGACACACACAGAGACACACACACATACACAGAGACACAGAGACACAGAGACACATACATAAACACACATACATACACACACAGACACACACAGACAAAGAGACACACACAGAGACACAGAGCCACACACACAGACACATATACACACACACAGACAGAGACACAGAGACACACACACAGAGACAGAGACACAAAGACACAGAGACACACACAGAGACACACATAGACACATAGACACAGACACAGAGACACACACAGACACACACATAGAGACACAGAAACACACACACAGACACACACACAGACACAGAGACACAGACACAGGGAGGGAGGGAGGGAGGGAGGGAGGGAGGGAGGGAGGCCGCAACGTCGATACCCGTTGACGGCGCGCTAATAACACGCTATGATCACGCTACCGACACGCTGCAGCCCGTCCAAATACCCCCCAACACACCGAAAAGTTTGACGTTTCTCGACGGGTTGCAAATATTTTGCGCGTTGCCGGCACGCCAGGGGAAACGTTGTAGTGTGACAGGGCCTGCTTGCACCTACCTAGGCTATAGCATATGAGTGACGTGGACAATTATCACACTTTCAAAATGGCCGCGGTTTTCACAATTTACCAGACATGTCATGAAGTCACTTAAAGTTGCATAGTCCGATGGTTTTGAGTTTCTGTAATTTTCTGAGATAAATATAATAGGTTGGTCATTATAATCTATCTTACTTTAATTTGAAATAACTTTGATTTTAAATGGATAACTTTTGAGATATCTAAAGTGCACATGTGCTAAATTAGTTTTGGCAAGCACGCCAACACTCTGACACCACGGGTTTCTGCAGTAACAGATTATATTAATTTTCTCAGTATGCCCTTCAATGTGGTGACAAATGTCCAATATGTGCACCATATGTTTAATATGTAGAATCAAATCTAGATAATTATTTAGTGTTTCAAAATTTCATGTTTTCGTCGGACTATGCAGCTTTAACGATTTAAACCAGTGGTCCACAACTGGTTCATCAAAGGCTGTGATATGTGCTGTCCTGCCTCTGGGAAAGTGCATATAAAAGACCCCTTGCTGCTTATCGGAAAGAGTAGCCTATGTGGCGTCAGCAGGTTTCCTCCAAAGATATATGTCAGCATGACCATAGGTTTGACGTCCAATAGCTGATGATAAAAACCAATGCGCTCTAGAGGCGTCCTGTCCTGATATGACCTTAGATATTGCTGGGATGTAAAACAACAACAAACAAACAATCCAGAGTCGTTGCTAAATCAAACAAACTTTCTTAGCCACTCATCCTTCTACTATCTGTGGTAAAATGGAGAAACCTGGTTGCAAAGTCATCTGTCGTGCTCCAACAACTCTTGTGGTTAAAGTGGCTGTCACACCTCACCAGATTGGGGGAAACGGAAAGAAACCGAACAAAGTCCGTTGATAGTCCGGTTTGTGTCTGTACAAGTTTTGAACATGCACAAAACTGGGAACGGATGCCACTGGATTGACGTCTATGGTTCTTGTCCGGTTTGAGTATGTTTCGTCCGTTGGCTATTGGTTCATGTCTGTTTCATGTCCGTTTCATGTCCGTTTCAGGTCTGTTTCATGTCCGTTTCATGTCCGTTTCAAGTCCATTTCAGGTCCGTTTCATGTTCGTTGTCATGTCCGTTCGTCCAGCGGCCATTGACCCGACAGCGCAACATTTTGAAACATTTTAATACATTTTGATACTTATCACCACCGGACTAGACAATTATGTCTGTTGCTCAATCCGGTGAGGTTTGACAGGGCCTTAAGCGATTGGTGATGATTGTGACATTTGTGGTTAAGGCATTGAAGATATTCCTGGAGAATGTGTTATCAGCATATTTGAGTTATTTAACAGCTATGCTCACTAACTAGCTGTTTGTGCTACGTGCGAGATGATGTATATGCCAGGGTGTCCATCGTAGGGCTTAATAAATGATCCAACGATGGATCGGTATCGTAAGAAGGCGATAAACGACTAAATGAAACATGATGGATTCGCTCGCCTTCTAAAGAATGGGACCGGGGTGCGGTTGTCGAATCGGTAGAGTGCAGGCCTCCCGTGCAGCAGATGGGGAGTTTGGTTCCCGCTCAAGTCAAACCGAGGACTTACAAAATTGATACTTGTCGCTTCCTAGCCTGCCGCTCGGCATTAATAGGATAGGGCAAGGGCCAGTATCAGGAGGGGGAGGGCGGCGGGAGGGTGGCGGAGGGGACGGGGTAGGTGCGGTAGGTGTGGAAGGTGGGGGGAGGGCGGGAAGTGGGGTTGGAGGGGGCGTGGATGGAGGGTGTGGGAGGCGGCGGGAGGTGCGAAGGGCGCGGGGATGTTGGGGCGGGCGGGAGTGGAGGGAGGCGGGGATGGGATCGAGGGCGGCTGGGATGGTGACCGGGGAGGGCAGCGGGGAGGGTGACCTGAGAGGGCGGGGGGGACGGTGGCGGGGAGGGCGGCGATCAGGCAAGAGGCAAGAGGCAAAGGAATGGCAAGAGGACTGGGTTTGAAAACCTACTCTAGGCGCAATACTTCCCATTTTCTTCATCCCAATCATACACTGGCGCCGTGACCAGGATACCGTAAAGCTATGTGTTGTACGGTTGTTGAACCTACCGTCTCTATGCAAGTGCATTCGTTGTTTTATGTCATCAGAAGTATTAAGCGACTTACGGATGTAAACCATTAAAAAAACCATTGCAGGGGGACGAGTGTAGTAGTCTGCACTGACCTCTCAGGCAAGCAGCCCCATAGATACGGATAGGTGTGGCTATTGTGATGACACCAAGGAGCCCAGATTGTGTAATAGTTAGCATCCTTGCATCGGAATGGCAAGGGTTGTGGGTTCGAATCCTGCTTGATGCGCAATATTAACCATTTTCGTTAACCCCCATAACACCCTAATTAATCGGTTAGTAGATGGTTTTATTGGATTGTCTGGGTGCGAAAACCTATATTTAGACACTTTAATTTGATTTCTACGATGTTTGGTTCCAAAGATATTATAGTAGTCTGTACATGAGCCCTACTACCACGCGGTAGCGGCGGAGACTACGCCGGACACCTACGCAGTTACAGTGAACTGTGCTAGGTGGCGGCAGGCTAGCCAAAGGGCAGACCCTGACTGGGCTGCCCTCTACTGTGTGTGGCTAGCTCACCCCCCACCCACCTATAGAGTTGATGTGGGATCTGGCGAGCGAGAGGGTGGGTCAGATGACTGTGGACGCCGCGGAGAGCAGTTTGATTCCATAAACCAAGGTGAAGCGTACTCATATTGGATGTTGGCGTTCTTCCGTCTGTGCGTGGCAGTGTGGGAGTCGGAGGGCCGTGGGCCATTACAATATGATACAATTGAAAATGGTGGCCATCTTGTATGCCATTTTGAATTCCTGGGTTAGCTCAAGGAGGATTTCCGGGGACTTTTTGTATGATATTTGTCATACTTTAAGGTATCTTCCCTGAAATGTTCACCTTTGTAGAATATTATGCTCGGATCTGTGGCTGTGTACGTAGGCTATGAGGAAAACAAAAAAGACAAAGAGAAAGGAAGAGAGTAAAGTCCGGCCCTCTGGTTCATTCTTATATAGTTACATGGGTTCTTGGTAGAGTATGATACCACCTCCTTCCACCAATAGGAATCTAGCATTCCTGGTTTCACCGATAGGAATTCAGCATTCCTGGTCTCTATGGATACCAGTGGTCTGCCCACCACCAGTAGATGTCTGGCCCCTCGGTCATCACCAACCTTGACCTTTTGAGTGTGGTGACCCCTACCCCAGCAGAAGGGCTAGGCCCTGAGGGCAATCACCCTCGGACCTGCCAGCACCACTATGTATATTTACATCCCACTCAGAAACCACCAACCCATACATATATGTAAGAATGTCACCGGGAAACGCAAGGTGTGAGTACATCATTTATTACAATAATATAATACATAGATAATGCACCTGGCTGGGCCTAGAATGCCCTACCTAGATCAAATAAGAAAAATATGAAAGAAAAAGTTTTGAAATGTGAGACGTGTGGCTACACTGCCTGGTCGAAACACACTGAGGCGACCAGCAGGAGCCAGCTGAGTACCTGAGGTCCCGGCGCCATCTAGCGGATCGGCCGCGTACTATCCTGCGAATCCCCCCAGGAGCCGCCGGGTGGCAGCATAGTGCAATTCCATTACATCCGCAGATACGTAGTATATAAGTGGGTGTAAGAATGTCACCGGGAAACACAAGTGGTGAGTAAATAATGTATTACAATTGTAATGGCCCACGGCCCTCCGACTCTCACTCACTCGGTTACTCACGGAAGAACACCAAGATTCAATCAGAGTACGCTTCAACTTGGTTTATTGAACCATCTGCTCTCAGTGGTGTCAGTAGTTGACTGACCCGCCCCCTGACTCGACAGATCCCACATCGACTCTATAGGTGTGTGTGTGTGTGTTGGGGGGGGGGGGGGTCAACCACCCGCAGTAGAGGGCAGCCCAGTTGGGGTCTGCCTGGTGGCTACCCATGCCGCCACCTAACGCAGTGTAGTTTTTTTTTTTTTTTATGAGGCTGTATTTATACTGTCCATAGCATATAAGCCCGGGTACCCAGGCTTGTTTTCAATGCTGGCCAGTTGTAGTGTTGGTGTTATCTTACCACACAGTGGCTGCTGATAAGGTATTTGATTGCCTGCATTTCAGTAGCAGATAGATAATTGGTTGGTATGGTTAGTAGCCTATGTTAGTTTTTTTGGATTTTCTTGGTATATATGTTTTTATTTTCTACTCTTATTACTAGACTAGCCTACTCCTATTTACATATCATAGGCTTGTACGTAGCTGTGTGGTGTGTTATCTGGCTACTTTTGGCATGGTTACCTTCCATTGGGCATCCCACTGGTGGGCCGTGACATATCACATGCCCCTTTGCAGTGCAGCTTACTGGGGGTTTCCTAGCCTTATTTTGCACAGATATTTTTTGTAAGTTTTTAGGTCAGGAATTTGTCGTTCCTTTACCGTTTGGGCATTCCACAACTTGGCAGCCATTTCCAGCGTGCTTCTCTCATGAGCTTTTATTCGGCTTCTGGTCTGCTTTAGTAGTGGTGCATTATTTGCTCTAGTAGCCCTTTGTGGTTTTGTTAGAAGTTTACTGTTTTGACTATAGCTATATGCTAATGTTTTCAAATGAATTATTCTCCTATTTTCTAGTAGTTTCACTTTGGTTCTTTTGTGTATGTCATAGGTTGGGTGCAGCTTGTCTACTCTTAGACAGATTTTTAGGGCTCTGTTCTGCAGTGTTTGCAGTTTTTTTAGTAGTTCTTTTCTCGCACCCATGTAGTTTACATCTCCATAGTCAAAATAGGGGAGCACCATGCCCTTGAAGATTTTTATTGACATTTCTTGTGTCATGTAGTCTCTTAGCTTTGCAAATAGCCACAGTTTGTGGTTTACTTTTTGTATAATTTTATTTATACATAGGTTGTAGTTTAGTTGGCTGTCCAACTCAAGGCCTAGGTATTTGTAATGGTCTACATTTTCTAGTGTTTGTAGTGATACTGCGCTGGTGTATGGCATAGTCTCCGCTGCTACCGTGTGGTAGTAGAGCTCATGTCCAGACTACTACACAATAATATAATACATAGATAATGCACCTGGCTGGTCCTAAAAAGCCAAAGTAAGACACACACCCAGACAGAAGAAAGGAAAGAAATAGGGGTAGGACCACCTCCTCATCAGACTCGCCTCAGGACAATTTCACCAGGTTCACAAAACCAGACAGGATGGCCGAATCAGTTAGAGCGCCCGTCTCCCATGTTGGTAGATCGTGGGGTCGTGGGTTCGAACCCGGGTCGAGTCTAACTAATGACTTAAAAATTGATACGTGTCGCTTCCTAGCCTGGTGCTTGGCATTATTAGGATAGGACAAGGACTGGTTGGCTCAGTGTCAGGATAATGTGACTGAATGGGATATCAGTGCATAATGCTGGTGGCCTGGTCTTCCAGTGGGGCAGCACTATAAAGTCGTCATCAGTGCGCACTGTCACAAGTCGGTACCCGTCCTGATATGACCTTAGATGTTGCTAGTACGTAAAACAACAACAAACAAACAAACCAGGTTCACAAAGCCTTCTTTGAATACATGTGAATCGAAAGCTTTATAAGCGTTGCGTTCGACCTTCCAGTCTCCCGTGTGACGTCACAGAGCACCTAATACTTGAGCTGCTGCCCCACAGTTGGTGGGATTTAGCGTCACTGACGATGCTTCAGAAGCAGGATTTACGAACCTGGTGCTTAGCAGCTATCATATCACGTGGAATGAGATTTCTAGAATGTTGTTTTTTGGGAGTTTTCTTTGGTGATGGTGTATTTATGCTGCCCATAAAGCGCCAGTCACACACCGTCGGACACCACCGGACAAAGAATGTTCTCGTCCGGTGGTCTCCGGTGACAAAATCTATTGAAATGTATCGAAATGGAGCGTAATTGGGTGAATTGCCGCTGGGCCACCGGACAAGTACGGTAAGTGTACCGTGTACAGAACCGGACGAGAACCGGACACGTAACGGATGGGTACCGGACATGAACCGGACAAAATGGACAAAATGGACACCAACCGGACACCAACGGATGGGTACTGGACACATACGGATGGGTACTGACATGAACCAGACAAACCGGACACGTCAGTCCGGAAGTTTTGTGCATGTTCAAAACTTGTACCGGACATTGCCGGACACCACCGGACACTGCCTGATGGGTACCGGACATGTACCGGACATTGCCGTATTTCACCCGACAGTGTCCGGTTCCCCAGTCCGGTAAGGGGTGACTGGGCCTTAAGGGTTAAGTACAACGACTTGTTTTCACTGCGAGACAGTAATAGTTCCCCTTGTTTTATTACTTTCAGTTGTTGTGTACCTATGTTGCTTAGTTCATTGTTGGAGTTTTACGTGCTGGCAACATCTAAGCTCACATCAGGGTGGGTGCCGACTTGTGACAGTGCACACTGATGGTAGTTCTATAGTGCTACCCCACTGGGAAATTAGGCCACCAGCACCATGACCTGATATCCCACTGAGTAACATTATCCTCCACTGAGCTAACCAGTCCTTGTCGTATCCTATTAATGCTGTGCGTCAGGCTAGGAAGCAAGAAGTATTAATTGTATAAGTCATTGGTTTGACTCGACTGGGAATCGAACTCCCAACCTTCTGCACGCGAGGCCCGTGTTCTACAGATTCGATCACCGCACCAGGTTGATTTCTAGGACTTGAACTGACATCAACTTGGCCTGTATGATGAGTATCTCTCCCGTCCTGTTATGACTGTAGATTTTGCAAAAAACAAACAAATAAATATATTGAGTATATCTCAATCTTTTCTTGTCTCATTCCAAATGCTATTGCCCTGCCCAAAGTGCTCTTCAATACTGCCCCGCCCAAAGTGCTCTTCAATACTTCCCTGCCCAAAGTGCTCTTCAATACTGCCCTGCCCAAAGTGCTCTTCAATACTACCCTGCCCAAAGTGCTCTTCAATACTGCCTGCCCAAGTGCTCTTCAATACTGCCGAGCCCAAAGTGCTCTTCAATACTGTCCTGCCCAAAGTGCTCTTCAATACTGCCCTGCCCAAAGTGCTCTTCAATACTGCCCTGCTCAAAGTGTTCTTCAATACTGCCCTACCCAAAGTGCTCTTCAATACCAGATGCGACAGGCTAATTGTTAAGACTAAGATCGCTGGCTTTCCATATTGAAGATTGTGCAGGGGTGAGACCCGCCGGCGTCAAACCAATGACTTACAAAATTGATACTTGTCATTACCTGGCCTGGCGCTTGGTTTGATGAAGATTGCTTTGCTCAGTATCAGGATAATGCGACTGGGTAGGATATCGGATCAACATGCCAGCTGCCTTGTTGTTTTATGTCCTAGCAACATCTAAGGTCATATCAGGATGGGTACCGACTTGTGACAGTGCGCGCTCATGGTGACTTTATAGTACTGCCCCACTAGGAGACCAGGCCACCAACACCATGACCTGATATCCCACTCAGTCACATTTTCCTGACACTGAACCAACCAGTCCTTGCCCTATCTTACTAATGCCGATCACCTGTCTAGGAAGCGACAAGTATCAATTTTTAAGTCATTGGTTTGACTCGACCAGGGTTCAAACCCACGATCCCATGGTTTACCAACACGGCAGACGGAAGCTCTAACTCATTTGGCCATCCCGTCACTGTCACAAGTGGGTTCTCAGCCTAATATGACCTAGTAGGCTTTTACGTCTTTGCATCACCTAACTCATTAAATAATTATTTGAATGGCAATTGTATTTGTTATTTAATATTATGTGACTGAGTTGGATATCGGGTGATGGTGCCAGTGGCCAGGTATCCCAGTGGGGCATCACTATGAAGTCACCATGACTGTGCACTGTCCCAAATCGGTACCCATCCTGATATGACCTTAGATGTTGCCAGGATGTAAAACTCCAACAACCAACCAACATGGCAGCGAACACCAATGCATCATCACTGAACAATGATTGCAGTTAGATGAATTGAAATGCTTATTCATAAACACCCATATCACATATCCATGGATATTTCACATTTGTCAAATATTTACAGATGAGTTGTCAACTGTTTATCCAATCTTTCCACAAGGTGGTGAGTGTGTGTGGTTATTACTTGAAGGGTCCGCATGAGTTGTCGCGTATGCTCAAGCTCTCTATACTTCCGGTTCAAAGCACTGCCAGTCACGTGACCGGACAATAACTATGCTGTGGCGGAGAGTGTGAATTCACACCAGCAATCAGCTCAGTGCAACATCCGGTCACTGAGCAGGACTGAAGGAGATGAGAGGCATGTGTGTGGGAGGTCAATGAGTGCAAATGGCGATGTGCGTTTACTACCTATATATGTTTTGTTTGTTTGTTTGTTTAATGATCCCCAGCGCAGGATTTTTTCCAGGGCATCAATTATCATCTGTACTTCAGCTGTAACAAATAGAGGCCTAATCATGTAATCTCTTGGAAATTACTTCAGATGGAAGTTATAGCATTGCCATCTCATGATCCATCGGCGTAAACCTGAATAAAGTTAGTAAATTTGTTTTTTATTTCCAAGAAATGTTGCCTGTACAGTAAGGCAGTTGTGTGATCTTTCATTAGTTTCACTAAAACTAACACAATATCAGGCTGTTTAATATACCATGGTGGGAGGACAAAGTATGGAGAAGTCTCGAATATGCCATCAAAATTAAAGTTGGATGCAGATGAAGTCTGCTTGATGCAAAGGCCAAAATTGTGTACAGCATTTGGCGTCGCATCAAACAACCTCACATCATCATCATCATCATGCTGTCGGTCGGAATGCGACAAAGACTCCTTTCATTACTTGACTGCCGCTCTCCATTTACATTTCATGAAAGCTAACTGACGTGCTGCTGACTTTTGCAAGTTACCAGCGACACTCTCTCGGGGAGCAAATAGAGGTTTCACACTGGGAAGAGCATGTCCAGACAGGCGCAAAACTATTTGTCCCTGCAGTGGCTGGTCGGGAGATGTTGGGAGTTCTATACATCAACCGCCCTTAATGCTGCCACAGTGACATGGTTTTCTGTTTAGGGTTTGGTCCCTTAGCCTTCGGTTCTGTCAAGAACCTGTACCCCAAGGCAGTGAGTTACAACTCTGTAGGGCAGGGGCGTCAAACTCACATACCTGTCCTCAAACCCCAGGTGGTGGGCAGGGTGTATTGGCATCGATTTACACAATCTGAGTTTCAAACAGGTAAAATAGAGCGCAGAGATGCATGACAAACGAGCATACAATTGTGGTAAAATCACAAGTGATATATGATTAATAATCAACATTTAAAGGCTGCTCCAATCATATAACAAGAACAATCAACACACATTAATACATCATACTGTAAAAAGGCTAAGGCTCAAATCTGTGGTTGTGTAGGCAGGCTATAGTGAAATCAATACAGACAAAGAGAAAAGAAGAGTATAAAGTGTAAAGAAGAGGAGAGATTCCAGCCCTCTTGTTTATTATTTATATGGTTACATGGGTTCATTGTAGAGTATCACCCCACCCCTGTCCCCCAATGGAAAACAAGCATTCTTGGCCCTACCAATAGGGATCCAGCATTCCTGGTCCCCGTGGTTACCAGTGGTCTGCCCACCACCACCATGCTGTACCTTTGAGTGTGGCGATGGCTATCTCAGCAGAGGGGGTAGGCCCTGAGTGCACTCACACCCAGACCTGCCTGCACCACTATGTCTATTTATATCGCACTTAGACATCACCAAGCCATACATATACATACATGCGCCTGGTGACGTACACTGATCAGTAATAGAACATTTGCATTCCCCCCTATGCCGTATATCAGAATATTTTACGATACTAGAATTAATTATATAGCCAGCTAACTCCACTTCTTTCCGACCAGACTCTCGTATGTGAAACCAACCTCAATTAAGGGACTCAAAAACAAAGAAAGCAAAATGTGTACCGTGTGATCGAGTTCAGTGGCTCGATTGTGATGAATGAGATATTCTGATTAATAAATTATGTACACACAAAATGTGGATATATATATGATGTATAACCAGAGGGCAGTGGAGAACAGGAGAAAAAGCAGATAAAAGATTCAACCTGTACTTGCAATACAGGGGTGAACACAAACCCTATATAAAAGCTAGCGAAAACTGCTTTAGTATGGAACAGGAAGTAGAACCTCTGGCTCCAGTATCAAATGGCTACCCATATCGGCACAGAGTTGGTGAAATGGGAGAGAATGCAAAAAGACAAGATGGCAGTGATAGAACGCCACCGATTTCACTTTTAAAGTCTATTAAACTATATGTTTTATCATATTTTCCAACTCAAAAGTAGTGGGTCAATATGAACACATATATAAAGAATATATTTTGCCTCTTAAATTAATAATTGATTCGCTCAGTTAATTTCCCCAGCATGTCAAAATTCTTCGACAGTTTTTCTAATGGGTTGGTTTTCACCCCTGTACTGCAAGTACGGGGTGAATCTTTTGTCTAGGGAAAATGGAGGAGAAATCAGGTGGCAAAGTCATCTGTGATGTGCCACGGACCCTAGTCATTTATGGATTGATGATGATGATGATGACAGGAGTAAATTCAACGATGTTTTTGGGGGTTTCTTTTGGTGATGAATTGATTTACCCTGCAGATAACCTAGTCAGCACTAGCCCTATTTGATCAAAAACATTTTAATTTTTTTCTAGCGATTATTTTGATTATCTCGTTTTTTGGGGTGTTTTTTTTTACTAAATGTATTTTATTCAGCGAATAATGTCTTTTGTCAGCACTGGTCTTCCGGCCGTTCATTACAATTTGATGGTACATAAATGCCAATATCAGTTGCAATAATAACCACATGAAAAACCTGTTCGATAATAGAAGCATAATATAAATTGATGTTTAGTGTCTATGGGTTGTAACAATCGATTGTAAAAAGCGGAAATTCTGTGGTAACTTGTTAATTTCATTACTATGTATTACTAACCAGCTCAGTCATTGCTGGGTAGGCCTGCAGGGCCATATGTATGAGTTGATGTTAGCGAGCCAAACCCTTGGTTAGTGGCGATCTCCGGGTTAGCGGCGAAAAGTCGGTGTGTATGGAGCAGTGTTACGGAAACACCCCAAGCTTAAGGTCGGCTACGCTAACCCCAAGCCATATCAAGTTTACCGTCGGTGTTGGAGACCGATTAGGCCCAAATCTATTCAATGCTATCATATTTAACAGAGTTACATACTCAAAACATGAAATTTCATTAAATTTACCCTAAAATCGAACCGATATTAACGCCGCCCCCACCCCCACCACCGCCACATCGGCGGCGATATTGTCAAATAGCGGTGCTCGCTGGCAACAGGCTCAGAGGGATTTCCCAAATCTATAAATAATGCATCGGTTAGCTATCTCCACCGCGCTTTGACCACATACATTTCCCGTGACACATATTCCAACACCGACGTTAGCTAACCCGCTGGCCGCCCTTAACACCAGAGCTGATAAAAAAGTTGTTCATGCATACGGCCCAGGTGGCGCCCGGTTTCGGGTTACTAATCATACTACACTTCTGAGACTTCCCACCATTCCTTGAGCACAGTTGTATATGTTATATATGTGAATATCGATGAGAGAGTGAGAGAGAGAAATGGACCAATGGTCTCGTGGCAGTCGAGGGCAGTGCAGGGGAGTGAGGTGCTATATCATTGTACCCAGAAATCACCTCGCCCCCTACGTGGGGAATAGTCCTGTCATGGGGGAGGGGGGTGATGCAAATTGGAACCATAGTGCCTAGAGCAGGTTTCGTATCTACACTATTCCTGGTTGAATAAAACTTATATGCACTTTCCCACAGATAGGACATCACATTAAAGACCCCTTTGCTGCTTTTCGAGTAGAGTAGCCTATCTGACAATGGCGGTTCCGTCCAAAGAAATATGTCAGAATGACTATATGCTTGACATCCAATAGCCGATGTGACGAAAATCAATGTGCTCTAGAAGCGTTGTTAAATAAAACAAGCTTTACGTTGGGGGAGGGTGGGTCATGCAAATGGGAAACATTGCACCTAGAGCAGATTTCGAACCCACACTATATTCCTGGTCGAGTCAAACCAACGACTTACAAAATTGATACTTGTCGCTACCTAACCTGGCGCTCGTTCCAGTTTGAGTTGTTCCTGGGGGGGGCGGACGGGACACCCGAATGAGTTAGAGCATGCATCTCCCGTGGGGTCGTGGATTCGAAACCTGGTCGAGTCAAACCAATGACTTAAAAATTGATATTTGTTGCTTCCTAGCCTGGCGCTCAGCATCATTAGGATAGGGCAAGGACTCGTTGGCTCAGTGTCAGGATAATGTGACTGAGTGGGATATCAGGTCATGGTGCTTGCAGCCTGGTCTTCCAATGGGGCAGCACTATAAAGTTGCCATGAGTGCGCACTGTCACCAGTCGGTACCATCCTGAAATGACATTAGATGTTGCTAGGACGTAAAACAACAACAAACAAACAAACAAAATCTTCCTGAGGGACCAGCGGAACTTGGTATATCCGTATTGTCTGCTATCCCATAATCGCTGAGACTAGTAGCACACGCCCATTGGCTCGGCGCCTGATGGTGAGGGCATCAGGGCTGAGATGCCATTTGTTGGTCGACAATCTAAATAGGACAGTTCCGGTTTCCAGCGCAGGCTGACTGCGCAGGCTTGACCGCGCAGGTCTCCCAGGACTGCCTAATGGACCGGGAACGGGGTGTGAGGGAGGTGTGTGCCCAGAGTGTGTAGAGGTCACGTGGTCATTAAGCCGGGCACCGAGACTGAATCGGTAGAGTGTGGGCCTCGCATGGGGAATGTCGGGAGTTTGGTTCCCAGTCGAGTCAAACCAATGACTTATAAAATTGATACTTGTCTCTTCCTAGCCTGGCGCTCAGCATTATTAGGATCGGGCAAGGACTGGTTCGCTCCGTGTCAGGGTAATGTGAGTGGGATATCGGGTCAAGGTGCTGGCAGCTTGATTTCCCAGTGGGGCAGCACTATAAATGTGTCATGAGTGTGCACTGTCACAAGTCGGTACCCGTCCTGATATGACCTTAGATGTTGGCAAGACATATAACTCCAACAACCATCCAATGTGGCTATTAAAGAAACAAAAAATATATGTAATGTATAACCTATAAGAATGATTAAATGCGAGTATAAAGGCACCGAAGGGAATCTGTTGTTATCCATTATCATCCATGTGTTACCAAATACTACTCGCAATGTATTTACTCGATTCCTTCCATCCTGGGACCGGTGGCGCCACCACCGGCCCAAGCCCTAACTACTCCAGTCAAACCAATTGAATTGAATCCCAATCAAGCCAAATCAATGACTTACAACATTGATAATTGGCGCAAATTAGTCTGGTGTTCTGCATTACTAGGATAAGGCAAGGACCAGTTAGCTCAGTATTAGGATAATGTAGCGCTGTGGCATAGCGGGTCATAGTACTGGCAGCATGGGCTGCCAGTAGGGCCACAATAAAAGGTGACCATGAGCGTGCACTGTCGCAAGTCCTGATATGACCTGATATGACCTGATATGTTGACAGGACGAAAAAGAACAACAACAAGCAAACAATATTTAGAATGTTTCCAAGTACTGCTGTATTGCGCATGACATGGAGCCGACCTCCTGAATCCCTCCTACACCTCACCCTGTAGTGATAGTTGGGGCATTTAGACGGCTAGGCGAGGGAATAGCGCGACACGATGAAAGCCAGTCAGAGTCAGGATCAGCGGACAGCCCCCTAGGATTATCAAGGGAGAAGATGAAAGCAGCAAATCGAGAAAAAGAACTTCAGACTGATACAGTACTGAAGGTAACCCTCACATGAGGTCATGTCAGATGACATGGCTGGATCATTACTGTTTGTTTGTTTGTTGTTGTTTTACGTCCTAGCAACATCTAAGGTCATATCATTACTGTAGCCGTCTTACATGCACATGTGTGTGCTGTGTAGTTCATTGTTAGACACGTGACTTTGATGTAGTTGTGCTTTCTGTAGTTTATTATTAGACACGTGACTTTGATGTAGTTGTGCTTTCTGTAGTTTATTATTACACACATGAATTTGATGTAGTTGTGCTTTCTGTAGTTTATTATTAGACACATGAATTTGATTTAGTTGTGCTTTCTGTAGTTTATTATTAGACATGTGACTTTGATGTAGTTGTGCTTTCTGTAGTTTATTATTAGACATGTGACTTTGATGTAGTTGTGCTTTCTGTAGTTTATTATTAGACACGTGACTTTGATGTAGTTGTGGTTTCTGTAGTTTATTATTAGACATGTGACTTTGATGTAGTTGTGCTTTCTGTAGTTTATTCCTAGACATGTGACTTTGATGTAGTTGTGCTTTCTGTAGTTTATTATTAGACACATGCCTTGATGTAGTTGTGCTTTCTGTAGTTTATTATTAGACATGTGAATTTGATGTAGTTGTGCTTTTTGTAGTTTATTATTAGACACACAACTTTGATGTAGTTGTGCTTTCTGTACTTTATTATTAGACACATGACTTTTATGTAGTTGTGCTTTCTGTAGTTTATCATTAGACATGTGACTTTGATGTAGTTGTGCCTTCTGTAGTTCTTTTGGGGAGTGGGACATAACTAAGGCGGTCACGTGTCCACCTGTGAAGGTGTGAGTTATCCTATCGATCCTGAGCACAGGACTCAGTTGCAGTTTGGGTTATTTTCCGTTCCAACCAGTGGTCCACAACTGGTTCATCAAAGGCTGTGGTGTGTGGTTTCATGTATGTGGGAAAGTGCATATTAAAGACCCCTTGCTGCTTATTGGAAAGAGTAGCCTATGTGGCAGCAGTGGGTTTCCTCCAAAGAAATATGTCAGAATGACCATATGTTTGATGTCTGATATCCAATGATGAAAATCAATATGTTCTAGACATGTCATTAAATGAAACAAAACAATAAAGAGCTATAGAAAGTACAACTATCACAAAGTAATTAGACATGCGTGCCTTCTTCTCAGCAAAATAACATTAAAGTGCTGTATGAAGCCCTTATTAATTAATATGGTTCCATAGCGAATACCAAATAGTTGTGTCCACGGGGCGATAAATTAATGAAAGTCATGATTTTACATGAATGTAGGATTTATAATCGCCCTCGTCAGTAGCAGTATTGAATTGAATTGAATTTTGACTGTGTGCACTCATGGCGATGATATAGTGCTGCTCCACTGGGAGACCAAGGCCCCCAGTACCACGACCCGATTTTTCACTCAGTCCGATTATCATGACACTATTCGAACCAGTCATTGTACTATCCTAATAGTGGCGAGCACCTGGCTAGGTAGCAACAAGTATCAATTTTCAAGTCATTTGTTTGACTCGACCAGATTTTGAATCCCACGATCTACCAAAATGGGACACGGGCGATAAACTCAACTCATTCTGCCATTCCGTCTGAGTGGTGAATTCACTTTGCAGAGTCGACGCTGCAGCTATTGCAGGTTGGCAGTAACGGTAAGTACACTGCATCATTTCCACCACACGCCCCGGAAACCAGCGAACTGTAAATCAGCGAACCGGAAGTAGGGGGATGGAGGTGACTGCGGAAGTGTCACTTATCGAACGCGCTAGACGAGAAGGAAGGTAGAGCTTAAAAGCCGGCGCAGATTACGTAGAAAGCTATCCTCGGCAGTAGTGATCGGGTGTCGATAAAGTTGCTGATGTAGAGAACGGGCAGTGTGACGCTGGCTGGATACTCTACTCTCAAGTTGGGTAATGCACTGTTTTGTTTGTGTGTGTACATTAGTTGTTTAAAGTTGCATAGTCCGATGGTTTTGAGTTTCTGACATTTTCTGAGATAACTACATTAGGTTGATTGTTACAATGTACCTTACTTTAGCTTGAAGTAACTTTATTTTAAGTGGCTAACTTTTGAGACATTTGAAGTGCAACCATGCAAAATTAATTTTGGCAAGCATGCCAAAACTCTGATAACATAGCCTTCTGCAGTAATGGGTTCTATTAAATTGCCCTGTATTCCCTTCTGTGTTGCGATAAATGCTTAATAAGTTCCTCAGTATCTTAAATTAGATATGTAGAATTAAATCTAGATGAGTTTTTTTTGTTGTTGAAAATGTAATGTTTCATCGGACTATGCAACTTTAAGCAGGGGAAATTTCAATCACAGACGATTGGTCTTCCTCATTCCACTGCTCCTTGCCCTAATCTAATCAGCTAATAATGATTTTCTAGGAAGTGACAAGTATACATTTTTATGTCATTGGTTTGACTCGACCAGGGTTCGAGCCCACGATCCCACGATCTACCAACACAGGAGATGGACGCTCTAACTCTTTCGGCCATCCCGGTCTACTATTATATTTATAGTTAAAGTTGTATAGTCTGATGCTTTTGAATTTCTGTCATTTTCTGAGATTGGTTATAGCGATCAATCTACTATATTTATCTTACTTTAGTTAGAAGTGACTTTTATCTTAAATCGCTAACTTTTGAGATATTTAAAGTGCAATGATGCAAAATTAATGTATGCAAGCATGCCAACATTCTTGACACCATAAGCTTCTGCAGTAACCAGTTAAGTTAGATAGTGTAGTGGTCTACAGTCTCTGATTGTTTTTATTTTAATTTTATTGAGGCTGTATTTATACTGTCCATAGCATATAAGCCTGGGTACCCAGGCTTGTTTTCAATGCTGGCCAGTTGTAGTGTTGGTGTTATCTTACCACACAGTGGCTGCTGATAAGGTATTTGATTGCCTGCATTTCAGTAGCAGATAGATAATTGGTTGGTATGGTTAGTAGCCTATGTTAGTTTTTTTGGATTTTCTTGGTATATATGTATTTATTTTTCTACTCTTATTACTAGACTAGCCTACTCCTATTTACATATCATAGGCTTGTACGTAGCTGTGTGGTGTGTTATCTGGCTACTTTTGGCATGGTTACCTTCCATTGGGCATCCCGCTGGTGGGCCGTGACATATCACATGCCCCTTTGCAGTGCAGCTTACTGGGGGTTTCCTAGCCTTATTTTGCACAGATATTTTTTGTAAGTTTTTAGGTCAGGAATTTGTCGTTCCTTTACTGTTTGGGCATTCCACACCTTGGCAGCCACACCATGACGATAAAATGACAGTTCAACACAATATTGGTCCAGTGATACGAAGCCTGGGTTTAACCCATGCTCAGTACAGGTATTAATATAATGCCTTTGCACAGCACACAATTATTCTGTGTGGGAAAAAGGTTGCTAGCGAATCAAGCACTCGATTCATTGGTTGCGTGCTGCTGCTACTGGACACCTTGGCCGTAATCGATTAACACGACTGGGGCGACTGGGGTGACCCGAGTCGTCAGAATTTCAAATAGAACACTGCGAGTGGAGTCGACAAATATACGTGCCATGTGCAAAACAACCTGACCCAAGTAACCCACCTCTTGGCTGGGGTGGCTAGGAGCGATGACATCACATTTGCACTGGTACCATCCTGCAGGATAAGAGCCACCGGTACCAGTCATACATATTTTTTGTTGGTAATAACATAGATTAATGAAATGGAACTATCACTAAGCTATGCCATCATAAAACAATTTAAATCCTATTTTGCAGTAATTATATCAGCTATTAAAAAACGAAAAAATGGGCCACCATTTTTTTCACCCTGAGTGGGGAGAAGCGTATTCGATTATTCGACCCGAGTCTGCAGGATGTGCGCATGCGCCAAAGGGTGGCTTGGGTGACCCGAGTCGATTAATCGATTACGCCCCCAATGGACCAATCAGAGCCGAGGATTTGCGTTTGTGGAGGTTTGACAATTTGAGCCTCACTTCATCTTTATCTTTAAAAAAAAAAAAAGAAGAAGTTTTTAAACATGTCATTTCCGGATTATTGCCAGCTCAGCAAGAATGTGGGTAAGTGGTAGGGACCAGTGTTTTGAATAACCCCTTATTAACCACCAGTATTAAGTTCCTGTCGCACTATGCCGGATTGAGCAACGGACAGAATTGTCTAGTCAGGTGGTGATAAGTATCAAAATGTATTAAAATGTGTCAAAGTTTGTGACATCGGGTCTACGAACTAACATGAAACGGACATGAAACGGACATGAACGGATAGCCAACAGACGAAACAAAATCAACCCGGACAAGAACCATAGTCATCAATCCGGTGGCATCCGTTCCTAATTTTGTGCATGTTCAAAACTTGTATGGACACAAACCAGACATTGTTCGTTTTCTGTCCGTTTCCCCCAATCCGGTGAGGTGTGACAGGGCTCTTACTGTTTACTAGAGGCTTAATGAGTTTGAACACATGCTTCCTGTCTGGGAGGGACAGGACGCGGTGGCCGAATTGTCAATTATTATTGAAGAGATAATTTGTTACAATCAAAGATAAGCGTGCTAGATTCAATTGCATATCTCGTTAAGTTCTTCATAGAGAATATACAATATTTGTCGTTCAAAATAACTGTTCAACCTGTGAAACCCTTTTTCTTGTATGGTGACTTTGATATTATATTTAATGTAGTATAGACTATCTTAGGTAAAAAAAATATTATTAATCTCCTTTCAGATCAAAGATATTAACATTAAGTGGCCTGGAATAAGAAGCGACACTTTACATTTGTGTATTAACGTTTGACCTTAAATAGTAGAAAACACCCTTGGGCGCGAATTTGACACTCCACCCACATTAAATCAGAGGCGAAATGGCTAGATGGTAGCGGGGTGAGGGTGCCACCTGGAGGGCAGGAGGAGAATTATGGAGCTGCTTGAATGCAGACCTCCTGCCTTCCAGGTTGCACCCAAGGCTCCAGTAACCCAAACTACCAAAGAACATATCAAAGGAGGTTACAGGAATATTTGCAGCGAGTAGAACAAGATAATAACAAAGCAGGAAAATTACATACATGAATAATATTTTCATAAGTAGTATATACCTCACATAAATTGGATGGTGCTCTAGATCAGGCCCATGTAGGGTGGGAGGGCTGGTTGTTTGTTGTTGTTTTACGTCCTATCAACATCTAATGTCATATCAGGACGGGTACTGACTTCTGACAGTACGCACTTATGCCGACTTTATAGTGCTGCCCCACTGGGAGACCAGGCCACCAGCACCATGACCTGATGTCCCACTCAGTCACATTATCCTGACACTGAGCTAACCAGTCCTTGCCATATCCTAATAATGCAGAGCGCCTGGCTAGGAAGTGACAAGTATGAAGTTTTAAGTCACTATAAATGTTGCCATAACTGTACACTGTAAACAAAAAATCAGTAGCTCATCTGATATGACCCTAGAAGTTGCCAGGACGTAAAACTACAACAACCAACCAACCATGTACAACAGGCTTAATGCCTTTGAACATCGGATTCCTGTGTGGCAGGTTGAGTACGCTAACTTCTCATGGGTATTAAAGAATGTGTGGCATGGGTGGATGAAAACGGGAAATATTGCGCCTTGAACGGGACTAGAACCCACATATCTATGCATTCCGGGCCAGTGTGCTATCCATTACACCATATAGGCTCCCTGATGTCACTACACTACCCACGCCTACCTGTCTATGTGGCTCCTTGCCTGAGAGGTGAGTGCAGAATGATACAAATGCTTTAAACCTATGTTGAACCAAACCAATGACTTATGGACTTACATCAGGAAATTTCATATGTGTACAGCCGATGTGAAGGTAAATTTATTTAGAACTTTCTGTACTCCCTTGTATACTGCCCAGATTTGGTGGAACTATAGAATGTATAGCATTGGAAAACTGAATGTAGCATATAATGACATTATGAGGTTATTACTCCGGCTACCTAGGTATCACAGTGCTAGTCAGCTGTTTGGCAATATTGATGTGCCAGCCTTCCAGGCTGTTATCAGGAATCTAACATTCAAATTTATTACTAGACTTGACAAATCAGAAAATGTTATAATACATGGACTTGTAAAAATAGAAGAGAGTGATCTCAGATTTACATCTGCCATATGGAGGCATTGGTACAAACTACTGTATGCAGATCAACATTTTGATATTGGTTAGTATGGTAGTATTCATACTATTACTTATATCATATTCACATTAATTTTTATATCTACCTACTATGGACCAAATTATGTAACTACCATAATCCTGAGTCTGAAATAAAGAATTGAATTGAATTGAATTATGCAAAATATAATATACTTGTCTAGACCTATCCTGCCACCCGGCATTCCTAGGGTCGGGTAGTAGAATGAGGAAGATTAGTTTTCCTTCCACGATTTATATTCCTCTGGCTTAATCAATGAATGTGACATTGGTTTTATGTAATATGAAATGTACGCTAATACGATTTAGTGTGATATCTCTGCAACGTAATGTCCTTGGTGCTGCCACCTGCCGGGATTCATTGAGAGTCTTCATGATTTTTCTTCTTAGTCAGGCTGTCATTTATTGGAAAGCAAGCAGATACATTATAATTCCTTCAAGTTGTGTATCATCTTACTTGGTAAACAGTCCTCTTGACACTGCACCCACATAAAATCAGAGGCGAAATGGCCAGATGGTAGCGTGGTGTTCTCTGTGGCGGTGTTCTCTGTGGCGATGTGGTTAGAGTGTGTGACATTTTTCTAGGTTTGACTCCTAATCTGAAGGTCAGTGGTTCGATTCCCCATGCCCCCCCAATTTGGATTTCCACCGGTGTGTATAACTTACAGCGTCATCAAAGGCCAGTTGCTGTAATACCATGTCTATGAGGTATGGGAGGTTAAAAATCCCATAGGTCGGTAAACGTGTAGGCTGGGGCGATCTATCGACAAACTGTCTAATGGTGAAAACGAGTCTATTCAGACTTATCCATAATAGGCAGTATAAATCTTCAAGGGGTGAGGGTGCCACCTGGAGGGCAGGAGGAGAATTATGGAGCTGCTTGAATGCAGACCTCCGACCCTCCAGGCTGCACCCTCACCCTCACGGTCTTTTTACAAAACTCCCCGCTGCAAAACACTTTCATATGTCATGGGGGTGATGTAATTATGAAATATTGCGCATAGAGCAGGCATCAAACCCATACTTCTTGCCATTCTGGGGCTAGCTTGCTAATCAGCACACCACCTAGGCACCCGGATCTAATCAAGCTATCCATGTTTGCCTGTCTATGTGTCTCCTTGCCTAAGAGGACAGTGCAGACTACTACACTCGATCTCCTGGAATTGAAAGTCTTTAAAATTGTTTGCATCCATAAGTCCATTAACACATATCTCCAGGCAATGTTTTTGTTGTTTTAGGTCCTAGCAACATCTCAGATCATATCAGGATGGGTACCGACTTGTGACAGTGGGCACTCATGTTGACTTTATAGTGCTGCCCAACAGGGATATCAGGCCACCAGCACCATGACCTGATATCCCATCCGATATCTCATTCAATCACATTATCCTGATACTGAGCTAACCAGTGGTTGCTCTATCCTAGTAATGCTGAGCGCAATGCTAGGAAGCACTCCCCCACACTCCTCCCATCCACTCCCCCTCTCTCCCCCCCCCCCCCTCTCTCCTCCCCTCCACTCCCCCTCTCTCCTCCCTCCCCTCTCTCCGCCCCCTCCACGCCCCCACACTCCTCCCATCCACTCCCCCTCTCTCCTCCCTCCCCCTCTCTCCTCCGCTACAGAGTCCCCGGCAATGCGCTTACATATGATATACGTACACAGGGTATATTCAACAACCATCCCACATGCATCATCTACTGGTCATGGCACAAGGTGGCATGGTGGTGATGAAAATGTGAAATATTGTGCTTAAAACAGTATTCTAACCCACACCCCTTTTAATTCCGGTGCTAGTGTGTTAACCATTACATCAATTAGGTTCCCATATGCAATCATTCTTTCCATGCCTACCTGTCTATGCATGTCAGTCCAGTCTACTACAATAGCAATTATATGGGGCTAAGGCCCTGTCACACTACGATGTATGGCGGCGGCATATGCGCAACGTGGCGCAATAATTTGAAAAACTTCATAGGTCAACGTAAGCCGACCTTTTTGTGCTCCAGCGACGTATGACACGTATGCGCAGCATATGCCTGGCGTATGGCTACCGTATCCCCACCGTATATCGACGTATGCAAAGCGTAACCCGACCTATGCGCAAAATAAGATCCCCACTATATTTGTAATGGCTCATTTGAACCTACTACTGTATATATCGTTCATACCATCGCATCGTCTCATCCATAAATAGTTCATATGCACTATAATTGCTAAGGCTGGAAGACCAGTGCCTCGGTGCTGAAAAAAGATGTTATTCAACTGGAATAAAAATTTGAAAAAAAAACCCAGAAAAAACCCAACTGGTTATGCAGTGGAGAGCGTGTTATGACAATGGCATGTACGACTGTGAGGGGGCTGCTTGGGGACACACATCCTGAGCCGACCCCAGAGCAGCAATATCTCCACTTGTCAACGGAAACACTAGAGGCGCCACGGGTATGCGCAGCGTTCTGACAGCCGCCAGGGGGCGGGTATGGCTCGGTACTGATTGTTGGATGTTGTGGGGTGAAATTGATGATGGAGGGAGGAAGGAGTGGGATAGTGGAAGTGGAGGAGAGAAGGGAGTGGAGGGGAGGAGAGACGGGAGTGGAGGGGAGGAGAGAGGGGAGTGGGGGGGGCGGAGAGAGGGGCCGAGGAGGGGAGGAGAGAGGGGAGTTGAGGGAAGGAGAGATGGGAGTGGAGCGGAGGAGAGAGGAGAAGTGGAGGTGGAGAGAGGGATTGGAGGGAGGAGAGATTAGAAGTGGAGGGTAGGAGAGAGGGGGGAGGGGAGGAGAGAGGGAGTGAGGAGGAGAGGGGGGGGGAGGGGGAGGGAGAGAGGGGAGGGGAGGAAAGAGGGGGAGTGGATTGGAGGAGAGAGGGGAGTGGAGGGAAGGAGAGAGGGGGGTGGAGGGGAGGGGAAGAGGGGAGTGGAGAGGAGGGAGGGGGAGGGGGAGTGGAGCGGAGGAAGAGGAGAGAGTGGAGGGGAGGAGAAGAGAGGGGGAGTGTTGGGGAGGAGAGAGGGGGGGAGTGAGTGTATGGGATGAATAGGGAGAGGGGGAGGAGAGGAGGGAGGGGGGGGAGGAGAGAGGGGGATTGGAGGAGAGACGGGGGAGTGGAGGGGAAGAGAGAGGGAGTGGAGGGGAAGGAGAGAGGGGAGTGAATGGAGGAGAGAGGAGAGTGGATGGGAGGGGTGTGGGGGCGGCGTGGAGGGGAGCAGAGAGGGGGGTGGAAGGGAGGAGAGAGGGGGAGTGGAGGGGAGGGGAGAGGGGGAAGGGAGAGGAGGACAGGGGGAGTGGAGAGGAGGAGAGAGCGGGAGTGTTGGGGAGGAGAGAGGGGGAGTGGAGGGGTAGGAGAGGGGGGAGTGGAGGGGAGGAGAGAGGGGGTGGAGGGGAGGGGAGAGGGGGAGTGGAGGACAAGGAGAGATCGACAGGAGCAGGAAGAGATGGGATGGAGTGGAGGGGAGGGGAGTGTGGTACCGAGGGTGAGTAGGGAGAGAAGAGTGGAGGGAGAGAGGAGGGGACGAGGAGGGTGAAGGGGGACAGGGAGTTGCAAGGGATGGGAAGGGAGTAGAAACAGAAAGGGTGACATACGGAGGGGGTAGAGGTAGTGGGGAGCAGAAGGAGAGTGAAGAGAGGGGTCACAGAGGGGCGGGGGAGACGGGGAGGGGAGGGGGGATTAACATGTATGGTGAGGGGGATGTTGGACAACACAAGACAAGACAGGGATACACGGGCAGTATAGGTCAAGGGTCACTTGTCTCATGGGTCATGAGTGATGGTTTAATGGGGACCTTTCAGTTTGCATGGCTCTCTCGTCAGATGTCAGATGGCGCACCATGCGGGTCTCTGTATGCTTTGGTGTGTGGTGAGTGTGTATGGTGGGGTGGGTGTGGTTGGGGTGTAGGTGTGTATGGTGGGTGTGTATGGTGGGGTGGTGTGTTTGTGTGGTGGAGGTGTGGCAGTGTGTGGTGAGGATTTTGGTGTGTGTGGTGGGGGTGTGTGGGGATTTAGGGAGGTGTGGTGGGGGTGTAGGGGTGTGTGGTGAGTGTGTATGGTGTGGTGGGTGTGGTTGGGATGTAGGTGTGTATGGTGGGTTGGTGCCTATGTTTGTGTGGTGGGTATGTTGTGGAGGTGTAGGGGTGTGGTGAGGATGTTGGTGTGTGTGGTGGGGGTGTATGGGGATGTAGGGGTGTGTGATATGGGTGTGTGGTGAGTGGGCATGGTGGGGTGTATGGGTGAAGTGGGGTGTATGGGTATGGTGGGGTCTTAGGGATGTGATGGGGGTATAGGTCTGTGTGGTGGGGCTTGACAGTGTGTGTGGGGGTGTAGGTGGTTTGTGGTGGAGGTGTAGGGGTGTCTTGCAGAGCAGCACCTCACAATCTTTAGCATCCCTACAACCCGACCACAGCCCTAAACCCCTGCCACACACCCCACCACACACACCTATACCCGCTACACCCCACCACACACACCTATACCCCGTACACCCCACCACACACACCTATACCTCCTACACCCCACAACACACACCTATACCCCCTACACCCCACAACACACACCTATACCCCCAGGACCCCCTACACCCCACTACATACACCTATACCCCCTACACCCCACAACACACAACTATACCCCAGTACCCCTTAGACCTCCACCACACGCCTAAACCCCCACCCCACACTTACACCCCCACCACCCACCTACACCCTCACCACACACCTACACCCCACCACACCTACACCACACACGCCTTTGCCCTCACCACACACACTACACCCTCACCACACACACCTACACCATCACCACACACCTACCCTCAACCACACACCACCACTCACACACACCTTCACCACACACACCTACACCCTCACCACATCCCTAAACCCCCACCACACACCACATACACCTCAACCACACACCTACACCCCACCACACACCACCCCCACACCACCATGCACACACGACACACCACACACCTACACCCCCACCACATTCCTCACCCCCACCACATCCCTAAACCCCCACCACACACCTACACCCAAATCACACACACACCCACCACACACCTATACCCCTACCATACACATACCTACACCCCCACCACACACCTACACCAGCAGCACACCCACACACCTACACCCTTCTGTCCAACCATGATGGCCAACTTGGACCGGGAACGGGTGCTGCCACCAAGTGTATAGCAAGAGAAATGGCTCATGAAAGGTCCCCATTGGGAATAAGTCAGTTGACTGAGATAGATAGATACTTGATTCGTTGAGTAGATAGATACTTGTACATTTCGATGCGTGCTGCGTTCTTAATTGGCAACCGGATGCGGTGTGTGGTGAGCAGTCTGCGATGTTGTGTGTGCGGTTTGCAGTGTGCCGTGTTCGGTGTGCCGTGTGCAGTGTGCAGTGGCCGGTGTGCCGTGTGCAGTGTGCCATGTGCCGTGTGTATTGTGCGGTGGCCGGTGTGCGGTGTGCAGTGACCGGTGTGGGGTGTGTGGTGTGATGTGTGCCATGTGTGGTGGCCGGTGTGCGGTGTGCAGTGTGAGGTGAGCAGTGTGCCATATGCGGTGGCCGGTGTGCGGTGTGCAGTGTGAGGTGAGCAGTGTGCCATATGCGGTGGCCGGTGTGCGGTGTGCAGTGTGAGGTGAGCAGTGTGCCATGTGCGGTGGCCGGTGTGCGGTGTGCAGTGTGAGGTGAGCAGTGTGCCAATGCGGTGGCCGGTGTGCGGTGTGCAGTGTGAGTTGAGCAGTGTGCCATATGCGGTGGCCGGTGTGCGGTGTGCAGTGTGAGGTGAGCAGTGTGCCATATGCGGTGGCCGGTGTGCGGTGTGCAGTGTGAGGTGAGCAGTGTGCCATATGCGGTGGCCGGTGTGCGGTGTGCAGTGTGGAGGTGAGCAGTGTGCCAATGCGGTGGCCGGTGTGCGGTGTGCAGTGTGAGGTGGCAGTGTGCCATATGCGGTGGCCCGGTGTGCGGTGTGCAGTGTGAGGTGAGCAGTGTGCCATATGCGGTGGCCGGTGTGCGGTGTGCAGTGTGAGGTGAGCAGTGTGCCATATGCGGTGGCCGGTGTGCGGTGTGCAGTGTGAGGTGAGCAGTGTGCCATATGCGGTGGCCGGTGTGCGGTGTGCAGTGTGAGGTGAGCAGTGTGCCATATGCGGTGGCCGGTGTGCGGTGTGCAGTGTGAGGTGAGCAGTGTGCCATATGCGGTGGCCGGTGTGCGGTGTGCAGTGTGAGGTGAGCAGTGTGCCATATGTGGTGGCCGGTGTGCGGTGTGCAGTGTGAGGTGAGCAGTGTGCCATATGCGGTGGCCGGTGTGCGGTGTGCAGTGTGAGGTGAGCAGTGTGCCATATGCGGTGGCCGGTGTGCGGTGTGCAGTGTGAGGTGACAGTGTGCATATGGGTGGCCGGTGTGCGGTGTGCAGTGTGAGGTGAGCAGTGTGCCATTGTGGTGGCCGGTGTGCGGTGTGCAGTGTGAGGTGAGCAGTGTGCCATATGTGGTGGCCGGTGTGCGGTGTGCAGTGAGGTGAGCAGTGTGCCATATGCGGTGGCCGGTGTGCTGTGTGCAGTGTGAGGTGAGCAGTGTGCCATATGCGGTGGCGGACGTGTGCGGTGTGCAGTGTGAGGTGAGCAGTGTGCCATATGTGGTGGCCGGTGTGCGGTGTGCAGTGTGAGATGAGCTGTGCTTGGGTCGGTGTGCGTGTGCAGTGTGAGGTGAGGCCATTGGTGGGTGCAGGTGAGGTGAGCAGTGTGCCATATGCGGTGGCCGGTGTGTGGTGTGCAGTGTGAGGTGAGCAGTGTGCCATGTGTGGTGGCTGGTGTGCGGTGTGCAGTGTGACGTGAGCAGTGTGCCATGTGTGGTGGCGGTGTGTGGTGCGCAGTGTGAGGTGAGCAGTGTGCCATGTGTGGTGGCCGGTGTGCGGTGTGCAGTGTGAGGTGAGCAGTGTGCCATGTGTGGTGGCCGGTGTGCGGTGTGCAGTGTGAGGTGAGCAGTGTGCCATGTGTGGTGGCCGGTGTGCGGTGTGCAGTGTGAGGTGAGCAGTGTGCCATGTGTGGTGGCCGGTGTGCGGTGTGCAGTGTGGGTGAGCAGTGTGCCAGTGTCGGTGTGCGGTGTGCAGTGTGAGGTGAGCAGTGTGCCATGTGTGGTGGCCGGTGTGCGGTGTGCAGTGTGAGGTGAGCAGTGTGCCATGTGTGGTGGCCGGTGTGCGGTGTGCGGTGTGCAGTGTGAGGTGAGCAGTGTGCCATATGTGGTGGCCGGTGTGCGGTGTGCAGTGCACCATGTGGGATATGATGTGTGTGGTGTGCCATGTACGGTGGCCAGTGTTTGGTGTGCGGCGTGTGATGTGCGGTGTGCTGTGGTGGTGTGCCATGTGCAGTGGCCGGTATGTGGTGTGCGGTGTGCAGTGTGTGGTGTGCGGTGTGCAGTGGCCGGTGTGTGGTGTGCAGTGTGCGGTGTCAGTTGTGCGGTATGCGGTGGCTAGTGTACAGTGAGCCATGAGCCGTGTGCGGTGGCCTGGTGTGCGGTGTGCAGTGTGTGGTGTGTGTTGTGATGTGTGTGGTGTGCCATGTGCCATGTGCGGTGTGCCATGTTCCGTGGCCGGTGTGCCATGTGCTGTGTGCCTTGTGCGGTGTGCCGTGTGTGGTGCACGGTGGCCTGTGTGCTGTGTGCAGTGTGTGGTGAGCAGTGTGTGGTTTGGGGTGTGCGCTGACCGATCCGTGTGCCATGTGCCATATGTGGTGTGCGGTGTGCGGTGCCAGGTGTGCGGTATGCAGTGGCTAGTTTGTGGTGAGCCATGAGCCGTGCGTGGTGGCCTGGTGTGTGGTGTGCAGTGTGTGGTGTATGGTGTGATGTGTGTGGTGTGTCATGTGCCATGTGCTGTGTGCCATGTTGCGTGGCCAGTGTGCCATGCGCTGTGTGCCTTGTGTGGTGTGCCATGTGGTGTGCGGTGGCCTGTGTGGTGCATGCAGTGTGTGGTGTGCAGTGTGTGGTTTGCGGTGTGCGCTGATCGATCCATGTGCCATGTGTGGTGTACGGTGTGCATTGTGCGCTGACCGAACTAGTAGAGCACACTGGTTTCCGGCCAGAAAAGATGGTAGACATTACAAATACGGAAACTAGCCCTACTAAGTACTAAGGAATTCGAAATGACTATCACCATAGGGCGCAGTCCGTCTGGGTATGTGTACTGACACAAACCAAAGCAGAACCAGGCAGGCCACGGTCATGCATGCGAATCACCCTGAAATACGAAATGGCTAACCATACAACACAGCCATCCCACCTAGTCGCAGTCCTGAAGGGTCCAGGGGAGTTCTGGCACACTGGTGTACTATCTAAGGACAGGGCATGGGTGAAAGGATGCTGTAACAAACCACAATGGGATGGGATCCTCTCCCACAGGCCTGTATGTCATCTGCGTAGATGTACATAGTAGGCTAAGTTATCATATACAGGTTAGGAAAAAACTTGAAAATTTAAAAAAAAAACTAATATAGAAACTACTAACACCCAAAACCGCAAAGGTTGGCCCGAGCAAGATCAGGTAAAGACTCCTGAGTGCGGGACCAGACCAATCCAGTACCACAGCTGTCCAGCATTGAAAACAAGCACCCTCACGGGAGCTTATACGTCATGGGCAGAATAAAAAACTTGTCACAAAAAAAAAGAAAAGAAAAAGGTTGGGAGTTCCAAATCCTTCACTGGACTGGTTTGACTCAACCAGGAATCAGAGTTTGAATATCAGTTGGGCCGATCAAATGGCTTACAAAATGGCACTACATTGATAGGGCAAGGACTGGTTAGCTCAGTCACATGATGATGTGACAGTACACGCGCATGGTCACTTTATAGTGTTGCCCAACTGGGAAATCAGAAAACCAGCACCGTGATCCAATGTCCCACTGAGTCCCAAGTCAATATCTGTCCTGATATGACTTTTGTTTGATTGTTTGAGCTTTTCATCCTGGTACCATATAATTGGCTTACTGGCATCTGCGCTTAAAGCCCAAGTCACGCCTACCCAGACGATCCCCAGATTTTAAGCCAGACCACCCCCGGACCAGTCCCCCGGATCACCCCGGACCGCCCCGGATAAAATCGCTATTTTTGGTTGTATTTGCCTCGCTCTCATACCTACCCGGACGAGCCACGGTCCACATCCACGGATTAGGCCCGGATCAGCCCCGGATCAGCCCAGAACAACATCCGGACGAACCCCGGACTACTCCTGGATATCCCAGAATGTAAAATGACCCGAACTACCCCAGACGAGATATGGACGACCCCCGGATAACACATGGACTATCAGGATTGAGTCATGGATCATGCACGGATGATGCCGGTTAACCCTGGATTGCAATATTCCCCGGATCGCCCCAGATGTTTTAAACACCAAGGACCAGCCACGGACCATCAAGGACTAGCCAAGGATGGGGCACGGACCCCGCCGCATCACGGGTCGGGGCTCGTCCGGCCCCTGATCCGGGTAGGTGTGACTTGGGCTTCAATGAAGTTACGTCCTACCCGGCTGGGCAGGGAAGGGTCACTTCTCTATTCTGACCTTGGCGAAATGTCGTCTGCTGTTGTCAATTCGTTGGTTGCTTGGCGGTATAAACCTGGGAGCGTCCTGGGGTTTGCAGCAGGAGGAGCAGTACAGTGTTCACGCATTCAGGCATATCGTCCCTCACTACACACATCTATTACTTACAGCAGAAGGCAATTACTGGTAGCAGAGAGGCTACAGTACTTACTGCCTACTGACACTACTTGCCAACACCGAACGCGTTGGCCAAATCGGTAGAGGGCAGGCCTCCCGTGCGGAAGGTCAAAAGTTCAATTCCAGGTCGGGTCAAACCAATGACTTACAAAATTGATACTTGTGGCTTCCTAGCCAGGTGCTCTGCGTTATCGGGATAAGGCAATGACTGGTTGGATAGGTGTCAGGATAATGTAACTGAGTGGGGATATCAGGTAATGGTGTCAGCGGCCTGGTCTCCCAGGGGGCAGCAGTATAAAGTTGGCATGAGAGCGCACTGTCATAAGTTGGTACACGTCCTGATATGACCTTAGATGTTGTTGGGATGTAAAACTCCAGCAACCAACAAACGAATTGACAACAGCAGACAACCTTTCGTGATAGCAGACTACACTGTTTAATTGCAGCTATAAATATTCACTAATAGCTGAGATTAATTGCTAACACCAAGCAACTATTACTGGCATTGTGGTTTATTAACTGTCTGCGGACGACATTGTCCACTGTCCGTCTCAGTATTTCCATCTATTGTCAGGAGCTGGTTTTCTTGAGAGTGAGTACTAATGACTGAACTGGGCTCGGTGGCCTAATCGGTAGAGCGCGGGACTCGTGTGCGGAAGGTCGGGACTTTGATTCCCGCTTGATTCAAACCAATGACATTAAAATTGATACTTGTCGCTTCCTAGCCTGACGCTCGGCAAGGACTGGCTAGTTCAGTGTCAGGATAATGTGATTGAGTGGGATATCAATCAGGTCATGGTGCTGGTGGCCTGATTTCCCAGTGGGGCAACACTATAAATCACCATGAGTGCACACTGTTCCAAGTCGGTTCCTGTCCTGATATGACCTTAGATGTTGGCAGGACGTAAAACTCCAACAATCAACCAACCAAGTAGTTGGGACACTGCGGAAGACGTATCCTTCGCGATTGTAATTTCCCCTGCTGATTCAACTAACGAACAAAACAAAATAAAAAACAAAAGAATTCATAGGCACAGCAGTGGAAAAAATAGAAACCAAATCTATTTAGTATGCAGGTATTGCAATACGTCAAGGAGTTTGACGCCCCTGCCCTGCAGAGTTGTAAACCACTGCCTTGTGGTACAGGTTCTTGACAGAACCAAAGGCTAAGGGAGCAAACCCTGAACAGAAAACCATGTCACTGTGGCAGCATTAAGGGCAGTTGATTTAGTAGAATACAAATATAAATTACGGACTACAACAATAACAATTGGAGACCTACCTGTTGAGAGTGCTTCCCTCCTGCTGCCCACCTTGCCTGTCACGAGGGCGTCGTTTCCGGTAGAACGCTGCACTTCCGGTTCCACTTCCGAGGTCAAAGGTCACAGACACTCCTCCCTCTGGTCTGTGTTACTTCATCCTTTGCCTTGGCATAGCACCTGCACTTGTGTACTCAACTGGCCGCTCTCGGAACTGCTCTATTAGTATTGCTAGTAGGAGGGGGCATGCGCAGTGTTATTTACTGGCACAAACTGCCGATACGGGGAGCCGGACGTACCTCAGGCGGTAGAGTGTCCACCTGTGAAGGTGTGGGTCATCCGATTGATTTGCAGTTTGGGCTATTTTCCATTCCAACCAGTGGTCCACAACTGGTTCATCAAAGGTTGTGGTATGTACTGTTCTGTATGTGAGAAAGTTCATATAAATGAATCCTTGCTGTTTATCGGAAGGTTTAGCCTTTGTGGTGGCAGTGGGTTTCGTCCAAAGAAATATGTCAGAATTACCATATGTCTTACGTCCAATAGCCAATGATAAAAATCAATGCACTCTAGAGGCGTCGTTAAATAAAACACACTTTCCTTTTTTCAAACTGCTAATACAGTCGCAACCCACACACTTTTGGAGTTGATTGATTAACTCCATCTTTAATTGATCGATGACAATTCAGTGAATGTTCCATCGCATATTTAGGCATAGTATGTTTTCAGTTCCACCTTGTACCCTGTACTGATTGAATGATTGGTGGGCTGGTGGTGATTTAACGATTGGCGAATGGTGATTTAAAGCTGCATAGTCAGATGAAAAAGTCAGATTTTCAAAACTAAAACACCGATCTAGATTTGAACCTACATATCCAACTTAGATGTTGCGCCCCATCCTGATATGACATTGGATGTTGCCAGGATGTAAAACTCCAACAACCAACCAACTAAATGGTGCTGCACTTACTAAGTATATGTTGCTTCATAGAAGTTAATACTAAGTCAATTTAATAAAAACATTTTACTACTGAAGTCTACAGGGTCAGGGCTTTGGCAAGCCAGAATTAATTTAGCATTTTTACACTTCAAATATCTCCAAAAGTAGCCATTTTAAATCAAAATTATTTCCAGCTAATCTAAAGCATGGTTCACGCAGGGGCCGTAACTCGCCTCAACTAGTTTGCCTCATCTAAGTCGACTCAGATTGCATGTATGAATGCTCCGAGGCGAATTAGGGCTGAGGCGAACCAACTAGATTTTGTAAGCCCCACCCCGTTCACACAGGGGCCTTAAGTTGCCTCAACTAGTGTGCCTCATCTAAGTCGACTCAGAAGGCGCACGTATAAAGATGTATCAGGACAGAGCCGTGTATTGTGTGGCCTGAAATTAGATATTTGTTCTAATAGTTCTAAGCACTATCTGGGCTGGATTGTAGGGCATCACGACTCAGGTTGCATAAGTGACCTTGATGCTCTACAATTCCATGCATTAGCTTTCTTTTGCTCTGGATACATTTTTAAAATTAAAAATAAATTGTTTTTGTGGTTGTGGTCTGCACTGACCACTCACAGAAGGAGTCACATGGACAGGTAGACGTGGATAGGGTGATTACATCAGGGAGTCGAGGTAGTGTAATGGTTAACATGCTAGACCCGGAATGCAAGAGGTGTGGGTTCGAATCCTGCTTTAGGCACAATATTACCCATTTTCATCACCCTCAGAACAATTCCTCGGCGCGAATGAACATATGCGGTCGTCCATTAGGGACGAGGAGGGCCGATGGTGGCGCCACCGATCCAATCATGGCGGGTATGATGTACAGAGCAGCAAATGATTATATATATGATGACAATAATAATAATGGAATTACCTTCCACTCCTTTATACTCGCATAATATTTATACTAGCATGATAATTTTTATATAATAATAAATATATAATCAATGTTTTTATAAATCGTGTTTTATCAAGTCACTGTTTGTCCGTGTGTGTCCACGCATACTTCCATTGATTAGAATCAATCAACTCAGACATATTGGTTTAATGATCATGCATGTTGTTTTCCCACTTTATCAAATTCACTAATTTCGACATCACTGTGGGCGCTAAAGTCAATTAGCGTCAATTACCTCATTCCATAATCAACATCGAATTAATTCAGTCCATAATCAACATCCAGTAAATGCTTCCAGGGAGCGAGACGTAACTCAGGCAGTAGAGTGTCCACCTGTTAAGGTGTCGGTCATCCGATCGATCCTGCTCAGTGGACACATTAGCAGTTTGGGGTGTTTCCCGTTCCATCCAGTGGTCCACAACTGGTGCATCAAAGGATGTGGTATGTGCTGTCCTGTCTGTTGTGGCGAAAGTGCATATAAAAGACCCTTGCTGCTTATCAGAATGAGTAGCCTATGTGGCGGCAGCGGGTTTCCTTTAAAGAAATGTCAGAATGACCACAATGTTTGACATCCAATAGCCGATGATACGAAAATCAATGCGCTCTAGAGACGTTGTGAAATAATACAAGCTTTACCTGTTTGTAAAAACATTCCGTAACCAATGTCAAATTAATTCAGTCCATGACCAACATCCAATTAATTCAGTCCCTGACCAACATCCAATTAATTTAGTCCGTAACCAACATCCAATTAATTCAGTCCATACCTAAGATCCAATTAATTCAGTTAATTCAGTCCGTAACCAATATCCAATTAATTCAGTCCATGACCAACATCCAATTAATTCATTCCATAAACAACATCAAATTAACTCATTCAATTATCAACACACCTTCTCCTCCTCTTGGCGCAGATTCCATCCGCGGGCTCATTAAATGTCCCGGATGTAAACATGAAATGTGTTCATCCTGGTACCATTTCCTCCTTCTCTCTGCCTCTCTTAATCTCTCTCTGTCCAAAGTTTTTGTCGGTGCTATCACACTCTCCCTCAAGTGGTCGCTGTCGGTATATGTGTACTCTTCCTCTCACTCTTGGGATTCGAACTCACCAGTTCGAACCCTGGTCGAGTCAAACCAATGATGCTTGTAACTCCTTAGCCGAGTGCTCGGTATTATTAGCACAGGACAAAGACTGTTTGGCTCAGTGTCAGGATAATGTGACTGAGTGAGATATCAGGTCATGGTGCTGACAGCCTGGTCTCCCAGTGGGACAACACTATAAAGTCGTCGTGAGTGCACACTGTCACAAGTCGGTACCCATCCTGAAATATGACCTTAGATGTTGCCAGGACGTAAACACCAACGACCAAATCCTCTCTCTCTCTCTTTCTGTCAAGTGCTCGCCATCGATCGCTGTCTCTCTTCCAGTGCCCCTTGTCTCTCTCTATCTCTCTCACTCTCACCGTGGCCGGTTCCCTCGGAGACCTGCTCTCACTCCGCAGCCGGAAACACTTCAGAGCCACCTGCGGGAAGATGCGGAACTAACCCAACGGCGGTGCGGTGCAGCCAGTACACGCCAGCGCCGCCGCCACTGTCGCGCCACTTGAGGGGGGGATGCGGAACTAGACTAGCCTTAAGGCCCTGTCACACTACTACTCGTAGCCTTAGCCAAGGTATGTGATTTTGGGCCAACACGTTGGTGTACGTCGAGATATTTTGGGTACGTTAGGCGTACGTTGGAATGCGCTGTCATACACAGTCACACTCATACATCAAGGCGCTGAAAGAATTGTCAAGTATGACAACATGTGTCTTATACGTTAGGCAAATGCTATGTATACCTTAGACATACATCAATATACGTTAGACATGTGTTGAAGTACGTTACTACCATTAGTCGTATGTCAAGCCAGCGGAAAGGTACAGTCCGTGTATTGACAATGTATTGACAATGTATGACAACGTATGAATAATGTAGTCTAATTTATGTCTAACATACATCTGGCATTTCTCCAACGTGTCTTGACGTATTTAACGTAAAAGGCGTACTTCTGACGATCGAATAACATATATAACATTCGCTGGCATTCTGCACACTTTAAGTGAGCGTATATGAACGTTTTTCCAGCCAATGTATAGCCAACATATGGCCAACATATGGCCAATGTATGGCTAACATATGACCAACGTCCCTCCCACTGGGGATAGGTTAGTCATATGCTACGCATACGCTGGCCATACACCGAAAACACGAGATACACATTAGTCAAATATTTGGCCATACTCTCTATGATACGCTGTCATACACTGTCATACGCTAGCAACACATCTCACATACATTCTGCATAAGTGCCGTACATTGTGTATTCGTCCAACTTTGACCCCCGCCCCGAAAGGTTTGACACGTCTCCACGTATTGGTACGATATCAGCAGTTGGGCATTTGCTGACGCAATACGTCGTAGTGTGACAGGGCCATTACGGGCTGCAACGCAGCGCAGCACGTGCAGCAGATGCAGCATATTTTTCTGGCTATAGGTGTACACCAACGCAGCCGTTACTACCGCCGCCGCGCCACCTGCGGATGAATGGGGAACTACCGCGAAGGTCGGGCCGTAGAGCGGGGCGGCTGTGATTGGAGGAGGTGGCACTCGTGGCGTTAACACAATGGCCCGCGTGTAATCACGGCGGGAGGCGCCCCCTGGTGGGCTCCAGCAAAGGACATTATCTCCGACGGCCAGGCGTGGGGGGGGGGGGGGGGGGATGCGGATGCGGCTTACGTGGCGACTCCTCAATAGAGGCCGGAAAGTGCATTACCAAAGTTTTGGCAAGGTGTAATCACCTCACTATATAACTTGTGTATGTGACATATATGATGGTATATATATATGATGGTATATCGATGATGGTGTATATGATGGTATATATACTGGGTATGTGGGTAATGCAGTACCTATCTGTTAAATACCTCAGGGAGTTTGACGCCCCTGCCTTGCAAAGTTACAAACCATTGCCTTGTGGTATAGGTTCTTGATAGAACCAAAGGCTAAGGGAGCAAACCCTGACAGAAACCCATGCTTCCATGGCAGCATTAAGGGCGGTGATGAAGAAAACTCCCAACATCTCCCGGCCAACTACTGCAGGGACAAATAGTTTGTGCCTGTCTTGATGTGTTCTTGCCGGTGTGAGACCTCTATTTGCTCCCCGAGAGAGTGCTGCTAGTAACCTGCAAAAGCCAGCAGCACTTCAACACTGTGCAAGCAGCTTTTATGAAATGCACAACCGCAAGAAATAGCGGTGGTTAAGAAATAAAAGCAGTCTTTGTTGCATTGCGACTGACAGCATGATGATGATGATGATTATGATGCTATATATGATGGTATATATGATGGTATATATGGTATATGTATAACTGGCCGAATCAGAATAGCGCAGGCTTCCGATGCGGAATGTGTTGTATGCTGTTTGTTTGTTGTTTTACATCCTAGAAACATCTAGGGTCATATCAAGATGGATACCAACTTGTGACTGCACACTCATGACGTCTTTATAGTGCTGCCCCGCTGGGAGACCAGACCACCAGCACAATGACCTGATAATTGATATCTCACTCAGTCACATTATTCTGAACCTGAGCCAACCAGTCTTTGCCCTATCCTAATGTAAAATATTCTGATAAAACGCATTTGTGGGGGAATGAAAATGGTATATAATGGTAAATGGTATATAGTGACAGGTGCATGAATGTATTGATGTACTTGCTGGTGATCCTTTACTTATTGTTAATAGTCATTATGTATTAGGTAGATAGTGTGAAAGAGGCACTAGAGATAGTGTGTAAGGGTCACTTGGAGCTCTACTCACTACACCATGCCCCTCCATTTAGTCACAGATCATCACACACTCAGCTCAGGCAGGTGGTGGCCAGCCAGCCACACCGCATGGTGGTGGTGGGCAGATCACAGTAGCCATGGTGACACAGGAATGCTTGATGTTCATTGGGTGAGCTATAAATGCTTGATTCTCATTGGAGAACACAGTCAGGTGACCTACCATACCAGATCCATGTACCACTATAAATGATAAACCTGAGGGCATTGGCTCTCTCTCTACTTTCACTCTTTATAATCTTACTTTCCCTTTTTGCTTGTATTGATTTCAATATAGCCTCCCTACACAAGCACAGATTCCAGCCGTGGACTTTACGCAAATAGTGCCGGGCGCCTTGGAGTTTTACATCCTGGCAACATATAACAACCAATCAACAGTATTTCCTGAAACCATATCCCATCTACTGCCCAATGTTGATCAGACATTCACAGGCAGCAGACAACATGTTGTTAGATGGTGATACGGAGGTGTGTATTTGTTATCCTCAATAAAGACTTCGCTCTGTGAAACCAGTCTTGGGAGATTGGCAGTGCTCCTACAGATGGTTGAGACGGGACTCTGTCGCTCCAGTATTGGTCATACATATTTGACACATAGTTTTATTTTGGCTGGAGACCGTCCGACGCACTGCCTATTTATACTGACAGTGCGTCACATTCTGGTGAGATGTCCTCACCTCCAACCAGTTAGAGATGATGCATTTGGAAAGGAGGGCGTGAGGGAGTCATTTTGGTTCCATCCACAACTCATTATTCATTTTCTGAGAGAAACTGTTTTTTACCAAAGGATTAAATTGATCATACACCACTTGTGATTCTACCACAGTTGTATGCTCTTTTGTTGTAATTGTACCAACAGCAGACAACATATTGTTCAATACAGACGTTGTAATTGTACCAAAAGTAGACATTTTGTTCAATACAGACATTGTAATTGTACCGAGAGCAGACAATGTTTTGTTCTATACAGACATTGTGATTGTAATGACAACAGATAACATTTTGTTCAATGTTGTGATTGTACCAACCTCAGACACAATTCTTTTCTATACAGACATTGTAATTGTATCGACAGCCGACAACATTTGGTTCAATACAGACATGGTAATTGTACCGACAGCAGACAACTTTGGTTCAATTCAGACGTTGTGATTGTACCAACAGCAGACAACATGTTGTTCAATACAGACGTTGTGATTGTATTGACAGCAGACAACATTTTGCTCTATACAGACGTTGTAATTGTATCGACAACAGACAACATTTTGTTCAATACAGACGTTGTAATTGTAATGACATTTTGTTCAATATAGACGTGGTGATTGTACCAAAGCAGACAACATTTTGTTCAATACAGACGTTCTAATTGTACCAACAGCAGACAACATTTTGTCTAATTCAGACGTTGTGATTGTACCAACAACAGCCAACATTTAACGGAACTCAATGATGTAATTACAATTGGACAGCCCAGAAAATAGGAGGGAAAAGACTTGGCGACATATACGTTATAAGGATGTCCATATTGCTTTCAGCATTCGATTTGTGGTCACTGAAATAAATGGTGCAAAGTGTGTTACCAGGCATAGTGTAGACACTAATTATTCAAAATGGAGTTCATTCAGGGGTGATTCAACAGCCCACGCATGCGCAGATTGTCACCATTAGCGTGAGCTTTGATCCGATACATGGTAAACTATCACAATATTCCGGAATTAGAATATTTAAAGCTGCATAGTCTGACAAAAACGTAAACTTTTCTAAACAAAAATAATTATCTAGATTTGAGTCTACATATCTAATTTAGATACTGGTGCGCTTGTTAAACATTTGTCAGCACACGGAAGGGGATACTGAGGCAATTTAATAGAACCTTGTTACTGCAGAAGTCTATGGTCTAGCAGTTTTGGTGTGCTTGCCAAATTAAATTAAGTAAGGTAGGTTATGATGATCAACATAATAAAATGATGGAATGTCAAAACCATCAAACTATTTAACTTAGGTATGAGAGAGTTCACGTCAGTATATATATATAGATTTGTGGAGGAAGAGTTAAATTGATAATATAGAGGGCGCCACCTACATGAACAGCTCGTTAGCCAATAAGGGAGAACAGTGGAGGTAGCACCTACCAGGGTTAGCCAATAAGGGAGAACAGTGGAGGTAGCACCTACCAGGGTTAGTCAATAAGGGAGAACAGTGGATGTAGCACCTACCAGGGTTAGTCTGTCAATAAGGTAGAACAGTGGAGGTAGCACCTACCAGGGTTAGCCAATAAGGGAGAACAGTGGATGTAGCACCTACCAGGGTTAGTCAATAAGGGAGAACAGTGGAAGTAACACCTGCCAGGGTTAGTCAATAAGGGAGAACAGTGGATGTAGCACCTACCAGGGTTAGCCAATAAGGGAGAACAGTGGAGGTAGCACCTACCAGGGTTAGTCAATAAGGGAGAACAGTGGATGTAGCACCTACCAGGGTTAGTCAATAAGGGAGAACAGTGGAAGTAACACCTGCCAGGGTTAGTCAATAAGGGAGAACAGTGGATGTAGCACCTACCAGGGTTAGCCAATAAGGGAGAACAGTGGAGGTAGCGCCTACCAGGGTTAGTTAAGGAGGGAGAACAGTGGAAGTAGCGCCTACCAGGGTTAGTCAATAAGGGAGAACAGTGGATGTAGCACCTACCAGGGTTAGCCAATAAGGGAGAACAGTGGATGTAGCACCTACCAGGGTTAGCCAATAAGGGAGAACAGTGGAGGTAGCACCTACCAGGGTTAGCCAATAAGGGAGAACAGTGGATGTAGCACCTACCAGGGTTAGCCAATAAGGGAGAACAGTGGAGGTAGCACCTACCAGGGTTAGTTAAGGAGGGAGAACAGTGGAAGTAGTGCCTACCAGGGTTAGTCAATAAGGGAGAACAGTGGAGGTAGCACCTACCAGGGTTAGTCAATAAGGGAGAACAGTGGAGGTAGCACCTACCAGGGTTAGTCAATAAGGGAGGACAGTGGAAATAGCGCCTACCAGGGTTAGTTAATAAGGGAGAATAGTGGAAGTAGCACCTACCAGGGTTAGTTAATTAGGGAGAACAGTGGAGGTAGCACCTACCAGGGTTAATTAATAAGGGAGAACAGTGGAAGTAGCACCTACCAGGGTTAGTCAATAAGGGAGAACAGTGGAGGTAGCACCTGCCAGGGTTAGTCAATAAGGGAGAACAGTGGAGGTAGCACCTACCAGGGTTAGTCAATAAGGGAGGACAGTGGAGGTAGCACCTACCAGGGTTAGTTAAGGAGGGAGAACAGTGGAAGTAGCGCCTACCAGGGTTAGTCAATAAGGGAGAACAGTGGAGGTAGCACCTACCAGGGTTAGTCAATAAGGGAGAACAGTGGAGGTAGCACCTACCAGGGTTAGTCAATAAGGGAGAACAGTGGAGGTACCACCCACCAGGGCATTACACACTGAAGCCATTTAACTGGTCCTCTTTGCATTAGAAAACCTATTTCGGTGCGCAGGTGCGCGGAGCCTAAATTGTGTGGATGGAAAGGTCCCAGTCGAATACCTCCATTGTCAGTACAGTAGTAGTTCAGACCTAAGCCTCACCACCAAGTGGTGGCAGCAGGGACTACGCCGCCTTCTGTTGCTCTGTTATTGTACTGGGTGGCGGAAGGCTAGCCGGAGGGTTGAGCCCCTGGGTGGACTGCCCTCTACTAAATCTGGATAGCGGCTCCTCCCTCCTCCCCCATAATTGAGAGGTTACCTAGGACCTGGTGGGTCACTTTGTTCTATGACGCTGCAGTGGGCAGAGATACTGAAATAAATGTGGAAACATAAGTTACTCTTTGTCATTGTTTATCCATTGTTGTTGAAGATTTATACTGCCTATCATGGATAAGCCTGAATAGGCCTGTTTTCACCATTAGACAGTTTGTCGATAGAAAGCCCGAGCCTACACTTTTACCGACCAAAGGGATTTTTAACCTCCCACACCACATAGAGATGGTATGAGAGCAACTGGCCTTTGATGACGCTGTAAGTTATACACATGATGTAAGTTATCCATGATGTCTACAAGGGACAGACCAGGTGAACACTGACAATACACGCCCTATCACACTAGTGTGGGTAAAAGTATGGAGTGAGACTTTCATCGTGTATAAGGGGTCCTGTAGGTCTATCTTTGTAGCCTATCCACAGTAGAGCAATCGTTCAAACAAATGGATGCTCAAGTCATTCGGTCATCCCATCTGGTCGCTCTCCTGTTTTGGGAGATCGGGGGATCCGAACCCATGGGTTTGTTCGTTTGAACCCTGGTCTAGTCAAACTAATGACTTAAAAAATTATACTTATCGGTTCCTAGCCTGGCCCTCAGCATTAATAGGATAGGACAATGACTGGCTAGAGCAGTGTCAGGATAATATGACTGAGTGGGATATCAGCTCATGGTGCTGGTGGACTGGTCTCCGAGTTGGGCAGCACTATAAAGATCTAGTAGGTTGTTAGCAGCCCTGGACCTGATGCATGCCTGTGGTTGTAACTAGTTTATAGCTGCTTATTTCGCTGAGTACATCAACGAGCAGCGCTGGGTTTTCGGATTTTATGACAGAATTGCTGAAACAGCAGATTTTTCGGGTTACAAAGATTTAAGATAGTATTTCGCTAGTGGGATTAAAACCCAAATTTCCGAAATTCTCTGGCAAAATTCTTAACCATTTTAATATGCCTACCTAGAATCGCTGATGCAAGCAAAGATTTAGTGGTTGCCTTTTGCTTATATCTGGACATTTCTCTCTAACTCTCTCTCTCATATACAATAAAACCTCACTATCCGACCGCCTCCACAGATCGACCATTCACCTATATCGATTGCTTTATTTGGGTCCCAGCAATACCATTGTTACCATATACTAACTCCCTAATCCGACCACCTGCCTAAATGGACCATTTAGAGTCTGTCCCAAGGTCAGTCGATTTAGAGAGGTTTTATAATATATACGAAGAGTTTAGGTGCAAATCACCGGAAACGCCCATCGAAGAATTGTTTATTGGCCTGTCACAATAAGCCAAACTGACCCATTTCCTCATGATATAAAGTTAGTCTGTTTGTTGTGTGATTCACCCAGTATGAGTGCAGAACTACGCTAACTAGTTATATGCTACACATGAAATACTGCTCACCGGTATATAAGGATAAGTCTGTTTGTTGTGTGATTCACAAGTTATGAGTGCAGAACTACGCTAACTAGTTATACGCTACACAGGAAACACTGCTCACGGGTGTATTAGGATACATCTGTTTGTTGTCTGATTCACAAGGTATAAGTACAGAACTACACTAACTGGTTATACGCTGCACATGAAATACTGCTCACCAGTATATAAGGATAAGTCTGTTTGTTGTGTGATTCACATGGTATGAGTGGAGAACTATGCTCACTAGTTATACAGTATAAACAAAACAGTGCTTACTGGTCTATGAGGATAAGTCTGTTTGTTGTGTGATTCACACGTTATGAGTGCAGAACTACGCTAACTAGTTATACGCTACACATGAAATACTGCTCACTGGTGTATAAGGATAAGTCTGTTTGTTGTGTGATTCACATGGTATGAGTAGAGAACTACGCTAACTAGTTATACGCTACACATGAAATACTGCTCACCGGTCTATAAGGATAAGTCTGTTTGTTTTTTGATTCACAAGTTATGAGTACAGAACTACGCTAACTAGTTATACGCTACACAGGAAACACTGCTCACGGGTGTATAAGGATAAGTCTGTTTGTTGTGTGATTCACAAGGTATGAGTGCAGAACTACGCTAACTAGCTATAGGCTACGCATGAAATACTGCTCACCGGTATATAAGAATAAGTCTGTTTGTCGTGTGATTCACACGTATGAGTGCAGAACTACGCTAACTAGTTATATGCCACACATGAAATACTGCTCACAGGTATATAAGGATAAGTCCGGTTGTTGTGTGATTCACAAGGTATGAGTAAAGAACTACGCTAACTAGTTATACAGTATAAACAAAACACTGCTTACTGGTTATATGAGAATACGCCTGGCATAGATGATGACGAAGCGCCAAACTAACTAAATCCTTCTGAAGAGTTTGATGTAATTACAAGAATTAAGAAATCTGGAAATATGAATAAAGGTCAGATGTGTGACTAATGGCCCTGCTGTCCTTTTTAAAATAAACATGTTATTAAAGACTGCAACACCTACGGGCGTTGAAGCCCTTTCAGCACGGCAAAGGCCAAAAGTAGTCAGTCTCTCCTTAATCAACTCAGCCACACCCTGTCATCTCATTATAGAATGTCACAAGTAGGGCACATCCGGGTAACACACTACTCTTCCGGCTGAAAGGGATGGGTTTATTTTTCTCCTGAGAGATGAAATTCACCAATTTACTGGCAACATGAGTCTCATCAGAGAAGATGAGATCTGAAGACAATGATATTGTCGTAGTTGCCTCTGAGGCAAGGAGCCGCATAGACAGGTAGTGTGCTGACATCAGGGGCCACACTGGCCTAGAGATGTGGGTTCGATTCCCGCTCTAGGCACAATATTTCTCATTGTCATCACTCCCCACAAGACACTGGTTCCATGACCAGGACCCTGTACAAATCTATGCGCTGTATGGTTGTGGAACCTAGCCTCTGTATGTATGCGTATGTGCATTGCCTGTATGTATGTAATTGTAAGCATTAAATGGAAATTTAAAAGATTTACAATCTTATATTTATATATGTATATATACATACACATGGTAGCTTCAACAACCATACAGTTCGTGGCTTGTGCAGGCTCCTTACATGAGAGGTCAGTGCAGACTACTACACTTGTCTCCCTGGAATTGTAAATCTTAGAAATAAATATATAGATATGTAAGTGCATTTCCTGTACGTATGTAAACAATTTAAAAGATTTACAATTCCAGGGAGACAATTGTAGTAGTCTGCCCTGACCTATCATGTAAGGAGCCACATAGACAGGCAGGCGTGTGTAGGGTGGTGACATCAGGAAGCCTACGTGGTGTAATCGTTAGCACACTGGCCCTGAATGCAAGTGATGTGGGTTCGATTCCCACTGTATCCACAATATTTCCCATTTTCATCACCAGCTCCCCGAGAATATCTTTGGTCATCAATAGAAAAATAACCTCCGTCAGGAAGAACCACATTTCACTGTTGGAATCGTCGATTAAAGTTGCGTAGCCGTGTAATATCTGTGTCGATACTTGGCGTAGTGCTACCTTAATAGTTACATCCGGGTAAGAAGGGTTAACCTAAAAAGCCCATTTGTAGCACTCGGATATCAACACATGATGTCAGAAGTAAAAAGTTAAATAATAAGTTGTTGGTTAGTAGTTGGAGTTTTGTCTCCTGGCAACATCTAAGGCAACATCAGGATGGGTACCGACTTGTGGCAGTGTGCTCTCACGGTGACTTCATAGTGCCGCTCAACTGGGAGACCAGGCAGCTCGTACCATGACCTGATATCCCACTCAGTCACATTATCCTGCCACTGAGCCCACCAGTCCTAATAATGCCGAGTGCCTGGTATCAACTTTCAAGTTATTGGTTTGACTCGACATGGGTTCGAACCCGTGGGTTATAATCCCACGATCTATCGAAACGGGAGACGGACGCTCAACTCCTTCGAAGCTTTTAAATGTAGATTGGAAACATGTAGACGGAATGTCCAATATCTATGCCCCCCGCCCCCGACCCACTCCTGCTCGCCGCCGACCGTTGCGGTTACATACCCCCCCCCCCCTTTCTCTGCCTTATAAGCGGCTCCCCTGCCTCCTCCAGCCACTACGCCTCTACGCCCTGCCAGGCGCACTCCCTGGTATTTTTTCTCCACCCACCCACCCTTAACTCTACTCTTACCTTATAGGGCGGAGGGCTCTTCAGGGCACCTCCCCTGACATGACACTGACATTTGATCTTCATTTTGATCTTCATTTTACCTCACTTTATTATATCATTACCCTATTGTATTATATACCTTCATTGTACATTGCCCCCCATTTTATATATAATAAAGTGCTCTTTATTTCCACTTCCTGCCTTGACTTCCTCCTTCGCTGCGTATCAGTACATAGGCACTAGAAAGGACCAGGACTAGGGTAAGGAGGGGAACGCCGACAGGGAATAAGGTAATTATGGTGAAGGTTCACTCTATAGGCGTGATACAAAGGCATAGCGTACGTGTGCTTTAGCACACTGTTAGTGTCCTCTCTACGACATTAACGCTTTGTTAGCGTCTTCGAACACCTTTGGGCATGCAGCGTACAGAGACTGTACTGAGGCAGTATTGTTTGCGATTGCAGAAAAGTATGTACAGCAAAGGAACATAACTGAAGTGTAGGCCTATTTGTTGAAATTGTTGGCCTATGTGTTGAAATTGCTATGATAGGTTTCTGTCTTATTGCTCTGGGGCCGTATGCAGGAGTCGGTGGTATTCGGTGGTAGCGAGCCAAAGCGGTGGTAGGCGGGAATTTCCCGGGATGCGGCGAAAAGTGGTATGCACGAGTTGGTGATAGGCCTAACACCAAAAGCTTAACCGGCGTTACCCTACCCCTGAAAAGTTGCAGGCTTGCAGGTGGCGATAGGTACCAAATCTATTCAATGCTGTCATATTTAACAGAATTACATACGCAATAAGTGAAATTTTTATTAAATTAACCCTAAAATCGACGAATGTAAAGTAAACAAATCGCCGCCGCCGCCGCATCGACGTCGCTTTCCATACTGGCGGCGGGGGCGGCGGTTGCTTGCATTCGTCGGTTCGAAAATATTAATATCGCCTCCGTTGCGGCGGCAGCATTAATATTGCTTCGAATTTAGGGTTAATTTCATGAAATTTCACATATTGCGTATGTAATTCTGTTAAATATGATAGCATTTAATAGATTTGAGCCTAATATATGGCTACAAATGCAGAGGGATTTCCCAAATCTATAAATAACTTCACGTGTAGCTATAATCAAAGTGTTACGCGCTCCTGCATACCACTTGACACAGTTCCTGACATCGGTAATAGCTACACAGTGATACGCGCTAACACCAAAAGCCACTACCACCGACTCCTGCATACGGGCCCTGATGTCAGTGACAAATTAATCTGATTCTGATTGGGAACAATATAATACACTCTGACATTCACAGATACGATACAATAGATACACTCTGTATCTATTGCATCCTATCCATGAAGGGCCCTGAATGTCAGAATGTATCCATTGTTCCCTATCTATGAATGTGAGAATGACAGTCTATAGCCAGCAAATCGGACGCGGTGGCTCAATGGGTAGAGTGCAGGCTTCCCGTGCGGAAGATCGGGAGTTCGAAATCCCGGCCGACTCAAACCAATGATTTACAGTCCTGATATGACCATATATGCACCAGACGGGATGGCTGAATGAGTTAGAGCGTCCGTCTCCCGTGTTGGTAGGCCATGGGATCGTGGGTTCGAACCCTGGTCGAGTCAAACCAATGAGTTAAAAATGTATACGTGTTGCTTCCTAGCCTAGCGCTCGGCATTATTAGGATAGGGCAAGGACCGGTTGGCTCAGTGTGAGGATAATGTGACTGGGTGGGATTTAAGGTCATGGTGCTGGCATCCTGGTATATCAGTGGGACAGCACTATAAAGTCACCACAAGTGCGCCCTGTCACAAGTCGGTACCCGTCCTGATATGGTCTGAGATGTTGCTAGGACGCAAAACAACAACAAACAAACAAAACAATGACCATATATGTTGCCACAATAAACAAACAAGCTGCAAAGGAACCTCAATGGTTTCCACAATCATAGCAATGCTTGTGTTCGATTTGAACCCCTAAACCCTTTTCACTTAACCTATCATAAACATATTGATAAGTCACAACTGCTTTTGTTGCCTGACAAAAAATTTAAACGTGGCTTTTACTTCATTTCCTGCTCTTTAGACATTATTCGGATTGTGAAGAACATTTAAAAAAACAAGTTGATGAATTGTTAAACTATACTATATGTAAGTCTTGGAATGATTAATATTCTTATTTCAGCTGACTTGAGCTAGCTGCTAATGACAATATCAGACTACATATATATATATTGTAAATAATTGTAATGTCACAAGGCTGGATGATCAGTGCCACGGTGCTGACAAAAGACTTTAATCAATGAATAAACTATATTTTCAAAACAAATTTTCTTTAAAAAAAAGAAGTTATTTTCATATTCATTGAATCAGCTTGAGGAAATTTCAATCATGGAAAAATTGGTATTCGTCAACTTACTGCTCTTTGCTCTCTCCTTGTAAAGCTGGCTACCAGGCCAGGATAACGATACTCATATATGTTTAACTCATTAGTTTGACTTGGCCAGGGCTTGAACATGACATGTTAGGAATCATACAACCTGCCACATGAGAAGCGGGTGTTCGCTCAACACGCGTTTGTGGTTCAGGCGCCAGCCATCGAGGACGTCCTGCACCCGAACAGTGGTGTAATGTCAATGTATATGGGTCATATACATTGCCCATGGGTCTTTAAAACTGGGCACAAAAGTGTGACATGGAAACCAAAAGTGAAAACCTTCCAAATAATAGCAAAAATACCTTCCAAATAATAGCCTAATCCGATGTCCTATGAAGGTACGCATGTTGTGCATATGTCAGAGTTGAAAAAATTTCACTTTTTGAATTAGATCTTATACAAATTGAGCAATACATTAATATCACTTGTGTAACATGAACATCAAAGACACATCCAGAACCTCAGTTTAACATATACAACATAGTCAAACAAGATTTGATTGATTACTCTTAAGCAGACAAGGTTATGACTTACAAGAAAAAAGTGTTTTTTAAATTGTTTAAAATTGTTATTGAGGCTGTATTTATACTGTCCATAGCATGTAAGCCCAGATAACCAGGCTTGTTTTCAATGCTGGCCAGCTGTAGTGTTGGTGTTGTCTTACCAAGCAGTAGCTGCTGATAAGTTATTTGATTGTCTGCATTTCAGTAGCAGATAGATAGTCTGTTGGTACATTTAGTAGCCTATGTTAGTTTTTTTGGGCCCTCTTGGCATTGAATTTTTGTTCTATTCTTATTACTATGTTAGTTGTTTTCTTAAGGTTCTATGTTAGTGTTTTGGGGTTTTCTTGGGAAGAGTCTTCCGCTTTTTTCTACTTAATTCTATACTAGCCTATTTTATTTACATGTCCATAGGCCTGTACATAATAGGTGGTTGAGTTATGTTTGTTTGAATTTATATTGTTGTTGGATATGTTATCTGGCTTTTATATTTCCGGTTATCCCGCCCTGGGCTGTCCAGTTGGTGGGCCGTGACATATGCTAATGTTTTTAGGTGGATTATGCTCTCTTTTCTAGTAGCTTTACTTTAGTTCTTTTGTGTAGGTCATAAGTGGGGTGTAGTTTGTCTACTTTCAGGCAGATTTTCAGGGCCCTATTTTGTAGTATCTGCAATTTTTTAAGTATCTCTTTTTTAGCACCCATTTAGATTACATTCCCATAGCCAAAGTAGGGGAGTACCATGCCTTTGAAGATTTTTATTGACATATCTTGTGTCATATACTCACACTCATACTCATCCGCTACTGATTATGGTTAGGCTATAAGCCTGTATCAGGTCGAGGCCTGTCCAACTGTGACTTAACGGGGTCATAAGCGTCAAATACTGGGTGTTTGCAATACTTATACTGCCTCCAATGCTTATCCAGCCTTGCTTTGAAAGTATTCATGGATGGTGCATCCACAACCTCTGGAGGCAGACCGTTCCAGGCATTTACAATACGATAACTGTAAAACTGTTGTCTGACACTCTTGTTCGTTCTCCCTTTCTTCAATTTGAATCTATGACCTTTTTTAGTTTAGCAAATAGCCATAGTTTGTGTTTACTTTTTGTATGATTTTTGTTACACACATATTGTAGTTTAGCTGGCTATCTAGTTCTAGGCCTAGGTATTTTGAGTGATGTACACTTTCCAGTGTTTGGTTTCCTAGTGTGCATTGTAGGTTTCTTCCTGTGATTGCTGTATGTGAGAAGAGTACAGTTTTAGATTTATTTGCATTGATGGTTATTTTATTGGACTCACACCAGCCATCCAGCTTTAGCAGGAGGTTGTTCAGTTTGGTTGCTACCTCCTCTACTGTGCTTCCTTCTGCATATACAACAGTGTCATCCGCATATAGCTGGAGACATTTTGTCTCCAGCCATTTTTCTAGGTCGTTTATGTATAGTATAAATAGTAATGGTCCCAGGACTGATCCATGGGGTACACCACAGGTGACAGTTTGTTGGTCTGAGAGTGTACCATTTACTTTAGTTTTTTTCTGCCTGTTGTTTAGGTAGCATTTTATCCAGTTTATTGATTTGTATTTAATGCCCATGTTGTTTAATTTTCTTATTAATATGCTGTGTTCTACAGTGTCAAAGGCTTTGCTGAAGTCGATGAAGGCTGCTCCAACTAATTTCTTTTGGTTCAATGATGCCAGCACATCACTTGTTAGGTTTGCTATTGTTTTGGATGTGGAGTGTAGTTTTCTGAAACCTCCTTGCCTCTTGTTTAGTATATTGTTTTTTCCAGGTGCTCATTTATGTGCCTGTGGAATATTTTTTCAATTAGCTTGCCTGGTGTTTGCAAGATTGATATTGGTCTGTAGTTCCCCATGTTTTGTTTGTCAACACTTTTGTAGATAGGGATGATGGTTGCCATCTTCCATGCTGTGATGAAGTGTCCCTGCTCAAATGATATGTTGAACAGGTCGACCATGGTATCTGGGATGGCTTGGAGTGCCTCTTTTAGTATTTTTGTGGGGATTCCATCTATTCCACTTGATTTGTTTTCATCTATGTCATTTATTAGTTGCGTTAGTTCTTTTAGGTCAGTTTTGCAGGTGGGGATTTCATCCTGGATATTTTCTGACTTGTTTTCCCAGATTCTTGTGAATTTCTTTGATAACCTTTGTCCTACGTTGGCAAAGTGGGTATTTAGTTTGTTTGCTGCATCACTATCTGTGTGCATATTTCCATCCTTATCCTGGCAGCTTATGCGTTCTTCTATCTTATGTTGGGGAAATAGTAAGCTTACATTTTTCCAGAACTTATTTGCGTTGCTTCCCCAATAAGTTGAAAAATAAGTTGAAAAAAAGTTTGGCTACATGCATAGTGTAAATGTGTAAATTTTCACTTTTTCACATTAGCACAAAATCATGTAAGTAAACTTTCAATTTCTTTCTTGGGATAGCTTCAATAAATGTACCATTGCTAACATACTTAACGCACAGTGGATACATCAATTATTTGACTTCCAATCCATAAAAGAAAGAACAAATTATCAGCATCGTAATGTGGAAACCAAATATGTGGTGCCCAGTTTTAAAGAATGACCCATATGTAAGCCATTCAAGGTGATGCCAAGCAAGGGGGATTGCAGGCAATTGTGGAGTTGGCGGGAGGCGCAGGCTGAATCAACTCCAGCATCCCTTCCTACATCTCGTAACCTCATCCGTCAGATCAGTGATTCCGGGCCAGGTCTAAGTCGCTGACTGTCCCTTATATTGGCCACGCCTTATTCCAGAGTTTACACTGGCACCTAGGGGGTAGCTGAGGTCAACAATGACCCGCCTAGCTGTTGAGCCTCACTTGGGGGGGGGGGGTCATCATGGGGCTAACCTGTGTCCATTGTGTGAACAGAGGTGACGAAATGGTCCGAGCATCGTGCCAAACTCTGTTTCCTTCTTTATGTAATCCTCCACACGTTCAGTGTTGGCTTTGTCATTATGGTGGTTCGTGGTCGATGCTATCGGTGGCTTGTCTGCAGTGAAGTCCACGGGCCATCCGTACTCGAGGAAGTCCACAAGCTGGATGCCATAGTCGTCCTGTAATAGGCGCTTCCATGCGCGGATATTCAACCCGGATGGTATGCGGATCCTCAATCCTATGTGGTTCGGAACAGCTGACACACATACGCGATTATATGTACAGACATAGTCTATATGTTGAGACCAGATCGCTTCAGGGTGTCGCCATATCTGGTTGAGAGTGTTCCTGTATCTGGCCGGCCTATGTGGCGGGTTGTATGGAGCAGTCACATCATCCTCGATGTTGTCAACAATGTGTTTAACGTCATCACTGCTGACATGGTCAAGCACGAGCAACCTGTCCAGTTGCCTGCCATCGTATCGTGGCCGGTCTGGGCCGCATGCAGCGATAACACAGCCTCTGTGTTATTTTTGTTGTTTCTAGTAGCACTATTGCCATCGGTGGTAAGGGCGTGTGTCGCGTGGCACTCAGTGTGGGCATTGCTTGCATCGTGCACATGTCATCGTTCATCTTTATCATGTTTGTTGCATGCATTGGTAGGTTGGTCAGGATGTTTGATACAGTCCGCATATTTTTGTTTACGTCCAGCTGTTCCGGTGTGGCAGTTTCAGCTTGTTCCCATGCTCAGCCGTGTCCCGTTGCTTCTGCGCATGCGCGGATTTCGCATCAACTCGGGTCACCCGAGACACTTATTGGCGCATGCGCACATCCTACAAACTCGGGTAGAATAATCGAATATGCTTCTCCATGCTCGGGTGGACAATTTTTTCTTTTTTTTTTAATAACCGATAAAACTACAGCGAAATAGGATTTAAAGTATTTTATGATGGCCTAGTTTACCTATATTTCCATTTAATTAATCTAAATTATTCTTTTTTTGCACACGGTGCGTGTATTTGTCGACTCCACTCGCTGTGTTCTATTTGAAATTCTGACGACTGGGATGACCCGAGTCGCCCGGGTAGTGTTAATCGATTACGGCCATGCTTATTAGATTCTGACGCATGCGCAGAAGCGAGGGACACGGCTGAGCACGGGAACAAGCTGAAACCGCCACACCGGCATGGCCAGTGTCAGGTTGTTTCTGTTCCAGTTCGCATCCAGGGTCTTGTGTTGTTGTAATGTTGGTGGTTTCTCCTCAGGTGGCAGCACCGGTAGCGTCACCACAGGGTGCATTACTGTTTCTGCACGTGATGCCATCCGTAGGGTATGGAACAAACATGAAGCGGTGCATGTGTATGTTGAATGGCAGGTCGGATCCAGTGGGTTTGCAGTGTGTAGCTGGGCTGTTTACTGTGGGGTCCTCCTTGGTACGCTGACTGTGTGGGCATGACATTTGGCTATCGGGGTTCCGTGGCTGCGGCTGCATATGATGTCACTGTTATCACCATTTGCGTTAGTATCCAGGTCATCAGTGGCTGACCTAGATCGAGCGTGTCGGTCGGAGCTGCGCTTGCTATATCTGCTTATCGCCTACGTTACTTGTTCGGCATTGGTGTATATTTTTAATGTCATGTTTAAATGCGCCCGCATTTGTGTGTGCGGCCTCGTCACATTTCCCAGGGATTGTCCCAGAGTGGGCGCCTTCTAAAAATCCTGCTATGGTTCCTCCTTATTTTGACCCACACTCTCATTGTACAGTTGCTTATTAATACATGCCTTTTCTTGGTGCACATTTGCACGTTTGTACTTCACTGCGCACCGTGCACACAGGAAATACTTTGTCCAGCTGAAGCCTGTTGGACATTGAGTAACCACAATCATTTCCCCAGTTCCATTCTTGTCAGGGAACCCCATCTGTCTCCTTCTTGTACTCTGGCTTATGGTAGTCGGCCCTGGTTTCTTGGGTAGCGGTGGTGGCTGTGCTACTTGCTGGCTCAGTATGCTTGTAGGCAAGTATTGCTTGCATATTTTTCTCGAGCCTGGTCCCTACCGCAAACACGTCTCTCTGGACATCCTTTATCTCGTAGTGGTCCGACCAGCCACGTGTAAGGTGACCGTCCATGGTCATGGTGAAAATAGTTTCTGACCATTGTCAGCATGTATGCCAGTCCTAGTTGGAGGCCATCATGGCCAGTTGATTCACGTCCTCGAAGACATTTTCTGACCAGTCGGCGGGCAGCTTCCTATCCTTTGACATGTGGCAGAGCGCGGCAAAGTACTCAGGCCACGTGGCATCCTCCATGGGTATCTTTTCGTTTTTGTTACCACAAATGACATATTTGTGGGGGGCGAGAATGGATTTACATTTGCGTTTGGCCAGTGCTGAGCCAGCAGCGGCGAGAAGCTTGTCCACAGCTTCACTCCTTTCGTTGTCTCTCCCATGGTTGAGGGGGGAGTCACTGAGCGGAGTGTATGAGTCGCGTGGTTGGTCGTAACCATCCTTGCTCCTGCTAGAGCAGTCCCGATATTGGCTGCTAGTTTCACCAGAACTTGTGTACCACCAGTCATCATCGCGCCTGTCGCGCCGGTGTCTGCTGCCGTCGTAGTGGTCATTGTAGGCATTGTCTGAGCAGTGGGGTGATGGTGATCTGCGATTGGCAGCAGCACAAGGTCGCCACTGGCTGGTATCGGGGGAGCTGTCACTGCAGCTGGTCGCACATGGTTCACATCATTCCGGCGGCGGTGCTTGGGAGTTACCGATCGTTATTTCCTCCCATGACAATTTTTCCTCTCAAAGTTTTCCATCCTAGTGTTAAATCCGCCCGCAAGTGTGGTAAGCTGCTGCTTTAAGGTTTCCATTACTGCGGTGATGGCGGAGTCATCGCGTCTTTTAGTAGCAAACATGATTGTAGGGCTGTCACTGTCACTGTTGACACACTCCTTGTCGTGCTGGTACTCATGTCGCCTAGAATGACTAGGGGGCGGAGCATTCGGCTTCTCGACAAAGGGCATTCATTGCCTTTTGTCTCCTGTGTGCTTTATTACGTGGAATTTTTTTTTTTGGTTCAAGTATTTATTCATCGAATAATATCTTTTGTCAGCGCCAGAGCACTGGTCTTCCGGCCATACAGTACAATTCCTTAATACATAAATGAAACTACTATCAGTCGTAATAGCGACTGTATGCAAATCCCGTTTGTTACTAAAAGTATTATACATTTGATAAATGAAGTATCAGCTGTGTACAAGTCCAGTCCAATAAAAGTATCATACATAAATGAAACTACTATCAGTTGCAATAGTGACTGCATGCAAATCCTGTTTGTTACTAGAAGTACTATACATTTTATAAATGAAGTATCAGCTGTAGTAGTAACTGCGTACACATTCAGTCCAACAAAGTATCATGCAAATTCAGTCAACAATATGTATTACATGGGTATAGAAAGAAATATATCAAAATATATATACCTATTTTCAAATACATGCACAGTATATATGCAAATCAGTGGGTCCGATCACAATTAATATGCTGGTAGCCAGCAAATACCTACACTGATTTTCCCATAAATGTAAGTCATCATATGTCGGGGTTTTAAACGGTGATTCATTCTTGCGCTTAGAGGCAGCTTTCCGTGTGCTGGGCATAGCTGTACATCATTATCTCTGTGCTAGTCGAGCCTAAAAAAACCTGGCACAGTGTCAATATGTGTTGTCTGGTTTGGCTGCTAGGGTAGAATGGTTCGAATCTGAAACATTATGACTTAATTAGGTCAGCTAGGCGTCCACGTTAAGCGTGGTGGCTGCAGGAGCAGTTGTGAAAGTGTATCAGCAATTTCCGCTAGTCGGCGCCATAGTCGGCCAATGTGATATATGTGTAATATTGTATGCGTGTACCTGCGCAGTGAGTGGGTGCTGGGTCCGCATGCACATGCGTATGCACAGGGTGGCAGGGCAGAAGGGGGGCATGGGGGGAGGGGGGGAGAGTGTGCAGGGGGAAGCAGCAGAAAGCTTTATGCGCCCATTTGGGAAGGTTTATCATACTGGTAGATCAGGTAATGGAACCGACGTGTTTCCTGAGTGAGTGACGGAATGTAAGTCTGAGTGAGTGAGTGTGTGAGTGTGTGTTTGTGTGATTGGGGGGGGGGGTGCTTAGGTGTAGTGGCCGATAGGTGTGATGGGCATCCTGGTGGTGGGGTGCTGTCTGAGGTTGGGGGGTGATAAGTGTGAGAAGGGTTAGAAGGGCGGTGGGGGTTTGTGGGTGTGGGTGGGGGTGGGGGATGGGTGGGGGTGGGGGAGAGGGTGTGTGAGGGTGAGGATGGGAGTAAGGGTGATGATGGGGGTGCATAGTGAGGATGGGGGATTCATGATAAGAGTGAGAAGGGTTAGCAGGGGTGTGTAGGGGTCTGAGGGTGAGGGTGGGTGGGGGTCGGTGGGGGTCGGTGGAGGTTTATGTGCCGAGGGGAGAGTTAGGTTCGAGCAGGGTGGGGGCACGAATGAATGTGGGTGAGGTGTGCAGTGTGCTGAGTTTAAGAAGGGTTACTGAGGTTGGGGAAGGGGTTTCTTTGAGTGTTTGGTTGTTGTTTTATATGTCTTAGCAATATCTAAGGTCATATCAGTATCGGTACCAACTTGTGACATTGCACACTCATTGCGACTTTATAGTGCTGTTCCATTGGGAGACCAGGCTGCCAGCGCCATGACCTGATATCCCACACAGTCACATAATTCTGATTCTGAGCTATCCTATTAATGCCCAACTTTTGGCTAGATAGCGACAGGTGTCCATTTTAGAAGTCATTGGGTTGATTCGCCTGGGATTCGAATTCCCAACCTTCCACATGGGAAGCCTGCGCTCTATCGATTCGGCAACCGCATCAGGCAGTGATGACAGGTGGGGGATGTGGAAGGAGCTGTCGGTGTGCTGAACTTAAAAAGCGTTTGTTATGGGGCTGTCAGACTATGACATAACACGGTAGCATAAGCCGATGTAGGTGAAATTTGACCATTACGTTGAGATAAGTCGAGGAACATTGAGATATGCTACGCGTTGGTTAAACCTATGTCGAGGTACATCGAGATACGTCGTGCTACATCATGTTACGTTGACACTCGTCAAGGTTTTGGACATACCCAAAACTTTTGACGTAGCTCGACGTAAGACAAAGTGTGGCTTATACATTAGTATATGCTATGTATACGTTAGACATAAGTCAAGTACACTAGACATACGTTACACATACGCTATCCATACGTTGAACTACGTCAGGCGTAAGTCAAGCCTGCAGAAATGTACAGTCCGCGTATTGACAATGTATTGAAAATGTCTGGATAACGTACACCTAACTTATGTCTAACGTACGTTTGCCATTTCTCCGTGTTTTGATGTATTTAACATATAAAGGCATACTTCTGGCGATCGAATAACATATATAATGTTCACCTGCGGGCATTCAGTGAGTGTTTTTTTAATGTTCTCATGCATTACCACTACATTGGATCGACGTTTCGCCTATGTCCACTGTGTTGCACTGACGTCCAAATTAGCTCTGCAAAGCAGAGAATTTTTACATATCTCAACGTAAATAAGTGATTTCTATGCTCCCCACTCGCTGGCCCGTTACGTTATAGTGTGACAGGGGTATTAGCTTGGTGATGGGTATGCATGTGAGCAGGGTGTGCAGTGTGATAGGAAGGGTTTGTTAGGTTGGGGATGGGTATGTGTGTGAGCGGGGTGTGCACTATGATAAGAAGTATTTGTTAGGTTGGGGTTGGGTATCGGTGTGGACGAAGTGTGCAGGGTGATAAGGGTTTGTTAGGTTGGGGATGGGTATGGTGTGGGTTGGGTGTGCAGTGTGATAAGAATGGTTCATTAGGATAGGGATTGGTATCTGTGTGAGCTGGGTCTGCAGTGTGATAAGAATGGTTCATTAGGATAGGGATTGGTATGTGTGAGCTGGGTGTGCAGTGTGATAAGAATGGTTCATTAGGATAGGGATTGGTATGTGTGTGAGCTGGGTGTGCAGTGTGATACGGCTTCATTAGATTGGGGATGGGTGTCGGTGTGTGCGCGGTGTGCAGTGTGATAAGAAGGGTTCGTAAGGTTGGGAGCAGTTGGGTGTGAAGTTAGCAGGGAAGTAAAAGATATTACACCTCCCATACAAAAACTATGCTACCAATGATGAAGTCTGCCAAGATGCAGCAGGCACTGGGACCAGGTGCATAAGGAATCAACTGTATGATATTCCCTATGATTTACCTATGGCTTCCGTATGGTATGCCCCAACACATTACCTATGTTTTGCCTATGATGTTCTGTATTGAATTCCCTATAACTTCCACTTTAGCATTGCTTATGTTGTTCATTATGGCATTCCTTAAACCATCTCATATTCCCTCCACTATTCCCTAGAATATTCCCTCCAATATTCCCTAGAACATTCCCTATGATGTTCCCCATGGCATTCCCAATGATGCTCCCTTATGACGCTCGCTGATGATGCTCCCTTATGATGCTCCCTAATGACGCTCCCAGATTATGCTCCCATATGATGCTCCCCTATGATGATCCCTGATGATGCCCCTTTATGATGCTCACATATGATGCTCCCTGATGATGCTCCCTTATGATGCTCCCTAATAACGCTCCCTTATGATGCTCCATGGTAACGCTCGCTTATGATGCTCCCTGATGATGCTCCCACATTATGCTCCCTTATGACGCTCCCATATGATGCTCCCTTATGACGCTCCCTTATTATGCTCCAGTATGATGCTCCATTATGACACTCCCTGACGATACTCCCCTGTGATGCTCCCTTCTGATTCTCTCTGATGATGCTCCATATGATGCTCCTTTTTGATGCTCCCTATGGTGTTCCCTATGATGTTCCCTGATGACGCTCCCTTATGATGCTCCCTTATGATGCTCCCTTATGACACTCCCTTATGATGCTCCCTTATGATGCTCCCCTATGATGTTCCCTGAAGATGCTCCCTTATGATGCTCCCTTATGATGCTCCCTTATGATGCTCCCTTATGATGCTCCCTTATGATGCTCCCTTATGATGTTCCCTGAAGATGCTCCCTTATGATGCTCCCTTATGATGCTCCCTTATGACACTCCCTTATGATGCTCCCTTATGATGCTCCCTTATGATGTTCCCTGAAGATGCTCCCTTATGATACTCCCTTATGACACTCCCTTATGATGCTCCCTTATAATGCTCCCTGAAGATGCTCCCTTATGATGCTCCCTTATGATGCTCCCTTATGATGCTCCGCTATGATGCTCGCTTATGATGCTCCCCTATGATGCTCCCTGATGACGCTTCCTGATGATGCTCCCTGATGATGCTCCCTTATGATGCTCCCTGTTGATGCTCCCTTATGATGCTCCCAGAGTATGCTCCCTTATGATGCTCCCTTATGACGCTCCCTTATGATGCTCCCTTATGATGCTCCCTGAAGATGCTCCCTCATGACTCTCCCGTATGAATGCTTCCTTATGATGCTCCCTGATTATGCTCCCTTATGATGCTCCCTCATGATGCTCCCCTATGATGCTCCATGATGATGCTCCTCTATGATGCTCCCTTATGCTGGCCTCATATGATGCTCCATTATGATGCTCCCAGATTATGCTCCCTCATGGCGCTCCCATATGATGCTCCATTATGATGCTCCCAGATTATGCTCCCAGATTATGGGCCCTCATGGCGCTCCCGTATAATGCTCCCTTATGATGCTCCCTCATGATTCTCCCTCAAGATGCTCCCTGATGACACTCCCTTATGATGCTCCCCTATGATGATCCCTGATTATGCTCCCATATGATGCTGCCTGATGATGCTCCCTATAATGCTCCTTTAAGATGCTCCCTATGATGCTCCTTTATGATGTCCCCTATGGCGTTCCCTATGATGCTCCTATGGTGTTCCCAGTGCCGTTCCCTGTAGCACTAGCGTCAGTTCAGGGAGTGGAAACCGATCGAGTATCAAAGTACCACGCTTACAACTATGGGTTCAAAACACAGGTCTCCACCCCCACAGCCCCCCCCCCCACACCAACCAACACACCCACCCACCCACGTGAGCCTGTCCATGGCCACGCCCCCATCTGTGATCTGTAAGTGATTCCCCTCTGTCCCCAATCACCCAACCCCCGAACATAGGCGGTCGTCTCTATCGGGCGGTAAACTTGTTACGGAGCAGCAGAATAAGAAATTTCTGCCACGATGAAAGCAGTTCATCGCCAATTACTGCTGCTGCAACTTCCAAGTTCACTGTCCCCACCCCTCCCCCACTCCTCCCCGACCCCTTCCCCGCCCATCCCCACCCCTCATACCCACCCATTCCACCCACCTCCACCCCCTCATCATCCATCCCCTCCCCATCACCCACCCACAACTCACCGCCTCCCCATCCCCACACCCCGTCCCTCACCCTCGCCTGCCCCCTCTCCCCCCACCCCTCCCGGTCCCCGACCCGAACTCCTCTCCCACACCTACCCCTCACCCACTCATATCCTCCATCCACACCCACACCCACACCTCACAACAACCCGCCCACCCCCCACCCATCCATCCCCTACCACACCTCCTCCACCCCCCCTCCTCATGCCCCATCCCTTCCCCCTCCCCAGCCTCATATCCCTGCTCCCTCCCCCATGCCCCACCCCTTCCCCTCTCCCCATGCCCGACTGCTCCCCCTCCCCCTCTCCATGCCACACCCATTCCCCCTTCCTTCCCTTCCTTCCCCACCCCAACCCACACCCTCACCCTCACTCCAAGCCCCTCCCACCCATCCCCCTCACCCCAAGCCCCCCCCCCCACACCCCACACCCACCCCCACCGCCTGACCTGCCCGCCGACATGCCCGCCGACATGCCGACAGATCCCTGCATTAAAATTCCACCGGAGCCGGGTGTAATTGCACGTCGGCTGAGGGTAACGAGCCCCGCCCCAGTGCTGCCACCTAGCGGTGTTTGTTCCTAACTGCGCAATACTTTCTTTACGGCAGCTTGGCGTGCGCCGAGCACACAAGCTTTGCACCAGGTGGCGCGACGAGTCGCTGAGCAGGTCATGCCAAAATTGGTCTTGCTTCTCTCTCCCCACTCCCCCTCCCTCCCCCATCCCCCATACCCATCCCCGCATCCCACTCCCCCCTTCCCCGTCCCCCTCTTCCCTCCCCCTCCATCCTCCCTCCCTCTACGAACCGGGATTAATCAGTAGAGCGCAGGCATCGTGTGCCGGAAATCGGGAGTGTTCCTGGTCGAGTCAAACCAATGACTTACACAATTTATACTTGTCGTTTCCTAACCTGGCGCTCAGCATTTATAGGATAGGGCAAGGACTGGTTAGTTCAGTGTCAGGATAATGTGACTGAGTGGGACATCGGGCCATGGTGCCGGCGGCCTGCTTTCAGAGGGGGAAGCACTATAAAGTTGCCAAGAGTACACACTGCTACAAATCAGTGCCCATCCTGATATGACCTTAGATGTTGCAAGCACGTAAACCTCCAACCAACCAACCCTCCCCCTACAGAGGATCAAGGATCAAGGTCAGCGGTTCGATTCTCTGTGCCCCCAGCTCTGCCAATTTGGATTTCCACGGCTGTGTATAACTTACAGCGTCATCAAGGCTGGTTGCTCTCATACCATGTCTATGTGGTGTGTGAGGTTAAAAATCCCTTGGGTCGGTAAAAGTGTAGGCTCAGGCTTTCTATCGACCAGGAGTGGAGTGGGGAAGACCAGCCGTCTGTGACTGGGATTTCCCCTGCTTGGGACAACTAATGTACAAAAAAGAAAAAAGGAGAGACAAATAAGTGTTCACACTTCCTGTCTACCATTCGCTATATTGCTATAAAACTGAATGCTTACACCGGTGATTGTTGATGTCACCTTGCCTGGCTCTCTGTATCGTTTGGATAGGACACATTCAGAATAAAGTGAGTGAGTGGGATATCGTATCATGGTGCCCCTGTTACGGTATCCCAATCGGGGATCACTATTAACAGGGATGTAGCATGATAATAATGAACTTAACTTATTCACAGATATTATGATCAATTATGATTAATCATAATTTGCTTAGCTTAAAAGAACCTTTTGCCTCTTTGTTTTCAATTTATTTTAAAGAAGTGTCATGGGGGATGTTGAAAAGGGGAAATAGTGCGACTAGAGCGGGAATCGAATACCCATGTCTTGCATTCCGCGCCTGGCTAGGAAGCAACAAGTATGAATTGTTAAGTCATTGGTTTGACTCGACCAGGGTTCGAACCCACAAACTCATGGGTTTGGACCCCCCCGCCCGATCACCCAAAACATGAGACGGACGCTCAACTCATTTGGCCATCCCGTCTGGTCTGTAAACACATTAAAACTAAAGGCCCTGTCACATTACGGCGTATGGCGGGAGCGTATTGAAAACCTACGTAGGTCCTGCGCGTGCCGGCCTATAATGACATTTGGTGACCATTCGGGTGGTTTTGAACGTATGTGGAACCTACGAGGAGCGTAGGAGGAGCGTATGAGAAGCGTATGGGAGCGTATGGGAGCGTGCTGTGACATTTTTTGACAGTATGGGCCATACGCCCTCATAGGTCGGGTTTTTTTGAGCATGCACAAAAAAATTTGGACGGACGGATTTATGAAAGCGTATGGTGGCGTATGCCTCATACGCTTCACATACGCCGGCATCTGGCGGCATCTGGCGGCGTATGAGTAGCATATGAGTAGCATATGCGTAGCGTATGAGTAGCGTATACGGCGTATGCCGACGTATATGACGTAACGCGCTTACGCCGCCATACGCTCCCGCAAAAAAAACCTAATGTGACAACCCCTTAATGGAAAGCAAATAACAATGAGTCAATCAAATGAGTGTCTCCTATATTGCTTAGATTTATGAACATAATAGTATAACCATACTATAAAACTTTAATTCAAAAAAGGATATTGAATGTTTGACGGAAGCATAACATTATCAAAACCTAAACACTTACCTGGATGGGATCCGACATACCCACATTAGATACTGGGGAACTTATTAAAGTTGCATAGTCAGATGGTTTTGAATTCCTGCATTTTTTCTGAGATAAATATATTAGATCGATCACTAGTATCTACTTTACATTAGTTCAAAGTTACTTTTATTTTAAATGGTAAACTTTAGAGATATTTTGAGTGCAAACATGGAAAATTAGGTTTGGCAAGCTTGCCAAAACTCTGACAACATAGACTTCTGCAGTAAAAGGTTCTGATACATTGACTCAGTATTGCCTTCTATGCAGAAACAAATGCTTAATAAGTGCATCAGTATCTAAGGTATATATGTAGAATCAAATCTAGATAATTATTTTGGTTTTGAAAATGTTATGCGTCATCGGACTATGCAGCTTTAAGTAGTTGTTGCAGCATCGACTGTAACACTAAGCTGATTTAATAGAACTTATCACTCCTAAATGGAGCCTATGGTGTTAGAATGTTAACTTATTCACAGATATTATGATCAATTATGATTAATCATAATTTGCTTAGCTTAAAAGAACCGTTTGTCTCTTTTTTTCAATTTATTTTGCCAAAAGTTTATTTTGCCAAAAATAAATTGGAATATCTTCACTTCAAATATCTCCAAAGTTAGCTATTTAAAATTATAGCTACTTCAAACTGCAGCAAAGTAGATTATCATGATTAATGTAATGTATTTATAGGAGAAACTGGTTTTGTTGTTGTTGAAGATTTATACTGCCTATCATGGATAAGCCTGAATAGGCTTGTTTTCACCATTAGACAGTTTGTCGATAGAAAGCCCGAGCCTACACTTTTACCGACCCAAGGGATTTTTAACCTCCTACACCACATAGACATGGTATGAGAGCAACTGGCCTTTGATGTCGCTGTAAGTTATACACAGCGGTGGAAATCCAAATTGGCAGAGGTGGGGGCACAGGGAATCGAACCACTGACCTTCAGATTAGGAGTGCGACCTAGAAAAAAGTCAGACAGTCTAACCACTCCGCCACAGAGAACACCACTGGTAGAAGCTAAATGTGATTGGACTAGGGACCTTTAACCATTAATCAATGAATCACTGGCTTTTTTTGTCTCTGTGTGCAAAATTGGTCCACTAGGGTCGCATACTAAAATCATGTTGCAATCAGACTCCTCTTCACGTGTCACACTGGACTGAACATGAAAAGGACGCCTGGAAATGTCACGTGATGATGACCGGATGCGGTGGCCTAATGGGTAGAGCGCGGGCCTCGCGTGCGGAAGGTTTGGAGTCTGGTTCTGGGTCGAGTGAAACCAATGACTTATCACATCCTATTAATGCCAAGCGCTGTGCTAGGAAGCGACGAGTAACAATTTGATAGGGACTGGGTAGCTCAGGATAATGTGACTGAGTGGGATATCAGGTCATGGTGTCGGCGGCCTTATTTCCCAATAAAGCAGCACTATCAAGTCGTCATGAGTGTGCACTGTCACAAATCGCTACCCGTCCTGATATGACCTTAGATGTGGCCAGGAGGTAAAACTCCAACAAGCAACCACTGTCACGTGATGAAAGGGGAGCGGGGGAACAAAGGTGCCAAATTTGCATCGATATTTATTTGGTCAATGAATGGACTGTTTGATGAACTGATTGGCAAAATTGGCAATTCCTTACATAAACAGCTGGCACAGAACAGTGATAACTGACGCCCTTATTAAACAGTTCCTGATAGCATAAGGGAGTTAGAATTTGAACTCAGAGCCCGACCTCTAATTTATTCACGACTCCTCTTTTATGTTACAATTTGTGTTGGAATGTTAGTGATTAAGCGGGGAAAATTGCCATCACGGACAATTGGTCTTCCTCATTCCACTACACCTCGCCCCATCCTACTTATGCCAAATGCCAGGGTAGGTAGCGACAAGTATCAATTTGTCAAGTCTTTGGTTTGACTCAGCAATTGGCTCGAATCGGACAACCTACCAAATCTGGATGCTCAAATCATGCCGCTACCATACCCGTATGTATGATGTGGTGTTAGCTTACACTCGGTGTGTTTGTGCTAACACCACTCCTTGCGTACTGAGTTTTCGCCGCTAACGTAGAAATCCCCACCAAAACCAGTTTTGGCTCTCTAACACCGAATCATGCATATGGGCCCAGGTTAATATTGATACTATGCTGGGGCTGGCACCACAGCCAACCTATATGAACTTTGGTAATATTACTTTAATAAAAGAAAAATGAAAGGTGGTATACCGCATCAGAATGCAGCAAATAACCTTGCTTAGTCTCAGCTACAAGGTAGTTAAAGTTATTGTTATTCTCATTAATGTTAAAGGTGTATGGTTATACCACTGCCTATGAATGATAGTGGCAATCCACCAGAACACAACACACATACCTTGTAACACAGACTCATTGTAGAGAATTGGTCCTTGTTTAAAAACCACATTAATGCCAATCCAAAACATTAAATTTTGGAGGTTTGATTTCACTGTCCATGTACATTTTTCTACATTCCTACTTCTTTGTTCATTGTCAAATCATCATTACATTACAAGAAAAGTGGAATTAGTGAGAATTAAAATTAGCTTCAGATAAAATATTTTTATTTTAATAATAATTTTGGATTGGCGTTTACGGGGTTTTGCGCCTGAACTCCTCATATACTTTTGCGACAATATATGTTTGGCGAGTACAGTAGAGCCTGCAACGGTTGGCTGTCTGCCTATTGGTTGCAGAGTTCTACACATGGTGACCAGACAGGATGGCCGAATGAGTTAGAGCGTCTGTCTCCCGTGCTGGTAGATCGTGGGGTCGTGGGGTCGAACGCTGGTCGAGTGAAACCAATGACTTAAAAATTGATACTCGTCACTTCCTAGCCAGGCGCTCGGCATTATTAGGAGAGGGCAATGACTGGTGTGCTCAGTGTCAGGATAATGTGACTGAGTGGGATACCAGGTCTTGGTGCCAGTTGCCTGGTTTCCCAGTGGGACATCACTATAAAGTCGCTATGAGTGCACACTGTCACAAGTCGGTACCCGTCCTGATATGACCTTAGATGTTGCTAGGACATAATACAACAACAAATAAACAAGCTACACATGGTTGATTGACAACACAAACACAGTGGTGGCAGAGACAGCACACACATTAGGTGGGAGGGATAACCCCCAGCCCCACCCCACCTGCCTACCATGTCCTTGGGCTTGCTGGGGATATCCATATCTGTCTGTGTTAACGCCCTGCTCACTGTCTTCCTCTGGTTCCCATAACCCTTCTTTGTACCTTAAGCCCCAGTCAGAACTCACCGGATTGAGGAACCGGAAGAAACCGGGAAATGTCTGGTGAAGTATGGTAATGTACGGTTTATATATGGTACCCATCCGGCATGTCCATTCTATCTCCGGTGGTGTCTGGCGGTGTCCGGTACAAGTTGTTGAACATGTTCAAAACTTGTACCGGACACCGCCGGACAGACGTGTACGGTTGGTGTCTGGTTTACATCTGTTTTGTCCGTTTTGTCCATTTTGTCCATTTCATGTCCGTTACTCATCCGTTAGGTGTCCGGTTTCTATCCTGAAGAGTCTGTTGACGGTGCTGAGGGAATTCGGTCCATCGCTTTTTGGCACGTCCGTGAAGAGTCTGATAGGTGTGCGGTAGGTGTCTGGTTGGTGTCTGATTGGTGTCCGTTTGGTGTCCGGTTGGTGTCTATTTGGTGTCCGGTCCATCTGTTTAATGTCCGTTTGACATCCGTTTAACTATTTGTTAATGTCGGTTTAGCATCGGTTTAGCGTCCGTTTCGTCCGGTGGCCATTGCAACAGTTCGACACCGAACACCACCAGACTAGACAATTCTTTGTTCGGTGGTGTCCGGTACTCAGTATGGTAAGGTCTGACTGGGCCTTTAGCCTTCGAACCGGATAATTGTACAAGTTGATGCGATGCCTGTATACTGCACCACGCTGCATACACTTACACTGATCGTCTAGTTGTTGACTAACCCCATAAATGGACACTGAACTCACCATGTGAGATGCCACACAATGCAGGTTTTACATCCTGGCAACAGCTAAGGTCACTTGTGACAGTGCACACTCATGGCAACTTTATAGTGCTGCCTCACTGAGAAATCCAGCCACCGATATCCCACTCAGTCACATTATCCTGGCATTGAGCTAACCAGTCCTTGCCCTATCCTATTAATGCCAAGTGCCAGACGAGGAAGCGGCAAGTATAAATTGTATAAGTCATTGGGAGTTTGGTTTCCGGTCGAGTCAAACCAATGTCTTATCAAATTCATACTTGTCTCTTCCTTGTCTGGTGCTTGGCATTATTAATAGGATAGGGCAAGGACTGGTTATCTCAATGTCAGGATAATGTGACTGAGTGGGATATCGGGGCATGGTGCTGGCAGCCTGATTTGCCAGTGGGGCAGCACTATAAATGGTGCCATGAGTGCACACTGTCACAAGCTGGTACACATTCTGAAATGTTGCAAGGATGTAAAACTCCAACAATCAACCAATCAACCAGGCCACTACCAACATGATGTGATATCCTACCAAGTCACATTATTCTGACTCTGAACTTACCATTGGGAGTTCGGTTCCCTGTCGATCTCCCGCACGTGAGGCCGGCGCTCTATTGATTCGGCCACCGCGCCCGGTGAAGTAGCCATGTAATGAGGGTGCCGGTTTTTGTAGGTCACCCCACAGTGGGATTTCTGGGCTGAACACCTGCCATGTCGGCATCCACGCTGTCTACCTCCAGGTGAGATATGGGCTGACATCTGGGTAACCGGGTCCTGACCCAAATTAACTGGACACCTGCCTCCACGTCTGTGACCTTGTCCATAGGAATTGGGGTCAAGGTCAGAGATGTTTGTTTTTCTTAAGGATAACATTTGTTTATATATATATATGTGTATGTATGCATAGATGCTAATAAACATTTTTTTAAATCACTAGATTTTAAAAGGAGACGTAGTTAAAGCTCAAACAAACATATTGCAAAATTATAATTGGTTATTTGCAATATTCTCAAGTGCTTATTTGCAATATTCTCAAGTGTTCCAAGTGCGTGACCTTTTCGATAGAAATTGGGGTCAATGGCAGATATGTGTGTTTTTCTTGAGAATAAGTTTTGTTTATATATGCACTATAATTTAGATATATATTCGCTTAATATAAATTGTGGTAGACTGCACTGACCTACATCATAAATAAGAGGACTTTCTGGCGGTACAGTGAGTGGCTTATACAGTGACGATAACAATCTTTTTGCTAGATAACTTTGAAATCACTAGATTTTAAAAAGAGAAACAGTTAAAGCTCAGAGAAACATTGTAAAATTCTCCAATTCATATTAGCAATATTGTCAAGTGTTTATTTGCTAAATGTTCATTTGCTTATACAGTTTGCAATGGTATTATATGTCCTTCTTTAACTCCCCATAATGTTAGTTCGTTTGTTTGGGGTCATACATCCTGGCAACATGTAAGGCAATATCAGAATGGGTAACTACCAATTTGTAAGAGCATGCACTCATGGCGACTTTATAGTGTTTCGCCACTTGGAGAAAGCAGGCCGCCGTCACCATGACCCGATTTCCCACTCATTCAAATTATCCTGATACTGAGCTCTAATATGATCTTAGATGTTGTTAGTGTAGTAGGCTGCACTGACCTCTCAGGCAAATATCCACATAGTCAGGTAGGCATGGGTAGTGTGTTGATATCAGGGAGCCTAGGTGGTGAAATGGTTAGCACACTGGCCCGGAATGCAAAGAGATGTGGGTTCGAGTCCCACTCTAGGCGCAATATTTCCCATTTTCATAACCCCCATGACACTGGTTGCCGTGACCACGATCCTGTACAAGCTACGTGCTGTATGGTTGTTGAACCTACCCTGTGTATGTATGCGTAAGTGCATTGCCTGTATATATGTAATTGTAATGGGGCTGTCACACTACGACGCTTCTCGCCGACGACCCGTCAACGTGTGGTGTTTTTGGGCGATATTTGGTGAAATATCGAGAAGCGCTGGTGGCGCGTTATGGGCGCGTCGGTACACGTCGGTACGCTATCTTGGACGTTGACGGTCGGCGGCGAAAGTCGGCACGCGTTATTGGTCGCTGAGTGTTTTGAACATGTCAAAAAGCACCAGCGACCGGCAACGCGCGGGAGTAAATGGGTAAGAACGCTAGGAGGACGTTAGGCGCGCGTCGCACTGCGTTGGACGCGCCGGAATAACGTTATGGGAATGCTAGGAAGACGGCGCGCGCGCGGGAGGGTCGTTGCTCACGCCGTTGCGCAAACTGGGGCGTATTTTGTTTTACGCCCTAGCACCATTTAAGGTTAAATGAAGACGTCGCGCCAAACTTTTTTTTTTTTTCCCCCAGCGCGTCGACACACGTTGGCCGCGCGCGCATAATGCGCCGCGCTGACGCCGATCTTTTTCCCCAAACTGCCGAAAAGTTTGACGTTTCTCGACGCGCAATGTTTTATTTTCAACGCTGACAGGTCGCCGGGAGAAACGTCGTAGTGTGACAGGCCCATAAGCATTAAATGACGATTTAAAAGACTTACAATTCCAGGGGGACGAGTGTAGTAGGCTGTCCTGACCTCTCAGGCAAATATCCACCTAGTCAGGTAGGCATGGGTAGTGTGTTGATATCAGGGAGCCTAGGTGGTAAATGGTTAGCACACGGCCCGGAATGGAAGATAATGGGGTTTTCGAGTCCCCCTCTAAGCGCAATATTTCCCATTTTCATAACCCCCATGACACTGGTTGCCGTGACCACGATCCTGTACAAGCTACGCGCTGTATGGTTGTTGAACCTACCCTGTGTATGTATGCGTAAGTGCATTGCCTGTATATATGTAATTGTAATGGCCCTGTCACACTACGACGCTTCTCGCCGGCGACACGGCGACGTGTGGTGTTTTTGGGCGATATTTGGTGAAATATCGAGAAGCGCTGGTGGCGCGTTATGGGCGCTTCGGTACACGTCGGTACACTTCTTTGTCGCCGGCGAGTCGCCGGCGAAAGTCGGCGCGCGTTATTGGTCGCTGAGTGTTTTGAACCTGTCCAAAACAAGCCAACGACCGCCAGCGCGCGCAAATATATGGGTAAGGACGTTAGGCGCGCGTCGCGCTGCGTTGGACGCGCCGGCATAACGTTATGGGAATGCTAGAAAGACGGCGCGCGCGCGGGAGGGTCGTTGCTCACGCGTTGCGCAAACTGGGGCGTTTTTGTTTTACGCCCTAGCACCATTTAAGGTTAAATGAAGACGTCGCGCCAACTTTTTTTATGCGCCAACTTTTTTTTCTTTTTTCCCCCAGCGCGTCGACACACGTTGCGCCGCGCGCGCATAACGCGCCGCGCTGACGCCGATCTTTTTCTCCAAATGCCAGAAAAGTTTGAACGTTTCTCGACTGCAATGTTTATTTTCAACGCTGACAGAACGCGCCGAGAAACGTCGTAGTGTGACTGGCCATAAGCATTAATGACGATTTAAAGACTTACAATTTCAGGGGGACGAGTGTAGTGGTCTGCACTGACCTCTCAGGCAAGTAACCACATAGACAGGTAGGCGTGGGGAGTGTGTTGATATCAGGGAGCCTAGGTGGTGTAATGGTTAGCACACTGGCCCGGAATGCAAAGAGATGTGGGTTCGAGTCCCGCTCTAGGCGCAATATTTCCCATTTTCATAACCCCCATGACACTAGGATATAAAGCTCCCCAACAAACATACAATCAGATGGCAGGTGCAGGCAGTCAGGGAAAATAACTGTAGGTAACCAAACAAACTAACCAAGTGTAGAATTAACAGAATCACAGAGGGTCGGGAAATGTGGAAGCATGCTTACTAACAGAGAAGAAAATGCATGCAGTAGATAGCTACACAACTGAAAGTAATAAAACAAGGGGAACCATGAGACTATTACTGTCTAGCGGCGTAAACAAGTCATTAGACCTAACCGTATGGGCAGCATACATACACCATCACCAAAAATAAAAAATGTACAAGCGTGTCACTAGGTGTCAGTCTAGTCGGGCTGGTCCGAGCTAGGAACTATGTTCTAATTAACTTACCGGGAATAACGGAGAGAGGAAAGTGTGCATGCCATGGGGTTCTACGCCACTGGTTGTTGTTGTTTGCTGCAGTTTTACGTTCTGGCAACACCTAAGGTGACCAGACGGGATGGCCGAATGAGTTGAGCTTCCGTCTCCTATTCTGGTAGATCGTGGGATTCGAACCGACGGGTTTGAATACTGGTCGAGTCAAACCAATGACTTAAAAATTGATACTTGTTGTTCTCTAGCCAACCACTTGGCATTATCAGGATAGGGCAAGGACTGGTTGGCTCAGTTTCAGGATAATGTGACTGAGTGGGATATCAGGTCATGGTGTTGGTGGCATGGCATCCAAGTGGGGCAGCACTATAAAGTCGTCATGACTGCACACCCGTCCTGATATGTATGACCTGAGATGTTGCCAGGATGTAAAACTCCAACAACCAAACAACCAGGCCACTCGCAACATGACCTGATATCCTACTCAGTCACATTATCCTGACTCTGAACTAACCAGTCCTTGCCCTATCCTAATGCCGAGCACCTGGCTAGGATTTGTTCGTTGTTGTTTTACGACCTAGCAACAGCTAAGCTGATACCAGGACGGCGACCGACAGTGCCCACTAATGGTGACTTAATAGTGCTGCCAAACTGGGAAATCAGGCCGCCAGCACCATGACCTTATATCCCACTCAGTCACATTATCCTGACAAGGGGCGAACCAGTCCTTGCCCTATTCTACTAATGCCGAGCGCCAGGCTAGGACGCGACAAGTATCAATTTTTAAGTCATTGGTTTGACTCGACCAGGGTTCAAACCCACGATCCCATGATCTACCAACACGGGAGACGCACTCTCTAACTCATTTGACCATCCCACCTGGTTGCCTGGCTAGGAAGCGACAAGTATCAATTTGATAAGTCAGTGGTTTGAGACTAAATAATCCACTGGTCGCCTACCTACAACAGCAATCTTCATCTAACAACAGGTTTGTTTGTTAGATGTTGCTAGGATGTAAACAACAACAACGGTCATATCAGGATGGGTACTGACTTGTGACAGTGTGCACTCATGGTGACGTTATAGTGCTGCCCCAGTGGGAGATCAGGCCACCAGCACCATTACCTGATATCCCACTCAATCACATTATCCTGACACTGAGCCAACCAGTCCTTACCCTATCCTAATAATGCCGAGTGTCTGGCTAGGAAGCGACAAGTAAGTCATTGGTTTGACTCGACCACGGTTCGAACCCACAAACTCATGGGTTCGGATCCCCCGATCTCTCAAAACAGGAGGCGGACGCTCAACTCATTCGGCCATCCCGTTTGGTCCCTCACAACAGGAGATTGGGAAAGGCAACCCAGAGCTGCCCTAGATCTTATTCACACGTGACCGGACTCGCTGACTGAGTCGGTAGAGCAGGCTGTGGAATAGATGGGACCTTCCCGCCTCATTATACTCGCATAATGACTTATACGGCATATAAATGGGACCATCCGAGTGAGTGGGTCTGGAGGCGATAACGATCAGACACAACTGGCCTACAAGTGATCAGAGCCTCTGACAGGTGGCGCCGATGTGGCAAAATATGGAATTACACAGGCTAGCCATTGACACACAGTAGTCAAGGTTCGCGAGATACTATACTAATAATAGATATAAGTGTGCATAAATGTGCTATATAATTTATTATCGGAATATAAAAAAGAACACTAGCACTTTTCAGACTTGATCCAGGATAAAGCCACTCACCAACCTAAATATATTCTTAAAAGCAGGAAAAAAAAACACAAAGGAAATAAAAAGAAAAAAGTGGTTGCCATGCATGCTGGGATTACGATTGCGGTCAAGTGACAGCCGGGTGCCCTGGGATGACAGAGGAGCCCAATCAGCGGTGTTACTTCTTAATTATATGCACCAGTAGTCAGATTGAGGTCAGTGCTGGCACAGTCATGTTTACAGCTACCATAAATCCCATACAGAAAGGTGCACCCCCAATACTTCACTTCCGAAGTCAATACAGCCTCTAAACCCGTCCGCAGCACCCCCTATCGGTTCACCGCTTCATTAGGACCACCATACATATCTGTGCAATATTGTACCTGTTTAAACAAATGTAATTTTTGAAAAAAACAAGAAAATGTAATTTTTTTAGTCGGATATGCTTAACTTCCGGGGAATAACGGAGAAAGGAGAGTGTGCATGCCATGGGGTTCTAAGCCACTGGTTGTTGTTGTTTGCTGGAGTTTGACCAACATTAGCGCTGTTTACTTTTTGTGCTGGGGGGTCATTAGACAAACAAACACGCAAACAAAATAGTACCACCACCTTAAAGTTGCATATTTGTTTTCTTGAAGATTCATATTGCATATCATGGATAAGCCTGAATATACTTGTTTTCACCATTAGACAGTTTGTCGATAGAAAGCCCGAGCCTACACTTTTACCGACCCAAGGGATTTTTAACCTCCCACACCACATAGACATGGTATGAGAGCAACTGGCCTTTGATGATGCTGTAAGTTATACACAGCGGTGGAAATCCAAATTGGCAGAGGTGGGGGGCATGGGGAATCGATACCCACCAACCTCATCCGGGGGGGGGGGGGGGGGAGGGGGGGGGGGAACCCTCAGATTAGGTGTCCGACCCAGAAAAAAGTCAGACACCCTAACCTCTCTGCCACAGAGAACACCCTAAGCTACCTTATTTTAGTTAGAAGTGACTTTTATTTTATCATAACTTTTGAAATATTTAATGTGCAAATATGTTAAAGTAATTTTGGCCAGCTTGAGATATTTGAAGTGCAAGCATGTAAAATTAATGATGCCATACATGCCAAAACTCTAACACCATAGGCTACTGCAGTAAGAGGCTCTATTAAATTGACTCAGCTTATTTATGTGATGACAAATTTTAATAAGTGCACCTGCATCGAAGTTACATATGTAGAATCAAATCTAGATAATTGTTTTAGTTTTGAAAATTTGATGTTTTCCTCGGATTTGGATGGCGCTTCATCATCATCATCATCATGCTGTCGGTCGCGATGCGACAAAGACTGCTTTCATTACTTGACTGCCGCTCTCCATTTAGCTCTCTGCTGTGAGAGTTGCGTCCATGAGTCGGTCTTAATGTCTCTCAGCTTCAGGTTTCTCTTGATTTCATTTCATGAAAGCTGCTGCAAAAGTGTTGAAGTGCTGCTGGCTTTTGCAAGTTACCAGCGGCACTCTCTCGGGGAGCAAATAGAGGGCTAGGATAACTGTTGTGAGAAGTTTCCTTACCTATTATATACCTGCTGAGTTGTAAAGGTTAGTTTTATTTATTCTCCGCTCGAGAAGCATCATACTGCCGTGTACGGCTGGTTTGAGCTCCGGCTTAAAGTACACATTCACCCACTTCCTGCTCAGCGCTGTACCGGTGGGCTAGGATAATTGGGTTCGAGAAGTTTTCTTTCCTAACTTGCTCTATTGTGACAATATGAGAAGACCGAGAATAGCTGATATGAGCTTTGGACTGTAAACTACATGTTCACCTGACTTGCTTCACCTTCCTTCTCAACCGGAACGGATCCTTCTAGATTGTGCCGCCCTCGGAACAGGCACGCTTCACTGACTCCGTGTTGCACCTCTTTGGCTGACAACAGACTAACATAACCATTTAAATAAACAAGTTGCTTCACCTGTTTATCGAGCCTGCCTACACAACCACAGATTCGATCCGTGGACGTTACATTATTGGTGACCACGATGGTTGTTGGCACTATGCGGTAGTATTACTGAGTAGTTTATGACGACTTTATTACTGAGTAGTTTCTGATGACTTTATATAGAAAGCTATGATGATTTAATAATATAGTTGCAGCCATTGTAATTTCAAAGTTTGAGTGAACCGCTGTCATTGACATTGCCTTGTTATTTTTTACCATCGTTAACGCTGTGGGTATACGGCTTGCTGTCGTCTGCTCAGCCGGAACGGGCCAGACGCCACGTTATGTGTTACAGATTGTGGAGAGTTTTAGCAGAGTCACAAGACAGATAGATTATTTTATTTTTATACGGTTAGGGTTGTGCATTTCTCTTAATGTTGATAAAATAGACATTTTGCATGGAGCATACCGGCAAACTCTATACATTTTCAATCGCTGCAAGTTTTCTTCATACAGAAAAAGTGAAATATCTCTAAAACCATACCGCATAGACATAATTCGCTTGGAACACATATAGAAAACATATTCAACTACTATCGAACAGTTTGTATTATATTTATATAGGGTACATCTCTATTCAGTTTGAATAATATAATTTGTTTGCACTGCGCGTACCAGCAAACTCAATGGCAGTCTGTATTTGTTCTGCAGCCAACATAAGAGTGCAAACACAATGTTTATAAACATTGGAAGGGTTATTTACTGTTAACCTTAGTCTTGATTATTCTTGCTTGCATCTGTTTTAATACAGTGAAAGTGACTGCTGCTCACTGCTACATTTCTATTCACCTTACCACTCACTTGATGATTATACTCATGCTCCTAAATAGCATTCTTGCCACGCCTCCCACTGCCGGCATCCTGTGACTCACCTTCAACAGCGTCACCTGATGTCCCCGGCCTCTGCCCAGGTGTCTGCCGGATGACTGCCATTCTGCTGCACGGTCTCTGCTAACTGTCTCCCGCCGACTCATCGTTCCCGGGCTCCGCTCCAGTTCTGCAGGCGGGCTGTCTCCACACTGCATGGTCTCTGCTAGCTGCCACTGCTAGATGTATTCACCCAACATCCCCGGCTTTCTCCCCAGTCTGTGCTGGCGGACTGTCTCAATCTACCATCCTCATTACTATTAACTCATGCTAATGATTAACAGAATGTCATTGTAGCAGTGAATATTTACACTAATATCAGAATTTGACCTGAAGTAGTGAAGATGTTGTTTCTTTAACAATTGTTCATCATGGGTGTGGTTACTGAGGTGACAACTGCTTCTCACTAGCACATGTCCTCATTGTAATACTCTCATTATTATGTCGTGCTCACAGATTACAGAAGTCGTTTTTAACAATGAATAGTCCCTAAAATAACAGAATTGATCTGAAGCAGTGAATTTGTATTGTGCTTTGGTCTTATTATGCTTCTTAACATGTCTTTAACGCAGTGACAGTGACTGTTGCGCGGACCCTGTTTCGACACTAGTAACAGTCACTGCTGTACCGACTCATTACGATGCCCGTCTCTCTCGGCGGGTTGTCTCAATGCTGCCTCGTTGCTGCTAGCTGCCTGCACCTGATGCTCCCGGCCTCTGGCCCGGGCTCTGCTAGCTGTCTACATCTGCCAACGCATCATTCCAAGCCGCTGCACTGTCTCTGACAGTGGGTTGTCTCCCCGCAGCATGGTTGTTGCTAGCTGTAACTGCTAGCTGTCATCACCTATATATCTGCCTCCCCCCCCCCCCAGTCCCTGTCAGGGGTAGTCCCCATATTGTTATTTTACCAGCCTCATTATTAACTCATGCTCATAATTAACAGAATGTAATTGTAGGACTGAATACATACACTAATATCATGATACGTCCTGATTCAGTCGAAGATGTTTTTTTAACAATTGCTCGCATCACGAGTGTGGTTCCTGAGGTGACAACTGCTGCTTACCAGTAATGTTACAATAGTTAATACAAGGTAGCAGCACTAGGCTCAGTTTGCCAATAGTAATACTATAGACTCCTGGTCGCCGCTTACTGCTTTCAGTGTAGCGCTCCTTCACTATTAAGTCAAGCCCATAATTAACAGTACATAATTGTAGCAATGAAATTTACAGAGTAAAAGAATTAACCCGAAGCAGTGAAACTTCATTGTGCTTTTGTTGTCTTTACCAGTGACAGTGACAGTGACTGTTCTACCGACTCATGTCGACACATATTATGCATGTGAATATCCAGATGACTTAATAGGAAAAACTGAAGTTCATTAATCAGCTAGAAGCATTTAACTTGATAATAGCACTAACCTATCTCCTTCCTTCTGACCCGAGGAATTTCAACGTTGTTGTTAATACAGTTAATCTGGTTTCACAGCAAGTGCTTTCATCAGGTGTAGGGAGGGATCCCTTCTAGCAGCGTGTGCAAGGCAGATCTGGCTTATATCAACATTGAATAGTTGTATGCTCACTATTATACATAAAGAGGGGAAGGCCCTAGTCCTAGCCGACAATCTGTCCAGGCTTCCATATAATAACCAGGCTAAGGTCCTGGCGCTAAGAGAGTGTTGTAAGCCTCAATTAAAACAACTAGATGTCTCATTCTCACTAAACAGTCTAATTTGTTCTATATGAAGTTATACTGTTTGTCTCAGTGCCTGGAAGATAGTCACTCTTCTGCTTCTATCTTCCAGGCTACAGCGTGATACACCACCTGCAGTTAGTCTCTGCATGCTCAGCCGCACCCGCCAGAGGAGTTGGGCTAACAAAGCTCTCCACCTCCAGTCGTACCAGGTGTTCTGTCTGCGCCATGGTGTCAATCTACTGAAGCCTACTGTATATGACGTACTGTCCTATCTTGTGTCACTGAATGCCCGGCTGAAGTCTCCTGGGTCAGTAGCCAACTACTTGAGCGGTGCGAAGACGTGTGTCGAGGCTCTTGGCGGGGACCCCTCTAACTTCTCTGCTTACTTGGTCTCCCTCCTAAGAAAGGTCTGGCTAAGGCCTCGCTACACATTCCTTCCAGAGCTTCCCCCCTGTCCTCATCTGAGCTTGTCACGATAATACGGTTTCTCGCCTCCCTAGGCAGCCCCCTCTAGTGTATATCTCCACACTGCTTGTGAGGTACTTCACCCTATCAAGGCAGAGTAATGTAGCATCAGTGTCCGCCTCTTTTGTTGGACCGCATGCAATCCTGACATCCGATGTCTCTTCGACCTCCCATGGTCTTGCTGTCACTATTAGATCCTCTAAAACAAGGTCACTTGCCCAGCCTCCATTGACCTACATTCTGCCTTCTCTGCCGAACTCCCCCTGTTGTCCCGTAGAGGCTTGGTTGGCGTACTATGATGCCTTTGCTCCAGCTCAGACGTCTCCGGCGTTTATCTTGCCGGGAGGTGGAATCCTAACTACCGCCAGATTAACTAAGGTACTGACTATGGCTGCAGTAGTCCTATTCGGGCCTGATCGCTCGTTAACGTTGCATAGTCTCCGAAGAGGGGCGCTCCGAATGAAACCTCATTTGGAGGCCTTAGGCGTGGATTTGGATGTGTTGGAGGATGCCAAAGTCCCAGAACATCCCCCGTGGTCGTTGAGAAAGCCATCGGTTATCCTCCGATTCACGGAGCTGAGGAAATCTGGGACACATCCACTCGAGTACAAAGGACTGCATGCAGAGATTCAAGGCCAGTTTGCAGACCACCTCTCCATATACACTGATGGTTCGAAAGACCAAAGCCGGGTAGCTGCTGCAGCAGTCTGCCGACGGGAAAAATTTGGTGTACGTTTGCCCGATCAGAGCTCGATTTTCACTGCAGAGGCCCGAGCACTCCTTCTCGCTTTGGAGTGTATCGAGGTATCCAACCACACTAACTATGTTATATACAGTGATTCCTTCTCTTGCCTCCTGGCTGTTGCTGGACTGAAAACGAATCACCCTATTCTAGCAACGGTCATTTATAAAATGAACCAACTGACAACAGATGGGTATGATATCCACCTGTGCTGGGTGCCTGGCCATGCTGGCATACAAGGAAACGAACGAGCTGATCGGGCTGCGAAGAAGGCCCTGAACTGTGATCTTGAACCGTGTCTGATCCCTCACTCTGATCTGAAACCACTAATAGCCACCCACATAAAATCCAAATGGCAACATGAGTGGGATGAAAACATTAATAAACTTAAAGAAATTGAACCATCTGTGGGAAAGCCACCACAGACTCATGCGGGAGGTCGGCGGGACCAAGTGGTCCTTAGTCGCTGCCGTGTTGGCCACTCGTGGCTTACACATGCTTTTCTGCTCAAGGGGGAACCTCCCCCTGAATGTATTGGGTGTCAGTCCCCACTGACACTCAAACACATTTTACTAAGTTGCGTTGATTTTTTGGCCCTGCGCCAACGGTTCTACACTGCAGGCAGTATGCATGACCTTTTTACTAAGGTAAAACAGGAAAACATTTTAGCCTTTTTGAGGGCAGCTGGACTGTACCACCTTATATAGTTTACTAAATGGATTCTATTAATTATTAATGAAACTTTTCTTTTTCTATGGGAATTTGTTTCCCTTGACCACAGATATATGATTGTGAGCTTTCTAATTTAATTAGTGTCTATTGGCACATAATTGATTGTCTGCTTTTACATGTAAAAGCGATGGTTTGAACAACAAACAAACATTTCTCGCCGTGAATATGGCCTATGCTGCCGACACGGCGTAAAGCAACCACCAATCAATCAATCAATCCGAAGAGGGGCTGTGCAGGTCTGTGTCTCTGCAGGCGTGTCCGTGGAAGACATAAGAATTGCAGGGCCCTGGAGTAGCGGCGCTCTCTCTGCCTACTTGGCTCCCGCTCCCATCTCCGTCGTCCCAGCAGCCCTCGGTCTTATGTTGGGTTGAGGGCTGTTGGGTCTCGGTAAGTGTCATCTTGTATATTTTCACGCCACTCTGATATCTACTCTGCCTCCACTCGCTATTTAACATGGCTCTACACAAACTATCATGTTGTCTTGTTACTTATCATGATTACACTTTTCCTTGTTCGCATTCAACGTTATACCACGATTCATGATACTTGTTACAAAGATACCAGTGACCCTGCCTCATGCTTCGATAATCAGCTACGATCATGTACTCCAGACTGTTCAACCTGCCTGCAGGTTATGTACTCCAATAAATTTTGTTATTTCCACTTCTCTGTCTCGCTCTCTCTTTGTCCGTGGGTGGGAATTATGTATGTTGGCTAGTCAACATATATAATTTCTGAACGTGGACACTCGCACTATTTTCTCGCACTACTTACTTTTCTTGCACTACTTTCGGCACATGACGACCTGAGTCTCTTCACTTTCCCGCTTTCACTCGGCAGTGCTAGTCGCTTCACCCACCCTCCCACCCGATACTGATGGGGTTGAGGGCTGTTGGGTCTCGGTAAGTCTCATCTTGTTTATTTTCACGCCACTCTGATATCTACTCTGCCTCCACTCGCTATTTAACATGGCTCTACACGAACTATCATGTTGTCTTGTTACTTATCATGATTACACATATCCTTGTTCGCATTCAATGTTATACCACGATTCATGATACTTGTTACAAAGATACCAGTGACTCTGCCTCACGCTTCGATAATCAGCTACGATCATGTACTCCAGACTGTTCGAACTGCCTGCATGTTATGTACTCCAATAAATGTTGTTATTTCCACTTCTCTGTCTTGGTCTCTCTTTGTCCGCGGGTGGGAATTAGATCAATATTAGTCAGATCAATTTGAGTATTTACATAGTATTTAGAATGTAAACAGAAGTTATCTTCTGTATTCAGTTGGTAAAGTTGTAGTAAGTTTTAATGTTCAGTTGCAGTTAAGCAAGCAGTATATAAATGTCAGTTTGTTAGAAATATTCTAGTGTAACTCTAGTGTAGTTAGTTATGTGAGTTTATGAATTGTTTCGTAATGCTTTGGCATTGCGGGTAATCAGGATCGCGAATACAGACCAAGGCGTGCCAGTACTAAGGACGTCTATTGTGTCGCCGACTAGCGGAATTCTCTATAACTAAGGAACAAACTCGAACGCCGACTGGCGGTTCTTTTCTAACCTGGTCGCCAATCGGGTAAACAGGACTTGATGACGTATTATGCAGTATACTCGAACTGCCGATGCACCCCTTTTCGGGTAGACTTTTGCTATATAAGGCGGCGCAGCGCCGGGGTTTGGTCATTACGACCGGAGGAGCCAGGAGACAATAACCAGCCTTAAATTGGCCTCCCACCCACCCTACATGTGAAAGTGGAAAGTAGGGCCATAGCATCTCTAGCCTCGTTTCTTAAGCATTTGTGAGCTGACATTTGTATAACCTGACATTTAACTTTCCTTAATTAAAATGCCATAACTATATTTGCTGTGTTCGCGTTTTTCCTGATTATGATATTGAGGTGGGGTTCTTGATAATAAACTGGGCCAGCTCTGACCAGTGAAGCAGTGGGACCAATCCCAGTGCATTTAGGTCTTAAATTAAAAAATTGTATTTAGACTGTCTCTGTCACTGTATATTTTGTGTTCGTTTATTTACCCCAACTGTCCTGATATGACCTTAGATGCTGCTAGGAGGTAACACCCCAACAAACAAACTAAGGGAAGCCCTCAAGGGAATTAGTTCAGTATTAACGACTTTGGAACCATCCATCTTTTTGGTGGCTTAATAGTGTTGCCTTACTATGATTCCGTGTCATGTCCCACAGGCTTGTTTTGATTCGGTTAAAGCTGCATAGTCCAATGAAAACATGCAATTTTGAAAGCCAAAACAATTATCTAGATTTGATTATACATATCTCTAACTTAGATGCTGGTGCACTTATTAATGGGGCTGTCACACTATGACGCTTCTCGCCGGCGACCCGTCAACGTGTGGTGTTTTTGGGAGATATTTGGTGAAATATGGAGAAGCGCTGGTGGCGCGTTATCGGCGCGTCGGTACACGTCGTTACACTATTTTGGACGTTGTCGGTCGGCGGACAACGTCGGCGTGCGTTATTGGTCGCCGATCGTTTTGAACATGTCAAAAACTCCCAGCAACCGGCAACGCGCGGGACTAAATGGGTAAGAACGCTAGGAGGACGTTAGGCGTCGCGCTGCGTTGGATGCGCCGGAATAACGTTATGGGAACGCTAGGAAGACGGCGCGCGCGCGGGAGGGTCGTTGTTCGCGCATTGCGCAAACTGGGCCGTTTTTGTTTTACGCCCTAGCAACATTTAAGGTTAAATGAAGACGTCGCGCCAAACTTTTTTTTTTTTTCCCCAGCGCGTCGACACACGTTGGCCGCGCGCGCATAACGCGCCGTGCTGACGCCGATCTTTTCTCCCAAACCGCCGAAAAGTTTGACGTTTCTCGACGCACAACATAATACTTTCAACGCTGACGGGTTGCCGAGAGAAGCGTTGTAGTGTGACAGGCCCATAAACATTTGTCATCACATATAACGGAATACTGAGTCAATTAATAGAACCTCTTACTGCAGAAGCCTATGGTGATAGAGTTTTGGCAAGCTTGCCAAAATTAATTTAGCCTGTTTCCTTTTCAAATCTATCAAAAGTTAGCGATTTAAAATAAAAGTTACTTCAAATGAAAGTAAGGTAGATTATAATGAACAAGCTAATATTTTTATCTCAGAAAATGACAGAAACTAAAAACTATCAGACTATGTAACTTTATGGAATGACATAGGGAAGGCATTCAGGTAAAAAAAGATGATTTAAGCAAAGTAGCGTCTGAGCGCAGCCCTACGAATAAAATAAAGACTTGGCAACCAGTGGTCCACAACTGGTTTGAGGTCCAGTAGCCGATGATAAAATATAAGATCAAAGATCACCCCCTGTACTTGTAGTAGGGGTTAAAACAACCTGATATGTTTGTTGTTGTTTTACGTCCTAGCAATATCTAAGGTCATATCAGGACGGGGATATAAAAGCTGGGGAAGAATGTTGACATGGTGGGGAAATGAACTGAGCTGATAAATTCTTAATTTAAGAAGAAAAATATAATCTTCACATACATCTTTATATTTCCCCGTGACTTCTCATTTGAAAAATATAATAAAACAGATACTCTAACACACTTTAGAAGTGAAATCAAGGGCATTCTATCGCCGCCTTCTTGTATTTTTACATTCTCTCCCATTTCACCAACTCTGTGTCGATACAAGTAGTCATTTTGATACTGGAATCAGGAGTTCCACTTCCTCTTCCATACTGAAGGTATTTATACCCGTATTTAGACTAGGTTGGCATTGACTCCTTCTGCAAGTACGGGATGAATCTTGTATACATGGCTCACCGAAAGGAGTCTGATTCATTGGGAATAACACTGCTCTTCCTCTTGCCCACTAAACACAATGAAACACAATGAACAGATGAAAGCCAATATGACTGAATGCGATATCCGGTCATGGTGCTGGCGACCTGCTCTCAAAGTGGGACAGCCATATAAAGCTGCCATGACTGCATACTGTCACAAGTCGGTACCCGACCTGATATGACCTTAGATGTTGCCAGGACGTAAATCTCCAACAACCAACCAACCAGTTTCAATTCTCGGTTTACAGATGTGTTGACAGTGGAAATACCACGTGAGTGAGAACTTGGTTGATTGATTGATTGATTGGTGGTTGCTTTATGCCATGTCGGCAGTATAGGCCATATTCACGGCAAGAAATGTTAGTTTTTTGTTCAAACCATCGCTTTTACATGTAAAAGCAGACAATCAATTATGTGCTAATAGACACTTTTTAAATTAGAAAGCTCACAATCATATATTCGTGGTCAATGGAATCAAATTCCCATAGAAAAAGACAAGTTTTATTAATAATTGATAGAATTTATTTAGTAAACTATATGAGGTGGTACAGTCCAGCTGCCCTCAAAAAGGCTAAAATGTTTTCTTGTTTTACTTTAGTTAAAAGGTCATGCATACTGTCTGCAGTGTAGAATTGTTGGCACAGGGCAAAAAAATCAACGGAACTTAGTAAAAATGTGTTTGAGTGTCAGCGGGGACTGACAATCAATACATTCAGGGGGAGGTTCCCCCTTGAGGAGAAAAGCAAGTGTAAGCCACGAGTGGCCAATACAGCAGCGGCTAAGGACTACTCGGTCCCGCTGACCTCCCGCATGAGTCTGTGGTGGTTTTCCCACAGATGGTTCAATTTCTTTAAGTTTATTAATGTTTTCATCCCACTCATGTTGCCATTGAAATTGGACAACGGACATTGGTTTGGACAGACATCAATACAAGACAAGAGAGTTTGACAACACAAAATGTAATCCCTTCCATCATTTATTTTTGGACTGTGGGTTATCAATGGGCTTTGGGTGTGATATTCTGGATAACTCGGAGGAATAGATAGTATGTAAATGAAGAGGACGACGGAAAGCATGGAGTTATGTGCCTTCGTACAGCTGATGTTGGTCGGTTGTTGGCGTTTTATATCCTGGCAATATCTAAGGTCATACCATGGCAGGTACTGACTTGCGACAATGCACACTCATGGCGACTTGACATATACTGCTAGCCCACTGGGAGACCAGGCCACCAGCACCATGACCCAATTCCCCACTCAGTCACATTATCCTGACCCTGAGCTAACCAGTTCAAGTATCAATTTTTAAGTCATTGATGTGACTCGACCGGGGTTAGAAAAACCCCACAATCTACCAAACTAAGAGATGGACGCTCAACTCATTCCGCAATCCCGTCTGGTGAGGGACAGCTTGTTCCTGAGTGCTGTTGTTGGGAGTGCCATAGGGAAGTGATGAAAATGAGAAATAGTTCACGTAGAGCATGATTAGATAACTTTGATATCATTAGTTCTGTGGCCATATCTATATAATTTATGCATGTGAAATGCTAAAATAGGTGTGTGCATACAGTGATACAGGGGCATATCTGATTCTAGGTAAAGATTTCAATCTCTGATTTATTGTAGCGATGTATTTTGCATAAGTATGAATTTTAATTTAATGTAACATCGGTTACTCGGTGGAACTTGGCAGATCACCCCTTGGACAAAGCTGTATAGTTACTTTATTACATGATCGTGGTAAAGGAATGCAGATATTACAGGTACAGCAATACCTCAGGGAGTTTGACGCCCCTGCCCTGCAGAGTTGTAAACCACTGTAGTACAGGTTCTTGACAGAACCAAAGGCTAAGGGAGCAAACCCTAAACAGAAAACCATGTCAAAGTGGCAGCATTAAGGGCGGTTGATGTATGGAACTCCCAACATCTCCCGACCAGCCACTGCAGGGACAAATAGTTTTGCGCCTGTCTGGACATGTTCTTGCCGGTGTGAAACCTCTATTTGCTCCCCGAGAGAGTGCCACTGGTAACTTGCAAAAGCCAGCAGCACTTCAACACTTTTGCAGGCAGCTTTCATGAATGTGGTAAAGTAAAACTGGACTAAACTCAACTCAAAAACACACACTTCTTGACATTCCATGGATATTGTGCTAACTGTTTACGCCACCTAGACTCTCTGATACAATCACCATACCCACGCCTACCTGTATATCTGGTTCCACATACTGACAGGTCAAGTCCACCTGTGAAGGTGTTTGTCATCCGATCGATCCTCCTCAGTGCACCCATTTGCCGTTTGGGTAATTTTCCGTTCCAACCAGTGGTCCACAACTGGTTCATCAAAGGCTGTGGTATGTACTGTCATGTCTGTGGGAAAGTGCATATAAAGGACCCCTTGCAGCTTATCAGAAAGAGCAGCCTATGTGGCAGCAGTGGGTTTCCTCCAAAGAAATATGTCAGAATGACTGTATGTTTGACGTCTGATGATAACATTCAGGTCCAATGATAACAATGAATGTGCTCTACAGGCGTTGTTAAATCAAAACAAGCTTTACTTTGTGTAAGCATGATATGAGTATAATTATCTGGAAACCGATTATCTAAGAAATGTCTTCTCAGTTCATCTTGTCTGACACTCCACCAGTCTTCTAATACGAATAGTTGTTCCGTAATATCTGACACTCCTCCAGTCATCTACTGGTCCGTCGTTCTGACCCGCCTAATGCCGCTACCTTGCAGTATCTTCCTAGTCTGACTCCCACATCACGCTGTTTATCTATATAATTAAATAATGCTGTATAAGAATTATACAAGTATAATAACCTGGAATTCTATACTATCCTGACACCCACCCACCAGTAATCGGGTGGTTGAGCATCGGACTATTCATCTACTGCTCAGGCTTCAACTGCGATGGTGGCGCCACTGCTTGCCTGCTCACTGTCCTACTCACTAACGCCGAGAATCTTTCTTTGTTCCTCTAGCCAGAGAAAATACACTCTAGGCATTATTAGGATAGGACAAGGACTGGTTGGCTCAGTGTAGCGGATAATGTGACTGAGTGGGACATCAGGTCATGGTGCTGGTGACCTGGTATTCCAGTGGGGCAGCACTATAAAGTCCTGATATGACCTTAGATGTTGCTAGGAAGTAAAACAACAACAAACAAACAAATCTCTGGCCAGAGGTAAACTGGCTTTTTCCAACAAATAAAGATTTTGAGGGGAGTGGTTTCTTTATTATGGCAGGAGATATCAAATATATCAAGTTTAAAATCCATCCTGCAGTGAGGGCATATGCTGGAGTTGGCCGCGTGCAGGTGGCGCCAGTGGCACCAGTACAGAAATAGGAATCCTCAGCACACCGCATGCATACAAATCAGTGAGGGTTTACCTGGGAGGTGGCCTGTCCTTTGTTTATAAGGGAGACTGCTATTTAGAGGAGTTCTTTAGGAGCACATAGGTTGGATTGTTTGTTTGTCGTTGTTTTATGTCCTAGCAACATCCAAGGTCATATCAGGACGGCATAAGTTGGAAGATATATATAGGGGAGGTTAGTGCGCACTTACTAACACTAATGTACAGAAGATCAAGGGATCCACAATACATAGAAGGAAAAAGCACCACCAATAAATTAACCATAGCACCCATCTTTGTGGGCAGCAGAATATTGAATAACCTACTTCACGGGATTAGGAAGTAAACGACATATATAGTATTTAAATCTGCTGTCAGAATGCACCTAATTGGCCAGGCCCAAAAACATAGATAAAGAAACCACTAAATGCACAACGAGAGCTGTGCCCACTGTGGTCCTACCCTCCAGTACATCCTGCCTGCTGGCCTCGCCCCTCACTATAGTCCCTTCGTGCCAACAGCGGTAGTTATTTACTACAGAACACACCAATAGTCAAGACATCTTGACTTACTAAGACAGAAATACCCCAACTACCATCCAAATCCTACTGCATACAAAAAAACGCAATGAATAAAAGAGTATCTGATCACACTTAAGACTAAATCTAAGTAAAGGTACCAGTATCTACCTGAATCGGAAATCCTAAGCCAACAACTAAAACTTTTTATGTAAGTGTAAATTGATTTAATCTACCTCATACTCATTACTTATTGCATTGTGGGGAATGAGCGTATGCTCATTCGGGATCATTGTGGGCCATGCGGGGCAGCAAGGTGCAGCGCCCACCCCCTCGCCCCCCACCGCCAGGTGGTGGGGTGGGGGGGGGGGGGGGGGGGCCCACAGAGCATGCACACCAATGCTCACACCCTCAGCTGGTCACCCCACCTCACACATCCGGACTGACCACTACACAATTTTACCAACCCACCCGCAGTGCGGAAAAATATAAACAATACCAATAAATCATCAATTAATTATATTGCGGGGGCTCATAATTAAACAATGGTCATGACCATTCCTCTAATTGAGACTTATTAATTAATTAACCATTAATTATTATTATATAATATTCTACATTACTCAACCACTGCTACCTGCTGGTTGACATCTCCTCACCTCGCCTTGCTCACCTGTCGCACCTCATTCATGCCATCCCCCACTCTGATCACCACATGACACTGATTCTTTGCAGCTTGCGGATGCCCGCAAACCAGAAAGCCATTCATGTAATGCCCCCGGGGGCTGCCCGGAATAAAGACATGTTATCCCATCCATGCCTCCTTGTCCTTTGTGCCTTGGCTGCAATGGTGTACACTTTAATTTCAGAATCTACTTCACATTTCAAGGTACTATATAAAATGTGTAAAAAAGAAATTGTAACACTTACAATACTTGTAACACTTACGGCCGGAAGACCAGTGCTATGGCACTGACAAAAGCTATAGATGAATAAAATTAATTTACCCCCCAAAAAAGGAAGGTTGTCTGTAATATTGCTCTACGGAATTAAACCAGTATTAACGTGGAGAATAGCTGGATTAATATATGAGGCAACAAAAGGTCGTGCTATATAAGATAGAATAGCTCGTAGGATTATGTTGTATTAATCATTGGAATCATGATCATCATCATCATACTGTCCGTCGCAATGCGACAAAGACTGCTTTTATTTCGTAACTGCCGCTATTACGTGTGGTTGGGCATTTCATAAAAGCTGCTTGCAAGGTGTTGAAGTGCTGCTGGCTTTTGCAAGTTAGTAGCAGCACTCTCTCTGGGAGCAAATAGAGGTCTCACACCAGCAAGAACATGTCAAGACAGGCGCAAACTATTTTTCCCTGCAGTAGCTGGCCGGGAGATGTTTGGAGTTCCATTCATAACCGCCCTTAACGCTGCCATGGAAGCATGGTTTTCTGTTTAGGGTTTGCTCCCTTAGCCTTTGGTTCTATCCAGAACCTATACCACAAGGCAGTGGTTTATAACTTTGCAAGGCAGGGGCGTCAAACTCCCTGACGTATTTGAGCAGATAGGTACTACATTACCCGCATACACAACAATCATCGGAATAGAGGTTGCATTAATGAGGGGAATGGAGCCTATTATATAGGAAAGCAAAGACCATGGTATATAGATAGAGCAGAGGGCAAGTCGCAGTGAGCAGTGCAGAACAAAGGCAACTGGAGAAAATTGGTTGCAAAGCCATTTGTGGTGTCCCAAAAACCCTCGCCTTTAAGGGATTGATGATGATGATGAGAACAATATAGCCTTATTTCTTGGAATGGCACATGTATTAATTAGGGGAATAGCGGCTATTTTAATGAGGGGCATACAGTCTTACTGTTATATAGAACACCAAAGGTCGTGCTATATTCGGCCATATAGACCTATTTCATATGACGTCAGCATATGTATTTAGGTCAGTGCGCGCGCTGCTTGGCTGCAAGACGACACACGGTCACACTACAAACTCAATGGCTATGAACAATCTTCATAGAGAAAGGGTGAAATATCTCTAAAACCACACCATTTAGAAACAAACCGATTGGCACACAAACAGCAAACATATTCAACAAACAGATTATATTAAATTTCTGTGGTTAGGGTTCGGCATTTCTATTCAAATTGACGTTTTGCACTGCGTGTATCGGCAAACTCAATGCGTTGTCAATGGCCGTGAGTAGGGGGTTCCGCGACCTGAGCGAGGCCGGCGATTCCGTGGGCCAAGCACAGTTCTGAGCACTTAATCGCAAGTTAAAAGCCTTTAACTCTTGTCCTATTGAAACAATCAGGAATTTCTTCTGCAACCTATTGCTACACTAGTTATCTTTAGGCTTGCCAAAAATCGTTATAATCGGGCAAGCGGTAAATTAATGTGGACTGGGGATTTCGATGGAAGTCTAGTGGAAATTCTGCCTTCCCCATGCAAACTCAATGCAATGTCAATGGCTGTGAGCAATCTTCCTACAGAAAAAGTGAAATATTCCTAAAACCACACCACCTAGAAATATACCGATTGGCATACAAGCAGAAAACATGTTTACCAAACAGATTATATTAAATTTATAAGGTTATATAGAACAACCAAGGCATGCTATATATGGCCTGTGTTGTAGAAAACATCAAAGGATGTGCTATATCCACCATATAACCTGTTGTAAAGACAGTCCCAGTAATGTCTTTAGTTTTAATTTGATTTATAATAATATGTGCACAGAATCCATACCGTATATGTTAAAATGTATAAACTCTATAGAGACGCCATCGTGTGAGTGAACCTGCTGACCCAGATCTGGGTACTAAAGCCTCCAGAAGGATGTGGGTGCGGTGGGAATCGGATGTGTGTGTGGGTTGTGGTGGACAGGTTTATGGGTATTGAATGACGGGGAACCCCACAACAGGCACACACCCTATACTGGGAAACACTGAGTAGCCTGCCGGATAAAGGTTGTATCAATAGATTAAGGAAACGTCGGTTGGTGTCATCAGAGATACCCAGAATGCATGACTGACTTCCCATACAATGACGTGTGTGGGAATGTTGTGTCAGCCACATCCCGGAGCTTTGTGGGTAGATGCGTGGGAGGGAGTTTGAATATATACTGTGTACATGACCATTAAAAGACAGTTCCTTTCTGAGCACTGAAGACTATGGTGTCCTTCATTCTTTGTGGAGGGGACTCACTATGGCGACCATGAGTGGCATAGACTATGCAGGGGCACAGCCTACAGCAACATAATAGGAATCTGCAAAGTTGACCCAGAACACGGCCATGAAGATAGGGGTCAAACTTTACACTGTGTTATATAAAACATCAAAAGGTGCGTTTTTTAGGACACCAAATGCCGTTCTCTAGACACCCCGATAGCCTGTGTTATATAAGACACCAAAGGCGGTGCTATATATGGTTATATAGCATGTTATACACCACACACCAAAGGTGTTATATTCGGCCATATAGCCTGTTATATACAAGACACAAACGGCCGCGCTATATTCGGCCATGTATCCTGTTATACACAAGACACCAAAGGCTGTGCTGTATAACCTGTTATATACAAGACACCTAAGGCCTTGCTATATTCAGCCATATAGCCTGTTATACACAAGACACCAAAAAGCCTTTTTTAGGGCAGCTGGACTGTACCACCTCATATAGTTTACTAAATAAATGCTATCAATTATTAATAACACTTTTCTTTTTCTATGGGAATTTGTTTCCCTTGACCACAAATATATGACTGTGAGCTTTCTAATTTAATGAGTGTCTATTGGCACATAATTGATTGTCTGCTTTTACATGTAAAATCGATGGTTTGAACAAAAAGCAAACATTTCTCACCGTGAATATGGCCTATGGTGCCGACACGGTGCAAAGCAACCACCAATCAATCAAATCAACCAAAGGCTGTGCTATATTCGGTCATATAGCCTGTTATAGACAAGACACCAACTGTGGTGCTATATAACCTGTCATATACAAGGCACCAATTCGGCCATATAGCCCGTGCTCGACTATTGGGTGGTATACAGGGTGGAGAGCTTAACTCGTTTGGCTTATGCGGGTTATTGGATGTCCGATTCAATTACCAATGTCAAATTTGATATAAGATTAGGTAGTGAAATGACATATATACCTGTCGCACAGTGAGCTTAGGCCAGTTTTACTATTGGAACATATCACAGGAAGGGGGGACATTATATTAAGATACCTGACTAGTGCCAGGATATTTAGTTAGGGAAGTAATTTGTAAAACAACATTAAAATATTAGTACATGATGGTTCCCTGTGATGGTTACTGTGTTGCTATAACCAAACAACTACAAACAATCACAATAGGGGTACCTCCAGTCAGCCATGAGTGTATATGTAGGTCAGTGGCAAACCCTGTGTTACTGCCCCCCCCACACACACACCCTTTACACCCCTCCATATGCAGTGGCCAGCTTACTGGGAGTTGGGGGTTAGTTCAGAGAGGGAGAACAGTGAAAATGCCAGATTAGGTTTATTTGCTCTATTAGAACCTATATTTTCTATCAATTATTTTTATTGTCATTATTATTAGCATTATTATTATTGCCATTATTATAATAATTTTATATGTCAACCTTCTTTATGTCAATATTAATATAAATTATTATCATTGTCATTATTATTATTGTCATTGTTGTTCTCAGGGGCAGACAATGAAGGGGGCGCAAGCCACCCCCCCCCCCCCACCCCCCCGCCCCCCCCCCCCCCCATGTGGCTAGGCGGAATGCGTCCGCCCCTCCCCCGTGCATCACCCCACTCGCCCCCCCCCCCTGCCCACCCCCATCAAGCGCCATGGGAAAGCGGGAGGGGAGAGACGGAGCTAGGGTGAGCAGGAAGGACAGGAGGGCGACCAGACAGTATTAATGAATAATGTCATTATTATGGTCATTATGATCATCATCATTAATGTCATTATTAATGTCATTATTATTATTATTGACATACACTCACCATGATAATTATTCTTGACCCATAGGAACAACAATAAAACAAATAATATGATGTGAAGAAGTACTTACCGATATTACCGAACAGTAAGTGTATGGATGACTGCATCACATGTTGCATGGTAATCCTGCATTTGCTAATAACAACTTGACTCATGGATAGTATGTTCGTTCAGGTGTGTGTGTGCAGTGCACTGTGACACTGGGCCTGATATACCAAATCCAATCCACCGTCACATCTATTCTAAATGGCATAAGCTATGACACCCTCACACTCAGTGGGCTCAGCTGTCAGTCGGGGTGTAATTACAGCATGCGGTACTCATGCCGGAATAGTGAACACACTGAATGGTCTGGCAAGCATCTGATTTGCATATTTAAACTCTCTGTATTTACCCAACTTGACTTTCCCCTACTCGACTTTACCCGACTCGACTTTACCCGACTCGACTTTACCCGACCTCACTTTACCGGACCTCACTTTACCCGACTCCACTTTACCTGACTCCACTTTACATGACTCCACTTTACCCATCCTCACTTTACCCAGCCTCACTTTACCAGACCTCACTTTACCAGACTTCACTTTACCTGACTCAATGTTACCTTACTCGACTTTCCCCGACTCGACATTACCAGGCTCTAATTTACCCGACTCTACTTCACCCGACTCTACTTTATGCTACTTTATGCTTATTCTACCCTGGTTCCTGTGGGGAACCGGGGTAGAATAGTTCCCTTCCACCCCCTTGCAGATCGTAAAAGGTGACAAATGGGGCGGCTTGTTTGCCGTGAGTCGCGGCTCGTGTCGGTGGAGGAAGGGATCCTGGTGCATGAGGACTGCAAGGGGCCAAGGCTCCTTGTCGACCAAGATTTCACTTTGGCCTCGACTTCATCTAGGCGAGAGGTTGGAATGCCCGTTCCAATCAATCGGCTGGTTATGCCAAGACCTAGGTAGATTAATGGAGAATGGATATATATATAGTACAACAACTGTATTTTTGTTTATATTTACACAATTACCAAGTCATTCTTCACTTCCTAGAAGACGGTGGCTAGGGTCAATCTAGTACTGGTTATGCTTTTTTGCCTCCATGCTAGAGAATATTATCCTTGTATCCCTGGTGTGTATCTGTCGGTTACCACAACGCTACACACCCCAATTTTGAGGGCTCCGTGATGGGTGGGGTGCGAGGATGACAAACCAAAAACAATTCAATATGGATACTCAAAACCCCCCAAATAATACGAAAAGATTACTAGACATGGAAAAGAAATCGGACTCTGATTCGGACTCACGTCCGAACGCTGATGATTGGCCATGGTTCAGTATGATTGAATCATTGAATGACGAGGCATCAGTTGCCAAACTTTCCCCTTGTGCCATTCATAAGGGCATTATGGGAATCGCTGGCACAGTCAAAGACGTGAAGAAACTACGAAGTGGACATATTCTGGTGGAGTGTGCTAAGAAAGCGCATGCCGACAATCTGCTACGTGCAAGCACGCTAGCAGGTGTTGGCATCAAGGTCTCTCCTCATCGAACTCTCAACTCTAGCAAAGGAGTAATCCGGACTAGAGATCTTGATGGTGTTGATAGTATGAGATAGCACATGAGCTCAAGTCTCAAGGAGTGTTAAATGCACGAAGAATAGTTATAAAGAGGGATAACAAGTCCATAAAAACGAAAAGTATTAACAATACTTTTCATACAGCGGCGCCTCCCAGATGCATACGTGGCCTCGGTATGGTTTCAATATGGCCACGGCGTGAATAGCGTCAATATAACCTGTTATATACCAGACACCAAAGGCCGTGCTATATTCGGCAATATAGCCCGTGCTCTATCGGCTGGTATACACTGCACAGTGCTCGATTACAGGGTGGATCGCCCACTGATTGTGCAGGCACGTGTCTGAGGACGTAGACCTCATTAATCCAGGCTGGGAAACAGTTTTCCGCCTGGCCCGGCAGTTTACCTGCCCGGCCCGGCCGCACGCGGCGGCCGAATCGGTAGAGGGTCGGCTTCCGATGCGGAAGGTCAGGAGTTCAAATTCCGGTGGAGTCAAACTAATTACTTATCAAATTGATACTTGTAGCTTCCTAGCCAGGCGTTCAGGATTAATTGAATAGGGCAAGGACTGGTTGACACAGTGTCAGGATAATGTGACTATGTGGGATATTACTTCATGGTGCCAGCAGCCTGGTATCCTAATAGGGCAATGCTATAAAGTTGCTATGAATACTCACACACAGGCTCACTACACACACACACACACATTCTTACACAAGTTACAGCCTACTGCAATGCACCCACTAACATTGTTACATTACTAGGATAGAGCAAGCCCTGGTTAGCTCAGTATCAGGATAATGTGATTGAATGAGATATCAGATGGGGTCATGGTCCCAGTGGCCTTGTCTCCCAGTGTGGGACAGCACTAGAAAGTTGCTATGAGTGCGAACTGTCACAAATCGGTGGCCGTCCTGATATGACTGGAAATGTTGCTAAGACGTAAAACCACAGCAAGGAAACAAACTAACGAAACTGCCCGGTCCTGGTACCGACGGACTGCCAAGGGAGTGGTGGCAGTTACTGGGGGCGTATTCGATTAATCAACTCGGGTCGCCTGAGTGACTTTTTGGCGCATGTGCAGACCCTCGATCCTCGGGTTGGATAATCGAACACGTTTGGGGCGCAAAAATGGTGGCTTAATCCAAAACCTTTTTTTTTTTAATAAGCGATATAACTACAGCAAAATAGGATTTAACGTATTTTCGCATTGCATTAGTTTAGTTATATTTCCATTTCATTAATCTGATTTATTTTTAAAATTAAAAAAAATATATATATTGGACTTGTACTGCTACAGGGCGGTACCACCACAAATGTGACGTCATCGCTGCTAGCCAACCCCAGCCCAGACGTGGGTTACTGGGGTCGGGTCGTTTTACACACGGCACATGTATTTTTCGACTCCACTCGCGTGTTCGATTTGAAATTCTGGCAAATCGGGTGACCCGAGTCGCCCTGGTCGTGTTAATCCAGTACAGCCTGGGTGGGGCTTCGGGGTGGGGGGTTAGAGCGGGAGTCGAGCAGAGAAAAAGGGACAGAAAGGGGCGGATAGACAGACAGGTGGGTAAAAACAGAAACAAAAGTGGAGAAAGACTGAGAGAGTCAAGTAGAACTAGAAGCAAAGCCAAGTTGCGAAGATGTGACCAACCTCCAGCAAATCAAACCATTTGTAATACTAATAGCTGTAACTGGGCTAGCTTACCTGGAGTAATATTTCATTACGGATGCCCTGATTGGCGAAGGTTTAAAGTTGCATAGTCGTGTAAAATGGCTAAAGCTCAAATCTGTGGTTGTGTAGGCAGGTTATGGTGAAATCAATACAGACAAAGAGAAAGGAAGAGTATAAAGTGTAAAGAAGGAGAGAGAGTCAAGCCCTCTGGTTTATTATGTATATGGTTACATGGGTTCATTGTAGAGTATCACCCCCAATGCGAAACAAGCATTCTTGGTCCTACCAATAGGGATCCAGCATTCCTGGTCCCCATGGCTACCAGTGGTCTGCCCACCACCTCCAAGCTGTATGGCCCCATGGCCACGACCAACCTTGACCCTTGAGTGTGGTGATCACTATTCCAGCAGAGGGGGAGGGAGTAGGCCCTGAGTGCCCTCACACCCAGACCTTCCAGCACCACTATGTCTATTTACATCCCACTCAGGCACCACCAACCCATACATATATATATGCATACATGCGCCTGGTCACGTACACAGATCAGTAATAGAACATTTGCATTCCCCCTATTCCATTAATCAGAATATTTTACAGTCCGATGATTTTGAGCTTCTGTCATTTAAACAAATTAATATATTAGGTTGATCGTTATAATTTACCTTGCGTTATTTCAGTACGAACCTCGTGGTCGCACTTCATGCCCTAACCCCCCCCCCCAACCTTCAGGACTACGCCATTGTCATCAAAACGCACAATCGGACCTCCCCAACTGTGCTCGAATAGGGGGGCCGGCAGGGACAACTCCCTCTGCGCCTGCGCCAGGACAATATGGAGAATCGCCGCCCACAATTCCTGTGAGGTACAAGTCCAGCACAAGCCTGGTGCAGAGATAATCTTTGCAGACACCCCCAGCAGGCCCCCTTCGACCAGGCAGCTCGCCAACGGGCAGTCGCATTCGTTGATGACCTCGAGCTCGAAGGTGTCTGGGTCCAACACGATATGTCACGCGTTGATGACAGTGTCTTGCCTGGGGAGTTCGTAACTTTGCCTCTGTCTCCCCAGGTCTAATAGCCCGCCACCAGGACGTCCTGGACCTCTTCGATGCTGGACTTGCAAAAGGCACCTGGTGCAACAAGGAAGACCAGATGAAGCGCTAGATCCATCATCCCAGGGCCTCGGGGTATGCCCCTAAGATACCCTCCCAGCTTGACATCGCCTCATATCTCGCACACCTCTCCAACACTGAGATCCTCGAGCGCGGTCATGAATTACCTCAGTGTGGCTCGAACATGGGTTAGTCTTCAAGACGGAACCATAGCAAGCTTCGACACATACTTGATCTCCATAAGTAAAAGAGGGGGTCTTCATGTCGTCCACCCACGTCGCCCATCAGGCACCGACCCTCACAGTGCCGTTGCTACATTCTGTCATCCGGTACCTCCGGTCAGCCGGAACCGGGCGGCGGTACTGATGGCTGCGATCCTCCTGGGATACTTCACCCTCCTCTGGCAGAGCAACCTCCTGGTCACGGGATGCCCCGACGACCCGGACCACACTCTCTCGGGGGCCGATGTCTCCCTCCATCAACACCGCCTCGACATGCGCGTCCGGACCACCAAAAGCTCTAGAGAGCTAGAGCGAGAGAAGCGAATGTCTGACCTGACGAAGCGCCGGGACGCGCTCAGACGCGAGCGGGATGGACGGGGGGGCAGTCAGTCCGCACTCCGCGGCGGTGGCAGGACCGGCCGCCGCCAACACCACCACGGTGGCGGCACCTGTGCCGCCGGTCGCGGAAAATGGGCACTCAGCGTACGGGGAGGTGTCACGGAGGAGCCGGCACCGGAGACGGCGCTCACGTTCATACAGCACATCTGGATCCAGGAGCCGCACCAGGAGCACGTCGAGGAGGAGAAAAAGTAAGTGGTCGCTGAAGAATTTCACTGAAGAAAAGAAGGATGTCAAAAAATTATCGGTATCTGAATTATATGAGGCCTCGGGCCGGTGGTTCGCCAGCCTGGAGGGTGTAACAGTGATAGATGCCAAGGCATTATTCGGACACCTTTCCTTCATTGCCTCAAAAGCTAAGCATGAGATGTTTAAGGACACTGCACACGGCAGATATGACACGGCAGTCAGGAAATTGGCTGAGAGTGAGGGATTCGCCGCCTTTACGGGTGGAAACACTGCGGCCAGTTTGCTCCACTATGGCCATGAGTCGATGAAGCCCAGTGCTAAGAGCCTGGTAGGTACAGCAATAAAACCAGGACGTGGGTTTGAGCGTGAGGGCAAAAGGGCATGTTTCAGATGGAACAGAGAGGGGGGATGCAATGCCGGTGAGGAAAAATGCGGGTTTGGCCACTGGTGTAGTCGGTGTGGGAGCAGGAGCCATGCTAAGATTAAGTGTACCAAGGACTGACAGGACTCGGGGCCGGGCTACACCGGCCAGGCCGCGCACCCTATGGCCCGGGTGGGGTGCGCGCACGAGGCGAGGAGCAGGGATGCTACCGCTGACCTGCATCCTGTTTTGGCACGAACGCGCATCACGGGGACGTGTGGGCCGGAGGCCGGCACGGACCGAGGGGGGGGAGGCATCGCCGGTGGTGATAGTACCCAGCCGGTGGCCAACGGCGATGGCAAAAATGTAAGCATAGGCTCGGATGTGTACCCGAATGCCCGCGAGGGGTCCAAGACCGGCACGGATGTACACACCAACACCCATGAGGACGGACCGAGGACCGACCGAGGACCGACACGGCACTCGGCCAGATCGGGCGAGCAACTGCCATAGGAGGCATGAATATAGTTGTAAACATCGCCAATGGCTGTGATGACCGGCCGGTGGCTGACAGCGCGGACCCTGGTGTAAGCACCATCCTGGATGTAAACAAAGACACCGGGGACCGGGGAAATAGGAACGGCACAGACGGTTCTGAGAGGGCGCGGTCGGTGGCTGGCCCTAAGCATGTCCTGGTTGGAAACAGACTACATGGTCGGGATGAGGCTGTTGGACCCGGATCAGGCTGTGCCCCTGTCTTGGACTGCGGTGGTACTGGGTGCCGAGCTGACACGGACGTGCCCCTGACAAGGGGCAGGGCCACCAGCCCCTGGATACAGCGGTCGGACGGCGTGGAGCCAGAATGGCTATGAGTGGAGAGCGGGAACCGCGGCGACGGGCGGGTCTTTTCAGTCCAAGTGAGCGAGCCCGGCGTAGACCACGCTGTAGAGTTTGGCGTCTGGGACAGCTGCACGGTGGAGTATGTGGATGCATACACCGGATTGAGGGGGTGGTCTCCCAGATGAGGCCCTGCAGGGTGTTCGCAGAACTTTTCCTACGAGGAGACACCGACCCGGATGCTGAGTACATACTGAGGGGTGTGTGTTTTGGTTTCATGGTCATAAACCATGATTGCACGGTTGCCTATGACTGCCCGCATGGCAGCGGGGGGGACAAGGCCGACAGAGTCACCATGTCAAAAAAAATTGAGGCAGAGATAGACAGTGGCGCGCTGACAGTGGTCGGAGAGCGACCCACCTGTGTCCACAGACTTTTCTGTATCCCCAAGGATGGGGGAGGAGTCAGGGATATCGTGGACTGCAGTCGCCCCGAAGGGGAGTCGGTGAACAATTATACGGATAGAGTTGCCGTAAAGTTCTCCTACGACAGTGTGGATGACGTGGCGGCTCTCATGCAGAGGGCTGACAGCCTCGCGACTATTGACATCCGGGACGCATACCGAGCAATCAGCATCCACCCACGGGATCGGGAGAGGCAGGGTATATTCTGGGATTTCGGTGACAATCCAGTGTACCTCCGTGTCAACAGACTCTGCATGGTACTGGCCTCCAGCCCGTACGTATTTAGCAAGCTCTCTGACTTCATAGTGCGCTGCGCAGTCCGTGAGGGGGCCAGGGAGGTGGTTAACTACCTGGATGACTTCTGTGTGGTGACGCGTGACTTTGATGCCGGATGCGCGGTCCAAGCCAAACTAATTTCCATCCTGAGGAGACTGGGTTTCCACATTAGCTTCCGCAAGGTCACTTCCCCGGCCACCCGGACCAGGTTCCTGGGGATCAATATTGATACTGTGGAGCTGGAGATGTCACTGCCCGAGGACAAGCTGGTTAAGATGACGGCAGCCCTCGGGGAGTTGGAGGGAAAACGGAAGACCACGAGGGGCCGATTGGAGAGCCTAGCGGGCCTGCTGGCCCACTGTGCCAAGGTGGGACCTTCGGTAGGCGAATCTACGACGCGGTCGGTGGGGTAGCGAAGCTGCACTTCATGGTCCGCCTTTCGAACGGCTTCCACGAGGACAGGAAGTGGTGGCTGGCCTTCGCGAGGAAATTCAATGGGAAGGCCAAGATTATTGGGTGCCACACCCCATAAGTGTCCACCTACAGTGATGCCTCCAGTGAGGGGTTTGGCACCATCCACAACCGAGACTGGAGGGTGGGGGCATTCGACAGCAAGGCCGATGACGCGATCAGGTGCCAGGTGGGCCACCATCATGCCCCCCCGGATGATGCCTGCCAGGGAGCCCACATTAATGTGCTTGAAATGTGGGCGGCATTCTGTGCCGCCCAGACCTGGGGCCACCGATGGAAGAACAGCACGGTGGTGATGATAACGGACAATGAGACAGTCCGGGCGGCCCTGGCCACCGGCAGATCGAGATCAAAGGGGGTGATGTACTTCATCCGGGGGCTCTTCTGGATAGCCACAGAGCACAACTTCGACATCCAATCAGTGCATGTAAAGAGCGCCGACAACACCATCTGCGATGCCCTGAGCCGTTGGAGCGCCAAGGAGAGCAGGGCCCGGGTCGGGGTGGCAGACGCCGCTCAGCTGCTCTGCTGCAACCATATTTTTACAGACCATTTGTCTTCCTCTACTTCCAGTTGCGGAGCTGCAGAAGGAAAAACTGGCGATGCAACGTCAGTACTACGCCCAAATTCGAAAACGACAAGGGGAGTCCAGGTGAGACGGTACCTGGACTTCATTGAAGAATTTGGGGGCCACTTCCCCACCACGCCGTGCTCTCCAGCCCAGACGGCACTTTATGCTGTGTGGCTGGCGCGAACACTGAAATACACATCAGTATGCAACCACCTCAGTGGCTTGAACTTCTTCTTGAGGTTGGAGGGCGCGGAGGCGATTGACTACAAGAACTTTGAGGTGGCCTCCACCTTGAAGGGTATCAAGCGAGAGCGGGGCTGCCATCCCAGGCAGGCAGCGCCCATACTACCAGACATGCTCAGGCGGATCTTCTCCGGCCTGACCTCCTCCGAGGGGCACACCGCTTGGAGGGCGGCGGTACTGTGCAGCTTCAGGGCACTCCTGCGGAAGTGCCAGGTGACCTCCTCGGACTCATCTCTACGTAGGCGAGACTTTTCCTTTCTCCCCTGGGGGATGCTTGTGAAGGTGCGTCGCTCCAAGACCATCCAGTTCTCGGAACGGGTAATGGAAATCCCCGTGGCCCGGTGCCCAGACCTGTCGCTATGTGCTGTCCACTGGGTCGAGAGGCACTTCGGGGAAGTCCCTGCTGGCCCCGATGCCATGGCTTTCCGGATCCCGACACCCGCAGGCTCCTCGACGGATCTGCTGTACTCGGGCTACCAGGGTATGCTGAAGCATTTCTGTGGGGTTGCGGGCCTGGATCCGGCGGACTACTCCTCACATTCCCTGCGACGGGGGGGATGTACCTTCTTGTCCCTGTGTGGTGCCACCCTCGAAGAACTCAGGGTGAGGGGGGACTGGGCGAGTGACACCATATTCGCTTACCTACAGACCCCTCTGAGTGTGCGCATCATTAACGATATCAGAGTGTCCAACGCGCTCACCGATTTGCCGGGGGCGGGATATTAAGACTTCGGGTTGGGGGGACCTGTGGGTCTCTTGGCATTTAATATATTCCTGCCAGAGAATATATACTCTTCTCAACCACTCCGTCTTTTGTTATTCTGTCTTACCAGGAGCCAAACTGTTATACTCTATTATGGGAATATAACCAAGGACACGACCACCTAGCGGCTCTCTATATGATTTACTACACCCTGTACTGTCATGTTATTAGTTACTCCTACTGTACTAGTCATTGAGTTAGTACTACCACTGCTGCTGCCTAGTCTAGTTCCTTCATCCTCCACTAGTCTACCACCTGTGTGTGGCTCCTGACCGCCCTGATACCAGCTGCGTCTGGTCACTATTGCTGCCAGACCCACTTTAAATTTAGGTGAGCATTTAATATATTCCTGCCAGAGAATATATACTCTTCTCAACCACTCCGTCTTTTGTTATTTTGTCTTACCAGGGGCCAAACTGTTTATATATATATATGGTTGGTGGTGCCTGAGTGGGATGTAAATAGACAGTGGTGGTGGCAGGTCTGGGTGTGATTGCACTCAGGGCATTGTCCTTCTACTGGGGTAGGGATCACCACACTCAAAAGGTCAAGGTTGGTGGTGGCCAAGGGGCCAGACAGCTACTGGTGGTGGGCAGACTACTGGTGTCCATAGAGACCAGGAATGCTGGATTCCTATTGGTGAAACCAGGAATGCTAGATTCCTATCGGTGGAAGGAGGTGGTATGATACTCTACCAAGAACCCATGTAACTATATAAGAATAAATCAGAGAGCTGGACTCTCTCTCTTATGGTTCACTCTCTTACTTTCTCTTCGTCTGTAATGTTTTCCTCATAGCCTATGTACAGAGCCACAGATCCGAGCATAAGACTCTACACACTTGTAATATATTGGGTACTCGACCGTCAGAGCACCAACATACCACTTACTCTTCCCCCAGGTGCCTTCTGACAACTGTCTGTCAGTTCCCACCTGATGCCCTTCTCCAACAAACTCATAAGAAAGAAAGGGAAGACAAGTCGCGCAAGATTGACAGTGAAGAAGTTGTGCTTTATTGGCATCAACTCCTGTTCACCTACTAGCGACATATCACCCTCACTCCTTACCTACTGTCCACACAGATCCTCATTACTCTTGTTAGTGTGTATAGGAACCAGTGCCTACAGCCCATTGAACTAGAGTCCCATGGTTGTTACACACAGCTCAGTGCCTTTTGACCGGGCGGTGGTTTCCCCAGAAAAGGAGCCACACCAATACCACATGCCAATCATGCCGCGCCTCCTCCCTACACCCCCTCCCCATTCGTCACCTCTCAGCACGCAATCACAGTCATCCAAAGCCGAGCCCGCTCAGCTTCCCACCTAACCTGGTCACTCTGCTCATCTCCACCGGACTGACCACTAACCTCTTTTTCCCCACCCACTCACTCCACTGAGATCTTAAGATATTAGACTATATAATTTAATAACATTTTAATTCATGACATTTAACATTGTAATCCATATACCGATTAAATGTGAAGGTGTTGTGAAGAGAAGGAAACTCGAAATGGAAAGATAAAAATGATATATCTGAATGAATTGTTAACTGTTGAAGAAAAAATAATGAACTATTTTATATTGTGTCATTAGCATTATATTTATGCAGTAAAACAATACTCTGGTCTTTTTCATCTTTAGTAATGTGATAATTGTTTGCTTTCGGTGATCAAATAACTGCTGCTTGTGCAAGTGCTGTTCATGCTGATCCTCCAGAAGTGCACTGTGCCGATCATCAGAAAGTGACGCATGACCACAACTACCATGTGCCCTGTACCAACTCAGATCTTGACCAGCTGAAAATGGCAAGAGATTGCTTTGGGCTCCAGAAGTTTAGTAAAAACCCAGAGCTGATTCATGTTTACACATGTCTTAAATGTTACATTGTGTTTCATGCAGTATATCTTGCATTGGCACCAACTGCTGAGAAGTTGATAACTTGGACTCAGATTCAGCCAGGCGAGGGGGTCTTTGTAGCTATATGCATTTGAATGCATTGAAGGTAGAAGTGGTAGCAACACAGAGTATTGACTGTCTAAGAATCCATGTTGAAAGGGTCATTAGAAGAGTGTGAAAATACCATGTTTTTGATGGGGTAATTCCTATTAATATTGTCGGTGTGATAAATCAGATTTGGACAGTATACTGTTATATGACAAATTTCAGGAGCCCTTTGTATTAATGTCATGACTACAGTGAAAGAAACATGCAGTAAAATGAATGCACACTAACTTTATTCATATATGGGTCGTTTCATGGTAAATGGGGCCAAAGTGTGACTTGAGGGTCAAAAATGAATATTGTGTATTTTCCTAAGCTCTGGTATTCACAGAATAGCATTTTCCCCGACAAAATAATCTGGAAACAAGCAGGGGACACAACAGTTACATACAGAACCAATATAATGACTATGGAATTTTAGGAAAAGCTATGATGATTTGCATCCATGATGGGCATTTTTTTCAAGTGGGAGTGTCCCATTATTATTTCATTGACTAAGAAGTAATGCTTTATGCAAAATAAAGGTCCAGTGGACTAGAAAAGTCCACATTCTCCATGTAACATTTTCATAGACTTAAAACACCATATTTTTGGAATGAATATGTTGTGTTTTTTTTTATTATGCCATGTTAGATCTTCATTTTATCAAATATATCCCTCCAAAGTGTAAGAATACCAGTTCTATAAAAAAATAATTCCTCTACTCTTCCAATAATTATTTTTGACCATTGCATACTAGAAAATACACTGGCCCCATTTACCATGAAACAGCCCATATACCGGTGAACCCGGTACCTGTGTTTATTTACAATTATTCAGCTGCATCAGAGACAACCTGTGGCAAGAAGTGTTGAAAATAGAACATGTCTAGTTTACTTTTATGTTCTTTGAATATGTGGGCATCAAAATATACCCTCTCAATGTGGTAGTCATTTATGCACCACACCATAAAATCACATCATGCACATCCAGTTATTGCCATTTGTCCCATCATCATGGTTTCGCTTCAATGATGTTGTGCCATTAATTAACTTGAGGCATTTCGCTTCACTAAATGATTCTATCTGGGGGCATTTCACTTCTAATAAACCAAATGGGAATTCCTCACTGGGGTCTTCACACACACAACTTCAGGCCGAACTAGATAAGGCGAACTAGATGAGGCGAACTAGGCGTGAAAGTGAGTCGTGTCCACACATGCAGTACTTGGGGCAGTTTAAGGCGGAAATCGATATCTGCGCATGAGCAAGTCCATACTAACCAGCGCCAGTTTCGATTAGTCGACGTCACCATGAGAGAGTGTGGGTTTGACCTAGATATGTATCGACTCAATCGTATTGTTTTGGAATGATCAAAACTTCTGCTGGGCAGTGAAAACCTAAAAATAAATGATGAAACAAATATCTGTGCATAGCTAGCAGTTTCATAGACCAAATTATATAATATGCACTTTTGCTTAAGCCACCTCAAAGTAAACCGCTACCGTCCACACAAGCAAGATGGGCCGACTTAAGCTAGTTCGCTTGATCTAGACTACCTCGCGAGGTGGTCTAGTTGACGCGAACTAGATGAGGTGACTCAGACTTAAGTAGCCTCAGCGTAGTGTCCACACGACCAATGTGAGGCGAACTAGACAAGGCAAACTAGTTTAGGCCCCGGTGTGTGAACAGGGCTTTAGACCGTACTATTAGGTGTACAACCAAGGCGAACAGCAGAGAGATTTACAACAAAACCACATGAATATATGTGGCATGTTGTACTGGTGACATACTGCTCAATGGCAGAGTCCTCACTAGTAAGCCCATAATTCATTGCCCTCGTCTGCACCTGTCGCTTGCACCATAATCGGGAAACTAAGACGTCAAAATTCTCTCTACGGGAACATACATATTTAAATTGAGATGCAGTTACCCTGTTCCTCCTCAGCTGGTGCCATCTCTCACACTCCGACTGCTTTCTTGTCGCCAACTCAATCTCCACACTGTCAATGACATATGTACACATTCCATCTAAAATAAGTAACTCTGACAAAGTTGATACATGTGCATATGTGTAGTGCAGTAGAGGAAGAGGAAAGTTAGGGTAAAAGGGCGCATCAACACCATCAGTAGAACATGACGCTAGTGGAGGTCTCTGTTGATAGGACAACATGCTCCCCTTTGAGACAGAGCCATATGCAGAATCAACAAGTTCTATGTCCTCATTATCAGCTGGCAACATACTTAATAACTGAAGGTGCGGCAAGTTTTCATACGGGGCACGAAAGTTCAGAAAGTCCATAGCAAAAGAAACGTCTTTCAGTGGAGTTGGAATGGCTCGGTAAAGGGTTGATCGAACCCCTTCCTCCCGAAGCACAGACTTGTGTTTCTGGCGTGGATTTCATGAACAGACATGTCTCATCTGAAGTTGTTAGATACCATCTGGATGTATGCTGCACGAACGAGGTATGTGCCACTGTTGTGGTTGTGCAGTCTTAGAAACACCAGGGGACACAACAGACAGGTTTAGCAATACATAGTGTGCCACTTGGTACAGGAGACTAACCATGTGATTGCACACTCCTTTGCCTGCAACACAGCTGAACTGGTGATCAGTGATAGTAGTGGACGGGCCAGCTACCAAGCATACCTAAAACAAAAAAATAGACAAATACATTCATGTGTTTAAATGTATTTTTTCATACATCACATTGTATAACAAATACTGCACAACCATCCATCCTAAATTCCTGCTATCAAGCAAATGTCAATTATTTATTCTAGTTAATGTATCCTTTTGCTCATTTACCTGCAAGTGGTGTGGCTCAGCATTTTTCCGCATGGAATGGTAGCAATCCACTCTGACGAGGCATCCTTCTGTGGTAGTTTTCGCTACAACAACACACACAAAATCTCAATAATTATTATTATCACTGTACAGATTATTGATCGGTGGTTGCTTTACGTTGTGTTGGCAGCATAGGCCATATTCATGGTGAGAACTGTTTGGTTTTTATTCAGACCATCGCTTTTACCTGTAAAAGCATAAATCAATTATGTGTCAATAGACAGTTATTACATTAAAAAGCTCACAATTCTATATTTGTGGCCAAGGGAAATAAAATTCCTGACCAAAAAAATTAAAGGTTTTATTACTGTACAGACATGGTATGTCCAATCACAAATACCCCATAATATCACCCAAATCGGTGTTAACATGCATCTGATGTTCTTGGTTAACTGTATGAATCAAATTTATATCCTTTTGTCAGTGTGTTCTGTGGGACAATATAAATTACACATTCGTTTAATGTGCCTATACCACATAGATACACCACCGTGATATATAAACAAAAACGCAAAAGTATTTGTAATTACTAAAGCCCCGTTCACACACGTGAGCCTTTGCAAAGCGGTCTACATGAGATGAACTAGTTGACGTTGACTCAGCCCTAATTGGCCTCAGTGGAGCGTTCACGCACACGACCTGAGTCAACTTAGATGAGGTGAACTAGTTAAGACTAGTAGTTTGACCATCTTATGCCAATAACTATGCGATACCACAGTAACTATGCAGACTCACCTTCGACATTTTGGACATATGCCTCGGCAAAAAACTGATATCCTCTTGTCAGTGTGTTCTGTGGGACCTTGGCCACAGACCTGACAACATTCTCTACATCACTGTACATAATCTTTGGAATTTTCCTTATGCACTTTGACCACATTGGTTCTGATGGTCCAGCCATTTCTGTACTCCCTTGTATGCTTCCCAGATTTGGTGGAACTATAGAATGTATAACATACGAAAACTGAATGTAGCATATAATGACATGATGAGGTTATTACTCTGTCTATCTCAGTATCACAGTGCTAAACAGCTATTTGCCAATATTGATGTGCCAGCCTTCCAGGCTGTTACCAGGAATATAATATTCAAATGTATTACTAGACCTGTGAAATACAGGGACTTGTGAAAATAGCAGAGAGTGATCGCAGATTTACCTCTGCCATATGGAGGCATTGGTACAAACTACCGTACATAGATCAACATTTTGATAATGGTATTGTAGTATTCACACTATTACTTGTATGATATTCACATTTATTAGTGTGGACCAATTTATGTAAATGCCATAGTGCTAAGTCTGAAATAAAGTATTGAATTGAATATATATATATATATATATATATATATATATATATATATATATATATGGACTAAGTACAACACGCAAGAGTGCCACCCTGTAGGATCTATTTGAAAAACCGATTTGTGACAACCAACCTGGGTGGAGGAGGGGGGTTTCAATCTCTCACCCATCCCCATCATATACACCGTACCCATAATAGCAGCAGTTTCTGATTAATAAACTGTTTTAGCAACAACAAAAACCATCTAACTTCCAGCAACGGTCCCTCCCCTACGATCAACGACAGAAGTAAAGCAGTAAAATTTGATGGTAGGCCCTATTTGTTGACTCATTCTAATATTTTTAGAATGCATTTTTTCTCAATGGACATATATGACTGGAAAGAGCTTGAATGGAACTTAATCATGATAATGATATAATATTTCTAAAGTAAATATCAAAAAGGTTATGTTGATTTGGAGATTTGTACCATTTTGGCCCCTTTGTTCTTGAGTAAAACTGCTCAAAGCTGTGACCCAAAACCCAGATTTTGCACTTCAAACTCATCTTTTTAAAGAAACGACTAGATGAAACTTGTACTGTTCAATTCACAGAAGAGCTTTAAAAGGGTTATATATATTATTAAAAGTCAATATTAAGAAAGTTATGCAAATTTCAACAAGAAAAGATATGACCCCAAACCCCAGATTTTGTACTTCAAGCTTATCTTGTATAAGACTTATTGAGGTGAAACTTGTACAATTCACTTAACAGCTTTAAAAGTGTTATAAATATCTTTTTTTATCAAGTAAATATTAAGAAAGTTCTGCAATTTTGAATATAATAAAAGATTGCCGACTGGGTAGAATTACCCAGTACTTACAGTAGGAAAGTACAGGGTAATTCACAGCCGAGTGACATCGCCTGCTGTTTATCCTCAAAATGCATCTGATCATCACCCAATCTTCATGAAAATTGGCCAATAGATAGAAAACAGGTATGCAAGGTTGGTCGACAAAACGATTTTGCTGCAATTTCCATACACACACACAGAGCGGTGCCTTGCAGACACGAACCTGGCATCGGTCTGGTTTCAACATGGCCGCGGTGTGAATAGCGTCAATTCTGAGTTAAGATTCAGGTAAATACTGAGGTATAACCCAGGTAAATAATGAGGTATAACCCAGATAAATAATGAGGTATAACCCAGGTAAATAATGAGGTGTCACCCAGGTAAATATTGAGTTAAACACCAGGTAAATAATGAGTTATAACCCACGTAAATATTGAGTTATAACCCAGATAAATATTTAGTTATAATACTATACTATAACCCAGGTAAATATTGAGTTATAACCCATGTAAATACTGAGTTATAACTCATGTAAATGATGAGTTATAACCCAGGTAAATATTGATTTATAACCCAGGTAAATATTGAGTTATAACCCATGTAAATCCTGAGTTATAACTCAGGTAAATAACAAATAACAGCCGTATTAAATAATAACCCATTTACGCCTTCCTGGTTTGAAGTCAGTCGCCCCCCCCCCCACCAACCTCCCTCCCACCCCCACAACCACCCATAAACCCCCACAGAAGGACTGGTTGATGACTAACGCTGCGCCCTCTACTGACGTCAGATCGCGGTGCTTTAGTGACGTGTCGTGACGTCACGTGGGCCCTGTAAGATCTCGCGAGGCGAAAGTAGAGGACCGGGGCACAGCGACCCCGCAGCTCTATCAGTGTATATATGTGGTGAGTGTCTGTGACTACTGGTACTGGTACCGATTCGGCGGTGGCCGAATCGGTAGAGCGCAGGCCTCCCGTGCGGGAGGGAGATGGGGAGTTCAGTTCCTGCTTGACTCTCAAATCAATGACTTACAAAATTGATGCTTTTCACTACCTAGCAGCCTGGCGCTCAGCATTTAATAGGATAGGGCAAGGACTGATTAGCTCAGTGTCAGGATAATGTGACTCAGTGGGGAATTAGGCCATCGTGCCGGTGGCCTGGTGTCCCAATGGGACAACACTATAAAATCACCATGGGTGCGAAACTGTCAGAAGTTGGTATATGTCCTGATATGACCTTAGGTGTTGCCAGGACGTAAAACTCCAACAAGCAACTACTGGTACAGTCGGTTTGCTTTATGGTCCACATATTGTCCACGATTGGTTTATTTGTTTGTTTGTTTAAAGTTGCATAGTCCGATGGTTTTGAGTTTCTGACATAAATATATTAAATTGATTAGTATAATCTACCTTACTTTAGTTTGAAGTAACATTTAATTGAAATGGATACCTTTTAAGTTATTTGAAATTCAAACATGTGAAAATAATGTTTGCAAGCTTGCCAAAACTCTGATCCTATAGGCTTTTGCAGTAACAGGTTCTATTAAATCGACTCAGTGTTCCCTTCTATGTGGCAACAAATACTTAATAAGTGTATCAGTATCTAAGTTAGATATGTAGAATCAAATCTAGATAATTGCTTTGATTTAAAAAAATTGATGCTTCATCGGACTATGCAGTAGAAACAAAGAAATACACATAGGCTATTGGGAGTCATACACTGGTTAAGGCCCTGTCACATTACGGTGTATGGCGGGAGCGTATTGAAAACCTACGTAAGTCCTGCGCGTGCCGGCCTATGATGACCTTTGGTGACCTTTCGGGTGGTTTTGAGTGTATGTGGAACCTATGAGGAGCGTACGAGGAGCGTATGAGGAGCGTATGGGAGCGTGCTGTGACATTTGTTGACGGTTTTGATTGGCATGTGGAGCATTCGAGTAGCGTACGAGTAGCGTACGCGTAGCATATGCATAGCATACGCGTAGCGTATGAGCGTGTGAGTAGCGTATGCGTAACCTAAGTGGAACCTATGCTTAGCGTATGCAAAGCGCATCTTATCTTAAGTAAACTGAATAATTAGTGTTCAATATTTGTGTGGCATCCAGAGTAGGACGGTCCAAACATGTGCTCCAACCACTATCAAAAGCGAAAACCTGTTAGGAAGCAGTCTCCATATATGATATATGAAGCAATGGGATGGTGCAAACATGTAGGACGGTCCAAACATGTCGGTTAAATCAGCTCAGATTGATGTTTGTTTGTTCACTTGCTATCCGGACCACACTCTGTCCACACCTCTCTGCCGGCCATGCTCCTCCTCGATATATCTGAAAAGAGTTCCAGGAGTGGGAGCCTGCTGGCATTTCACTTTCTACTCTTACTCTGTCCGTGTCTATGGCTCGCTTGACGGTCACCATAGAGCAAATAGACACGGTCCTTTGACTCAACTCTCATTTCTCTTTCCTATATTCTGCCCATTTCGATTTCTCCCAGGCACACTTCTTCCCCTGACCAGGGTAGTTGTGCTCTTGGGTGGGGCCCTTCACCTTTACGATTTCTCTGTCTTGTTCTTGTTGCTGGAACGACCGCTGCTCCCACCTTTGCCCGCCTTCCTCAAACCCCTGCTGCTGACCGGATTCAAGTGCTACACTACACTACACTACACCTACAGCTCAACTACACGCCGGACCGAAGAGATTCGCTGCCGCCCCGACGCCCCGCCGTCACTACGTTGTGAAGATGTCCCCAGCTTCTATGACACTCCCTCTACGAAGTTAAGTCTTCAACCACAGATTGGGCTGATTTATCGGAGCCTCTCTACCCAATGTTGCAGTTCTGCAACTGGTAACCATCGTAAGGTTACAAACACCCCAATTGATTGATTGTTTGTTGTTGTTTTACATCCTAGCAACATCTAAAGTCATATCAGGATGGGTATCCACACATACATACATCCACACATGGGTCACTCTCCTGAAAACTGGCCAGAAGTTTCACATGGAGAGTTATAATCTAATATTTGAATTTCTTTACATTTTTTGGTTACAAATGAAAGCTAGAAATCTCCCCTTTACAGCTATGTAAAATATGAATTGATGAGATAAAGAATAAAGGTGTAGTCCAGGATTAAGCTATGTCATATGGGAGTATGGTTGCTATTGATAAACAAAAAAAAGTAATTCCCAGCCATGCTTTATTAGTAGCTCCCCACAGTATGTACATGGATCATATTTATTTTAAACTGAATAATTAGTGTACAATATTTGTGTGACATCCAGAGTAGGACGGTCCAAACATGTGCTCCAACCACTATCAAAAGCGACTACCTGGTAGGAAGCAGTCTCCATATATGATATATGAAGAAATGGGACGGTGCAAACATGTAGGACGGTCCAAACATGTCGGTTAAACCAGCTCAGATCAATGTTTGTTTGTTGTTGTTTTATGTCCTAGCAACATCTAAGATCATATCAGGATGGGTATCCACACATACATACATCCACACATGGGTGACTCTCCTGAAAACTGGCCAGAAGTGTCACATGGAGAGTTATAATCTAATATTTGAATTTTTTACATTTTTTGGTTGCAAATGAAAGCTAGAAATCTCCCCTTATATTACAGCTATGTAAAATATGAATTGATGTCATATGGCAGTATTGTTGCTCAGATGTAACACATGTTTAGGACACCAGAAATATGTAGTGCTTATATTGATAAACAAACAAAAAAAGTAATTCCCAGCCATGCTTTATTAGTAGCTGTCCACAGTATGTATATGGATCATATTTATTTTAAACTGAGTAATTAGTGTACATTCAATCAATTGGGGTGTTTGTAACCTAACGACGGTTACCGGTTGCAGAACTGCAACATTGGGTAGAGAGGCTCAGATAAATCGGCCCAATCTGTGGTTGAAGACTTATGTAGAGGGAGTGTTGTAGAAGCTGGGGACATCTTCACAACGTAGTGACGGTGGGGCGTCGGGGCGGCAGCGAATCTCTCTTCGGTCCGGCATGTAGTTGAACTGTAGGTGTAGTGTAGTGTAGTGTAGCACTTGAATCCGGTCAGCAGCAGGGGTTTGAGGAAGGCGGGCAAAGGTGGGAGCAGCGGTCGTTCCAGCAACAAGAACAAGACAGAGAAATCGTAAAGGTGAAGGGCCCCACCCAAGAACACAACTACCCTGGTCAGGGGAAGAAGTGTGCCTGGGAGAAATCGAAATTGGCAGAGTCTAGGAAAGAGAAATGAGGAGAGTTGAGTCAAAGGACCGTGTCTATTTGCTCTATGGTGACCGTCCAGCGAGCCATAGACAGTGACAGAGTAAGAGTAGAAAGTGAAATGCCAGCGGGCTCCCCCTCCTGGAACTCTTTTCAGACATATCGAGGAGGAGCATGGCCAGCGGAGAGGTGATAGAGAGAGGTGTGGACAGAGTGGGGTCCGGATAGCTTACTTATTGGGGGGTTTGTGACCTAGCAGTCACTGGTTGCAGGACTGCAGCATTAATAAACGGCGCCGTTAAAACGGCCCGTTTTTGGCGTGTTTTGTTGTTGTTGTTGTTGTTGGGGGGGGGGGGTTCTTTCCTTCTTGCTTCGTCCAGCTTGAGGGGTGGTGGGGTCCGGATAGCAAGTTTTGAGTGTACAATATTTGTGTGACATCCAGAGTAGGAAGGTCCAAACATGTGCTCCAACCACTATCAAAAGCAACTACCTGTTAGGAAGCAGTCTCCATATATGATATATGAAGAAATGGGACTGTGCAAACATGTAGGACGGTCCAAACATGTCCGTTAACCTGGCTCAGATCGATGTCGAGACCTATGGCATACGCTTTGAATACGCTTTGAATACGCTAGGAGTATGCTCTAATACGTAACACATAGGTTATGCGTACGCTACATACGCTAGAGATACGCTGGTGACGCAAGTTGAGCATATGCGTAGCTTACGCCGGCGTACCCCTAGCATACGAGGAGCATACGCCGGCATACGAGGAGCGTATGCCGGCATATGGGAAACGTATGAATAGCGTATGAACCATACGCTCCCGTAGGTCAAGATTTTTTTAGCATGCACAACAAAATTTGGACGGACGGATGGGAGAAAGCGTATGGCGGCGTAGGACGGCATACGCCGGCACATGACGGCCTATGCATAGCGTATACATAGCGTATGCGTACGGGTAGCGTATGATGGCGTATGGCGGTGTATGCCGACGTATATGATGTAACGCGCCCACGCCGCAGTACACTCCCGCAAAAAACCCTCTGTTTGCCTCTGTATATTGAGGTTCTATGTGTTGAGATGTTGTGTATGCGTCTTTATAGTGAGGTTGTATATGTAGTGAGGTTGCGTCTGTGTGCATCTGTATATTGAAGTGGTATCTGTAGTAACTTTGGTATGCATCTTTAACCGTCGGGCTATTCCACCCCCGCTTAAGGCGAGCCTTCGTGTTAATTTATATAATTATTTCCATGTGAATTTCCTGGGCCGGCCGTGGGCCGCCGCTGCCCCTTGTCCCGTCTGCAGGTATTCCGTGTCCGTCGGTGTTCTTCTCGGGCTAAAGTCGGCCAGCCAGAGTATCGTCTAAATACAGAGGTTTGCCCTCTACCGTATTTATTGGTCTAAAGCATTTACTTCGTTATTTCAACTAACTGGCTGGTCTACTCGCCTTATGGTGTATTTAATATGTTTAAATTGATTCAGAACTAAGCAGATGCGCTACTGTCACTATCACTGTCACTGATAATCAGCCTAAGTTACTGTCTTATTTTAGCCAAAAGATCTATATGTTAATTCTGTTCATATGTCTGTTATCGTCTCCCCGTAGATGGGCTAAGTAGCTGCATAAGGCCTAGTTAGGCTCAAGGCCCTTAATTATATACATAAAGCAATCCAATGTTAAGTTCGACCATAGCGGTTTACTCCATAGAAAACTGGAGGATAGTAAAGAATGCAAGGAACGTTCCAATTTACTTTTCCAAGAGCTCACGGCGTTTTATTCTTAACCAAACTAACATTCTTTCGTAACGCATATCGTAGGAATATTATGCAAACCCCTCCCCATATGTTTAATTTCAAACAAGTTTAGAATTTAGATAAAATAGGCCTAAAACTCGGCTAAAACATCAGAGCGTCATTAAATACGTCTGATCGGTCTGGGTCCGAACGCCCAACCTCCTTTCGTTGCCAGGCGAGTCGCAATTTGCGTCTCCTAGCAACGCTTTACGGCTGGAAACCCGGTGCCCCGTTAGTGTTTGGCATTCGCGATCTGCCATGGCGAGTAGCTCGTATTTCCAAATACGGGTTAATCGGCGCACGCCCGTGAATGCCACAAGGCGTGTAGTCTCGCCCACTTCACTGCTCCCCCAGACGAACAACAAGGTTTGATGTTCGTCTAACAAAGGCAAAGTGGGCGCGACTACAACGGTCTGCGGTCGTAGCAAAAGCAAAATAATTATCCCCGTGAAAATAGCCCGGCGTCCTGCAAGCAGTGCAGGAGGCAAGACTCGTAGTTGACTTCTCGTTGTGTTTTCGTACCTGTAAAGAAGAGACCAGGAACCTGGTCACATAGTATTGACATAGTTCATTACGATTAAAAGAATTTTATCTGTATGTTTTATATTCTGTTTTATTCTGACGCCCAATATAGTGAAATTTGTTAACGACAAGTTAAGTGAAGAAATTACTGATCTGGCTTTTACGAGCTATCAGAGATTTTATTTTTATAATGGAATAATTTCAGCGTGTATTCCGCCCTACGAGGGTATACTGCTCATCATTAATTATTCCATTATATATATTTTTTTTTATTTATCATAAGATATGTATATATATATATTTTTTTTTTATTTACCATATTTTTGTGTACTGATGTGTTCAGTATCTTTTTCTTTCTTTTTTTTTAGTATTCTCTTTAGGTGTACTGATATGTGTTCAGGATTTTTTTCTTTCACACCATTTTTTTTTTTTTAGTATTCTCTTTTGGTGTACTGATATGTGTTCAGTATTTTTTTCTTTCACACCATATTTATTAATTTTTTTAAGAATACATATTCGAGAATATATATGACGGGGAGCCGTGAGCCCGGAGAACGACTGAACAGTAACATCTGCCCCTGCAAACGCGGTGCAAGGGGCTGTCCACTAGCTACCAGTTTGTTCCCACCTTGCCGTCGAAGCTAGACAATAAGTAGCACATTTGGCAGGAGTGCTCTACTTAGACACGGTGGGACTACGCTAAATGAATAAGAATATTTACTTTACATGAAGACCGTGTCAAAGTGACTATTTGTGGTCGTCCGATACTCTGCAGCACTAGTTACCTGCAGTAATGAGTAACGTTAAGTTACCGTGGCTTTCTATAGCATATATTTACCTGAGAGTGTCGTACTACGACATTTACATTGTGTGTCCAAGATTTTTAATAAATATTTCTAAAACCCGTATGCACGCAAGTGCGATTAATTTACGGGCAATACATATACCTGGTAAGCTCGTACTAAACGACATTTACATTTTGCGTCCAAGATGTTTAGTAAATATTTCTAACACCCGTTTGCACGCAAGTGCAATTAATTTACGGGCAATACATATACCTGGTAAGGTCGTACTAAACGACATTTACATTGTGAGTAGGAGACGTTTAATACTATAAGAACCGTACGCACGGAAGTGTGATGAATCTACGGGTTATACTTTCTCCTGTGAGGGTTGTACCAAACGACATTTACATTGTCCGTCCAAGATGTCTAAAGAGTATTTATACCATGCGTACCTACGCAAACCTATTAACTCGCGGTCCGACTCTGTCGGAACCTGTCAAACTGGGTAGTCCTAATTTTACGGGCAAATTAATTGGTATGTTCTACTCCAACTAGCGACCAATGGAAGAAAATAACGTGGCCATTTCCAGGGTTGAAACCATTTATTTCTCATCTTCCCCAGGGGAAGGAAATAACGTTAGCCAGTTCCCATGATGAAGCTAGTTATTTCTCGGCCCCCCCTGTTAGTACCCGGACTAGTTGGTGCCCCCCATGGCCCTGGAAGAACTACCTAGAAATTTCCCGTGCCCCGTAATTTTCCGATCCTACATACCCAGTCGACCCCTGGCTACCGACCAAGTCGGACCGCGATCGACCACAGTCAATGACTCATAATACTGTTACATTAAGTTTTATACTGAGACCTACCATACCATAGCATATAACAATTATAATACAACGACTAACATAAGGCAATATGGGTGAGTTGCACATGGGAAAGGGCAAAATATTAGGGAAATTTAAGAAAGATCAAGATGGAGATGAAAATACGGACCTCCGGCAACTCATGCAATGTTGCAACGAGCTCCGGGTTGTCTTTGCTCTAAGAATTCAAGAGAACTATTTGGATTACACAATTGTCTTGGGGGGGGGGGGGGCCCTGCCATGGTTGAATAAACCCGACAATAACAGTTTGTTGACCTGAAATTTAAATTTTGGTTAATGGTTTATTACCTGCCTAAAGACGGCTTAATATATTCTAAAGTTAAGTTTACTATATGAATATAATCACCCAAAAACCCCAATTACTAGTTTAATACCCGCCGAGAGTCGGCCTAAGAGGTGTTAAATTTACATTTAATATTTTGGATCCTTCAATCCAGAAACCCCAGTTAGTGGGTTAATACTTGCCGAGACTCGGCCTAATTTAAGTTAATTTACGTTTTATGATTTTAAATTGCAATCCATTAATCCCAACGCGGGTGGTTAATCGCCTATTGCGGCCTAATATTTTCTAAATTTACGAGTTTAATTCTTGAATTTAATTTAGTTTAACTGCGTGGGCCGCATATCCACGCTATGGGCAAAATAGCGCAAACGAAAAGCCGGGCCGCCGCAGTAAAATTCGCGGAGTGTTCGTGGAAATTCACGTGTTGGTGTTGTGGATATCCACCTGTAAACAGTGTCCGTTTTGACCCAATATGGTGCTAACGCACGGACCGTGAAGCGCCCGGCCGTGGTTTTACTTACCGTACACAACAGTTGATAATATCGGGGAAGGGGCGTGCCGTTTTTTCTGCTTCAAAGGAAAAGCCAAATGCCAAACAATGAATGCGGTAATTAACTCGCAAATGATATAAGCCCGCGTATATGGAGAAACACACATATCGATTGCAAGTGATGTCCCGGTTTCGGAGCGGCCGACACCTGGTAATGGACCAGGACGAACCCGTAGAAAGTCAACATTACCAGAAAAATAATAGGCTAATGCGGGTACCTAAAATTAGGTCCTAGCGGGACTAGTGGTGCCTGATCCACACTCTTTGGGGATACCCGCCGTCTCAGAAGGAGATCATCACAGGGCTGATGGGTTTTTATGCAGTGCTCCCTGTTTCTCGCCAGCTAAGCTGCCTGGCAAATTGGTGCCAGACAGGCCAGGACCTTAGAGCGACTGCCGTTAACGTCAAAGGACGGGCAAAAGGCATAATCCGGGGGGCCGCTGCTCACATCCCCATAAACCAGGAATATTCCACGAATAAACCGGAAAGAATGTCGTTTAATTGGTTAATGTAGATACTAATTTTACATTACAATCCGCTTTTGAATAAAATGGGTTACAAATTCTCAAAATCGTTGATAAATTTAAGTTTGTTACATTATAAATTTTGAAATATGCTGGTATGTTATACTATAAATATTAAAATTTCGCCGAACTTTTGTCACCCGAAAATACGGGGCTCTACTATGGTATTACTCGGTCTTTCGCTATACTGCGAATAGTATAACGCTGGACGTCGCGATATCCCTAATCGTGGGCGTAGCCGTTTGGTACGAACCTATTTGTTGCTGTTTGCAAGACACAATTTATTTTATTTAATGACACCTAACATAATTCACGGGCCATGGCCTGAGCCATCTCCAAGTTGACCCTGGAACTAGTCCCAATTTGCTTCCCCTTAAGTGGGAAAGCCTGCGGGCCTGCGTATGGCGGAAAGCCTCGCGAAAGCAAGGTGCTAACGGGGTAAAGACCACACACATGCGGGTGGCTCCAGAACCGCGAGCTAGCGGGGAACCGTAATTTTACATATTGACTCGTAATTGTTATATTGACTCGCGTTTTTCGCGGGGAACTGTTTTATATGTCTGCCTTATTTAGACGGACTCACGTTTTTCCGCGGGGAACCGTATGTTACATTTGTGTTAATAGGTGGACACGCCTAACTGATAATCAAGATTTACGTTTAACCTGACGCTGTTTCCATATGGAATTAACAGTCTACACAATGGAACACTTGTTTTACAACTTTAATAATTAGTGACATTTTTTACGCTTAACGCATTTACACGCACCTAATAAGTTCGAAAAGGTTTGTGCGATATGTAATTTGTTTAGTTCACTGAAATGTTCATATTACCTGCGAGCCCGCTTATAGCGGGCTGGCCCATGGCCATTTGTTAGTTCTGAAGAATTTACACAATGGTGTTTTTGGTGTCATTACCACCAGTTCTAACAGTTCTGACTACTCTGCCAACAATGAATTTACACAATGGTGTTTTAAGTGGACTCACGATTTTCGCGGGGAACCGTTTTATACGTTTTAGTTATTTAGACGGACTCGCGTTTTTCGTGAGGAACCGTATTACACGTTTGTATTAATAGATGGACACGCCTAACTGACAATCAAGATTAAACTAGTGAGTTTTGGACAACATGAGCCATTGAAGAGAGTTGCACAAAACCTTGTTTACACAAACCTATGCACCGCAAACTAGACGCTGAGGCATTCTGCAGGGGGTTCACTAGTCTTGAGCAACATTAGCGATTGAAGAGAGTTGCACAAAACTTTGTGTACACAAACCTATGCACCGCGAACTAGACGCTGAGGCATTCTGCAGGGGGTTTCACTAGTTCTGAGCAACATTAGCCATTGAAGAGAGTTGCACAAAACTTTGTGTACACAAACCTATGTACCGCGAACTAGACACTGAGGCATTCTGCAGGGGGTTCACTAGTTCTGAGCAACATTAGCCATTGAAGAGAGTTGCACAAAACTTTGTGTACACAAACCTATGCACCGCGAACTAGACGCTGAGGCATTCTGCAGGGGGTTCACTAGTCTTGAGCAACATTAGCCATTGAAGAGAGTTGCACAAAACTTTGTGTACACAAACCTATACACCACGAACTAGACGCTGAGGCATTCTGCAGGGGGTTCACTAGTTCTGAGCAACATTAGCCATTGAAGAGAGTTGCACAAAACTTTGTGTACACAAACCTATGCACTGCGAACTAGACGCTGAGGCATTCTGTAGGGGGTTCACTAGTTCTGAGCAACATTAGCCATTGAAGAGAGTTGCACAAAACTTTGTGTACACAAACCTATGCACCGCGAACTAGACGCTGATGCAACAGAAATTAATTTGATTTATGATATGCGAGATACTAGAGAACATCGACAGAGCTCATTTGACCCAAATCGAAAACAGGGTTGAAGTTCACGATAACTAAAATAAGCAATCTGCTCAAGGACCATCAGGACCAACCTGCTGGGATAATATGTGATTTTTACATGTTATATGTACATTAGTGGACCAACGTGTCCCAACGTGTTCTAGGATAATAGTTGATATTTACATGTTATATGTACATTACTCAACGGGCTAGTTATTTTTGCCAGAAATTTAATTGCCGTGTAACGTTAATCAAATTTACTTGACTTTTACTTTCACCGGAATTGGTTTATGATTTGTTTGCATTACTTTCACAGGTCTTCGCAATACTTTCATCTCTTCAGATTTCTGAACGATTTGCGGTCTCACTACTCTTTAAATTTGTTGGTCTGGTGGTTGTGTGCGAGGGTTCACTTATGACCTATTACTTTGATATTTTAAAATAATTTTGGTAAGATGATGTTGACTCCTTTAGGATAAAATTTTGAAGACTTCCTAATTTAAGAAGTACTTTGATCTTTGGAATACAATTTGGAATACGTTTATTATTAAAAGTTTTAATGTGGTTTCAAAATACCCTCACCTCTTCCACATGACCAATTTTTTGTTATAATGCAATCCCCTGGCCGCCTAAATAATTGCCATGTGGATGGGGATTACAAATTTTAATTTGCTTAAACTAGTTTAAGCCTTAGTTTGTATTTAATGTAGTTTACGGATCCCAATTTAATTTATTTATAAAAGGTTAATTTAATTGAAATTTTCTACTACCAAGCTGATACCCTCAGAGAGAATTTATTACTAGAATTTAATTTCCCCTTATAATCTTTTAACCCGAAACGAATAAATAAAACCATGTTATATTATGAAAAGTGACGAAATAAACGCTTGCCCTAACTGGTTCTCTTCAAATACATTAGTATTCATACTGGAATAGCCAGTTTAACCGTCGGACTATTCCACCCCCGCTTAAGGCGAGCCTTCGTGTTAATTTATATAATTATTTCCATGTGAATTTCCTGGGCCAGCTGCGGGCCGCCGCTGCCCCTCGTCCCATCTGCAGGTATTCCGTGTCCGTCGGTGTTCTTCTCGAGCTAAAGTCGGCCAGCCAGAGTATCGTCTAAATACAGAGGTTTGCCCCCTCCCGTATTTATTGGTCTAAAGCATTTACTTCGTTATTTCAACTAACTGGCTGGTCTACTCGCCTTACGGTGTATTTAATATGTTTAAATTGATTCAGAACTAAGCAGATGCGCTACTGTCACTATCACAGTCACTGATAATCAGCCTAAGTTACTGTCTTATTTTAGCCAAAAGATCTATACGTTAATTCTGTTCATATGTCTGTTATCGTCTCCCCGCAGATGGGCTAAGTAGCTGCATAAGGCCTAGTTAGGCTCAAGGCCCTTAATTATATATATAAAGCAATCCAATGTTAAGTTTGACCATAGCGGTTTACTCCATAGAAAACTGGAGGATAGTAAAGAATGCAAGGAACGTTCCAATTTACTTTTCCAAGAGCTCACGGCGTTTTATTCTTAACCAAACTAACATTCTTTCGTAACGCATATCGTAGGAATATTATGCAAACCCCTCCCCTAATGTTTAATTTCAAACAAGTTTAGAATTTAGATAAAATAGGCCTAAAACTCGGCTAAAACATCAGAGCGTCATTAAATACGTCTGATCGGTCTGGGTCCGAACGCCCGACCTCCTTTCGTTGCCAGGCGAGTCGCAATTTGCGTCTCCTAGCAACGCTTTACGGCCAGAAACCCGGTGCCCCGTTAGTGTTTGGCATTCGCGGTCTGCCATGGCGAGTAGCCCGTATTTCCAAATATGGGTTAATCGGCGCACGCCCGTGAATGCCACAAGGCGAGTAGTCTCGCCCACTTCACATCTGTATATTGAGGTTGTATTTGTAGTGATGTTGTGTCTGTGTGCTTCTGTATATTGAGGTTGTATCCGTAGTGAGGTTTTGTATGTGTCTGTATATTGAGGTTGTATGTGTTGTGATGTTGTGTATGCGTCTTTATATTGATAGTGTATGTGTATTGAGGTTGTTTGTGTGTCTGGATATTGAGGGTATATGTGTAGTGAGGTTGTGATTGTGTCCATCTGTATATTGAGGTTGTGTGTCTAGTAAGGTTCTGTATGTGTATGTATATTGAGGTTGTATGTGTAGTGAGGTTGTGTCTGTGTGCGTCTGTATATTGAGGTTGTGTGTGTAGTGAGGTTGTGTATGTGAATGTATATTGAGGTTGTATGTGTAGTGAGGTTGTGATTGTGTGCATCTGTATATTGAGGTTGTGTGTAGTGTGGTTCTGTATGTGTAAGTATATTGAGGTTGTATGTGTAGTGAGGTTGTGTCTGTGTGCGTCTGTATATTGAGGTTGTATATGTAGTGAGGTTGTGTATGCGTCCGTATATTGAGGTTGTGCATGCGTACCTATGTTTAGGTTGTATACATGTGTAGTGAGGTTGTGTCTGTGTGCGTCTGTATATTGAGGTCGTATGTGTGCAGATGTGTAGTGAGGTTGTATGTGTGGATGTCTAAGGTGATTGTGTGTGTATGTTTAGGGTGATTGTGTGGGGATGTGCAGTGAGGTTGTGTGTGTGGATGTGTAATAAGGTTGTGTGTCTATGTGTCAGTATATTGAGGTTGTAGTTGTAGTGAGGTTGTCTGGCTGCGGATGTATAAGGAGGGTGGCTAGGTATGGTGTAAGTGTGTGGATGTGTTGGGAGATTGTTTCGATGTTGTGTAAGGAGGGTGGGTAGGTATGTGTTAATTATGTGGATGTGTTGGGAGATTGTCTGTATGTTGTGTAATGGCCCTGTCATATTACGACGCATCTCGCCAGCATGCCACCAACACATAAAATCACTTTTTTATGTCCAGAAGCATAAAACTTTTCAGAGTGGGGGGCAAAGGTGGACGTATTCATACCAGATACACAGCATATGGCCAACGTATGACCAACGTATGGCTAATGTATCTCGCGGCGAAAAATTCTCAAATTACGCTCACGGTACGTTAACAGAACGCCCGTGAACGTTATATACGTTATTCGATCGACAGAACTATGCGGCATACATTACATACGTCAAGACACGCTGGAGAAATGCTAAACGTACATTAGACGTGTATTAGGCATGCATTAGGCTACGTTTTCCATACATTGTCAGTACGTGGACTGTATGTTCCCACTGCCTTTACATGTTAGGCACACGCTATACACACGTCGACATGCTAGGCGTACGTTGACCATATGTCGCTGTTCTTTATTCATACGATGTAGCTGTTGACTCCAACTGTCACTACACGTTATAGTACGCCATGTATACATCAGTATATGTCCTCCATATGCCAGCCAAATGCCAGCCATATGCTCTGTACACATTTCATACGTTGCGCAGCCCTCCCGCAGCATGAAAAGTTTGGCGACTGCCGACCTATTTAAATTTGAATTTTATTTCAAAACCTTACGCATGCACTAACGCCGTAGTGTGACAGTCCCTTTAGGGGGTTGCAAATGTTGTGTGCATGCACAAAACTTTCTACGTACGACAACGTATGGGTGTTACATTGGCCTATATTATGTATACGCTAGGCGTACGTCGATGGACGTTAGACGTATGTTGTTCATTACGTTGCACTACGTTGACCTATGTTAAAGGCAGTGGAAATGCACAGTCCATGTACTGACAAAGTATGAATAACGTACATCTAATGTACGACTGACATACATCTAACCTATGTCTAACTATGTGTAAAGTACGTTTTGCATTTCTCCACCGTGTCTTGCCGTATGTAACGTATGAGGCATAGTTCTGGCGATCGAATAACGTATATAACGTTCACCAGCATTCTGCGAACGTACCGTCAGGGTAATTCAAGCGTTTTTCACTGGGAGGCACATTAGCCATACGTTGGCCATATGCTATGTATACGGTATGTATACGTCCAACTTTGCCCCCCCCCCCCCCCCCGCGCCAAAATGTTTGACGCATTTCGACGTAAAAAAGTGATTTTACGCGTTGGCCACGCCCTTGCGAAATGCGTCATAATGTGACAGCTCCTTGAGGACGTGGATGGCAGCTCACTGCGCAGACGAAACGGGATGGCCGAATGAGTTGAGTGTCCGTCTCCTGTTTTGGTATATCGTGGGATCTCGAACCCATGGGCTCAAACTATGGTAGAGTCAAACCAATCACTTAAGAAATTATACTTGTCGCTTCCGAGCCAGATACTCAACATTATTAGGATAGAGCAAGGACTGGTTGGCTCAGTACGAGGATAATGTGACTGAGTTGGATATGAGGTCATGTGACAGTGTGCACTCATGGCAACTTTATAGTGATGCCCCACTCGGTGACAAGGTGACAAGGTGACCGGCACCAAGTCGGTACCCCTCTTTGATGTCCTTAAATGTTGCCAGGATGCAAAACTCCAACAACCAACCAAACCAACCAAGCTCACTGGGCATGCTCCGTTGAAAAGGTATATTCGCACAGAGTAGGTTGACAAACCCAGTTTAAATGATGCCAGCACCTGAGGGCTATTATACTGCCTGTCACCTCACAGGGAAGGAACTCCTACAGCCGTGCTATAACCGGTTACGTAGTGCACATTGACATGCATGGAGCTACTCCGTGCGTTATGAGGTCATGTATATATGGCACCCAGTCTCCTATTGCAAGTGCAACGCCCACGATGGTTGTGACACAACAGTAAGTCGAGAGCAACTGGCTTTTGATGATGTTGTAAGTTATACACAGCGGTGGAAATCCAAATTGGCAGAGGTGTTGGCATGGGAAATCGAACCACTGAACCTTCAGACTAGGAGTCCAACCTTTACCTAGAAAAAAAATGTGTACACCCTATAACCACTCTGCCATAGAGAACAACATCATTGAAGTCGCCGGCTATACCTCACCCAGATACAAACGAATCCAGCATCAAAAGCTTTCCAAACATACCTTTGCTTAGTTTGTTCAGTTCATGCCACTGAACATGTGGGAGGAGAGTTCAGGTATGTGATGTATGAGTGACATCATAGGTGGGATTCCCTCATCACATGATGTAGAGGGGTTCCCCACACACAGGGGAAGCCATGGCAACCACCAAGATGGCAGCCACAGAAAGCTCTCAATTCAACTTTTAAAGTCTATTAATCTACATGACTTAATCAATTATTCACACAAAAAGTAGCTGGTTATGATAAATAAACATTTAAACTTAAAATTTATCATTTTAGATTGCAACTTCTAACATTTTTTTCTCTATATGGTTGTCTAAAAGTGGCAGTGCTGATGGACTAAATAAAACACAACAGAAGCAACCAATGTCAGCACTCTCCCCTCACATATCTAGTTGCATAAACTGAAAACTGGCAAACGCATGCTTGGAGAGCATTTGTCGGAGTATAGGTAGTGTCTCAGCGACATATATCTGGTCCCTTTAAAAACAAGATGAACTGAAAACTGAAATTCACTAATTTTAACCATCGTTTTTCTCTCTCCACAGTTTGAACATGACAAAAATGATCAATTCAATTGAAGAATTGCTCGATTGGGTTCCTTCCAAAATGGCATCCATCTGTTTTGTTTTTGCCAACCCAAGCACAGATCACGTGATAGTGACGTCACTGGTCAACAGGCCCGGGCCTGCATGTGCCCAACTCTGCAGCACAGGAAGTGTTCAGTTCAACACCGACAACGGGTTCTTCCGGCCGGAAGTACACCCTTTGTCGTCCACCTAGCGGCGATGGTGTGCGAACTACCGATCTGTTGTGCGTCTGCGTGCGTGTCTACATTTAATATCCAACCTCCTTTCCATGGATTTTTAGGAGGCTACGTTTATAATATTGTCATTAGTGGCGAGGAAAATGGGAAATATTGAACCTAGAGCAGTAATCGAACCCATATCTCTTGCATTCCAGGCAAGTGTGCTAACCATTACAGTACCTAGGCTCCCTGAGTTTAGGCCCAAAAAAACAGTAAACGCCAATCCGAAAATTAACCTAAACATTAGACTAGAGTAAGACCTTCAGAAAGTTCCTTTTTTTTACATACCTGCTTTTTTCCATTCCTCCATAAATCTGATCACAAGAAAAGTGGAATTTGTGGGAATTAAAATTACCTTCAGGTAGAAATCAGTTTTTTTAATTCATTTTTTGGATTGGCGTTTACAAGGTTTTGCGCTTGAACTCTTCCAAAGTTCCATTTTTAAGAGAATAGAATGCGCTTAATTTAAACTGTCTTCCTGCACCCTACGATGAGAAACTCACGCAGAAAACCTCAAAATAACATTATATATAGAAGAGTTCAATCGCAAAACCCTGTAAATGCCAATACAAATATCTAATTAAAATACCAGATTTTTGCATGAAGATAATTTTACCTCTCACTAATTCCACTTTGCTTGTGATAAAAAAGGTCATGAAGCATTGAACCCAAAAAATAGGAATGTAGAAAATTAATCTACTGAGATTTAACTCTAATGTTTATCTAAATTTTTGGATTGGCGTTTACGGGGGTTTTACGCCTGAACTCTTTATACGATAAATATAATTATATTGACTGAATTCTACTATGCACAATTTCGGGTGAATAAGATCAGAATAATATATTATCCAATATGACTAAATCATCAAAAACTACTAAATATTCGGCATTTTGGTTGAAAATTTGCTTTTCCACACAATAATTGACGTGAGACATTCGAGATGGTGGAATCAGAAGATGAAAAGAGGAAGTATTGTGTAAACGGCCCCGTTCACGCAAACATATTGAACCAGTGTAGCAGGAAATCGCAAACCGCTGGAAATTGCACACCCTGGGGTTTGCAATTTCCTAGGAAATCATTAACCCCTCCTGGAAATCATAAACCCCCCCCAGGCTTTGTAGCATTTTGTAATATTCAACTAACACACTAGTAAATAATGGTATAAATAATGGATAAATAAGAATTTGGAACATTAAAATGGTTCTATTTACTGTAACCATTGACTGAAGTTTGAATTAAAAAGGCCATTTTGCTAACGACATTGTTAATCTGGAAGTTAAAGATGTTTTTATTAGGATAAAGACTGCCAAACGTGGGGGGGGGTTGCGATTTCCAGTGGGGGATATGTGATTTCCTATGAAATCGCAAACCCCCCGTGCCCATATATGGCTTGGGGGTTTTCTATTTCCTAAGAAATCACAAGTGGGGGATTGCGATTTACAGGGTTGGCGATTTCCTGCTACACCGCCTCAACTAGTCCGGCTTAAAGCATGTGTGTGAATGCGCCACTGAATCGAATTAATGCTAAATCGACTCAACTAGTTAGCTTCAGGTAAACCGTTTTGTGTGGTGGATTAGTTGAGCTCACTTAATCTGAGTATTCTTAAGTTGTGCATGTGAATGCAAGCAGTTTAGTTGACCAAGCATAAACACATCACTGGCAATTTGGCGGCATGTTCACATGCATGTTTTAAGCTGGGCTGGTTAATTTGAACTAGTTGAGCCAGTTTAAACGGACCAGGTATAGGCCGCTGAGACTCTACCAAACTCTGACAAATGCTCTCCAAGCATACTTTCACAGGTTTTCAGTTTATGTAACTGTATACATGTGGGGAGAGTGCTGAAATTGGTTGCTCCTGTTGTGTTGTAGTTAGTCCAGCAGCACTGTACAAGGCTTTTAGACAACCATATAGAGAACAATGTTAGAATTTGCAACCTAAAATGCTAAATATAAAGTTCAAATGTTTATTTCTCATAACCAGCTACTTTTTGTGTGAATAATTGATTAAATCATGTATATTAATAGACATTAAAAGTTGAACTGAGAGTTTTCTGTGGCTGCCATCTTGGTGGTTGCCATGGCTTCCCTTGTGTGTTGGGAACCCCTCTAGGCCATGTGATGAGGGAATCCCACCTATGATGTCATTTATACATCACAGACCTCAACACTCTCCTCCCACATGTCCAGTTGCATGAAATGAACAATCTAAGCAAAGGTATGTTTGGAGAACCTCTGATGCTGGATTCGTTTGTATCTGGGTGAGGTATACCCGGCGACTATAACATGTGTGTGAACGGGCCAGACTTTCAAAACTACATGTGTGAACGTGCCGCTAGGTCGATCATCAGTTAGTTCGGCTTAACTATGTCGACCTAACGATGTATGTGTGAATACGGCATTGAGCTATGTAAGCATCATCTTTATCTGTTTCCCTAGATGTTATGATACTGTTCCGACCATCAACTCATATGCCTTAATGTTCTATAATTTAACTTGATATCTAGCTTGGGTGTAAACAATATGTAGATCTACATGGTAAAACGACTCGAAGACCACTGCCTTGATTAGTGCTAAAAGAGAGTTGTTCAGATAAATTTACTCTATCCAGAGATGAAAGTGGTCTCCGGCGAAAAACGCGGAAATCAGGCCGGAGACCTTGGCGCCACTTAGCGGGATCCGACAGAACCAAGCCGCGGTGGCAAGAACAACGCGGAAATTAGGCCTGGACCCTGGCGCCACCTAGCAGGTTCCAGCAGACCTAACGATGAATTTCCGCAAACGCGCGAATACTCCCCAAAAGGATTAGCACTGCCTGGGAATTTCCGCAAAATGCCGAAAGTTAGGTTTCAGCTGTTCTTTTTCTGACTGTATTATCACCCATGCCTAATTCTTGTTGGGGTTTTATGTTCTAGCTACATACTAAGGTGTTCTCTGTGGCGGAGTGGTTAGAGTGTCTGAGTTTTTTCTAGGTCAGACTCCTAATCTGAGGGTCGGCGGTTCTATTCCGCGTGCCCCCAGCTCTGCCAATTTGGATTTTCACCGCTGTGTATAACTTACAGCGTCATCAAGGGCCGGTTGCTCTCATACCATGTCTATGTGGTGTGGGAGGTTAAAAATCCCTTGGGTCAGTAAAAGTGTAGGCTCAGGCTTTCTATCGACCTGGGCCTATATGTATGAGACCGGGTTAGCAGTTGTAACCCGGCGTTGTGTGCATTTCCCGGGTTAGCGGCGAAAACTGCGTATGTATGTGTCCGATTTAAACTAACTCGGCAAGTTTAAAGTCGCCTGCACTAACCCCATGCGAAAGGAGGGTTAAAGCTGGGGTTAGGCACCGATTATGGCCAAATCTATTCAATGCGATCATATTTAACAGAATTACATACGCAATAAGTGAAATTTTATCAATTTAACCCTAAATTCGAACCCTTCTTAAGGCTACCGCCGCATTGGCGGCGATATTAATAGTTATATTTTCGAATCGACGAACGTAAAGTAAACAAATCACCGCCGCCGCCGCATCGACGTCGCTTTCCATACTGGCGGCGGCGGTGGTTTCTTGACTGTACGTTCGTCGATTCAAAAATATAACTATTAATATCGCTGCCAATGCGGCGGTAGCCTTAAGGAGGGTTCGAATTTAGGGTTAAATTGATAAAATTTCACTTATTGCGTATGTAATTCTGTTAAATATGATAGCATTTAATATATTTGAGCCTAATAATGCAGAGGGATTTCCCAAATCTATAAATAACTGAAACGTTAGCTAACTCGGGCGCGTTTTGGTCACATACATCCCCCGTGACACATTTGGAACTCTGCGGTTAGCTAACCCGGCACCCTCCTTTAACCCTGGTCCGGTTAAAAATTGGCTCATACATATGGGCCCAGCAGTGGAATGAGGAAGACCAGTGCTTAAACAACTAATGGACAACAAAAATTTAAAAATCGCGGAAATCCGCGAAAACATGGAGATCTATTCATCCCAGGATATCATATTACTTTACTGGATCTCCTTCTGTCTTAGGCAGACTGATAATAGCCTGTTAGCAATTCATATGGCATCTCTTGTGACTTGTGGGGCTAAAATACTCATGTATGTGTTTCTGACTGTTCCAAAAATGTCTCCATAAACGGTTCAAAAGCATTTAGAAGTGGTGCTTGTACTACCATATATACTCAAATATAAGTCGAGGAAATTTACCACCAACAAAATCTATTGTGAGGTGGTCTTCTACTTGCGATACCCTCCAGAGGGAGCATGGATCGCACCCAGGACATCTTGTGGCAAGATGAGTCTGACTCAGTCAGTGATGACTCTGAGGATATTGACATTGACACTAGTGATGAGCAGGGTCCGTATGCATGGACAAGTTTTTATTGGCTCCGGTGTTAAGGACCGCCGCCGGGGAAGCTAACGCCGGTGTCGCAGTTTGAGCGCCCTGCCAGTGGTTGTATACTTTTTTTGTAAAATAGATTTAAAAGCTTTCATTGGATCGATTAAAAATATGTTAATGCGCAATTGAAGAGGAAGATCTGAAGTATTTAATGTAACCTAAGAGCAATTTACTCTGAAAGTATTAAAACAGAGATAATAGTGAAAGTTGGGATATTCTGATTGTCAGTGCCAGTGTTAGCCTTACCAGATCATGGCCTCAAAAACTATTTTCGCTAAATAAATTCAAGAACTTCCAATTGGCTATTTAAAAAAAAGCTGAATGTGAAATTGTAGAGAAAGATCTGAACTATTTAATAGAAACAAGAGAAATTTGTTTTCAAAGCACCACAAATCACAAATTACTGTGATAGTTATGGTGGTTTTAATGTTGTCTCTATCCGCGCATGCACAGAAGCAACAGAAGGGCGCTCAAACTGGCAGGGCGCTCAAACTGCGACACCGGTGTTGGGATATGGTTCACGGGGTATGTACCGAGCCAAAGCACAGTGCCGTTAGCTGACATTAGATATTTATAGATTTGGGAAATCCCTCTGAGCCGATTCCCGGCGAGCACCGCTATTTGCCAATATCGTAGCCGATAGTACGGCGGCGGCGGCATCAATATCGCTTGGATTTTGGGGGTAATTTGACCAAATTTCACTTTTTTACTATGTTATTCTGTTAAATATGATAGCATTGAATAGATTCGGCCTAATATATCGCCCCCGATGGGGCGGCGCCGGTAATTTGTTTTGTTTGCATTCGACAATATGAAAATTGCTGCCAATGTAGTGGCAGCATTAATATCGCTTGGATTTTGTGGTTAATTTGACCAAATTTCACTTTTTTACTGTTATTCTGTTAAATATGATAGCATTGAATAGATTTGGGCCTAATCGGTACCTAACACAGCCCTTAAACCTGCTACGGAGTGGTTTTAGCTTACCCGATCTTAAACTTGCGGTGTTCGCGTAACACCTCTACATACATACTGACTTTTTGCCGCTAACCGAGAAATCCCGTCCAAAACCAGTTTTGGCTCGCTAACACCGCCCCATGCATACAGCCCCATGTACTGATGATGCCAAGTCTGACTTTGAAGTTTTTTGAGTGACCAGTGGTGTTGTCATCTAGTTGAATATTTGTGCACGTGTATGATTGAAGTTTAATTTGTCAGTCAATAAAATTAAGCTCGACCTAGTCAGGTTTGGGATAATTCCAGATATTCCCTTCAGAAATACCCCTCGAATTATACTACGTTTTGACTATTTGAGATATTTGAAGTGCAAACATGTCAACTTAGTTTTGGTAAGCATACCAAAACTCTGAGACCATAGACTGGTTCAATTAAGTTGCCTCACTATTCTCCTATATATTGTACAAATTGCTTAATGAGTGCATCAGTATCTAAGTTAGATATGTAGAATTAATTCTAGATAATTGTTTTGGTTGTGAAAATGAAATGTTTCATCGGACTATGCAGCTTGTATTGCATATGCATGAAGTTAGCTCCATTTAATTACAGAACTGTGGTTATTCTATTTAGAAAGATATATTTATTTTGTTGCGTCCTAGCAAATCTAAGGTCATATCAGGGTGGGTACCGACTTGTGACAGTGTGCACTCATGATGACTTTATGGTGCTGCCCCACTGCAAAACCAGGTCACCAGCACCATGACCTGATATCCCACTCAATCACATTATCTTGACACTGAGCACACCAGTCCTTGCCCTTGTCATAATAATGCCGAGCACCTGGCTAGGAAGCGGCAAGTATACATTTTTAAGTCTTTGGTTTGACTCAACCAGGGTTCAGATTCCCCGATCTCCCAAAACAGGAGACAACGCTCATCTCATTTGGCCATCCCGAGATAGATTGGATAGAGATAGATATATAGATAAATATAGATAGATAGATGCTTGTGACAGTGGAAAATAGAGACTCAAACACAACAGTCATTGAGTGAATAACCAGTGTTTATTTCCACAGTTAAATATACAACCTCGCTGAAGAACAAGATACAGCATGAATAGGGAGAATCTGCATTTGACAGTGACAGTGACAGAAACCCTTCGCCTTGCGTTATGGGCGTGTGTTTCTATGGTGCTACCAGGTTCCCACATAATCATATTCAGCTGACCTGTCATGATTAATTTATTATGTTAACAATATTCACTAATAATCCCAATATCGGAGTACTTTACACAATGGTACCCATTCTCTAAATTGATATTATCAATATTCACTAATAATCCCAATATCGGAATACATAACACAATGGTACAAATTCTGTCAATTTATTATATTAACAATATTCACAATATCGGAATACTATACACAATGGTACCCATTCTCTAAACGTATTATATTAACAATTATCACTAATAATCGCAATATGTGAATACTTTACCCAATGGCACCCATTCTCTAAATTTATTATATTAACAATATTCACTAATAATCGCAATATCTGAATACTTTACACGATGGTACCCATTCTCTAAATGTATTATATTAACAATATTCACTAACAATCCCAATATCTGAATACTTTACACAATGGTACTCATTCTTTAAATTTATTATATTAACAATATTCACTAATAATCCCAATATCGGAATACATTACACAATGGTACTCATTCTCTAAATTTATTATATTAACAATATTCACTAATAGCCCCAATATCGGAATATTTTACCAAATGGTACCCATTCTGTACTTGTGCTATAAATAAATAGGGACACATGAGTAAAATAACTGATTTTACCATCATTTTAACTGTTACAATGAACCTGAAATATTAAATCTATCAAAAGGAACTTTGTGAAATCACTAGTCTTGTAATCTACGAATTTCTTAGCATTGCTCATTCTGTCCGCTTGTTTTTAACCATTAGAAATAAACTAACACGAATCAATAAAAGAATTGCTCTTACACTAGTTCTAAATATAGATTTTGTTTCAAGATCTAGATGTATATTCTTGATTCTTGTTTTGAACCAGAATAAATTAAATAAGACACGTAATGAGAACAAACCTGTCCGTACACTAGTTCTAATTCTATGCTCTTCTGGTACAGTGACACCCCGTTATAACATGAACGTTAATTGGCGTTCATAAAATGTCATTGCGAAAACAGTGCTGTGACGCTAAATCGGAGTTCAGCTTACTGAAAGTACCTTTGAATAAAGGAATTATGTGGTTGCTGTGAATCATCATACATAATAAAAATTGTGAATATAATGATAAAAAAGATTTAATCGTAACGTGAATCTAAATCTAGAATTTGTCCCCCTAGAGCTTAATTGGCTGGTGTCTCAATTGCAAATCTCTCCGCATTGTCTCCAGCAGAGTTTTGCATGAATTCACTATAATGATATAGCTCCTCTTTTTCCAAGCGCACATTAGTGTATTTTCAAACATGTTTGACAACTGTCATATTTTATCAATCTTTGAGATATATATGTCTATGTGTGTTTTAGTTGTTTTCAATGCTGACGAGCTTTAATCATTAGTTTGTGCTTTATTGTCTTCGATGGTTTGTTAGTAATTTGTAAGTGTATTTATCTCAGAGCTACCTATGAGCTTCCTGGTTCAGAATTATGCGTAATGCTTTGGCATTGCGGGTAATCAGGGTCACGAAGACAGTACAAGGCGTGCCAGTAGCCAGGACGTCTTTGGCGCCGACTAGCGGAACTCGTCAGAACTACGTGTTTAACTCAGTCGCCGACTAGCGGTTTGTTCTTTAGCCTCGCCGCCGTGGATCTCAGGTTCTGATGACGTAGCAGGCAGTGTGCTTAAACTGTCGACGCACTGCTTTGTGGGTACAAGTTAGCTATATAAGGCGACGCAGCAGTGGGTTTCTGTCATTACGACCGGAGGAGCCAGGAGACTTTGACCAGACTTTAAAATTGGCCTCCCACCCACCCCACGTATGATATTGGTAGGGCCATAGCATCTCTAGCCTCGTTTATAAGCACTTGTGAGCTGACATTGTGTAACCGGACGTTTCAACCTTACCTTGATTAAAGTTACCATAATTATACTTGCTGTCTTCGTGTTTTTCCTGATTAACATTTTGATTGGTAATATGTTGACACACCAAAACCTTCTAATGGCTATATTCTCCATTGGTTCCTGGGTAAAGGGTTTTGTTTTGTTTTATGCATATGAGTCTGTCTCAAAAGGTGCTAACTCTTCATTTTGTTTGTCCATTGTAATGATTGACACAAAACAGCACAGAAATGGTTACACTGAAAACACAAGGTCATTTGCTTCAAATCAATATGTATTCTATTGGGATTATGAAATACCATGTAAAAAACAAATCAGTTTATCCTGAGTAAATGCATAAGCAGATAGTATGTTGATCGTTACAATGGACAAAGTGTTGTCCCATATTGCTTAGCACCTTTTGAGACAGTCTCATTTGTTGTTTGTATGCCTCATTGGATTTTATGTTTCTGGTTGTGTTTGGTTGTTCCTCCCAGATGTGTGCTGACATATCTATGACACTTCTGTCATAGCTAGCCACTATCGGTCTGCTATGGGTTATTATAAGTGCATTATTATGCAGGTATTGCAGGTATAGCAATATCTCAGGGAGTTTGACGCCCCTGCCTTGCAGAGTTGTAAACCACTGCCTTGTGGTACAGGTTTTTGACAGAACCTAAGGCTAAGGGAGCAAACCCTAAACAGAAAACCATGTCACTGTGGCAGCATTTAGGGCGGTTGATGATTGGAACTCCCAAGATCTCCCGACCAGCCACTGCATGGACAAATAGTATTGCGCCTGTCCTGACATGTTCTTGCCAGTGTGAAACCTCTATTTGCTTCCCTAGAGAGTGTCGCTGGTAACTTGCAAAAGCCAGCAGTACTTCAACCCTTTTGCAGGCAGCTTTAATGAAATGGAGAGTGGCAGTCAAGTAATGAAAGCAGTGTTTGTCACATCGCGACCGACAGCATGATGATGATGATGATTTCTTCGGGTACTTCTTGTTACTTTATGAATACACTTGTCTCTACTGTAGGTGAACGCCATGACTTTTAGGAGTGTCTCTCTGCTGGTGGATAGTGTTGCAGGTTTTGGTTGTTTATGAATGTCACATGTTGAATGTTTAAAATAATTACGGTTGCATGGTCTGATGAAACATAATTTTGTCACGACCAAAACCTTTACCTGCATTTAATCCTATATCTCCAACACATATATACTGGTGCATTAACTAACGACTTGGGACATTATAGAAATAGTAATCAGTGAATTTATGATGCCATCCCCTTGGACGCTTACTTTGAGAAAGCCTTTAGGCAGGAAAACCACTAACAAAGTACGTAAATCTCATGACCTCGTTCCAAGTACCAGGGATGAAAGTGGTTTCCGGGGAAAAAAAGCGGAAATGCTTATATTCTCCCATAGGTTTAGCATTGTTAGGGAATCTCTGAAAATTCCCCGAAGTCGGGTGTCATACATGTTGGTATACGCTGATAGTGCTGGTGCGTTTGAGGCAGGTATTAGTATACGCTGACCATGCTGCGACGTTTGAAGCACGTATTAGTAGTATACACTGATAGTGCTGCGGCATTTGAAGCATTTATTAGTTGTATATGCTGATAGTGCTGCAGCGTCTGCACCACATATTAGTATAGATATACGCTGATGGTGATGCAGTTTAAGTCAACGTATTAGTATACACTTATAGCTACAGGAAAAATCCTGGAAATCCGCAAAATCGCGGAGATCTTTCATCCCTGAAGTACTATGTGTAGCTTGGCCAAAGTGAGATGGGGATGTGGATCGTAGCCACGGGAGATTTAGCAAGCTTGTCACAATTATTTTCAGTTCTCTCAGTTCAAATTGCTCCAAAGTTAGCCATATATCATCAAAGTTATTCCTGACTAATGAATAGTAAGTTATATTGGTCAACCTGAGATTCAAAAGCCATCGTTCCAGATTCTGCCGACAGATGTCAGTAGCTTAACTGGAGGGGTGTAATACATGAAGAGAGCAGTGGTGAAATTCCAGAAGAAAAATACAATATAGTTGTATTACAAGGATAAGAGCTTGAATCCTGTTGCGATATGAATATCTGAATATAATCAAGCTTTTAATTATTTACCAAGCATTCTTTACGGAGATATAGCATGTGAAAGCATAGGCAGTTGGGGAATGCACCCAACTAGAGTAATGCCAAAGACCCTATAATAATAAGACGGCTCACTCCCTATCTCTCCCATGGTAATGTAAATTTCGCAGTGCCACCTTTGTGGTGGGTTTGATCAGCCCGGCTGCTGGTTGGTGTTTTACATGTAAACACATACAATTGTAAACACATACAAACACATATGTAGACACATACAATTATATTATACATGAGATAGGTATGTATGAATACACATCAATATGAAATTGCTATGAACAAATACACATCATCATCATTGCCATCATCACATTCATATATACATATGGCTGTTTAGCCAAGAGAACAGCGAGCACACCAAGTGGTGGGTTTGATCATTTTGATTACACAGTACATGCTGAGTGAGCCGTCTTAGTATTATAGGGTCTTTGGCAATGCTAACAGATGTCACCAGCTTAACTGATGGGGGTATACTGTGGGTGATTCGGTAGGGGGAGCCACCCCCCTCCAACCCCCCCGATTAGAGCGAAACAGTAACACTGCGGCTCCTAGCTACACACATCCTAAACCTCCTGGTTCAGTGGGCCCACAAACTTTACCACACCCACCCACTATTTTATTTATTTCATATAATCAAGGTGAGATAATTGACTAATAAACACAATTTAAACAATGCTACATCAAATCGAACACTAATATGGCATTAAGGTGAAAATCCTCTTACGATACAACTGTTGGGAGTCCATAAAATGTAATCACGAAAACAGCACGGTTGCGCTAAATTGGGGTTTAGTTTATTGAATTACCATTGAATTCAAGAATTCTGGGTGCAATGAATCATGACATTAAATCAGAATTCGCATCAAATCCGGCTATCTTCTAATGGGGTGTCAGTGTACTTGTGGCTTAATTGTTTTGGGTTCTGGTTTGTTTTTGTATTAAAAAAAAAAAGGTAAGCCACCACATTATAACATATTTTTATTAATCAAAATACTAATCACCTGCACAAGTCAGATCAATGTTTATGGCCATTCCACAAATGCGTCGCCTCCAATGAAATAAAGTAGGTGTCTTGGTGGTGGATATCGTCCATACAACATTTTCCACACAGGATACTACGCGGTCAGCTGCTGCCCACAACATTGGGTCTTGCTTCTACCATCAGAAATCGTCTATAATAGGTTTTCTTCCACTGCGTTTGCTGCACAGTCAGCTGTTCCTCACAACATTAGTTATTTCCACTTGTGGGTCGATGGTGGAAATCGTCTATTGTTGGGTTGTTGGTTTTCTTTTTCGAATACAAACGGTGCTTGACTTCAGAGTTCAAATTGCATACAAGCTGAACCAGTCTCAAGAAACACAGTGCAGTATTCTGGTGGGTTGATGTGGGAACTGAGTGTCCTAGCCTCAGCATAAACATTGCCATATATTCAAGAAAACACCAACCGCAAGTATAAAGGTGCTGATGAATTCAATGTAATAGCATGTCCAAACGCTACCTCCATAACTTCTTTTCATCATTGAGTCGTATAAAACAAGGCCAGTAAACTTCATAAGTACTGTTGAATAAATTAATATAGATTTACCAAATGAGCAAATTGAAAATCTAGACAGGTATCTTACCCTGGTAAGGTATTTGAGTTCTTATGCCTGGTACACACCTCCCGTTTACGATTCACGGACTAAAACTGACTGCGCATCACGACCCCGACCCGTCCCGTATACGATCTAAAACTGCCCGATTCGTTTTTCGAATCCCTTGCGATTTCAGTTTTAACCCCTAAAACTGAGTTTTAAGTCGTGAATCGCAAGGCTCTGGTGTGCTAGGGGGTCGCACACCTAACGACTAAAACTCAAACTTATGCTTGAAACGGGCAGTTTTAGATCGTATACGGGAGATGTGTACCAGGCATTAACCCTCTGGTTGTGCCTTGGGGATAAACATACAGGAATCTCAAGTTGAATGTTGGCTAATACTAGTAATAGGTCGGGAGCATCCACAATGATGAAATTAGGTCGTGAACTTGGTGTATATGAGCAAATGAGAATAGAATTCAAAACGCGGGACAACCGACTCGTATAGAGGTATGTAACTTTATTCAAAATGGCATCAAACGGGTTCGAGCACCACTCTGTAGGAACAGCATGACGTCGTTGCTGAGGGTTCCAGGTTGCTCAATCCTACCGTGTATGAATGAATGTCCTTAGCTGGGGTGGGCTGGGTAGCATTGTCAGGTAATCGCGGACAAATTATGGAAGTCAGGTTTCAACTCGCCCATGCCTCTTTCTTGTTTGCTCAAGGGGGAACCTCCCCCTGAATGTATTGGGTGTCAGTCCCCACTGACACTCAAACACATTTTACTAAGTTGCGTTGATTTTTTGGCCCTGCGCCAATGGTTCTACACTGCAGACAGTATGCATGACCTTTTTACTAAGGTAAAACAGGAAAACATTTTAGCCTTTTTGAGGGCAGCTGGACTGTACCACCTCATATAGTTTACTAAATAGATTCTATCAATTATTAATAAAACTTTTTTTTTTCTATGGGAATTTGTTTCCCTTGACCACAAATATATGATTGTGAGCTTTCTAATTTAATGAGTGGCTATTGGCACATAATTGATTGTCTGCTTTTACATGTAAAAGCGATGGTTTTAACAAAAAACTAACATTTCTCGCCGTGAATATGGCCTATGCTGCCGACATGGCGTAACGCAACCACCAGTCAATCAATCAATCAATCATGTTTGCTAGCCTCAAAGACAACCAACTTTTTGTAGAAGACATCATCATCGAAGTGAACTCATGAGCTCAGCTGGGTCTGACATCCACGTGTGCTGGGTAACTGGCTATGTTGGCATGCTAGGAAATGAGTTAGAAAAGGCTCTAACCATTTTTGTTATGAGTGATGCACACAGCTCTGATTTGAGACCACACATTTTACATATGACAGCATGATTAGGACGAAAAGGAGGAGGACGTATCTCAGGCGGTACAGTGTCAACCTGGGAAGCTGTCCTTCTCAGGGGATCCCTTTGCAGCTTTGGCTATTTTCCATTCCAATCAGTGGTCCACAACTGGTTCATGAAAGGCTGTGGTATGTGTTGTCCTGTCTGTGGGAAAATGCATATAAAAGACCCCTTCCTGCTATCATAAAGAGTAGCTAGCCTATGTGGCGGCAATGGGCTTCCTCCAACGAAATGTCAGAATGACCATATGTTTGACGTCCAATAGCTGATGATACTATCGTGCGGGTCTTTCCATTCACAAAAGTCTTCTTACACGTTTCTTTGACGGCCTTTGTGTTTTCTTCCCATTTTCATTGTGCCTTTCAATCTGGTTTTTGATAGACCTGAATGGGAAATATGGCCATACCACTGCAGTTGAAATCTCTTTACAATTATCAGATCTTTGTGTAGTCCAATTGCCTATTGACACAGACTTCTTTTTTGGTAACATGATATTTGCATGAGATGTGTAGTATCTTGCAGTAGCGCTTCACTTCCAATTAAATGAATGTATTGGGTGTCGCTGGCCACTGATCGAACTGTGTAAAATTGTAGGCGCCTAGCCATAATATCAACAATGTAAACAGCATGAATGTTAGTTTTACCATAATCGTTTTAATTAAATATGACAATTAGATTCTTAAATGGCTCTACCGCTAATAGTATTCTCAAAATGTTGTATTTCGGGACGCTTCAATGACCATTCTCATTCACATTCTAAAATAAATGCAATAGACATCAGATGTAGTCTGTCAATAAAATGTGAGAGAAGGAAGATTTAATCACTAAAATATGATCAATCTAGTCACATAGCCTCTTCAGTCATGTGCTGCGCCACTGGGAAATCAGACCGCTGGAACCACTCAGTCATATTATCCTGACACTAAGCCAACCAGTCCTTGTCCTATCCTAATAATGCCGAGCACCTGGCTAGGAAGTGACAAGTATCAATTTTAAAGTCATTGGTTTGACTCGACCAGGGTTCGAACCCACAACGGTTTGAATCCCCCGATCTCCCAAAACAGGAGACGGACGCTCAACTCATTCGCCATCCCATCTGGTCCGTGTTCTTCGAAGGATTGCTCTTTTATTTATATAGGTCTGGGATTAGATGAAGAAGGTGTTTGAACTATGAAACTCAATACCTGAGTATTTAACACGGCGATTCATTCCAGAAGATTAGGATGTAAAACAACGACAAACAAACAAACATCTACAGTCATATCAGGATGGGTACCAACTTGTTACAAATGTGCACTCATGGCCACTTTATAGTGCTGCAGCACTGGGAGATTAGGCTGCCACTATCATGACCCAATGTCCCATAGTCACATTATCCTGAAGCTGTGCTAACCAGTCCTTATCCTATCATATGAATGCTGAACGACAGGCTAGGTAGCGACAAGTATAAATTTTATACAGTCATTGGTTTGACTCGGCTAGGATTCCACACGGGAAGCCTGCGTGTTGGTGGTGTGATGGTGTAATGTTGTGATGGTGGTGGTGTGATGGTGACAGTGTGATGGTGGTGGTGTGATGGTGTGATGGTGGTAGTGTGATGGTGGCAGTGTGATGGTGTGATGGTGGAAGTGTGATGGTAGTGGTGTGATGGTGGTAGCAGAGAACATGTACAAACGAGAGGGCCAACTCCCGTATAAATCGGTAACACAGTGTAAAAAGGCTGAGGTTCGAATATGTGGCTATGTAGGCAGGCTATAGCGAAATCAATACAGACAAAGAGAAAGGAAGAGTATAAAGTGTACAGAAGAAGAGAGAGTCAAGCCCTGTGGTTTATTATTTATATGGTTACATGGGTCCATTGAAGAGTATCACCGCACCCCTTTCCCCCAATGGAAAACAAGCATTCTTGGCCCTACCAATAGTGATCCAGCATTCCTGGTCCCCATGGCTACCAGTGGTATGCCCACCACCACCAAGCTCTATGGCCCCATGGCCACCACCAACCTTGACCTTTGAGATTGGTGATCACTATCCCAGCAGAGGGGGTAGGCCCTGAATGCACCCACACCCAGACCTGCCAACACCACTATGTCTATTTACATCCCACTCAGGCACCAACAGCCCATACATGTACAACAGCCCATACATGCGCCTGGTCATGTACACCCATCACTAATAGAACATTTGCATTCCCCCTATGCCGTATACCGGAATATTTTACAACAGGCTTCAGTGGCACCTCTCACCGTCATTGTTGAAAAAGCCAAAATGACTCACATGGCAAACAAACAGTCCAAGAGATGGCAAAGTCGGTGGAAAAGTGGCTATTTCACAGTATATGCTGTGGCTACCTGCAATGACTACACAGGAACAGCAAGAGAAATGTCATTTTTCTCATTCCCGACACAAGAAACACATTACATTCAAACCAGCATATTTTCCTACAAGCCCATATTTTGACACTGAGCGATAATAAATGCATGTAGCATAGTCGGTAACAACTAAACAAGTGGACTAGTGGACACATCAAGTGGCGGTTGTAAGGTATGTCGATAATGTGGGATATGTATGGAATGTGAGACTGGGCGTGCTGGTCATTTGACCAGGCATGAGACACCAGCACGTGAGTAAAGGAGAATAAACCAGTCTTACACTCGATCTCAACGTGTACACATCCTTTCCTTACATGGTGTCAGATAGTGAAAATGCAGACAAAGAAACAGTAAGCATGGCATTAGCCAAACCGCCAGCACCACTAGTCTTAGACAACCATATGGCCATGAACTGGCGAGCATGGATAAGCTCGTATGAGATATTCGCCAGAGCAACGGGAGTCACGTCGAAAGCTGAAAAGGTGCAGTGTTTGATCTATATGCACGTAGCAGGACATCAGAGATCAGCGAGAATGACAAAATAGGCCCTTTAATTCAGCTATTTTGGATGTAATGCGAATGAAAGGAAAACCTTGCCGTTACATGCTACAAATTTCACTCGTTCAATCAAACCACGGAGTGCATGGATGTATACATAAGGGAGCTACAAAACAAGCAAGGAATTGAGGAGTAGACTCCTACAGACACCTAGGCTGATGCTTGAGCGATGCATAGAGTTGTGTCGCCTGAGCGAACACCAGCACATGCTAGACGAAGAGGCCACCACTAAAGACAGCCAAGTTGACGTGTAAACAAGTATGGGCACTGCCGGGTAACGCAGACCGCACAGGACCAGGTAGCCAGTCGAGGGGGCGGGGCGCACACTGACACTGCGCGGTACGAGTGTCCCCGATGCAGATTGCAGATACAACCACAACAGATGTCAGTGGCCCGCGAAAGGGAAAGAATGTGCGGGGTGTCATAAAGTTGGACATTTTATAAAAGTGTGTAGGAGCAAACAACCAACGGCACCTGGGAATGAGCTCTACATGGATGAACACAATAAGCCCGCGGAAGCGAGGAGACCAGAAGATTCAGACGAGGAAGATTCAGACCTATTCGTCGGTGCAATTGACGAGAGTGAAAATGACAAAGAATTGTGGTATGCCGACATGAGTGTTGGCAAAACTGACATCCGCTTCAAACTGGACAGTGGACTGCAAGCAAAAATCCTGCCCAAAGCGATTTTCGACAAAATCCACAATGCCACGATGAAGCCGTCCCCATGTCAATTGATCACGTTCGCTGGTAACCACATCTACCCAGAAGGCGAGGCCGACATCAGGATCAACAGCTGCACAATGCGATTCCAAGTCACTTCATTGGGAAGTCCGATACTCGGAAAGAAGGTGTGCGTAATGTTAAACATCCTCAACAGTCAAGCAGTCAGCAAAGAAGCCAACGATGACGCAAAAGCAAACGATCTGGTAAATACCTATAGTGATGTTTTTAATGGACTAGGCACAATCAAAGTTACTGCAAAAATTCACATAGATCAAAATATTCCACCAGTTGTTGACCCTCCTCACCATATTCCTCAATGGATAGAAAACGATGTAAAAAAAGAAATCGATCGAATGATCAGCTTAGGGGTAATCACAAAGCAAGAAGAACCGACCTGTGGGACAGCTCAATCATGGTCTTGACCCCACCAAACTAAACAAAGCAGTGTTGCGTGGGGCATATCCAACTAGAACAATCGACGAGGTAATTGCCAAAAACCCACCATGCTTGACGCCAACAGTGGTTACTGGCAGATAGTTTAAGACAAACAAAGTTCTAACATTTGCATGTTCAACACTCCGTGGGGCAGGCACAGCTACACACAACTGACCTTCGGAATCAAGATAGCAGGCAATATTTTCATTGAGCAAATGAACCTAATATTAAGCGATCTACCAGGTGTAAACGTTGTGGCAGACGACATCCTAGTCTATGGAAAGTCCCTAGAAGAACATAAAGCTAGATTAGAAGCAGTGCTAAAGAGAACAACAGAGGTCAACTTAAAGCTAAACCTGAAAAAGTCCAAAATCTGTAAAGAAATTAATCAGTTATGTTGGTCACTCTTTCAGAACTGGGTCTTAAACCCAGTCCCGAGCGAATCCAAGGGATCAATGAAATGCCAACACCAACAAACAAAGCTGACATCCAGCGGTTCTTGGGTATGGTGGGTATGTTTAGAAATTTATCCCAAATTTAGCCTAAATTTCAAAACCTTTAAGAATCTTGTTAAAATATGAGGTCGCATGGCACTGGGACATAGATAAAAAAAAAAAAACGTTCGAGAAATTGAAAACTGCTCTGGTACGAGCGACTGTGCTCAAATACTACAATGTAAAACAACGATCCAGGTAGACGCTTCCAAGTCTGGTTTGGGAGCAACAATGTTTCAAAATGACTGCCCAATTGCTATGACCTCTAAGGCACTGAATGACGTGCAAAGTGCATATGTATTGATAGAAAAGGAGCTTTTGGCAATCTGTTTTGGTTGCCAAAAGTTCCATGCCTACATATTTGGCAAAAACACACTAATCGAAACAGATCACAAACCGCTAATCGCGATCATGAACAAACCGATTTGGAAGCTGTCTGCTAGACTGCAAAGAATGTGCATGTGTCTTCAAAATTATGACCTTGATTTTGAATACAAAAAGGGCGCCCATATGTACTTTGCAGGTGCCCTGTCACGCGCGCACTCAACATCAACAAAGCTGCACAAACTATTTGACAGAAACATCAACAGAGCTACCCTTGACACCTTCGAAGATGATCTGACATGCATCACCAAAGCAACCCAAAACAATGAAACCCTAAAAGAAGTAGCATGCCTCACAGGCATAGGGACCAGACGGGATGGCCGAATGAGTTAGAGTGTCCGTCTCCCGTGTTGGAAGATTGTGGGTTCAAACCCTGGTTGAGTCAAACCAATGACTTAAAGATTGATACTTGTCGCTTCCTAGCCTGGTGCTTGGCATTATTAGGACAGGGCAAGGACTGGTTGGCTCAGTGTCAGGATAATGTGACTGAGTGGGATATCAGGTCATGGTGCTGCTGGCCTGGTCTCCCAGTGGGGCAGCACTATAAACTCGCCATGAGTGTCGACTGTCACAAGTCGGTACCCATCCTGATATGACCTTAGATTTTGCTAGGACATAAAACAACAACAAACAAACAAATACATGCATAGAGTGGCCAGAAACTAACAAAAACATCAGAGAAGATGTAAAGCCATTCTTTACATATAAACATGAAATCACCACAATCGGTAACATATTATTAAAAAACGATTGCATAATCATACCGAAAAAAGTACAGCTAGACATCATAAACAAATTCCATGAGGCCCATTTAGGAATAATTAAATCTAAACAATTGCAAGGGAACTCAAACAAAACCAACGAAAACAAAAAGCACACATCGACAAACACACAAAAACAGAAAACAAGCCTCTTAACACAGGAGACAAAGTCAGATACAGAACACACAACAACCGGTGGGCGGAAGGGACCATAACAAAAACAAACAACCCATCAATGAGGGACTACAAAATAATGAACAATGAACAAAATAAATTATGGCGAAACCGAGTACAAATCTTCAAAGCAGAAACAAACGAACACAATGCCTTATGTGTGATGTATGTACTAGGCAGGGACACGCCGGGAATCAGCGTGCCGGCAACAGCGAACGGGCTAACCAGCGCTGACTGGGAGGCACCGTAATAAAACCATTATGCAACTGGACGTCACCGTGTGTAGTCGGTTCTGAATCATATTTCACATTATGCACATGCAAACCCAATCACAACAAGCAGACGCGCCTGAGCCAACATGCCCAACCACTTATACCCCTGTCACACTACGACATAACGAGCCAACGTGAGCCTAACGTGACGATTTTTCGTCATTACGTTGCCATACGTTGGGTTACGTTATGATGACGTCATAATGACGTTAGAGTGACGTTGAGCTACGTCATGTTACGTCAGCGCGCGTCAAGGTTTCGACGTATTTCGACGTATCTCGACGTGAAGCCGTTGCGTCGGGATGACGTGACAATGACGTTAGGTAGACGTTCCGCGATCGTTATAGCAGCGTAAATGACGTTAGAGTCACGTTATGTCACGTCAGACCGACGGCCCGGGTGGGAGCAACGTGTGGGCAGCGTTTTGCACGTTACGGTCACGTTACGGTCACGTTACGGTCACGTTACGGTCACGTAACGGTCACGTTACGTCCACGTCGCACCCGTTACGGCGACGTTACGCTCACGTTACACTAACGCCCGGTCACGTCGCCAATTACCCCTCCCCCCTAACGTTGTCACGTTACAGCTAAGGTCACGACGTACACCAACGTTACTTTCAAGTTACGCTCACGTCCACAATATGCATATTACGCCCATAACGTCGACGTAATATAATTATTTTCACGTTCTGCCTACGCTGACGTAGTCACGTCGTAGTGTGACAGGGCCATAACAACGGCTATGTCACAAGGTCAGGCTGAATCAGCAGGCCGGTAGAGCGTTTAGGATACTAGGTCACTATAACTTGTATGTGCAACTGGTACAACATAGAAGAAACATAAATGGAACACTAACCACAGCATAAGGTGACACAGCATGGTAAAAATTACATGTGTGACCTAAGACAATCGAACAATGATTGAGCAAAACAAAAAAAAAGGGACAAGTCGATCCCGAAACTGAGCAATAAAAATAAAATAATGTTGTGAAAATCAAATAGTAAGGATGTTAACAAGCATTCATGTTGCAATACTCTTGTAAGTGCACAAGCGCACAAGAACAAGTACATTTGTATAATACTGTACAATCGAAGATAATTCACTAGTTGTATTGTTATCAATTTTGTCAATACAATTATGTTGTTCTATTTTTTTTTTCTTTATTGTTTTTTTTTCTTCTCTCCCTTTTTGCCTGATAAATAAAAAAATAAAAAATAAATAAAAAAGGGAATGCAATGTGGTTCAAGTAAGATCTACATCAGCAATCTGTATAATTGCAAGAGGAGTGGAGAAATGTTAATAAGTAAGAATCTATCGGATGAAGAAATGTGAATCTAACCACCTATTATATTGGAATTTAAGATGTAAAATTAAAAACAGACGATCCGTTGTCATAAACATGTTTATTGACCAGGCATTCCTCATAAGAGTGGATCATCCTAAAGGGGGGAAGATGTAATGGGGCTGTCACACTACGACGTTTTGGCCCAACGCGGGTCGACGGGTTCTGACGTGTTGGGTTTTTGGTCCAAACGTCGGTACACGTCCGGTACGTTACCGGCGCGTCGGTACACGTTGAGCGACAGAAACGTGTGAATGGACACGTCGGCGCGCGTTGGCGCGCGTCGGGTCACGCCGATCGTTTTGTGCTTGCACAAAACTTTCGACGCGCGCCGATGCGCGCCAACGTGTTGGATCGCGCGTTACCGGCGCGTTGGCAGGACGTCGACACACGTTACCAGCGGGTTGGAGGAACGTTGCTCGCACGTTGCTGTGTGTGTCTATGTGTGTCTCTGTGTATGTGTGTGTGTCTGTGTGTGTGTCTCTGTGTGTCTCTGTGTGTATCTGTGTGTGTTTCCTTTGTGTGTGTCTATGTGTGTGTGTCTCTGTGTCTCTGTGTGAGTCTCTCTGTGTCTCTGTGTGTGTCTCTGTGTCTTTGTGTGTGTGTGTGTCTGTGTTTGTGTGTGTGTCTCTATGTCTGTCTGTATGTCTGTGTGTGTGTCTCTTGTGTCTTTGTGTGTGTATATGTGTCTGTATGTGTCTGTGTGTGTGTATGTGTGTATTTGTGTGTGTGTCTATGTGTGTGTGTGTCTCTGTGTCTCAGTGTGTGTGTCTCTGTGTCTGTGTGTGTGTCTCTCTGTGTCTGTGTGTGTGTCTCTCTGTGTCTCTGTGTGTGTGTCTCTGTGTATGTCTCTGTGTGTGTGTCTCTGTGTCTTTGTGTGTGTATATGTGTCTGTGTGTGTGTCTGTCTCTGTGTCTTTGTGTGTGTGTCTCTGTGTCTCAGTGTGTGTGTCTCTGTGTCTGTGCCTCTGTGTGTGTGTCTGTGTGTGTGTCTCTGTGTCTGTGTCTCTGTGTTTCTGTGTGCGTATCTCTGTGTATGTGGGTGTGTCTCTGTGTTTCTGTCACTGTGTCTCAGTGTGTGTGTCTGTGTGTGTGTGTCTCTGTGTCTGTGGGTGTGTCTCTGTGTTTCTGTCTCTGTGTCTCTGTGTCTCTGTGTGTGTGTCTCTGTGTTTCTGCCTCTGTATCAGTATGTGTGTGTCTCTGTGTCTGTGTGCGTGTGTGTGTCTGTGTCTCTGTTTCTGTGTGTGTCTCTGCGTCTGTGTGTGTATATGTGTGTGTGTGACTTTGTGTCTCTGTGTGTGTCTCTATGTGTGTGTATGTGTCTCTGTGTGTGTGTCTCTCCCTCGCTCCCTACCTCTCTCCCTCCCTCTCTCTCTCCCTCCCTCTCCCCCCCCCTCCCTCCCACACAGAGACACAGACAGAGACACAGAAAGAGACACAGAGACAGACACATACATAGACACAGAGACACACACAGACACAGTGATACACACACAGAGACACACACAGACACAGAGACACACACAGACACACACACATAGACACAGAGACACACACACAGACACACACACACAAATAGAGATACAAAGACACACATACAGAGACACACACATAGACACAGAGACACACACAGACACATTGAGACACACACAGAGACACACACATACACACACATAGACACAGAGACACAGATACAGACACAGAGACACACAGTCACATAGAGACACACACAAATACACAGAGACACACACAGACACACAGATAGACACCGAGACACACACACAGACACAGAGACACACACACAGACACACAGACACACACAGAGACACAGACAGAGACACAGACACACACACAGACACTAGAGACACACACAGACACAGAAACACACACATAGACACAGACAGAGACACACACACAGACACAGAGACACACATAGACAGAGATACACACACAGCCACAGAGAAACACACAGAGACACACACACACAGACACATACAGAGACACACACATACACACACACAGACACAGAGCCACACACACAGACACAGATATGCACACACACAGACACAGACACACACAGAGAGACACAGACACAGAGACACACACATAGACACACACAGACACAGAGACACACACATAGAGACACAGACACACACATAGACACAGACACAGACACAGATACACACAGACACAGAGACACACACACATAGAGACACACACAGACACACGCATAGACACACATACAGACACAGACACACACACAGATGCAGAGACATACATAAAAAACACAGAGACACACACACAGACACACAGACACAGGGAGGGACACGTCGATACCCGTTGACGGCGCGCTAATAACATGCTATTATGACGCTACCAACACGCTGCCGCCCGTCCAACTACCCCCCCGAAACGCCGAAAAGTTTGACGTTTCTCGACGGGTTGCAAATATTTTGCGCATTGCCGGTGTGGCGGTTTCAGCTTGTTCCCGTGCTCAGCCGTGTCCCATTGCTTCTGCACATGCGCGGATTTCGCATCAACTCGGGTCACCCGAGACACTTATTGGTGCATGCGCACATCCTACAAACTCGGGTAGAATAATCAAATACGCTTCTCCGCGCTCGGGTGGACAATTTTTTTTTTTTTTTTTAATAACCGATAAAACTACAGCAAAATAGGATTTAAAGTATTTTATGATGGCTTAGTTTACCTATATTTCCATTTAATTAATCTAAGTTATTCTTTTTTTGCACACGGCGCGTGTATTGATCGACTCCACTCGCCGTGTTCTATTTGAAATTCTGACGACTGGGATGGCCCGAGTCGCCCGGGTAGTGTTAATCGATTACGGCCATGCTTATTAGATTCTGACGCATGCGCAGAAGCGAGGGACACGGCTGAGCACGGGAACGAGCTGAAACCGCCACACCGGCGCGCCAGGGGAAACGTCGTAGTGTGACAGGGCTTAAGGTATGTCGATAAAGTGGGGTATGTATGGAATGCGAGACCGGGCATGCTGGTCATGTGACCAGGCACGAGACGTCGGCACCTGAGTAAAGGACAATAAACCAGTCTTACATTCGATCTCAACCTGTACACATCCTTTCCTTACACCGGTCACATTTGCTCAGCGGACTAGCAGTCAGATTATATCGGTGTTTTACTTGTAACGTCCACACAGTTTACAAAATATATATACTATTGCCATACCTGTCAAGTACTACGTTTTGGCCGTAAAGACTACGGTTTTACACAAAAAATTAAAACTATGGCCGTAGTTGAGCAAACCATAGAATTTTCAGCGATTGTTTATTGGCAGTTGCTATAGAGGGAGTGCACGTGACGTCATCACTCAGCGGTTAGCCATCTTGGATTACACTTAATACCACCTATGGCACCCCCTGTCTTATACCAAGAACACTACGTCCACCACTGGGCCGACCTGTAGCCAGGGCTGCCGAAGTATGTGGCGCCACCTAGCGGGTACTGCCTGAACCTGTCTAATTCTTTGACAGAGCATCCAAAGTGTCAACATACTGCTCTTTAGCAAAGATATGAGGCTACATGATTAATCAAATACTTCCCCTCCATCAAAAAACCCTTTTCCCCCAGCCTTTGAGGGAAAACTGCTCAAAACAGTGGCAAATAAACCAACAAATCAGTAAATAAACACAATGTAAAGGCCCTGTCACACTACGACGTTTCTCACCAACGCGCTTCGACGCGTGCCGACGGGTTGGGTTTTTGTTCAACACGTCGGTACACGTCCGGTACGTTACCGGCGCGTTGCCGGCGCGTTACCGGCGCGTTACCGGCGCGTCGGTACATAGCAACGTGTGAATGGACACGTCGGCGCGCGTCGGGGCGCGTCGGGGCGCGTCGAGGTTTTGTGCATGCACAAAACTTTGGACGCGCGGCGACGCGCGCCAACGGGTTGGAGGGCGCGTTACGGACGCGTTAGCAACACGTCGACACGCGTTGGCGGCGCGCCGGCCGTACGCTGGCAGGACGTTGATCAACGTTGGTTAACGTTGGCTTTTTTTCCCCCAAAATGGGAGCGTTCCGTCGGCGCGTCGGGAAAGTCCCATCGACATGTTGTGGGCATGCCATTGGCGTTGCTCCAGCGTTTCTCGGCGCGTTGGACGTGTTGCCGGCGCGCCTGGATGCATTGGCCGCGCGCTGTGGATGCGCTGCGGGCGCGTCCTAACGTGTTGCTGGCGGGTATGTACGGGTTCACGCAATACTAACATGACACCAATGCGCTGCCTCCACGCCGTAAACGCGCCGACAACGCGCCGACAGCGCGCCGACAACTCGCCAATAACACGCTACCGACACGCTACAGACATCCTAATAACACGCTACTAACGCGCCAATAACGCGCCAATAATGCGCCTCCAACCCGCCACTAACACGCTGCGCCGCGTCAAACTTTCTCCCAAAGCGCCGAAAAGTTCGACGTTTCTCGACGGGTTGCAAATATTTTGCGCGTTGCTGGCGCGCCGGCGGAAGCGTCGTAGTGTGACAGGGCCATAAGCACTTCCAAGCCTTTCATATGTAATCCAATATGGCCACCGGAAGTTGTCTCGTGACGTCATTACACCCCCTCTATTCGTACATCGGCGGTACAAATAGATTGGTGTCTTTTCGTACGGCGGTAGTCACGTGACGTAGCTTGACCCAGATCTTAATCAGCCGGTGTCACAGTTTGAGCGCCCTGCCAGTTTCAGCTGACTGCATACACTCAAACTCAAGGCATTGTCAATGGTCGTGAGCAATCTTCATACAGAAAATACAGAAGAAGTGAAATATCTCTAAAACCACACCACCTATTAACAAATTGCTTAGTACACATATAGAAAACATCTTTACCAAAAAGATTATATTAAATTTATAAGGTTAGGGTTCTTGATTTCTATTTATTTTGAATAAAACTAATGTTTTGCACTGCACGTACCGTCAAACTCAAGGCATTGTCAATAGCCGTGTTTACACGGGCCATTTAAAACGCCTCATATAAATCCATTTGCCTAGATCGATTCACATTTCCCGTGTAGACGCGAGGCTGTGGCGTTTTAGGGCTTAATCGCTTCATATGAAACGCCTCATCTATACCACCTAGGGAGGTGGTTTATTTGAAGCGATTCAGCTGGTTCCCGGGCGGCGATAGTATAAAATAGTATGGCTTGCCAGCAACAGGGGGAGCAGTAACTAATCGCTTGTACCCGGCAGTGTTAGGGCCCAATTAGGCCGAAATCTATTAAATGCGATCATATTTAACAGAATTACATCCTCAAATAATGAAATTTAATTAAATTAACCTTAAATTCCAAGCGATATTAAGGTAGCAGCTTCATCGGAGTCGAATCGACGTGTGTAAACTAAACAAATAAGCAGTGCTTTCCGGCTACAGGCGCCTGCTGATTCCCGGCGCCGACACACTTTCCAACTCGCTCGTGTAAACGCACCACTACATCGCTTCATATGAATCGATTGGTCTAGATCGTTTCACAATTCCCCGTGTAAACACGGCTAATGGTCGTGAGTAATCTTCATACAGAAAATACAGGAAAAGTGAAATATCTCTAAAAGCACACCACCTAGAAACAAATCGCTTGGTACACATATAGAAAACATCTTTACCAAAAACACTATATTAAATTCATAAGGTTAGTGACGATGCTGTCAGATTTTGATGCATGCGCATGAAACTGACAGTCAGCTCAAACTGCGACACCGGCAAAAACACACAAATCAAAACATATCACAAACCGCTAATCGCGATCATGAACAAACCGATTTGGAAGTTGTCTGCTAGAATGCAAAAAAATGCGCATGCGGCTTCAAAATTATGACGTTGATTTTGTCTAGTTGCAATACAGTATTTTATTGCTCAGATTTATTGGTATATATATGTTTGATCAATGGAAATTACACTACCAAAAAACTATGACAGACGTCTATCCTTTTCATCGGGAGCTTTCTTGATAAATGGGACAGGACGTGCCCCTATCTGCCTGCCTCCTCTGCAAGTTTGACTTGACCTAATTTGACCATTTGACCAAATTTGTGCCGTCACTGTACAAATAGAATATCAGCTATTCATACGGCGTGCCATATGAATAGACACTCCGTTGTTGGCATCTTAACACTGATATAATATGAATATAACTATTTGGTTTTTTTGGTGTTTTTTTTTTACAAATATACATATCAATATATACAATATTACAACTAAACAAGGATTTACAAGTGAACTGGGAACTGGAGTGGTCCATTTACTAGTTTCCTACACTTTCGTAGTAGATCCTTTGGCTTTGGTGTGATGCCATAATTTTCTGAGAATACAAGTGAACTAGCGGGCACGTCAACTAGCGGGTCACATTTTCTCGGCGGACTAGTGGTCATGTTATACCAGACATGAGTAGAGAAGTAAAACAAATTAGACGATTGTGGGAATATGCCTCAAAACTCGGCCAAAGGCCGAGTAGGGGGGTAGGGTGTAGGGAGGGGGGCCCACCCCCCCCTCCCACAGAGAATTTTTTTTACAAGTAGGACACAATTGGTGCAATTTGGTAGCCAATTAGGAGGGAGAAATTTCACTCTTCACCTGTGACATAAGGTAAGAGTAGGCATATAGACCAGTAATCTAAGAAATTCGGGTCGATCCAAAACTTGGCAAAAGACAAGTCACCCCCCCCCCAATTTGTTCTCCTCGGATTTACACCTATCTCATGAACAGCCCAGGAAGCATTTAATTGGCGGAAATCAGCCAATTGGCAGGAAATGCTCATGCCCGTTATACAATGGCAATGGATATTTTGCCGTGAACCGGTTTTACATTTCTACGGCTATTTGGCCGTGAATTCCGGTATGCATGCACAGTTTTGTCATTCTTGGACTTAGGCGTTTTTGTCAAAGTGATCTGCCGGCAAGCTAATTTGTTCGCGATTTTACCGTGAAAATCGGTTGAGATAGCCCAGATAGCACACAGCCATCGGGCCGACGTCGGCCACGCCGGCGACCGCGCCGTCGACCCAATGGTGGAAACCGCCGTCAGGCCGACGTTGTTTTGTCCAACCTCCCCACCATCGGCTCGAGGGCGGCTACCGCCGTAGGCCCGATGGTGTCTGCCGCCGTAGGCCCGATGGCAGCAGGTTGGACAAAACAACGTCGGCCCAATGGCGGCTGCCGCCATAGGCCCGACACAATATATTTATTCAAAATTAATAGAAAACCTTATAAATTTAACATAATCTTTTTGGTAAAGATGTTTTCTATATGTGTACCAAGCGATTTGTTTCTATGTGGTGTGGTTTTAGAGATATTTCACTCTTTCTGTATGGTTTACGGTTAGGGTTAGGGTTAGTGAAAAGTGAAATAGCTCTAAAACCACACAACCTATTAACAAATCGCTTGGCACACAAATCGCTTGGTACACATAGAGAAAACATCTTTACAAAAGAGATTATATTAAATTTGTAAGGTTTTCTATTAATTTTGAATAAATATATTGTGTCAGGCCTACGCCGTTTGCCGGAAAAAACCAAGATGGCGGTGCTTCGACAACATTCCGTACCGAATAATTTAAATCGTATTAACACGAATAATTCCATTAATACGTGGTAATGAATTACAAAACTTTTACAAAATAATCTAAACATATTAATTAACAAACCTGTTAAATAATTCCTTAAAATTCCAGTGATTTCTGGAGTTATTTGTTGAAAAAGAACGCTGCTCAATGATCGCACGTGTTCCGCTGGCGACTCGAACTGAATCGGGGTCGAACCATCAACAAACCCTACTGGATAATTCAAATCGTATTAACACGAATAATTCCATTAATACGTCGTAATAAATTACAAAACTTTTACAAAATAATCTACACATATTAATAAACAAACCTGTTAAATAATTCCTTAAAATTCCTGCGATTTCTGGAGTTATTTGTTGAAAAAAAACGCTGCTCAACGATCGCACGTGTTCCGCTGGCGACTCGAGCCGGAAACCATATTTAACGAACTGCGCATGTGTGGCCCACCACCGTCAGCCCGACAGTGGCTCGACGGTGGCCCAAATGTGGAAAATCAATGGAAACCAGCGGCGAACCACCACCGTCGCCCCAACGATGGCTCGACGGTGGTTCAGATGTGGAAAATGAATGGAAACCAGCGGCGAACCACCACCGTCGGCCCGACGTTGGCACGATGGTGGCCCAAATGTGCAAAAGTTTGAAACCCAGCAGCGGGACACCACCGTCGGCCCGACGGTGGCCCAAATGTGCAAAAGATTGAAACCCAGCGGCGGGACACCACCGTCAGCCCGACGGTGGCTCAAATGTGGAAAGGGATTGAAAACCAACATCGGACCACCACCGTCGGCCCGACGGTGGCCCGACGGTGGAAAGTAGGTGGCGACGGTGCGACCAATAGCCGACGTCGGCCCGACGGCTGTGTGCTATCTGGGAGTCATCTCACTGACAAAAATCATCGCACCTGCAGTTTTAATCCCAAAGAAATCCTAATGTAGGCCTAGACCTAGCCTTGGTAACAAAAGTAGTACTTATGATACTAGAATCATTAACTTAAGAATGGAATTATAATTATTACTTTGATCATGTTAAATTATTGTAAGTATATATATTATTTTAACTACTTACGCTGGAACATAATACCCAAATTCACAGCCAAATAGCCGTAGAAATTCAAAACCGGTTCACGGCAAAATATCCACTTCGTTATACAATACAATGCGTCAGTGTTGTCTGGTATTAGTGTAACTGTAAGGCTGACGACTACATGTATTTAAAAAAAGCACACATGCACATTCTGATAGCTATGTAAAATATATTTACCAAGTTTAAGTTATATTCTTGTTTACAGATTTGCTGCCTGGATGCAAAACATACTGCTAGCGGACTTAATGGGGAGCACTAGAAAGTCTGTGCCATGCATTTTAAGGATACTCAATTCAAAAATAAAAATGAAACTTATGTACATATAGGCCTAAGATTAAAGAATGACTGTGTTTGACGCCCAATAGCCAATGATACGAAAATGAATGTACTTTAGAGGCATCTTTAAATAAAACAAGCTTAGTAAGTAATAGGGCTGTCACATTACGACGTTTCTCACCAATGCGCGTCGACGTGTGATTTTTTGCCGCAACGTCGGGATATGTCAGGAAGCGTTACACGCATGTTGGTATTCATTGATGGATGGCGACGGTCGGCAGTGCACGTCAGGGAACAGTCAAAGTTTTGTGCTTGCACAAAACCTTCGATGACCGACAACGCGCGGGTGCCAACATTATGGCGACGTCAGAAGCACATCGACATCGCTGGAATAACGTTATGCGAACGCTAGGCAGAATCCACGTGCGCATGAGGGTAGTTCCCACATGTTGCGCCAAACTGTTGCTTTGTTGTTTTACATCCTAGCTACATCTAAGGTCATATCAGGACAGCACACCAAACATTTTTGGCTTTTTTCGCACAATGTCAGCCGCATGGTACCAATACATTGCGCTGACGCCGAAAAGCTTGATGTTTCTCGACGATTAAACGTGATTTTGCGCGTTGGCAGCTCGCCGGTGAGATACATCATAATGTGACAGCACCATAAGGTGACTGATTGTTGTGTGGGGAATTGCATGTTTCTTAGTATAAAATGTTTAATTATGGATAATTGTGCCATTCATTGCATTATGTTGCATGAGTGAATCCATATTTGTGTCAAATTTTTCAATTTTATCTTAAATAATAGAAATACAGAAGTGTTGTACAGCAGGTATAGGTAAACCCAATGAACGTGTGCATTTGTTTTGCTTTGGATGCAGTTTTCAGCTCATGCACGGTTGGAATTACGAACTCGTTTATTCTAGTAGACCCTAATACTCACAAGTTAAAGCGCCAGCTACCGTTGCCAATATGCAGGGCAACTGTGAAAAACAGCAGTTGTAGTAGAGGTAGACCAGGGCCAACAATGTGGTCATACCGAGGCCCATTAAGGATGTGCTAAACAATGTGCGAATCGAAAGCAAAAAGCCTGAAAAGAAAACATGTTGTACCATTTATTTTTAGGGCCGAGCCACTGGTGTTCTGGCCTTAAGTATATATGGGTTGTTCTCAGAAACTGTGTACCACTTATTTGGTTGCATCATTGAAATTGTTAATGATTAACCTCTTTTTTTTAAGGTGGGGGCGGGGAGGAGATTAAATAATTATTGTTGCCTCTGTGTATTAAGTATATCAGAAACACTTCATGTATTTAATCTATCACACAAAATGTACCCAAAATATGCTAATATGATTTTGGTGCTAAAGTGAAAATTTCCATATTGACAACATGAATCTACTGAAACTTTGTTTTTAACATTTTCCTTGTAAGACTTTTTGTTGTTACTTAACTGTAATCAATAGAATCCTGTTTGAATTTGCTAAAATAATGTAATGGATGTGTTAAAATGATGCTATGGATGTGTGTTAAAATGATGTTGTAGATGGATGTTACATGGTTAATTTTAACACTTTTCTCAATTAGTGAAAACTTTGTATTCAACTCTGACATAGTGTTGAATGAGGTGGGGCTCATTTGGGGTCATTGCGGGACACACGGGGCAGCAAAGTAAACCCATCCCCTCCCACGCAGAAGAGGGGGACAGGGGGTGTCAATCCTGCCACTCACTGGCGACAGGCTCCTCCCTCTTCCCCTCACTCACAACCGCAAAAACACCCCCCCAAAAACCAACCAATCACAGCGCACCCCTCATTCCTAACCACACAACACACACCTCCACAAACCAACCAATCACAGTGCACCCTCAGCTGACCCCATCAGCTACCCCCTCCATCCATGGTCACTCCGTATCATCCATCCAGACTGACCACACCTCTCTTTTTCACCCACCTACCCACTACCCGATTTAAACATATTACATAATATCTAATTTAATTTTTTAAATCATTTATTTGATGCGCGAGAAGGAAGAACAGAGGCAGAGGTGGGAAAACTGAGGCGTTTATTGTGACGCCTCGGGCAACATACAGAGAAACAGTGAACAACAATAAATGACAAAGTAAGGTACAAACAGGGTAACTGAGGAGGTAAACAGGCTGAGGAGGCACATAGCAATACAGGGGGCTCATGAGGAGCAGGGGGCTCGCGAGGAGCAAAGAGTCAGGGGCTCATGAGGAGCAGAGGATAAATAGTGAGGGGCTCATAAGGAGCAGTGTCAGAGTTGGTAGAGGGGGGGCCGAGGAGCCCTCCGCCAAAGAGTAAGGAGAGGGCTCGAGGCGCGCCCGAGGCGGGGGCGCGGGGCGCCCGAGGCGGGGGCCCGGATAGGCAGGCCTGGGTGAGAGGAGGGTCCGGGGCCTACGTGGAGGGGGAGCGGGCGGCCAAAAAAGGGGGGGCCCGCTCCTGAGATGTGATGTCGGCAGAGGGTTCCTGTGAGGCTGGGCTGGGCTGTGGTCTGAGGCTGGGCTGTGGTCTGAGGGTTCCTCGTGAGGCTGGGCTGGGCTGTGGTCCGTGATGGGCGACTGGCGCTGGGCGGCGATGGGAGCCTTACTGAGGGGGCGCTGGGGCCCGACTGGGAGGTGGTTGCCGATGAGGTCGGCAGTGCCGAGGCGGCGGTCAGGCCGCGCCTCGGGCAAACTGGGCTGGGCTGGGCTGTGGTCTGAGGGTTCCTCGTGAGGCTGGGCTGGGCTGTGGTCCGTGATGGGCGACTGGCGCTGGGCGGCGATGGGAGCCTTACTGAGGGGGCGCTGGGGCCCGACTGGGAGGTGGTTGCCGATGAGGTCGGCAGTGCCGAGGCGGCGGTCAGGCCGCGCCTCGGGCAAGCTGGGCTGGGCTGGGCTGTGGTCTGAGGGTTCCTCGCGAGGCTGGGCTGGGCTGTGGTCGGTGATGGGCGACTGGCGCTGGGCGGCGATGGGAGCCTTACTGAGGGGGCGCTGGGGCCCGACTGGGAGGTGGTTGCCGATGAGGTCGGCAGTGCCGGGGCGGCGGTCAGGCCGCGCCTCGGGCAAACTGGGCTGGGCTGGGCTCTGGTCTGAGGGTTCCTCGTGAGGCTGGGCTGGGCTGTGGTCCGTGATGGGCGACTGGCGCTGGGCGGTGATGGGAGCCTTACTGAGGGGGCGCTGGGGCCCGACTGGGAGGTGGTTGCCGATGAGGTCGGCAGTGCCGCGGCGGCGGTCTGGCCGCGCCTCGGGCAGGCTGGGCTGGGCTGGGCTGTGGTCTGAGGGTGAGGAGGTTGTCGGCTTCGAGGTGGTTGTGAGGCGCCGGAGAGGGCCCCCCCGGGCCGGTGCTTGAGGTGGTGGGGTGGGTGCGCTCCCCTGGTGAGGTGTGCCCGAGGTGATGTGACGGGCGGTGGGCTGTACGTCGTCCGAAGCCGATGGGCCGTGATGTGTCGGAGGGCAGCCTCGGCGCCCGAGGGCTGGTCCCGCGGCGCCGGGGAGGGACCCGGGGCCGAGCTGGGCGAGGCGCCTTCCGGCGTGCCCGAGGAGGGGGCCGGCGTGGCGCGGCAGTGTCCGGGGTCCCTTCCGTGGTGCTTGATGCGGCGGCCCCCTCCTCGGGGCGGGCGGGGGCGTCCCCTCGGGCACGGCGGTGAGACGGCTGCCGCGCGGTGCTTGAGGCGGCGGGGGAGGGCGCGCCTCCATAGGGGCGTGTGCCCGAGGTGCTGGGATGGGCGGTGTGCCGTACGCCGTCCGCCTCGGGGCGGACGGTGGCGTGGTGCAAGAGGGTTGCCCTCGGGCTCTCCTCGATTCGATGGCGTCCAGGCGTGCGTGGAGGGCGGCGGTGGTGGCGCGCTGGAGGGCCTGAAGGTCGAGGAGAGCCTTGAGAACCTGAGTTATCTCGGTGCCCGAGGGTGCCGATGGAGAGGCCAGGGCCGAGGAGGCCGACGCACCTCCCGGCGCACCCGAGGATGGTCCCGGCGCGGCCAGGGCGGTCGCCCGGGGGCTGTGGCGGCCCGTGCCTTTGCCGTGTCTGGGCATCCTGGAGCGGTCCGAGGGGATGCAGCGGCCCGAGGTGAAGAATCCCAAGCAGAAGAAAAGGGCAGAGAGCTGGAAGGCGGCTGGAGGCTGAGTGCCTGAGGGAGGCCGGCGGGCGGCCTTATAAGGGGGGAAGTGAGCAGAGGCAGGAGGGGGTGAGTCGCTCAGGGCCGGGGGGAGGTGAGCAGTGGCGGGGGTGAGTCGCTCAGGGGCGGGGGGAGGTGAGCAGTGGCAAGAGGGGGGGGTGAGTCGCTCAGGGCCGGGTGAGTCGCTCTCCCTCCCCTCGCATCAAACGAAATGCTTCGCATTACGACCAATTGCATAACTATTCTCAGAATTAATTATCATTCAACTTTTCAATTTTAGATATATTAATACTTTATAAACAGTGACTACTGCTACCCGTGAGTTACTCCATCTTCAACCTGTTCACCATGCTCAGTTGTCTCATCTCACTCACACCATTTTTCATCCAATTGAACGCGATCACCACATGACATTCTCCCTTGCAGCTCTCGAGCCAATGCAACCAACAAAAATGTAATGCCGCCAGGGGCTGCCCGGAATAAAGCCATATTATCCCAATTTCCGCTTCCACATTCTGTGTGTTATAACTGCAATGTGCACACCATATAAACCTTCATATGAACATGGATTCTGCTATTATTTGAAAAGTTTTCTGCTATCCCTTTGAATGTTTCCCTTTTGGTTTTCCAAGTCACAAATGTGGTAGACAATTTCTGAGAACGACCCATATCTACATATAATAGTTGGATTTACGTGGTTGTTTTTTATGGCACACAGTTTGGCATGTGATTACGGGGTTATTGGTGCTATATTGGTAATGGCAGTGTTCGTGTGGTGGGGGGGGGGGGTATCATGGTTAATGGCTAGCTGTAGTCAAAGACCCTGTAATACTAAAACGGCTCACTCCCTATCTCTCCCATGGTAATGTACATTTCGCAGTGCCACCTTGTGGTGGGTTTGATCAACCCAGCTGCTGGTTGGTGCTCCACATGTAAACACATACAATTATATTATACATGAGACAGGTAAGTATGAATACACATCAATATGAAATTGCTATGAACAAACACTATGATTGCTATGATCATCAGCATCATCATCATCGCCATCATCACACATCTTTCACATTCATATATACATTTATACATATAATACATCATCTGTTTAACCAAGAGAACAGCCAGCGCACCAAGTGGTGGGTTTGATCATTCTGATTACACAGTACAGGCTGAGTGAGCCGTCTTAGTATTATAGGGTCTTTGGTGTAGTTGGCTATCAGTGGGATGATAGTGACCCTCGCGGTGTAAGTGGGTCGGAAGCAGAAGAGTGGGGTTCGGGTTCGGACAACAGTCGGGTAGTGGGGTATCCCGCTGGGTGTGGATGGGGGGGCATCTCATGTGATCAGGTGGAGAGAGAGAACAACTTGTTTAAACGAATATTTGGAAACTGTACCATATTTGTGACATGAAAAACAAAGTGAAGACATTCTAAATAATAGGAGAAAACATTCCAAATAATAGCACATTCCATTCATTCATTCAATTCTTTATTTCAGACTCGGGATTATGTTTGTATGGAGCTTTACATTGAGTGCATGTCAAATTGTCAGTAAGTTTGATTAATTGATCTTATTCAAATTTAGAAAAATGTTAGAATTAACCATGTAACAAACAGCATTTTAAGGTAACGATAACATCCTTTTAACACTAATAACAAGATTTGATCGATTGCAGTTAAGCAACAAGAAAAAAGTTTAATAAAAGGTTTAGGTAGACGCATGGTGTTGAGATGCAAATTTTCACATTTTCACTTTAATAGTACAAACTTTTATAAGGATATTTTGGATACATATTATGGGATAGATTAAATACATGTAATATTGTTAACATACTTAATACAGAGGCAACAATAACTACTTGACTTGCTATCCTCCAAAAACAAGGCTTAATCCTTAACACTGTAACGTGGAAACCAAATATCTGGTTCACAGTTTCTGAGAATGACCCATTTACAAAGACAATATATAAATGGTTGGGACTTAGGATTTAACTACAGAACTACGGTGAACCATAATCAGGGATAAGTGTACTATAGTGAAACCTGCTAATCTCAAATTATAGTGAAATCATATATATATAACTGGTAATGCAATATATAGATATATATATAAATATAGATATCTATATATATATCTATAGCCATAGATATATATATATATAAATATCTATTTATGTATATATATATATATATATGTATATATATATATATATATATATATAGTATAGTTATACAAATCTTACCTGGGTACAGATGAGAGATAACTGGTGTTTTCCCAAGGTACTAGCCTCGGATAGTCGTGGGTCAGGAAGAAGGAAGCACATCCGGGTCCAGCAATCTTTTATGTACTTTTTAGGATAACAAATTACTTAACTCTATATGGATACTTATTGTGTTTTCTATTTGGTTCCAGCGAAACATGAAAGTCATGGTAGGGTAGGGTGGGTGGGTAGGGTGGGTGGGTAGGGTGGGTAGGGTGGGTAGGGTGGGTGGGCCCTGACCCATGACTATCCAATGCTAGTCCCTCAGGAAAATACCAGTTATCCCTCATCTGTACCCGGGTAAGATTTGTATAACTATACTGTTTTACCTTGATACTACACCTCTGGCTACTCGTAGCCCAGGGAGAATTTTACATAATCTCCTTTTTTCTCCTTTTATCCTTTAATGTTGTAACCATACTATGTATATATGAGTACAGAATTTAATGTTGTTTCTCACCTGTCTTTAGTTGGTGAGTAGGCATGTTGCCAGGCCACATTACTTTTCTAGTCGTTTGTTGTAATGTTTAGCTAATGATCTAGCCGTCTTCCACCCAGCGTGTGCAAGAATTCTCTTGACTGAGATTCCTAATTGTCTTGCCTTGGAGACCATGGCTCCACGAGTTGAGCGAGACGCGTAGTGTCCAGTGTTGCCTCCTGCTTGTTTAAGGCCCTTTATAGTCCACCTTGCAAGAGTGTCTCTCGAGATAGCTTTATGTGGGCTTATAAAGCTGATTAGTAGTTGTCTGGAATTTCTGATTCCGCGTGACTTGGATATATAAGCCCTAATGGCTGAAACTACACATATCTGTTTATCCTCCAGAAAACTATTTACATGTACTGTTGACAGTGGGTCCCTGTGCGATTTGATTTTAGCAATGTCTCTAAATCAAATGTTGCTTCATCCTTATCTATTTCTAGTCCCTCTAGTGAGAGTGCCACAATAGTTTGGCCTCCGTGTCCTGTAACTAGCAGTAATAAAATTGCTAATTTAAATCATAGGTCCTTCATTGACAAATGTCTGTTGCTAGGCCATGACTTGAATAGCTTGAATACTATTAACACATCCCAAAAACTATTGTATTATTTAGGTTTGGGTGGGTTTCTTTCATACACCGATCTAATGAACCAGTGTACCAACTGATGTTTTCCAATCGTTTGTCCATCTATTCCTGGTAGAATAATAGATAATGCACATCTCGCTGCGTTAATTGCACCGAATCCTAACCCTTCATCTTCTAAAATTCTTAGACATCTTAACACTTGAGCTATTGTAGGTTTTAACGGTTTGACTCCTTTGAGAAGGCAATGAAGTCCCCATTTCTTTAAATAACTTGTGTATAATTTCACTGTTCCTTTTCTCCAGGCATGCAATATAAACCTTTCTTTCATAATTTTGTCTAATCCAAATTGTTCTAAATGTTTTCTTAGAAAAGGAATGCCAAAAGGGGTATTGTCAACACGTCTCTGTGGACTGTTAGTGGTCCTTGATGTTGAAGGTTGTTCCTTTCCCTTGGGAAGCTCATCACGTCTTTTGCTGCTGATGTTATCGCCGCTAGCCATGGTTGTGTTTCCCATGCTGGTACTATGAGTACTGCATGAGTATGATCAATCTTGATCTTCCCGGCCACTCTGCTGATAATGCTGAATGGAGGGAATATGTAATAGAACTTATCATTCCAAATTAATGAAAATGCATCTAATCTCCAGGCTTCTGGCACTGGATCCAAGACACATATTTTGGTAACTTTTTGTTATTGCGTGATGCGATGAGATCAATGTCCGGCTTGCTCCATTTGTGACAAATGCTGTCGAAAAAGTTGTGGTTCAATGACCATTCTCTGGCTGCCTGGAATATGTTAGCCATGTCTTGTGTTTCTCTGCCCAATCCCAAATGAGTTTAGCGAGAATGTTACATGGTTTGGAACGAGTCCCTTCCATATTATGAACGTACGCCATAGTTGTCATGTTATATGTTAGAACTCTTACGTGATTTTTAGGGATGTGAATCAGACTGCACAGTCCTAGATAAATGGCTCTAAGCTCTAATACATTAATGTGGTTGGAGATTTCATCTTCCATCCAATGGCCACCTGTTGTCTGTTGGTCTCTATGGGCCCCCCAGCCTTGTAATGAAGCGGCTGTTGTGACCGTAGTGTTAGGCTCTCCCATCCTAATTGGGTTGGGTGAGTTGTTAATGTGGGAAAGCCACCAGATTATATCATTTTGGCCTTCTGGCAAAATTGTTATGGGCTGTTCGAAGTTTCCTTTTGTGCATGCAAAGCCAAGTTTTGATCTATCTCTAAGGATTTGATATGAGCCTGGCGATATAAGATAGCTGGTGCGTAGGCTATCATAATTCCTATCAACACTGCGACTTGTCATATTTTTGGTTTGGTCAATTGTAGTAATTGATTTGCTGTTGTTGTGAATTTATCAACTTTTTGTTCTGTTAATGAAATAGTCATTTTTATGGTGTCATTAAAGAACCCCAGGAATTTTAATTTGTTTGTTGCCGTTAGTACTGATTTAGTTTCATGTATGTAGAAACCTAATTTTGTAAATGTTTCGCATAATTTGTCTACTGCTGTTTGATATTGTTGTTGTGTTTGCACAACAATAAATGAATCATCAATGTATGGAAACATGATATGTCCTTTCCTAGCCATAAGGGACAAAATTGGTTTAAGTAACCTTGTGAAAATGGGTGGACCTCAGGCCAGTCCATTCGGCATACACATGAACTCATAATGTTCACCATTCCAACAGAATCTTAGATACTTACGATCTTGTTTATAGATGGGTACTGTGTAGTATGCATCTTTAAGATCAACTCTGGCTAGCCAGGCGCCTTGTGTGACTAAGTCTCTCGCTGTTTTTAACAAATATATTTTTTAATGTTTGTATTCTATGAATTTGTTAAATAAAGTTAGATCTAAAATTAGTCTAACATCTCCATTTGGTTTTGGTCTAAAGAAAATATTGGAGATTAATTCCCCAGCAATGTGTAGTGCTGGTTCTATAATGCCTTTTTCGCAAAACTTAAGAACCTGATTGTCTAATGCTTCGCATTCTGAACAGTGAAATTGTTAAGGGAAAGGTATGCTATTCTGAATAGGTTCTTCTATTAATAGGATCCTTACCCCTTCTGCTAGGCTAAGGATAGTTAAGTTATCTGTAACTTTATTCCATTCCGAAATACAGTTATTGAGAATACCAGCTTGAAATGCATTGCTTACTGGTGTTGTTTGAGTCGCCACTTCTATTTGTGCGGGGCAACGGCTTCTGAGGGTTGAACTCCCTCTTGAAGGGCCTGTTCCCGTCGTACCAGCCAAACGACTGCCTCTGGCCCCTTCCCCTGGCCTGGAAGCTGAAGTTGGTCCCGAACCGGCATCGTCGTTGGCCGGTTCTTCGGTTGCGAAACTCATGCCTCAGCTTCTAGAAGCAGTTGGGATTGCAGTCTGCCAATTTCTTTTTGTCCATTTCCATGTGTTTTCCGCACTTGGAGCTGGTCTCCACTTGTTTAAACAAGTATTGCAGCTGACCGCCAAACATTTTGGTTTTGTCTAGTGGCTTTCCCTTGATGGGCTTTGGTGCAAGGAATAGTGTGTATTCCTTCCCATCGTTGTCCGTGATTTTCTTGGACCATGCCACCTCTTTGCCTTTGTCTGTGTTGACTGCCGTAAACACATTCTCGAACCACCTGTAGGAGAGGAAGTTGCTTGTTGCTGTAAGTAAAGTAATCCCCCTATTCATATCATCGCACAGTGATGAGAACTTGTTCTCCGCCATCATTCTGTTCGCGATGGGCACAATGGCTGTCAGAGCCGAGAGTACCCCTTTGTGTACCGTATGGAGAGCCACCTCAAACTTCTTGTCGCTTTCAATGGTAACATTTCCTCCATCTTGTGTTGTACCAGCCTGGCAACCTGCTCGTCTAGGTCAGCTGGGCCGGGGCTGGTGTTGTACCCCCCCCCCCCCACCCGCCTCCTCAGAATCTTGTTGTTCTGGCGATGGCGACCTTTGTACCCACGCCGGTCGTGTGCTGGACCCTGATGTGCTTCCTTCTCCCTGGGTTACGAGTAGCCAGAGGCGTAGTACCGAGGTAAAAAAATATATATATATGAACAGGTTAACGCCTCTGTTATTTTCATAAATGGGAATATTAGATATGTATATACGTACCTAACGGGCGGTCAATAGCTGAACAGGTACACTCTGTCCACAGCCCCTCGACTTTGCCTGGACTATTTAGGTTTAAAGTGCCCCAAAAAAAGGAGATAAACAGTGATGTGAACAGTAGCAATGAACATGTGCAGAATAGTATGAGCAACAGTACATCGGGTTCATACGCTTGAAGGGGATTCAACATTTTACCACTTTCCAGGTCAACTTTACTAAAACTTCAGGCCCTTGCCGAGCTAAATGTAACAAACTTTCTTTTCCAATATGGCAATGCTATCGATTGGATCTCAAGGTCGTGTAATTCTCACATTGCGAGATATAAAATATATATATAAAAACATTTTAGGAGTTTATTTTTCATTTGACATAAAATTATTATTTTTAGGGGTTTTCCAGACCACAAGATAATTTACAACCTCTCGGGTATTCAAACAGTTGAATACGTTACTTTAGTTTCAGGGGTTTTCAAGGGTTTTCCAGGCGTGTACGAACCCTGAATATAGAACTGGCAAGCTAGAATAGTTATTCTTTGTTGGTTCATTCTCATACGCTTACAAAAGTTAGTCCAGATTTCTGAAAGAGTATGTCTGTAATGGAGGTGAGATGAGTAATGTCATGGGGTGGACGGGAGGGAGGGAATGAAAATAGGAAATATTGTGTCTAGTATATGTAGAGTGCCAGGCTAGGTGGTGACAAGTATCAATTTTGAGGTCATTGGTTTGCCAGGTTTTGAACCCAGGGGTTCGAAATGCATGACCTACCAATACGGGAGGCGGAGGCTCAACTCGCTCTGCAATCCCTTGGACTTCAATCTCACCAGTTTCACCTGATTCACCCGAAAGAGGTTGCACAGCATCCCAATATTAAGCAAACAGGTATGAAATATTATAAAATATTGAAAAGTAAATAATTAGTTAATTACATTTTTTTTGTCGTTGCTTTTGTTAGTGTTTCTCTCTGAAAACCTGTTTTACAATGTTGTGACTGGCATTTCTTTGCAGATTGATAGTTTTGAAATGATCAAAAGAAACAGTGTCAGTGTTGCATTTGTAGTCATCCATAATGAGAGCAACTATTAGTAGACTGCAGGGTTCATACAGTTATTTAGCAATTTAAGGCCTTTCTATGGCATTTTCAGGTAAGAAATTCATTTTTTAAGGCCGAAAAAGATATTACATTATAATAATTATATACATGTTAACTCTGTATGGTCTCACTTAACCAGGTTTCTGTATGCTATTTTGATCAAGCAAAAGAAGCAACTATGGAATTAACATCTTTATTATACTTAACAATTGTCCTAGATTAGTTAACAAGCCACATACCTAGCCATTAAAAAAAATGTTGTCAATCAAATTTGCCCTCTGTCCACCCCAAAACTTTTTTAAATGTAAGAATTCAAGGGTTTTTTGGGCCATTTGGTCAATTATCAAGGCCTCTTCAGGGTGTTTCCAAATTTAAGGCCTTTTCAAGAGACCCCTTCAAATTCAACGCCTTTTCAAGATTGTGCGAACCCTGCAGTGGTTGTCAGGACCGCCTTGACCCTTACCGACAAAAAGTATCAGCACGTGGCAGCATGCTAGCACCATTCCACCCATGGCTGGCAGCCACCGCCCCATGGGTGGAATGGTGCTACCTGCGTGTCGGCGGTGTAGTGACTATCTGGTGACAGGTCACTTCTATTCTGACCATGGCCGAATATACCAATGGAAGAACCCAGAGATTTGAAACAACTGCAGTGTTACGTCTTTTATTTTGTCATATGCAGATGATAAAATATATGTCACACTGAAATATTGACAAATTATTCCTTCAGGCAAATCAAAATGTTGATAAGACTTTTAATTGGTTCTGTGCAAATAAACTGTCATTAAATGCAAATAAAACAAAATATATCATAATGAGACCATCTTCCAAACCATTTCACAACACAAATCATAAGATATGCATAAAAGGTACGCCATTATCTCTAGTAGGCAACAATCACCAAGAATACGCTTACAAATTTCTTGGCATATTTATAGATGAATGTGTCAACTGAAAACACCATGTGAAGTAAATACTAAAATTGCCAGATCATTCTTTATTATCAAACAAATCAAACCTTTTTTGCCATATGAAAGCTTATGTACATTATACTTTTCACTAATACATCCACACCTTTCTTAAGGCCCTACGCTACGAAGTATGGCGTTGGCGCATGCATAACATTTTAAAATAAAAATAAAATTTTAAAAGTTTGGCATTTGCCAAACTTTTCATGCTGCGGGCGGTCCGTGCAACGTATGAAGCGTACACAGAGCGTATGGCTCGCGTATGGCTAGCATATGCGTGGCGTATAGGACATATACAAAATGTATAGCGACGTATACGAAATGTATACCGATGTATACTTGGTGTGCTGGGACGTGGAGTGACAGTTGGAGGCGACAGTTTCAGCATATGAGTAACGCACAATGACGTATGGTCAACGTAGGCATAGCGTGTCGACATGTGCATACCGTGTGCAAAACGTATTCAAAACTTATGCGTAATGTGTGCAAAGCATATTTGTGATGTATGCAATCATCCTTATATCATGCTCTGTCACATAATCGGTCGCCGACGGGTATAAATACCCTGGAGTTTGGGTTCTCTCCACACACTGCCACCATGCCTGCCAAGAAGAACATCACAGCTTCAGCTGCCTGCAAGGCTGCTATCACTACAGGACTAGGGCATGGGAGAGGCAGGAAGAAGCAGATTCTGCCAGCATCACCATCACCATCATCACCATCGCCGGTGTCATCACCTGCCTCCTGACCACACCACTCTCCATCACACCACTCTCCATCACACTACTCTCCATCACACCACTCTCCATCTAGCCAGCCTGAAGAGATGGAGATGGAGTATGAGGTGGAGACCCAGATGCAGACGCAGATGCAGAGCCAGACGCTGCCCCACTCCAGCTCTCCATCTCCTGCTTACTGTCAGAGCTCGTGTGCGTCATCCGTCGCCTCCACCACCTCGGCCTCAGCCTCCACTAGCACCTCGGCCAAGAAGAAGAGGGTGAAAAAAAGTGACTGTTCTCTGTCGCTAGCCGAGCAGGGTAGGATGTTGGAAGAGCGGTGACGGAGCCCCTGAACTGACTGAGAGGGAGCTGTGGATAATGCAGAAGTTTGGCTTCCTGCGGTCAGTCGTCAGGCACTGGCCTGATCCCTGCAGAACTGCAAGTACAAAATCTGTTTTCCTTCTGGGCAGTCTGGGCATTAGCATTCTGGTAAAACCCATATTATTCTGGACAAGTCTACAAAGCGATATATTTTATTTACATTATTAATCTGGAGAAATCAATTTAATCATTTTACATGATATATTTGTTGTTCTTCTTTATTGTTGATTTTTGTTGGGATCTCGATGCTGCCGAAAATGTCTGCGCTGATCTCCAGATCGGGCTGGAGGAAGAGGTTCTGGCCACACCTCCCGCTGCAGTCCGAGAATGGAGAAAGGGGAAGCGGATAGCCCCAGAAGACGTCAACATGCTGGCAGCCATCCAGAAGTGGTTCGACGAGTCTGGGGAGCTGCAGCCGCCTCCAGCACCGGCCCTTACGGAGCATGCCACGTTCTCAAACTAGATGCTGGACTCTCTGATGACGATGCCATGGGAACGCTTCAGGAATACACGGGCAGCGATCAACTGCATTCTGTCACAGGGGTTGGAGGATGATTGTGGACCTGAGGCACCCGTGGTTCCTCTGGCTGCTTTGGCTACACCAACTCATGTGGCTCCAGCGGCGCATGTGGCTGCAGCGGCTCCTGTGGTTTGTGCGCCTCATGCGGGGCATTCTCAAAGTGAGCTGTACCAGCCCCAGCCCAGCAGTGGACCCACCAGCCACCACCGGCATCACCATGGGCATCACAAACCCAGGACTATGTGCAGCAGTATATGCTGCAGCCGCTGCAGTCTGTGGTGAAGCATCTGCAGCAGCCGCAGCCTCAACCTCTGCCTGTGCAACCTGTGCCGTTGCGCCATCAGCCAGTGCCGCCTCTGCCTCAGCTGGTGCCATGTCCCTCTGTGGTGTCTGCACCTCAGCCTCAACTTTGGCCACTTGGTATGGCTCTTCATACCATGCCTCCTCCAGCACCGTCTCACTGGCAACCTGCTGCCAGCACTGTGAGAGTGCCCTGGGCATCAACTCCAGTTGCCAGTAGCAGTTCCACTCCGACAGCAGCGGCAACTGGAACGTCAACAGGCTTGCCTAGCCAAACGTCCGATGGAATCTTGAACGTGTTGGGGCTGTCGGGGATCTCCGGTGTGTTGGGGGTCTCTAATTTAGACCTCTTCCCCTCGTCAGCCCCAATGTCACTATCTGGGGGTGTGGGGGGCCCAACGATGATAAGTGAATGTGTAAATTTGTATAAATAGGTGCTTATTATTATTATGATTATCTTATGTTTATTATGTTTTTATGTTCTTATATATATTCTTATGTTTATTATGCTATTATATTATTCTGTATATATGTATATATATATATGAGTGATTCTCCAGAATTGGAGACCCCATTGTTGCATTAGTGTAAAAATTTAAAATGTATTCTGAACATCTATTGTATACTATTTATAAACTTCCATGTGAGTGAAATCATCAACCAAAAACAAAAAATCACTACCACCTCTGGTTTAGATGTAATTCGGCTTCAAAGAATGTTGATACACAGAGTGCCCTGTGTGTTACAATGTGACGCCATCATCATTTAAGTTCAGTATCACAGATATTGACCAGATTATTGGTATGGGATGTTGAAGTACAACAGGAAAGATAACTTTTAAAGCACAAAGTGCAGTATCTACATTAAACACTGATCACAAAAAAACTAAATTTAATTTGTGACACCGTAATGCACGTCCCATCACAAATCAAATGTTTTCCATCTTCTTCATATATAACAATGTTTTGTTGTGTTATCAAAAGAATTATTCCATATAATATACTCATTATATGTGTAGTTCCTTAAAAGCAGATCATACATATTTGTCAGAGAATAGCGAAGTTAGTAGTTTGTGGGACAGTATTACATGTGACCCCACTAGGTCAAGACATAGAATGGCCATTTCAACTTTGGTATATTTTTTTACGGTCAAATAACAAAACATATTCACATCAAAATATCAAGACTAGACTTTAAAAGTATTGTAGAATTTTGATCGGATTTTGATCGTAGGCATGAATCACACGTTTTGGGGACGTACGTACATGTGCACAAAAACGTGACACCTCATCAATTATTGCAGTTTATCTGTCTGCTAAGATGGTTTGTTTAGTCTGGAGTCTTCCCTTCCCTCATTACGTATGTTGGCTTGTCAACATATATAATTTCCGAACGCGGACACATGCACTATTTTCTCGCACTACTTACCTCCCTTGCACTACTTTCGGCACATGACGGCCGTGGTCTCTTCACTTTCCCACTTTCACTCGGCAGTGCTAGTCGCTTCTACGCCACTAGCACGAAAACAAACAAGTCAGTTTTACTGTTACCGATGCCGTCGACTAGAAGCGCCGGGGAAGGCCACCGCTGTCACAGCTGTCGATACGTCGGTGGCTCTGCTTGTCCATTTCGCGTACACTGATATTAACCTTTACTTCTATATTTTCAGCACTCTCTCAACTACATGGGTCACCCACTGGCTGCTCAGCGCTTTATCGGCGGGCTAGGATAAAGTAATCTACTCGTTCAACCGGTTGCTGCTCAGTGCTCTACTGTCACTATCACGACTAGGGTTGTTTTAACCTGGAAGCCCCGGGGAAGGCCGCCACTGTCACAGTGGTCACAGCCGGGTAGGGCGGTTCACAGGTCCTCTGGTTTCAGGCAAGATTCGCCAGACTCCTCTCCGTTTGCCACTGCTATCCTGTATGTCAATTTCCTATGGCAAGTATTATTCTTTTATTTCATTAACGGTTGCTCGGGTTCCCTATTGCGGTGACAGTAAATACGGTTATGCTCCGCATCACGTGGTGTGTCACGAGAAACACGTAACTGTAGCAGTGAATATTCATTAATGTTAGAATTCTACGAAGCATCGCAATAGGCTCGGCTTTGCGGCAGCACCCCGTAAAGTAAAATTTCTAAACATTCTATGCCGTATTATGCTGGTTGACCTACTCACTAATTTAGAATGATTATGAAACATTGCAACATTTTTATGCTCGTTTCTAGATATGGCAGATAAATGCCACTTTGCTGATTCGACCGTGCTCAAAGCATATTAATAGGATATAGCCATTTCCTAGGCTTTACACACTAGTTAAGTTAATAATTTGTTATGAAGCTTAAAAATGTACGGGGTGGTGACACATGCACGTCGGTGTGCGGCATTACCCCGCAATTTAAAAATTCCTGAACATTCCACGGCGTGTAATGCCGAGTGCCATGCTCACTAATTTAGAAATTCTTATGAAACATTCCAACATTCGTTATTTATTTATTTATTTTTCCTGATCACGGACAGTGCAAGTCGTTTCCTCCCAGTACACTGCTTGACTATGATGACCATTAAGAAGCGATGGGGGAGGATGTCGCTGTCACAGTGCTTGCAGTTGGATAGGGAGTTTCGTCGCTCCTCTGGTATCAGGCGAGATTCGTCGAACGCCTCTGATTTTGCTACTGCTCCACGGCATGTCGAAGTTCCATGATAAGTATTGTGTTTGATAGCATTGGCGGCTCTTGTTGTCGTTTTCCCTCAGTAGTTATTGTTATACTATATATACAACGTATGTCTCTTCTCTGCCACGTGTTGTGTACAATGCGTTAATACTACTTTCCGGTTCCAACAGTTTTTCAAGAGGTGGTAGGGCTGTAGTGGCCTAAAGTAATATGCTATAGAGACTAATGGTCTCCGATGCACTATATTCAGTGTAGCACTCGTTCACTATTTTCAATGTTACCCAATTTATGCGGTGCCTGCTCCTGGAACTAGTCTCTGCTAACTGTCTCCCGCCGGGCTCCGATCCGGTTCTGCTGGCGGGCTGTCTCCATGCTGCATGGTCTCTGCTAGCTGCCACTGCTAGATGTATTCACCTAACGTCCCCGGCTTCCTCCCCACTCTATGCCGGCGGACTGTCTCATTCTACCATCCTAATTACTATTAACTCATGCTAATAATTAACAGTATGTTATTGTAGCAGTGAATATGTACACTAATATCAGACTTTGACCTGAAGTAGTGAAGATGTTGTTTCTTTGACAATTGTTGCATCATGGGTGTGGTTACTGAGGTGATAACTGCTACTCATTAGCACATGTCCTCATTGTAATACTCTCATTATTATGTCATGGTCACAGATTACAGAAGTCGATTTTAGCAATGAATAATCCCTAAAATAACAGAATTGATCTGAAGCAGTGAATTTTATTCTGCTTTTGTCTTATTATGCTTGTTAACCTGTCTTTAACGCAGTGACAGTGGCTGTTGCGCGGACCGTCTTTCGATACCAGTAACAGTCACTGTTGTACCAACTCGTTACGATGCCCATCTCTCCGGGGGTTGTCTCAATGCTGCCTAGTCACTGCTAGCTGCCTGCACCGGATGCTCCCGGACTCCGGCCCGGGCTCTGTTAGCTGTCTACACCTGCCAACTCATCATTCCAAGCCGCTGCACTGTCTCTGAGAGTCGGTTGTCTCCCGGAAGCATGGTCTTTGCTAGCTGTAACTGCTAGCTGTCTTCACCTACATCTGCCTCCCCCCCCCCCCCCCCCCACCCCAGTCCTTGCTGGGGGGTCGTCCCCATATTGTTATTTTACCAGCCTCATTATTGCCTCATCCTCATAATTAACAGAATGTAATTGTAGGACTGAATACGTACACTAATATCAGGATTCATCCTGATTCAGTCGATGATGTTTGTTTAACAATTGCTCGCATCACGAGTGTGGTTCCTGAGGTGACAACTGCTGCTCACCAGTAATGTTAAAATAGCTAAAAGCATAGCGGACAAGATGTAGCATATTGCTAAATGCGCGAAGCCCGCTAGGGCGTTCATGAACCAGGTGTTGGCGGCCATTAGAGCTGCTCCTAATGCTGGCCAACATTTTTTTTCGTAGTTGTTATCAAGCATATTGACTGGTTTCTGAAATTCCCATCTAGACTCAATAAACTTCTACTGCTACCAGTCTGTCAAGTAGTAGACTGGGTGATAGAGTGTGACGCGACACTCAAGGCTGGCGGGGCATTCTCTCCGGTCGCATATTATGCAAGTGAATATCCAGATGACCTAATAGAAAACTGAAGTTCATCATTCAGCTAGAAGCATTTATCTTGATAATAGCACTAACCTATCTCCTACCTTCTGACCCGAGAAATTTCAATGTTGTTGTTAATAGATAATCTTGTTTCACAACAACTGCTTTCATCAGCTGTGGGGAGGGATCCTTTCTAGCAGCATTTGCGAGGCAGATCTGGCTTATCTCAGCATTGAATAGTTGCACGATCACTATTATACATAAAGAGTGGAAGGCGCTAGTGCTAGCGATAACCTGAGTAGGCTTCCACAGAACAACCAGGCTAAGGTACTGGCGCTAAGAGTGTCCTAAGCCTCAATTAAAACCACTAGATCTCTTTCTCACTAAAGTCTCGATTCTTCCATCTAAAGTATACTGTTTGTATCAATGCCTGGAAGATAGTCACTCTTCTGCTTCTATCTTCCAGGCTACAGCTGATACACCACCTGCAGCTAGGCTCAGCTCGCTCAGCAGCACTCTCCGGAGGGAGTTGTGGCTACAAAGCTCTACTTCTACATTCATACCAGAGGTCTCCCGACGCCATGCTAGCGTCTTCACTGACTGTCATCCTACTCAGCCTCTCCTCTCACCTGTCTCGACTAGCAAAAGTCATTCCCATCTACACTGCAGTCCTCTTCACGACTGTTCGCTCAGTTATGCTGCACAGTATCACGAGGGGAGCTGACATCCGATGTCTCCCGGACCTCCCATGGTCCTTCTCACTATTAGATCCTCTAAACAAGGTCTCTCACACAGCCTCCCTTGACCTATATTCTTCCTTCTTTTCCTATTTCCCCTTGCTGTCCTGGAGCGCTCGGTTGGCGTACTATGATGCACTTGCTCCTGCTCAGATGTCTCCGGCATTTATGTCGCCGGGTGGTGGCACCCTAACTACCGCCAGATTAACTAGTGTACTTGCTATGTCTGCAGTAGTCCTGTTCAGGCCTGATTGCTTGGTAATGTTGCATAGCCTCCGGAGATGAGCAGTGCAGGCCTGTGTCTCAGCAGGCGTAGCAGAGGTAGACATAAGAGAAGTGGCACCCTGGAGTAGCACTGCTCTGGCGTCCTACTTGGCTTCCACTCCTATTTCCGTCATCCCAGCAGCCCTCGGTCTTTTGTTGGGTTGAGGGCTGCTGGGTCTCGGTAAGTCTCATCTCAATTGTCTTTCACGCTGATAACTTCTCTGCCTCCACTGGCTATTTAACTTGTCTCTTCACTAACAATCATGTTTTCTTGTTACTGATCACGATTACACTTATCCTTGTTCGCATTCAACGTTATACCACGATTCACGATACTTGTTACAAAGATATTAGTGACTCTGCCTCACGCTTCGATAATCAGATCCGTTAATGTACTCCAGATTGCGACCTGCCTGCAGGTTATGTACTCCAGATTGCTGACCTGCCTGCAGGTTATGTACTCCAGATTGCTGACCTGCCTGCAGGTTATGTACTCCAATAAATTTTGTTTATCTCCATTTATTCTTCTCGTTCTCTTTGTCCACGGTTGGTAATTACGTATGTTGGCTTGTCAACATATATAATTTCCGAACGCGGACACATGCACTATTTTCTCGCACTACTTACCTCCCTTGCACTACTTTCGGCACATGACAGCCGTGGTCTCTTCACTTTCCCACTTTCACTCGGCAGTGCTAGTCGCTTCACCCACCCTCCCGCCCGATACTAATGGGGTTGAGGGCTGCTGGGTCTCGGTAAGTCTCATCTCAATTATTGTCTTTCACGCTGATAACTTCTCTGCCTCCACTGGCTATTTAACTTGTCTCTTCACTAACAATCATGTTTTCTTGTTACTGATCACGATTACACTTATCCTTGTTCGCATTCAACGTTATACCACGATTCACGATACTTGTTACAAAGATATTAGTGACTCTGCCTCACGCTTCGATAATCAGATCCGTTAATGTACTCCAGATTGCGACCTGCCTGCAGGTTATGTACTCCAGATTGCTGACCTGCCTGCAGGTTATGTACTCCAATAAATTTTGTTTATCTCCATTTATTCTTCTCGTTCTCTTTGTCCGCGGTTGGTAATTATGACATTTCAGCTCTCAAATTTCGAATTTGTAAATTGGTTGGGACGTACGTTACAAATGTGACACCATCAATCAAAATTGCTTTAAATCAGCCAATTTCTGATAATTCCAGATTATCTCTTATTATTTGAAAACATTATAGGTCATAGATTAAATGAAAGTATTACTGATTATGCATACCATGCTTGATAACTGATCAAACTAACAAACCATCTGTGCTGTCAGTGTGACACCAACGGTACGCACAGGACAGGTATGTTTACAGTGATATTGTCATGTACCTATGCAATGTAAAAACTAAAAGTAGTGAAAAATATCTTTATTGATATAATCTTGCCAACATAAAAGCAAATTGAATTAACTGTGCTTGATAGTTTTCTTTATTTACAGCTTCAAAGATGGTGGGCACTCCAGTGCAAATTCATTGCTGCCATTTTTTGGTCAATTTTCCACTTTAATTAATTATTTGTACACCTTGCAGACTCTTTATGTGTCTGGTTTTGATTACTAGTGTTTGCTTAGTATATTCCCTATAGGTATATGAACAAATTGTTTTTCTGAAATTGTTTTGAAGAGTTTAGTGATTAATAATGAAGCACATCCCAACGGGTCTCCAATTCTGGAGAACTACTCATATATAAAGATGTTCTTGCTCTGTGTTCAAGATTTTGTTCAACTTGATTTTTGTGTCTGAGTTAAATAATGTCATAATGTAATTGTTATAAATTAAACTAATGAGGTTAAGAATTTAGCCAATAAAAATAAATACAAGTTAATATTAATGACACAAGTACCTTTCCTCTCTTCCCCTTTCTCTCCCCCTCTCGCTTTCCCTCTCTCCCCTCTCTCTTCTCCTTTCTCTCCCCCTCTCTCGTTCCCTTGGTGCGTTCAGAAGGGTCACGATGTCACTGAGTGCCATGACCAGGCAAAATGTGCCAACTGCCTGAGTGACCATATGGCCGCATCCATAGACGATCCTGTTTGGATAAAAGAAAAATCTATTCAATGGGCTGAGGTATCCGGCAGAGAATGGGCTGAGGTATCCATCAGCTTGTAGGATGGTTGAAGGTAATACACCTTCACCAACCACCAAGAGCTATGCCGCGATAGCCAAACCTTCTTTAGAATTCTGGGGCTCGCGCTCGCAGAACAATCAAAGAAGCACTGAGGCAGTGCTGGAGATGATTCGTTTCTGGCAATACCATGCACATGCCTTTGGGCAAAGTCTGGACGATGATCAGAAGAATTAAGCGAAGCGGAGATGATTCTTCTGTAGTCTAGCACTTGAAGCACAATGGCCCCATTCTCACATCACTCAATGAAATAAGTGAAGAATTGGCTCGCACCTTTGCCAGAAATTTGTCTTTGGCAAGCTGCCTCCCCGGCTTTCTGGCCATCAAGGAACGCCAAGAGTGTAAGCTCTTGGACTTTTCCTCTGATGGCAGGGAGCACCACAACTCCCCATTCAGCATGGGTGAGTTGAGGTGTTCTCTAGAAAGCTTGTCTGATACAGCAGTTGGACCTCATGGAATCCATTACCAATTCCTTAAGCATCTCCCCAAATCTGCGCTGAGACTGTTGCTTCAACTCATTAACAACATCTGGGAGTCGGGTGTCGTCCCCACCTCTTGAGAGAGGCGACAGTAATACGGATTCCCAAACCTGGTAAAGACAAGAGTGAAGCCAACAACTATCATCCTGTAGCCCTCACAAGCTGCATCTCTAAAACCATCGAGCGTATGATTAACAAACACCTTGTCTGGCTACTGGAGTCAGGACACCACTTGTCCGACCTCCAATGTGGCTTCAGACGAGGCCGCAGCACCCTCGGCCATTTGGTTCGGATGGAGACCTTCATAAGAGATGCCTTCCTTAAGAAGGAGTACGTTGTGGCTGTCTTTTTCTATCTCAAAAAAGCTTGACACAATGTGGCACCATGGCATTATGGAGGATCTCCATGCGATTGGCCTTCATGGTCACCTGCCAAATTTTGTTAAGAATTTTCTGGGGCTCGGGGCATTTACGCATCTGCGTCAAGACTACATATTCCAGTACCCCAAGGCAGCATACTGGCAGTGACTCTTTTTGGAGTCAAGGTCAACGGTATTGCTGCCGCTGTTAAAACAGGGGTCTCCTGTAGTCTCTTCGTGGATGATTTTGTTTTGTACTACAGAGGTAGTGGTATGAATGTCATTGAGAGACAGCTTCAATTGAGTATAAATGGGATTCACCGATGGTCAGTTCTGAATGGATTCAGATTTTCCAAGGCCAAGACAGTTTGCATGCACTTCTGCCAGTTGTCCAGAGTGCATGCAGAATCAGAGCTGACCCTGGATGGGGATCCCATAAAAGTTGTCAAAAAAACCCAAATTTGTGGGTCTCAATTTCGACACAAAGCTGTCTTTCGTGCCTCATATCAAGTACCTCTAAACATGATACCTGAAAGCGCTAGATGTTCTGAGGGTTCTGTCCAGTTCAGAGTGGGGAGCGGACAGAGATGTTCTGCTCGCCATGTACCAAGTTCGGTCATGGCTCGATTACGGCAGCATAATATACGGTTCGCCAAGGAAGTTGTATATTGGGCGGCTGGACACGGCGCATCACCAGGGTCTGCGTCTGGCCCTTGGTGCCTTTCGCATCTCTCCACTTCAGAGCCTATACGTCGAAGCCAACGAACCATCACTTCACAATAGGAGAACCAAACTGGCCACGCAATATGTTGTTAAATTAAAAACAAATGCATTAAATCCTGCATACAGGTGTCTGTTGGAGACACACAACGACTCCAAGTATGAAGCCAAGCCAAATTTCATTTGGCCCTTGAGGCTCTGGATGAAACCTCATTTGGCGGCTTTGTACTTGGATCTGGATGTATTAGAGGATACCTATGTCCCAGAACATCCCCCGCGGTCGCTGAGGAAGCCATCGGTCATCCTCCGACTCACGGAACTGAGGAAGTCTGGGACACATCCATTTGAGTATCAACGACTGTATGCAGAGATTCAAGGCCAGTTTAAAGACCACTTGTCCATGTATACCGATGGTTCAAAAGACCTAAGCCAGGCAGCTGCCGCAGGAGTTTGCCAGGGCAAGAAATTTGGCGTTTGCATGCCCGATCAGAGCTTAATTTTTACAGCGGAAGCCCGGGCACTCCTTCTCGCGTTGGAAGTCATTGAACTATTCAACTACACTAAATATGTCATATACAGTGACTTGTTTTCCTGCCTGCAAGCTGTTGCTGGGCTAAAAACGGACCACCCTTTCGTGGCAAAGGTCATTATACAAAATGAACCAGCTGGCAACAGATGGATATGACATCCACTTGAGTTGGGTGCCTGGCCATGCTGGCATCCAAGGAAACGAACGAGCTGATCGGGCTGCGAAGGAGACTCTGAACTATGATGTTGAACCGTGTCACATACACCACTCTGATCTGAAACCACTAATAGCCACCCACATCAAATCCAAATGGCAAAATGAGTGGGTGAAAACGTCAACAAATTGCATGAAATTGAACGGGCTGTGGGAAAACCACCACGTCCAGTCTCATGTGGGGGTAGGCGGGCCCAAGTGGTCCTTAGCCGCTGACGTATTGGCTACTCGTGGCTAACACACGTTTTCCTGCTCAAGGGGGACCCTCCCCCTGAATGTATTGGATGTCAGTCCCCACTGACAGTAAAGCACATTTTTACTAAACTGTGTCTATTTTATGGCACTGCACCAGCAATTTTACACTGCAAACAGCATGCATGACCTCTTTACTAAAGTAAAACAAGAAGACATTTTAGCCTTTTTGAGGGCAGCTGGTCTGTACCACCTCATATAATTCATTAAAACAGTTTTTACCAATTAATTCTTTCATCTATTTTATTTAACTATATGATTGTGAGCTTTTAAAAATTCATAAGTGTCTATTGACACATAATTGATTGTATGCTTTTACATTATATGTAAAGGCGATGGTTGAATAAAAAACAAACAATTCTCACCTTGAATATGGCCTATGCTGCCAACACGTCTTAAAGAAACCACCAATCAATCAAAAAAACCTCTTTCCCTCTGACCCCATTTCTCTCCCCCTCTCTCTTCCACTTTCTCTCCCCCTCCCTCTTTCCCTCTCACCCCATTTCTCTCCCCCTCTCATCCCCTTTCTCTCCCCCTCTCTCTTTCCCTCTCACCCTATTTCTCTCCCTCTCTTCCAATCTCTTCCCCTCTCTGTTCCTCTCTCCCTCTCTGTGCTGTGTTATTAGTATGTACATAAAATAGCATATTAAACTAGGTTATGCTGTCAAAAGCTTAATTCTTCGGAAAAGAGAGGAAATAAATTATAAGTATTGTTAACTAGATTTGTGTCTGAGTTTAATTAGGTTATAACAAATTACATTCAAACCCTAATAAACCTGGCTGAGTTTAATAATGTTTGAAAATTGATATAGTTTATTTGTAAAAATAGACAAATAAACATCTCGTAAGAGTAACAGTAGACATCTCACAATATAACAGACATGTAAGTATACATAAATATATTGTAACAGTACACATATCACAGTGCATACAAGATAGATACCATTTTTTTTGTTTACATCAGATCATGCTACCATGCCATGAAAGTGATCCGGCGGGCAAGATGACCCAGTAGATTCTGCTGCTCCTTTCCTGTCTTGGAGGCGGTGTTGGGACTAGGAAGAATGTCAGTCTGCCAGGTTTTGTCCCTCTCTCCACGCTCCAGGGACAAAGTTGTGGTTCCCAGTCTCTAGACGATCCAGCTCCTGGTTCTGCAGCCCTGGGTAGCGCATCCTCAACAGGTTGTGCACAACAATGAATGCGGTGACAATGACCTTCACCGTGGAGGGGTGGTGCTGCATAGTCGTCAGCAGCACCTGGAAGCAGTTGGCTAGGATGCCAAAGGCATTCTCCACCACTCTCCAAGCTCGGGAGAGCCGTTAGTTGAACAGTCGCTCATTTGTCAACCCCCTCCTGCTGTATGTCTTCATCATCGTGAGCTGCAGTGCGAAGGCATCGCCACCGATGAGGAAATATGGCACATCCTTTTTGCCATTCACGATCGGTTTGAGGTCCGGAAAACCGATGGTGCCACCGATGGTGCCACCTTCAGTGCCCGCCTTCAGCTCCGAGTCGTTGTAGACCTGGGCATCAGATACAGAGCCCATACCCCCAAGACCTGCCCAGATGAACTTGTGGTCCATGTCTACAAGCGCCAACAGGACCACGGAGTAAAATCCCTTGTAATTGTAATAGAGTTACCCACACTTTGGAGGGCACCAGCAAGCGATGTGCTTCCCATCCAGAGCGCCACATGTATGGGGAAAGTTCCACTTCTCCAGGCATTGATCATCGATGGCACGCCATCCTTGTGGAGTCGCAGGACACGTCATGACCTCGTCCAGGTACTCATCTATGAGAGCCTGACACACTTCACACACGATAAGTGACTGTGTTGTCAGGGACCCTCCACCCAAACTTCATCGATGAGTATTTGTTCCCAGATGCCAGGTGCTGCAGAGTAAGTGCGATCTTCAGCCCAGGCTTGAGTGGCACCCTGTATGTTGTGTACTTTTTGATGATCTTGGGTCCTACTTTCGCCACAATCTCATCAAACATCTGGGGAGGCATCCCCATAAAGTTGACGAATGACTCAGTGTCCTCGCTGCGGAGCTCAACCATAAGCTTGTCATACAACCCAAACTGTGGCTGCCTCCAGGGTCTGACCCACATTCTCCGCTGCTGCCTCCTCCTTCTCCTATCAACGCGGGCCGCCAGAAGAGCCATGAGGTAGAGATCTAGCTCATCCTGGTAAATGGCAACTCGGTAGTGATGCTGGATGTAGATGGAGTGTAGGGACATCCATCCTCTCTGAAGAGTTGAGCAAGTCTGCTGGAAGAAGCCAGGTGGTGCCTTGATATACCGATGGCCAACATGATGGCGATACCCCTGTGATATGCTAGGGGCACGCTTGCATACGCTATGTGTACGCTCACTAACGTTAACAGAACGTTGTGAGTATGTTATATACGTAAGAGACATGCGCCGGTTTTATGTATGGCTAACGCGTATCAACATACCCCAACGTACCGCTAACGTTCTCCTAACGTACGCCAACGTACACCTAATGTACACGTAGCATATGAGGAATGTACAAGCCACATGTCGACACGCATTGGAAATTTTGAACATGCACAACAGTTTTTTAGAGCCTTGATGCACGGGGACGTATACCGATGTATCCTGAACGTACCCGATGTATGGCCAAAGTATACGTAACATGACGACGTACGCTGAGGTGTTGGTCGAAAATCAGATACGTCGGCATACACTAAGGCTATATGTCGTAGAGTGACAGGCCCTTTATGGAATTAGGTTTTGGGGTAATGCCAAAACTGATGCCACTCGTAGAACAGAAATTCTGCAGAAAGGAGCAATTTGGACAATACTTAATGAATTTTATAATAGCTACACCGATCCATTATTCAAGCGGTATAGAATTTTAAAGATGTCAGACCAATATATGCAGGAAGTCTTATTATTTGCATGATTTTGTGCAAAACAAACTGCCAGTGTCATTTTCAAATCTGTTTTGCTATAATCGTGATATCAATAGCTTAAATGAAATGAGACAAGCAGGCTGTTTTATAGAGTGGCTACAAAGTCAAAGTTTGTTGACAAACTCCTATTATATGCATATATCCCACCTTATGGAATGCATGGTACCCTGTAATTGAGGTGAATGTCTCAAGGCTGTGTTTTAAAAGCCGGATAAAGTCTATACTATTAAATCAATATGCAGATACAGTAAATTGTAACAACAAATTATGTTGTGATTGTTACCCCAGAGCCACATAGAACCAATATTTGAATCACAGAATTTGTCTATTCATGAACAGGTCCTGATCTCATCGTATCTTTTTCTAAACATGTTTGTTTCCTTAAAGAGCAGTCTGTAGGTTATTTGTACATTAGTTCTAGGGCTCATGATTTTGTTTTATGGATTATTTTGTTTATAAGGAGCAGTGGGAAGACAACTATTAATGGCTACACTGTTCCTGCAATTTCTTTTGTCAACAGAATAGTATATGTTTGTGGAATAATGTATAGAAATTGTGAATAATAAAATGTCTTACATGTAAAAAATGTCTTATTCCCTAGGCGGAGTATACATGGGTCTATCACACATTCATATACTGACATTCATATACTGACACTGAATCTAATGAATATTTGAATGCTATACAAAGGTAATTGCTATTCTCGTACCTGTGTCTGTACCAAAATGGCATGTTCACAGCCGTAGCAGAGAGGACTACCGACAGCAGGAACATCCAGAAGATGGGACGAGAATCTTGATTGTCGACTGACATCTTGGAGTGTGGAGTTCTGAAGTCTGCGAGTTATACATTATTTGATCAATAATAGAATGAACTATGTGCTTAAATATTTCAGATTTTAAATATTGTAATAGGCTGCATACTCCGGTTCCTCCCTTCTTCATTATTACATAAGCATGCTGGAGCATGCTGATGTAATAATGAAGAAGACAGGAATGTTCGCTTCCACCATTTATTCTTCTCTTCCGCCCACTGCGGCGTCACCAGACCAAGTGACCAGCTAGTTCACAGCCTGACCAGCCAGGTCGCAGGTAGCCTCTCATGGTCAGGGGAGCCGCTAGCCAGACGCAATACAAGCAGTCCACACAGGGACTTGCCCACTGGCTAGCGTGCCGCCACCTGATGCAAAAAAACTGCGACAGTAGACGGTGTAGTCCCTGTAGGCACCGCGTGGTGGTGTAGCTCATGTATGGACTACTACACTATTAATTTCAAGCATAAAGTGATGTATATATGAAGAGTTCAGGTGCAAAACCACGCAAACACCAATCCAAAAATAGAGATAAACATTGCACTCAAACAAACAAGAAGTTAATTTTGTTATATTCCTATTATTTTGTGCATTGCTCCATACCCATATGATCATATGAAAAGTCCAATTAGTGAGAATTAAAATTATTTTCATGTACAACTCTTTTATTTTAACTAGATTTATGGATTGGCGTTTACATGGTTTGGTGCCTAAACTCTTCATATGTCAAAATGGACTAGCCCATTTCAATCCCCATCAACATAAATATTACATGACAGACTCCTAGTCCTAGTGCCAGGACTAACTAGTAGATTGCTAATTAAGACCATGGCTCTCCCCACCCCATTTTTGTGGAGCAGGGTGAATTTTCATAGCTGCCAACAATTAAAAATGGGAAGGCGTAATCTTTTTTTACATGAATTGCGAGATATTGGGTCAATCACGATATACTGCACACATAGGACATTTAATCCTTGCAATTTTCTTTGAAGATATAAGCCGTGTTCACACGGGCAAAATGTGAGGCGAATCAGACAAATCGAATCAGGTGAGGCGAATTAGCCATCCGTTCACACGGGCAGTACTTGGGCCGGAAATCGAAATCTGCGCATGCGCAAGTCCAGACTAACCAGTGCCAGTTTGGGTTCGTCGACGTCGGCCGAGAGAGTGTGGGTTCGACCTAGATATGTATGGATTGAATCGTATTGGTTTGGAACGGTCAAAACTTCTGCTGGGTAGTGAAACCCTAAAAATAAATGATGAACAAAATATCTGTGCATAGATAGCGGTTTCATTAATTAAATTATATAATATGCGCTTTTGATCGACCGGAAAGTCAACAAACTGAGGTGTCGACTGTGCATGCGTGTGAGGTGCTTAATCCGCCTCAGTGAGTTCACAAGGGCAAAATAAATCGAATCACAGAAATCGCCTCACGTAAACTACCTCGCGAGGTGGTTTACATTATCCGGATCACGTGAATCGAATCAGCCCTAATCCGCCTCAGACGTCCGTTCACACGAGAAATGTGAGGCGAACTAGGCAAGTCGCTTTCTACGAATCGATTTACATCGCCCGTGTGAACACGGCTTTATACTGCCTATCATGGATAAGTCTGAATAGACTTGTTTTCACCATTAGACCATTTGTCGACCCAAGGGACCCACACCACATTGTCATGGTATGAGAGCAACTGGCCTTTGATGACGCTGTAAGTTATACACAGCGGGGGAAATCCAAATTGGCAGAGGTGGGAGCATGGGGAATCGAACCACTGACCTTCAGATTAGGAGTCTGACCTAGAAAAAAGTCAGACACTCAAACAAATCCGCCACAGAGAACACCAATATTGGTTACCTAGAGAGCCTAATGGCAGATCCCCTGAATGACAGAAGTGCAGGTTAATGCATATATATAAGCAGTTAGTCACTGTCATATGTGTGTATATATTCTGAGAAACTGTGTATCACATATTTGGTTTCTACGTTTTGCCTGTTTTTGGGAGGTAGTAAGTTAAATAGTTATTGACCCTGTGTTTTAAGTATGTTAAAAATACTACGTTTATTTAAGCCGTGTTCACACGGGCAAAATGTGAAGCGAATTAGACAAATCGAATCAGGTGAGTCGAATTAGCTGCCCGTTCACACGAGCACTACTTGGGCCGGAAGTCGATATCTGCGCATGAGCAAGTCCAGTCTGACCAGCGCCACCACGAGAGAGTGGATTCGACCTAGATATGTATTTAATGAATCGTATTGGTTTGGAATGGTCAAAACTTCTGCTGGGCAGTGAAAACCCTAAAATAAATCATGAAAAAAATATCTGTGCACCTCTAGCAGGTTCATAGACCAAATTATATAATATGCGCTTTTGATCGACCGGAAAGTCAACAAACTCACGTCTCGACTGCGCATGCGTGTGAGGTGCTTAATTCGCCTCAGTGCGTCCACACGGGCAAAATAATGCGCATCACAGAAATCGATTCACGTAAACTACCTCGCTAGGTGGTTTACAGTATCCGCATCACGTGAATCGATTCAGCCTTAATCCGCCTCAGACGCCCATTCACACGGGAAATGTAACCCGAACTATACAAGTTGCTTTCTACGAATCGATTTACATCGCCCGTGTGAACACGGCCATAATCTATCCCCCAAAAAGTATCCAAGATATGCTTAAATAAGATCTTTTGAAAACATGAAATTCTGCATATTGACACCATGCATCTATCCAATGGTTTTTTTTCAACTTGTTCTTGCAAGACACAATCTTTTTTACTTACCTGTAATCAATCAAATGTTTTTTTAATTTGTTGTATGTGTGTTTAAATGTTATTGTTATGGATGTGTGTGTTAAAATGATGTTATGGATGGATGCTACATTGTTAATTTCAACTGCTTTGTCAATTCTTATAACATCAAAAGAATATGGATTCTGCTATTATTTGGAATGTTTTCTGCTATTATTTGGAATGTTTCCACTTTGGGTTCTCTCTGTAACAAAAGTAGTACACAATTTCTAAGAACGACCCTTGACAAATGCGGATTAAAGCTAAGATTCCATATACGCAGCATAAGAATGTGACTGGAAATTTGAATGCGGGAAAAAAATGGAAAAGCATGCAAACACACAGGACTGCTTCCATATGCTTCCGAATGCAAATGCGAATGCGAATGGGGCAAGTGAATCGCTAGGAGTACCGATCAGTGTGAATGAGAGTGCGAATGCTGCTCCATTTGCTATAGGAAACAACACAAACTTTGACTTTCCTTCGCACATTTTTTAATGAACCGCCAGCACAAAAAACAAACAATTGGCTATTGGTGGGGGGGGGGGGAGACTTCACAAATTTGTAGAAAGAAAAACCGAAAATCCCATCGATAATATATATGGGTTCTTCTTTGCTGCTGGTCCTAATTGGTTGGTCCTCACATTGTAACTGTTTTCGTCTAAATTAATTCTCCTTTTCATACCAAATGAAGAAAATTCCTTTTATTATACCCCAAAGAAGCAATGACAGCAATCCAGTGAGAAAAAAATGTTTGGTTTATTTTTTATTGCAAAAATAGATTCATTTGTCACGCAAATATGACAGCTAAAAATGGGAATGGTGAAACGGTACTACTTGTGTTGGAAACTACTTCATTGTAGACCAAAATATTCAAACATAGCTAGTTTATTTGCAAAGTTGTAACATGCAAAAATGTCAGAAAACTAATTTTAGGACTGTTGAGTGTCTGTGTGTAAAACATGCTTGAAAGTGAGCATAACGCGTGTTTCATGAGATGTCACGTCATGAAACACGCGTTCACCTTCAATTTTCACAATATCCAACCATGCAAGCCAGGAAAAACCCTGCTGCTTTAAATAGGATAGCATCATAGATGCCTAGTTCTGAACACAAAAGTTATAATATTATTTCCTAAAATGCATTAAAAGTGAAATCAAAACTTTGTGTCATGGGTGAAACACGCGTAACGGCAAAAATGTATTTTGCGATACAAAATCCAACAATGGATCAAATCTCTTCTCGCCATGATTTTCAAATATATCGTGGGCATCATCTACACACCTACTGATGATGTGGTGTCAAGTCATAAACAGGATGTTGCGCTATGATGCTATTAGTGTGGCGTGTCACACTTCGATGAAGATGAAACACGCGTAACGGCGAAAATTATTCCGCGATACAAAATCCAATAATGGATCAAATCTCATCTCACCATGATTTTGAAATATACCGTGGGCATCTACACACATACTGATGATGTGGTGTCAAGTTATAAACAGGATGTTGCGCTATGATGCTATCACGCATTCACCTGTTGTCATCTTCATCCTCTAAGTCATCACAATATCTTTTTCTACATAAGAAAACTTATAACACTCAAAAGAAATATTTGCATACATGTAATGTGTACAAATAATGCCCTGAACAAATACATTTTTTGCATGCTATTAGCAGTATCTAACCTAAGTCATTATTGAGTGTCACATGAAACATGCGTTACATGTTACATGTGTTACAATTCCAAGAACATCAGAAGTTAGGGAAGTGTTCCAAGATTACTTTGAAATATGTCCACAGCATCAACAACTAATAAGCATAAATATTTTCATCATCTGTGGTGCTTGTTTCATCATGAAGGAACAACTTTTCCTTTCCATGTAACGCATGTTTCAGTGTCACAATTTTATATCTTCTCTGTTCTACTCTCAAGTGGATGAACACTCATAAAATTGCACTTAGTTACTCCTAGTGACTGCTGTTCAAAACCTAACTAGGAAATAATAAGGGTCTTGTTCTAAATATTACATAATGAAGGTTTTTGTGTTGGCCGAAACACGCGTAACATTCTCCACTTGGTCATGTTCAAAGCCACCCTGACTTGCAGTCTGGGTCCAAATTGTTTTTGTTTTAAATTGTGTCTTAAAATTGGATGTATGTGGAACACAACAAGCCTAATTGGGATAGGCTGTAACATATTTCAGTTTTGACCTCCGATTCCCCCTTTTTAGGACCAAAACTGAAGAAGAACCCATTATAAGCAAAACTTGTAACACTCAAAAGACATACTTGCATACATGTAATGTGTAGAAATAATACCCTTAACAAAAACATTTTTGTGTGCATACTGTTAGCAATTTCTGAGCCAAGTTATTATTGAGTGTCACATGAAACATGCGTTACATGTCACATGAAACATGCGTTACAACTCCAATAACATCAGAAGTTATGGAAGTATTACAAAATTACTTTGAAATATGTCCACAGCATCAAAAACTAATAAGCATAAATACCTTTTCATGCTCTGTGGTGTTTGTTTGATCTTGAAGAAAAAACTTTTCCTTTCCATGTCACACATGTTTCAGTGTCACAATTTTATAAGTCCTCTGTTCTACTCTCAAGTGGACGGACCCTCATAAAATTGCACTTAGTTACTCCTAGTGAGTGCAGTTCAAAACCGTACTAGGAAAAAATAAGGGTTTAGTTCTAAATCTGACACTAGGCGGCTTTTTGTGTCACACCGAAACACGCGTAACATTCTCCACTTAGTCAAGTTCAAAGCCACCCTGACGTGCAATCGGGGTCCAAACTGCTTTTCTTTTAATTGTGCCTGAAAATAGGATATATGTGGAACACAACAAGCCTAACTAGGATAAGCTGTGACGTGTTTAAGTTTTTACCCCCGATTCCCCCTTTTTAGGACCAGCAGCAAAGAAGAACCCATATATATATATATATATATATATATATGTCGCAAGCCTCATTCGCATTGTTACTGTAGTGTTCAAAGTATTGGCGTAATGGTGTAATATTATAGGGCAGAAAATCGTAATGATTCAACAAAAATCAAAATGGGTGACAGTTCGGAATTGTACTTGCTGACTACAGGGTTCATGTTTATAAATAGCATCCTCTCCTGTCCATAGGTCGGGTCGATAAAGACTAAAGTTGCATAATCCGATGGTTTTGAGTTTCTGCTGTATTTTGTAGATATAAATAAAAATATATTAGGTTGATAACTATAATCAAAGACCCTAAGACGGCTCACTCCCTATTTCTTCCATGGTAATGTAAATTTTGCAGTGCCACCTTGTGCAGGGCTTAAAGTGGTATCTGGGGAAAAAAAGCGGAAATGCTGATATTCTCCCATAGGTTTAGCATTGTCAGGGAATAGCGGAAAATTTCCAGAAGTCGGGTTTCATATATATATATATTGGTATACGATGATAGGGCTGCGGAGTTTGAAGCATGTATTAGTATAATAGTAGTGTATATGCTGATAGTGCTGTGGCGTTTGAAGCATTTATTAATAGTATACGCTGATGGTGCTGCAGTGTAAAACAACGTATTAGTAGGGCCTATATGTGGTTTGTGCCACGGGATTGAAAAATCCCGGAAATCCGCGGAATCGCGAAGATCTTTCATCCCTGCTTGTGGTGGGTTTGATCAGCCTGGCTGCTGGTTGGTGTTTCACATGTAAACACATACAATTATATTATACATGAGATAGATAAGTATGAATACACATCAATATGAAATTGCTATGAACAAATACACATCATCGCCATCATCACACATCTTTCACATTCATATACATTTATACATATAATATAGCATGTTTAACCAAGAGAACAGCCAGCGCACCAAGTGGTGGGTTTGATCATTTTGATTACACAGTACAGGCTGAGTGAGCCGTCTTAGTATTATAGGGTCTTTGCTATAATCTACAGTATAAGCTATCTAAATTGTCCGACCATGGGCCGACTTTAGATGGTCCGTTTAGGGAGGTGATCGGTTTAAGTTAAATAAAGCGATCGATATAGGGGAGTGGTCGATATGTGGAGGTGGTCGGTTAGAGAGGTTCTACTTTATTTTACTTTGGTTTCAAATAACTTCTATTTCAAAATATTATCTTTGAAGATCTTTGAAATGAAAATATGCTAAATTAATGTTGATGGCCACGTTGAAATGCTAGGCATAGATAGGCTTCAGCAGTGAAAGGTGGGGTTTTATATTGAATTGATTTAATATGCCCTTCTATTCTGCAATAAATGCTTGATGACTGTATCAGTACCTAAGCTAAATATGTAGGATTAAATCTAGATAAAGGATTCACCTGGTACTCGCAGTCGCAGTACACGGGTGAATACCAACCCTATATAAAAACGGTCAAAAAAGCGTGTTAACAAATTGAGAGCCTAATTTCACAATCTAAGAAGCAACAATTATTCTTTACATATGTCTTATTGATAGCCGCCTACCTTTGAGTTGAAAAATATAATATAATATCTAGTTTAAAGGGACCAGCTATAGCTCGCTGGGACACTGCGTGTACTCCGACAAATGCTCTCCAAGCACAATCTTGTTTAGTTTTTATGTTTAAATGAACCAAGTATGTGTGGGGAGAGTATGGGACCAGGGCAGTGCTAGTCTGAACTGCAATGGCAGTTTGTTGTCTTCAAAATGGCCGCCCCCATAGGCGGCGGCCATTTGCAATGCAAAAGCTGCGCTGTGATTGGCTGAAATTGTGCCGGCAACAGGCTCACACAGTGACAAGATTCGCTGGTTCTCAGCTTGTGCCCGGCAGTGTTAGGGACCGATTACGCCGAAATCTATTGAATGCGATCATATTTAACAGAATTACATACTAAAATAATGAAATTTAATTAAATTAACCTTAAATTCCAAGCGATATTAACGTAGCAGCTCGATCAGCGTCGAATCGCCGAGCATAAACAAAACAAATAGCAGTGATCGCCGCAACGTGCGAAAATCCGCGCATGCGCAGAAGCCACGACAAGCCGCTGGTGTTTTGGGGAGTTTTCAGTCGCAACAGAATTTCAAATCGAGTTCGTTTGTTTTCCACGCGGCAGATAGCTGGCGACTTTAATGAGATTTAAAAGTGAAATCGATGCTGTTCTGCGGCCGCCATCTTGTCTTTTTGCATTCTCTCCATTTCACCAACTCTGTGCCTATATGGGTAGCCATTTGATACTGGAGCCACAGTTTCTACTTCATGTTCCATACTAAACCTATTTTCGCCCGTATTTACACTACGTTGTCCTTCACCCGTGTACTACAAGTACCGGTTGAATCTTTTATCTAGATTAAATCTAGCTAAGTGTTTTAATTTTAATAATTTGATCGGAATTTATAAAGCTTTAAGTGACAGCTAGACTCTTTGAGAACTAATTTGAATTTGTTCAATAATTTATTTGAAGTCTTGGAAATTCTGCCCTTTTTACAACAAAGAAGTTATTATTGACAAGAGGCAGACATTTTTCTCCAATTATTTCATAACATTTCTACTAATTCTAAATGGTGCAAGAGACAAAATAACATAAATATAATATAAGTTTCTTATAGTCAATACAAAGAAACACCTGAGCTGGGTCCGGTACAATTTGAGTTTGTCAGTTTTTTTTTTTTTATTGATTGGTGTTTTTTTTACGCCGCGTCGGCAGCATCTATGGGCCATATTCACAGTGGAGGAGTTTGCAAGTTTGAGGACTAAGTCATGTTAGTCAATTAAATACAGGTGAATGCAGTGAATTGGATGATGTGCTTGATTGCTTACTTACTTACCTGAACTTAATTTGGGGAATACACGATACAAATAACAGACATGGAGCTGCTACCAATAATAGCAGGCCTTTCGAGAAGTGGATCACTGAAATGGGATGGTAAGTGTGGCAGGAACGCTGTCTACACTAACATTTTCCCGCCACTAACAACATATTAGTTTGCCAGGCAGGGGAAGTTTAAACTTCACCAAAGCTGCCTGGAATTGCCGGTGACAGCTATAGATAGAGCTTTGTATTATTTGCAATATTAAAGAATTTCTAATACGTACTGGGGGGGAAATGAAAATAAGGTACGATTAAATTAGGTTGGGTAGATAACAGGAATAAATAAACAATGTTTTATGGGTATGGGGAGCGTAGCCTGGTTCCCTGGCCTTTCAAGATGGGGTCGCCACTAGTCGAGTTCCAATACCCATGGTTTCCACTAGGTGCCGCCTGTGTTTCAACAGAGGTCCCCACTTCTCCACTATGCTCATGATTTCAAAGGCCAGCGCAGAGTACTCGGGTTCAAGTTCCCATGTTTTCCGCTAGGTGCGGCTGTGTGCCTCCATATGGGCAGACAGCTTGTCTATATACACGCTCTCTGCTTGTATATAGATCTATATACACGCTCTCTGATACTGACCATCAACTGGCGGCACCTAGTGGCAAATTGCTGAACTAATACTTTTGTAAACAGAGTAGTGTTTAAAATGATTCGAACACAAGACTTTAAAGACTATCTATTACCACTGCACACACATATGCTTAAATTAGGAGCTATGATAGATAGACATTCATAATTATCATCTTATATCATTTATTTATCATATTAGATTGCAAAATGATGTGGATATATGAAACCAGCTTCCCAACACTTTTTCTTAGGTTGCTTAGGAATCTGTCCTGGAGACAGTGTTGCAAGAGTAACAACAGAAGCCACTGCAGTTATGCCTATGAGAAATACTCCTAATATCACTCATTGATATGAATTTGCCAAAATTAACATAACTCATTTCATACAATATGCCATTCAACATCATTTAGAAAATAAGATCTTAACATGTTCTAGAGTGTCTATTCCATTGCTTAAAAAACATATAGGATTTGTAATACAAGATGACACTGTATGTGAAGTGGAGTAGTTTTTTTTTTCCAGAAGCAATCAAATTATAAAAGTTGGACTCGGATCATCCCATTAAATATCACTTTCCCAATATTTTCTGAATGAAATCAGAATCTAGAATAATTCATTGACATATTTGCAACATACCCAAGTAATATATATTGCATAATAAATTATTTTCTCTGTGCATGCAATGCTTAAAGAAGGCACTTAAAAGTGACTGAGTATACATTATTTAAACCATGGAATAGACCCTCTAACATATTGAGATCTTATTTTCTTAATGAACTTGGATGACATATTGTGTAAGAAGCAGAGGCTCAAGATGATTAGGGCGACATCAGTTTATTCATGCATAGCAAGGAGTGATGACAATCGTCAGAAGGGCAATTAGTGCATACCTTCAACATAATAGTAATGTGACTCTCAGTCAATTAGAACATCGTTGTGATTGGGTCATACTGACCATCAACTGACATCTGGCTGGACAATGCCTACCGAAAAAAACTTTAAAAAACGCAGTAGCTGTTGTTCGGGTGGAGCCGGAGGACGGAGTGACAGTTCCACGGCCAGCGGCAGGCAGCTGTGCATGCAGCGTCGATAGTTCCCCTGGGTTCAAACCCGGGAACTAGAGTAGTTTAGAAGTAGTATAGCGGGAGTCTGCTTGGTCTTACAGCCGCATACAGTCTTGTATACGAGTTGTAAGAAGCAGAGGCTCAAGATGATTAGGGCGACATCAGTTTATTCATGCATAGCAAGGAGTGATGACAATCGTCAGAAGGGCAATTAGTGCATACCTTCAACATAATAGTAACGTGACTCTCAGTCAATTAGAACATCGTTGTGATTGGGTCATACTGACCATCAACTGACATCTGGCTGGACAATGCCAAGGGCGCAAGCCCAACCAGCCAAAGAAAGAGAAAAGAAAAGAAAAAGGAAAAGTAGTGCGTAAGACGACTAAACGTCCAAGACCGTACAACAATCAATAGCATTAGCTGCACGCATATCATTCAAAATCCGGTCTGCCAACGGCAAAGCAATATACTTATACACGCTTTCTGAGCTCCAATCCCCCCGAGTCTTGAGCTCCTCTATTGATGCACCTTGCATACGCAAGAAGGTACATCCACCTCTCCTCAGTGAGTGGCAGGAATAATCCTGAGGATCCAGACCTGACATAGCACACAAATACTTCACGGTGGCTTGGAGAATTGAGTAAGTTAAAGGCATGAACCCCCGGCAGGGGAAGGTACCTGAAACGCCGGTTCGTTAACAGACATAGGGGTCTGTGCAAAATGCAGTTTTGTCCAGTGCACCGCACACAAATCAGAACTTTTCATCACTGCGATTGGAATTAACAATTTCCTTTGAGCGAACTGTACAGTTTTTGATCTCCTTACTGAAATCAACATACCCCAAGAGAAAAACTGAAAATCTGAGCATAACAAGACCAAGTCCGAACGCGTGAGCTGACACTTCCGGAGTAAACCCCGGAACCCGGTTAGAATTGCAGCGATTGTGAAAGAAAACTAAACATGACCAACAAATCACGAGGCAATAAGGGTTTTGCAGTGTGTACCTCACAACCCAATAAGCGTTTAACACCCCCTAAGGTGGTTTTAATAGTATAATTCCCATAATCTATCAGCACAGCATTCTCCGATTTCAAAAACAAATTCAAAGCAGATAAATAATTAGTAATAGAACTATAAGTCAAAGAATGCGACAACCAAGCTATATATAAAGCCACTTGACTTACAGACCACGGCAAGGGTGACAACAAACCATCAAATTCTTCAATAAATTAAAAATATTTTTTTATTTGAACCGGACGCGTCACCAGACTACTTGGCGCATAATACTGCGAGGCGATCGACTTCGCTTCCTTCCCTAATGCCCGCAGACCTAGAACATAAGCGTTAACATACGCGTTAAATATCAAACAAATGTGAACAACACAAACTGTCAATTTTATCAACTTCACAAATTCTATGTGATTGGCGTGGAGTATCCCACCTGCTCAAACTATCACAAATAACATTATTATGCGAACTCACATGTACTGAATAAATACTGAAATTATAACGGACAGATATCCAAAATATCCGTTTCAACCACATTGAAATAATGGATTTTTTTTAAGTACCCTTCACTAAGGCAGAACGGACCGTATTGTTGTCCGTGACAAAAATGATATTCATATCCTTCCAATGAGCTGCCCAGCGGTCTACTGCAGCCACCACAGCCCACATCTCTTTAACATTAATATTTTCATCAACAATGTCATCTGGGGAATTCACCTGGTGGTGCGACAACCTATTTATAACCTCGTCTTTATTAAAAAAACCTACACACCAGTCCAACTTGTGCAAAGCACCAAAACCCTGCAGCGAAGCATCAGTGTATACTGAGAACGTTTCAGTTTGGCTATGCAACATACGTTTTTCACCATTAAATTTATCGACAAAGTTCAACCACCAGGAGATTTCCTCCCGAAATGCGACATTAATTCTATATTTATGATAAGGATTTTTCAAAGTTCCAACGGCAGCATGAATCCGAGCAGAAAAAGAACGTCCTCCCTTCACTACCACTGCACAATGTGAAAGCCGCCCGCCAAGACGCTCTAACTCTTTCCTAGTAGCCTTTTTCCTATGCTCAAAAATCCGAAGATGTTCTTTTAATTTCAGCACTTTGTCCGCAGGAAGCTTAATTTTTAAAGCAATTGCATCAATCTCAATGCCTAAATATCTAACATTAGAGGCAGGATTTATTAGCTCAGGAAAACTCACATAAAATCCTAACCTGCGTAATATAGCAATTAAACGAAGCTGCCGTCTAACGCAGTCTTCATAATTTGCTCCCAGCACAGCAAAATCATCCAGATAGTTCACCACTCTGTCACTACCTTCTCTAACTGAGCAACGATATACAAAATCTGAAACTTTACTAAATATATACGGACTTGAAGAAAGTCCCATTGACAAACGATTATCTAGGAAAAAAACTTTCTCACCGTTTATCTCCCATACCAACCCCTGCTTGTTCCTATCAAACGGATGAATAGTTAAAGCTCGGTATGCATCCTTTATATCAACTCCAGAAATATAATCTCCCTGCTCCAACATTTCACATAAAGTATCAACACTCTTATATTTAAATTTGCAACAAGTATCTGAAACATAATTATTAACTGAACGCATGTAAGGTTTACTACAATCTATTATAACCCGATATCCCTCAACTGCTGGCTTTGGAACACAAAACAAATTATGCGAACACATTGGTAATTTGCCTGTGCGCGAAATATAACCTTTCTCCAACTCTGACTCCAGTTTACGCGTAATGAACGCGTGATGGTCAACATCAATTTTTCCACCATAAGTATTATTGTAATGTGACGAGAAGTCAGAATTTATTATTTTGAAACCAAATATGGCACCATGCAATATGTACTCCCAATCATGGTCAATATCACCACGGAAAAAAGCTTCGACAAAAATTTGACATGGTTTGAACTGCACCGGCACACCAGCAATACAATGTATACAGTCACAAATCCCCCTAAAGCACGCCTCAATTACATGAATTGTGCACTGCACTTTCGAAATTGAGTGCTTATCAATAGCAATTAGCGTATAGCCCAATGGACCATTAACTACCTGCAACCAATCCGATATTACAGGAACCAATTCAGGCATTAGAAAACCTGACTTATATACAGTCTTACTACGCGTCAAGGGAATTTTACTGTCGCCTGTAACAATGCCTAGCAGAGTGTTGGAAGCACACTCTTCCACATTCATAGCTAGCGTGTTATAAACCAGCTTTGTGTTAAATTGTGTAACATTCAATTTATCAATCAAAATTTCATTTTTAAATTCAACTTGAAGGTCAATTAAATGTCCTGTTAATTTCTTCTTCTTGCACTTTCAGTCTCGACGACAACTGCTCCTCTTATGGCTACGACTGCCACAACGGGAACACCAGTGCCCAAAATCACAGGTCTTCTCATCTCGTGCACAACCTGCCTCACCGTTATGTGCAAAACATGGTTTCTTTCCATCACGCGTAAACAATTTAGCTGACGCGTTAGACGCCTTTGTCGAATCGCCTGCCGCTTTTTTAGTGTCCTTAATGTTTTCAAACGCGTAATGGCGCAACGCCAAGTCACTGTTACCTGCCGCGAAAGCAGCAAACCCTTGTTTTTGCGCCAACTTTCGCACACCCGTGTCATACGCCACATGCGCCGTATTATTAAAATTGTTAAATTTTGCCTTCGTGCATAGATAGCTTATATGATTTAACAATGCGTGACACAACTCAATGTCGTCATATCCACCAGCGTCAGAAAACCAGGCACAACTAGCCTCTATTAACTCGTATGTATTTAACTTCTTAACCTGTTTTCTGTCCACTGTATAGTGTTTTAGTGTCCACTTATGCTGACGACGCCTTTCAGTACTTGTGTGCGACTGCCTGAACTTGACGACGAAGACTTGCGCCGTCGTGTGCACCGGCATGAGTGCCCCGACCGGCACCGCCCCCTTTCTTTCGATGACACGTCCATTTTCCGCAACTCATCCTCCAACTCGTCTTGCCGCTGCAGAAGTTCAGCCACCCGCCGCTTCTTCTCCAATGCGTCCACCCTGGTTCTCAGCTCCTGCTCGTCCTCCGACTCCTTGTCGGCTACCGCACCCCTAGCACGCACCTCCTCTTTCACTTCTAACTCTGCCATTCCCACCTCTGACTGTGGGTGCGCACGAGTTCCTCGTTTTGTAGCAGACTTGCTAACCGGGCATAACTCGTTCACTGGCAATTTATGCTTACGCCCACATGGGCCGCAGTAGTCTGTAATAGGCTGCACCGGCATCGGCATAGGCATAGGGGTACAACGCAAACAACGCAGTAGCTGTTGTTCGGGTGGAGCCGGAGGACCGAGTGACAGTTCCACGGCCAGCGGCAGGCAGCTGTGCATGCAGCGCCGATAGTTCCCCTAGGTTCAAACCCGGGAACTAGAGTAGTTTAGAAGTAGTATAGCGGGAGTCTGCTTGGTCTTACAGCCGCATACAGTCTTGTATACGAGTTATAAAGTGAGTTATGTTAGTTTTAGGAAAGTCATATCAATGAGTGATAATATGAATAAGCAATGCTTAGGACAGACCCACTGTGTAACAATTTCAATTTCCCCCCTTTCCAAGTTCCCCCCGGGAATCTGAAAACGTTTTTAATTTTTCTCCCGTGAAATTGAAAACGTTTTCAGATTCCCAGGAGGGAAATTAAAAACAGTTTTCAGATTCCTCCCCCTATTTTCAAATTCCCTCGTCCGGGAATTTAAAATTGTTTAAAAAACGTTTTAGAATTCAGACCTATAATATTTTTTTCTTAGCCGTCTTAGAGACTTTTTGTGTCATTTGGGGTGAAATATGTTTTGTTGTACTAGTAATAATCTCCATTGTGCTATTCTCTGTGTATTATTATATTTGTCATGACATTTTTTTTAAAATAACAGAAATAAAGAAACTTCCCCCAAAATGGGGGGAGGGAAAGTTAAAACAAGGGAGGGAAAACGAAAACGTTTTCAAATTCCTGTGGGATGAATTTGAAAACGTTTTCATGTTCCCATGGGGGAACTTCAATCAAGGGGGAATTTGAAATCTTTACACCTGGCTGTAATCCATTAACATGACCCGGTGTTGCAGTTTCCGTGGTACGCCAGTTTGCAAGGGACACATACATTCAAATGCATTGTCAATGGCCGTGAGCAAATCTTCATGCAGAAAAAGTCAAATATCTCTCAAATTACACATCTCAACACAACAGCTACCACACATCACAACACAACAGCTACCACACATCACAACACAACAGCTACCACAACACACAACACACCAGATACCACAACACACAACCCACCAACCAACCCTTGATACAACCACAGCAAACGGTACAATACACACAGCCACAGGCCCAAACCTACAAGCCACAAATACACTACGCACCACAGTACACACCTCTACCACCACAACAACACACAGGGGTAACCCCACCATTTGTTTGCCACCAACACCAAACACTCACACCAACAGCTGGGCCTTCGGGCACACAACAACACACACGGACTACACCAGACATTCGGGGACCAAAAACTGGGGAGGGGGGCTTCTGTTGCTGCTGCTGCTTCTTCCTCCTCAGTGACCAAGCTGTCAGGGTTCGAATCCCCAATTGCCTTCCGCGCTTTGACGTCAATGTCAAGTCTTGACATTGCCCCCGGACCACTCTCCATCAGTTCACTTTTGTCTACTCCAGATCCACATGGGGAGGGATCTGGTGGTGGGGGAATGTTGGCCGCAGCCATGGATGCGACCTCCATCCCCCATAGACAAAATAGTGGTGATGGTGGTGGTGGTGGGGGTGAAGGTGATGGTGACACATCGGATCAGAACTAAATTTCTAAATAGTTTAATGTCAAAATAGTTTCTACATTTCGATCGTTTTTAAATTTCTATAAAAGTTTATATATGTTTAAAATTTAGATATATTACGTTTGAACTTTCTGAATGTCAATATACATATAAAGCTGATCATTGTCATACTATCACCGTGGTTTCTATTATGGCGTGAACAGTATGAGTGTCTGATGCTTTTGACTTTATGTTTAAAATTTATATATATTATCTCAGAACTTTCTGAATGTCAATATACATGTACAGCTGACCATTGTCATACTATCACTGATGTTTCTGTTATGGCCGAAACAGTATGAGCGTCTGGTGATTTTGACTTTATGTTTAAAATTTATATATATTATTGAGAACTTTCTGAATGTCAATCTACATATACAGCTGATCATTGTCATACTATCACCGGTGTTTCTGTTATGGCCGGAACAGAACGAGCGTCTGGTGACTTTGTATATATGTTTCTAATTTATATATATTATCTGAGAACTTTCTAAATGTCACTCTACATGTATGGCTGATCATTGTCATACTATCACTGATGTTTCTGTTAGGGCCGGAACAGTATGGGTGTCCAGAGATTTTGTAATATCTGTTTTCTCTCATTGTCATGTAGTTAAGGTGTGTCCATGGCTTATTACGTTCTTTGCATGTAAAAATGTGGATGGCACTGTGAGACACACTGAAGAATTTGTGATATGTTTCTATGATGTTTATATATAATAGGTACTGTTAATACAGTGAATCTTGTGAGTGTTATTATTGAGATGTTTATTCATCGAAGGTACTTTGTAATTATATTGTTGTGAACATAGTAATGTTCAGCACTGTCATTGGTCTTATACATTTATTAATCCCAGATGTTGTAAATATGTTGCTGGATAAATTGTTGATGAGACAGGCATAAATGAGTGTGATTGGATGTTTATTCATGAAGAAGATTGTCATCTAAACATGAATGAAATGTGTCTATTCATAAAATCTCTGTGTTTTGTTATGACCTTTAATACTTATCAGTCTTGTTATGCTGGCCTTAAAAGTACATCCACAGATAACTTGGCCCTTTAAGAAATATAGAAAAGCCTTATTGAGTACAGCTAGTTCTTGTTCTGCTGGCATTAGCAAAAGATGGCCGTTTAGGAAATATTTCAAATTCATATATTGGCTCTCCTTCTGGATCGATAAAAGTTCATCAACAGATAACATGGCCCTTTGATATATTTAAAGTTCTTGTACTACTTTTTCTGCCCTTAGTAAACATTCATAAACACAACATATTGGCCCCTATAAGTTCTATGTTATTATATTAAAGAGTTCTATCTTATGATATTAAAGAGTTCTATATTATTATATTACACAGTTCTATATTATAATATTAAACAGTGCTTGTCGATTTTAGATCATGTCTCTTTGCCAAGGCATAGCACCTATGTTGTTGTAGTAGTGCTTCAAATACACCCGCTGTTGCTTGGCTTCCCTGGAGGCACATGTGGGCCTTCTTGTGCCCCTCACATCTGCCAGGAAACTGTCATCTCTCCAAGCACCTGGTATGATAGTGTGGTCCTCTCCTTCCATATCCAAAGCTGCATTCTGAAGCCCAGAATACTTGACCCGCATCAGGTTATGGTGACTGACACAGGCCAACACTATGCTGTTGACAGTGTCTGTCTCCTGTTGAAGAGTAGTCAGGAGGCAGCGGAATCTGTTGGTGATTATTCCGAAAGCATTTTCCACAAGGCTTCTGGCTCGAGAACACCGGTAGTTGAATATTTGTTCAGCCACTGTGATATTTCGTCCAGAGAATGGCTTCATCAGCCACTCATGAAGCGGAAAGGCATCATCTACCAGGAAGTAAGGCATAGGGCGATCATCACCGGGGAGTGTGTCAGGAGGCGGAAGTCCTAGGGTCCTATATGGGTAGCCATTTGATACTGGATCCACAGTTTCTACTTCATGTTCCATACTAAACCTATTTTCGCTCGTATTTACACTACGTTGTCCTTCACCCATGTACTACAAGTACTGCGTGAATATTGTATCTAGTCCAATGAGTGTTGGTAAGCTGGGTCGATATATCCACAACATTTTGCCATCTAATATCATAAATATATAATATAAGATGATAATTATAAATGCTCAGCTACCATAGCCCCTAATTTCAAAATATGTGTGCAGCAGCGATAGATAGTTCTAAAAATGTAGTTTTTGAAACCGTTTTACACTACTCTGTTTAGAAAAGCATTAGTTCAGCAATTTGCCTCTAGGTGGCGCCAGCGACCTCTGTGCAGGACCCATGTGCATGCACACAGACGGCACCTAGCGCAAAAACATGGGAACCCGACTAGGTCGCCACTAGTCGGTTTCCAGTATCTATCTTAGCTGCTAGTAGTCAGGTGCCAGTACCTGTGAAAGTACAACGTCATGGTTTTAGTCACTTTGAGTTGAATTCCTCACAAGCTGGCCAGTTGCTTACTGACTTCGTACAAAGACCCTATAATACTCACTCCCATGTCAATGTAAATTTTGCAGTGCCACCTTGTGGTGGGTTTGATCAGCCCGCTGCTGGTTGGTATTTCACATGTAAACACATACAATTATATTATACATGAGATAGGTAAGTATGAATACACTTCAATGAAATTGCTATGAACAAATACACATCATCATCATCCCATTCATATATACATTTATACATATAATATAGCAACTGTTTAACCAAGAGAACAACCAGCACACCAAGTGATGGGTTTGATCATTTTGATTACACAGTACAGGCTGACTGAGCCGTCTTATGCCTGGTACACACCTACCGTTTGTGCGCGCACACCTCCCGTTTATGATCGAAAACTGCCCGTTTCGCGCACAAAAATCGCTAGGTGTGCACCCCCCGCGCACACCTAGCGATTGCGATTCGTGCATAAAACTCAGTTTTTAGTGCTAAAAGCGGCTGTTTACGATTGCGATTCGCGATTCGAAAAACGAATCGGCCCGTTTTCAGTTTTAAGCGGGTCGGGTCGAGTCGTGAGTTTTAGTGCGCCAATCCTATACGGGAGGTGTGTACTAGGCATTAGTATTATAGGGTCTTTGCTTCGTATTAGATTTAGAAGTTAGAGGCCGTTCACAACAGCGGGTTTCATGGTTCCTCGTACTGGACCATGCATTGCTATATTTCTACTTTTAGCAACCAATTTAACATAATAATGAAATGAAATCTAATAAGTGAAATAAAATTCAATACACTAGATCACCATTCCAACTGCGCATGCACTGAAAACGGCGTTGGCAGTAAAGCAAATGTGTATGACCATTGAGTTTGCCAATACGCATAGGGCAAAACTTCAATTTTATTCAAAATTAATAGAAATACATAACAATTTGGCATAAACATGCATACACACATGCAATATCATGATCTGATGAATATAACTAACACAAAACTAGCCATAGTTAAACATTTTGAGCTTAGAAACATACAATTCCACACAAAACAATGAGTCACTTTATCCACATCACTATTATTAATTCTTGTTCTAAATATTAAAATGAAAAAGTGTCAACAGACACTTAATTGTTTCAGAGAAATATATAACCAATATCTGATTAACCCTACACATTTTCTAGTTCTACATGTCATTAACCATAGGATATAAATAAAAACATGAATAAAATAAGTAAAACTGACTGGCTATGCCTCCAACACTAGTCTGAGTGCCCAGATTTGTCTAAATCTAAATGCACATGGCATAAGATATGCTGATTATATTGATGTAAATGCAATGCTAGATAAAAGATTAACATCTTAATTTATTATATATATCTTTTTAGTAATTATTCTATGTTTCAAACAAGAGCTGAGATGAGCTGAAACTAGCACATTTCATAGCTGCACCCAGTGTCTTAGCATTGGCCATGTGCTTGGCGGGGGGGGGGGTTATCTTCCACACATCCCACAACCACGCGGCTAGGATGGCGATGTAGTCTATCGAACAAGTCCCCATGCTTTGAACCACTGTGCAGCTAAGCCTACACAAAGGCATATCGGGGCATCAAACGATATAATTTAGATTTAAACAAGACTATGTTTAAAGCAATATCAAGAAATTTGTTGTCATTCACATTTTTATTATTGATGATGGTTCATAGCCAGGGTACAAAGTGAGTAGGGTATAGGAACAATTGCATGTCAGTCATTGAAGTACATGTAATTCGTGTTAGCATTTTCTTTCAGCATTTACTAGATATAAGCTAGCATTCCTTACACGCGGTATGCGGCATGCGAATGGGCTGATTCCTTTCATGCGGCATGCAGCGATTTGGTTTGACTAATACACAGTAACAAATTAAAAAAGTCCATATTTTCTTTAATATTAGACCGATTTTCACAAATGAAGTGCCATTTTATTTAAAATTCAATATACTAACAGGTGAAATCCATTAAATCAAGCTCAATACTATTTTTGAAAATTACTGAATGTCTTATATATGCGGTGTAGATACCCAATGTGATAGGGGAAACCTCCCCCGCCGTTAAGTGAAAGCCCACACCCTGCCTTACCAGGCATGTTGAGAGAGTCCCAGCGGCATGCCACCCACTCTGACATAACACCTCCCTCACCCACACCCACACCCACACATAGTGTCAGGTTTCTCTACCACTGTTTTCTATGGCAAATGCAGCAGCATTCGCATTTGCATGCCGCATTCGCATTCGCATGGCTACATGGACCGATTCAGTTGCCGCATTCGCATTCGGACGCATGGAATCACCCCCATTGACTTATGCTTTTCGATTTGTTGCCGCATTCGCATGCCGCATACCGCGTGTAAGGAATATAGCCTTTAGTCATTTAGTTTAAATTTAGGCCTACTTTGTTTTTCTTTATTAAAGTTTTCGCAGTGGTTTATCAAATATGGATAATGGTTAAGCAGTTAATTGTACGCAATCCCTTAAAGGGACCAGATATAGGTCGCTTAGAAACTACCCTGTACTACGACAAATGCTCTCCAAGCATACGTTTGCTAGTTTTCAGTTTATGCAACTACATATGTGGGGGGGAGAATGCTAACATTGGTTGCTTCTGTTGTGTTTTATTTAGTCCAGCAGCACTGACATTTTTAGACAACCATATAGAGAAAAGAATGTTAGAAATTGCAATCTAAAATGATAAATATAAAGTTCAAATGTTTATTTATCATGACCAGGTACTTTTTGTGTGAACAATTGATTAAATCATGCAGATTAATAGACTTTAAAAGTTGAATTGAGAGCTTTCTGTGGCTTCCCCTGTGTGTGGGGAACCCCTCTAGGTCATGTGATGAGGGAATCCCACCTATGATGTCATTCATACATCACAGACCTCAACTCTCCTCCCACATATTCAGTGGCATGAACTGAACAAACTAAGCAAAGGTATATTTGGAGAGCTTTTGATGCTGGATTCGTTTGTATCTGGGTGAGGTATAGCTGGCGACTTTAATTGAATCAGGTTCTCATAAACGCCATTCTTGCCATTTTCTGCATTCAGCTAGCAATTTGGAAATGGTGGTGGTGGCGGTGATGATCGTGATGATGATCATGACTGATGACGTACATGACCGTGATGATGATCATCATAATGGTGAAGATAATTTATTTGTGTGAGAAGTCTGATTAACACATCACATTTTCAAAAGCAAAACACTAATTTATTTAGCATGTTTACACTTCAAATATCTTCCAAGTTAGTCATTTACATCAAGGTTACTTCAAACTAACGCAAGGTACAGTATAATGATCAACCTAATGATGTAATATATTTATCTCCGAATATGACAGAAACTCAAAACCATCGGACTAGGATTCGAAGGGGGAATTTTTTAGGACAAGGCATCCACGTATGTGTCCGAGTTATTTTTTAAATTGTATAAATATGATGATGGGGGTGACGATAGTAGTGATGATGATGATGGTGACGGTGATGGTGATGGTGGTGATGATGGTAGTGGTTGTGATGATGGTCGTCGTCGTGGTAATGACCGAATCGGTAGAGTGCAAGCTTCTGCAGAAGGTCGAGAGTTCAATTCCTGGTCGAGTCAAACCTATTACTTACTAAATTGATACTTGTCGCTACCTAGCCTGGCACTTGGCATTAATAGGATAGGGCAATGACTGTTTAGCTCAGTATCAGGATAATGTGACTGAGTGGGAAATCGGATCATGGTTCAGGCAGCCTGGTCTCCCAGTGAGGCAGCACTATGAAGTCGTCATGAGTGTGCACTGTCACAAGTCAGTACCCATCCTGATGATCTTAGATGTTACCAGGACACACATAACTGCATGTACCTTAATGTGTTGCAAAGGATTAAAGCTACGTAGTCCGATGGAAGCTTTCAAAACCAAAACACTTTTTTTTTTTTTTTTTGTGGGTACATTAGTTGATTAAGCAGGAGAAATTTCAGTCGCAGACGACTGGTCTTCCTCATTCCACTGCTCCTTGCCCTATCCTAATAATGCTGAGCGCCTGGCTAGGAAGCGACAAGTATCAATGTTTAAATCATTGGTTTGACTCGACCATGATTCAAACCCACGATCTACCAACACGGGAGATGGACACTAACTCATTCGGCCATCCCGTCTGGTTAACTTGTTGGCGTAACTTTGATCCTACATATCCAACTTTGATACTGGTGCGCTTATTAAACATGTGTTGCTGAATAGAAGCAGCTACTGAGTGACTTTAATCAAAATTGCTTCTGCTGAAGCCTATGGTGCCAGAATTTTGATGCGCTTGCCAAAATTAAGTTGACATAGTTAGAGTTCAAATATCTCCAAAGTTAGCCATTTAAAATAAAAGTTACTTCCAACTAAAGTAAAGTAAGTCATAATAATCAACCTAATGTGCTTATCTAAGGAAAGTACAGAAACTCAAAACCATCGGACTATGCAACTTTAACCCCCTTCTCACCGTGTGACCTCTCTGTCTCACTCTCTCGAATCACTCCCTAATCATCGTGTGGATGGTTAACCTTGACCTGGATTTGCAGGATTGCCTGTAGGTGAGAATTGTTCCGACGATTGCAAGGATACTGGCGATCCCTTGACAGTAGAAGGAATAGTCCAACTTCTGTGCATCCTTCATCGTCGGTGATCTACTACAGTAGAGTGTATATAGCAAAACTGCAACGAGGTTCAGAAAGGCTGTAAAACAATGAGAGGAAGACAAGTGAGCATGGGCAGCTGGAGGATAATAATGTGAGGAATAACACATACTTATACAAATATTATTGTGTGTGTAGTTATCTACTTGAACTGCATGGTATGCAGGTATTGCAGGTATAGCAATACCTCAGGGAGTTTGACGCCCCTGCCTTGCAGAGTTGTAAACCACTGCCTTGTGGTACAGGTCCTTGACAGAACCGAACGCTAAGGGAGCAAACCCTAAACAGAAAACCATGTCACTGTGGCAGCATTAAGGGCGGTTGATGTATGGAACTCCCAACATCTCCCGACCAGCCACTGCAGGGACAAATAGTTTTGCGCCTGTCTTGACATGTTCTTGCCGGTGTGAAACCTCTATTTGCTCCCCGAGAGAGTGCCGCTGGTAACTTGCAAAAGCCAGCAGCACTTCAACACTTTTGCAGGCAGCTTTCATGAAATGTACTATACGGAGCCGAGGCCTGGACAGTGTACAGACGGCAGGTGAAAAAGCTGCATGCCTTCATGATGCGACATCTGCGTTCAATCATGAGGCTAACCTGGAAGGACAAAGTGACGAATAGGAAATACTCGAACGGATGGGGCTGCCCTCTATGGAAGATCTTCTGATCAAAAAGAATCTCCGGTGGACTGGACACCTCATGAGGATGTCATCAGACAGGCTACCAAAGCAGATCCTCTATTCTCAACTGTCTTCTGGCTACAGAAAGAGAGGGCGCCCCCGTCTCCGGTTCAAAGATACCATCAAGAGAAACCTGAAGCTGAGAGACATTAAGACCGACTCATGGATGCAACTCTCACAGCAGAGAGCTAAATGGAGAGCGGCAGTCAAGTAATGAAAGCAGTCTTTGTCGCATCGCGACCGACAGCATGATGATGATGATGAGTTATCTACATACAAGGCTCACCCCGTACTTGCAGTAGGGGTTAAAAAAAACATTAGAAAAAGTAGTGAAAGGCACATAAAATCAGCACATCAATTCTTAATTTAAGACGCAAAATATTTTCTTCATATATATCTTCACATTTACCCGCTACTTTTAAGTTGACAAATATAATACAACATGGGAGTTTAATCAACCTTAAAAGTGAAATCGACAGCATTCTGTGGTTGCAATCTTGTCTTTTTGCATTCTCGCCCACTTCACCAACTCTGTGCCGATATAAGTAACCATTAGATAGTGGAACCAGGAATTTCACATCCTGCTCCATACTGAAGCTATTTTCGCCCGTATTTAGTCTAGGTTGCCATTCATCCCTACTCAGCATAGGGGTGAATCTTTTATCTAGTATTTATCCTGCTACTAATGTGAGGCATAAATCACTTATACAAATATTAATATGTATGAAATTATCCCACTATCTGGTTTATGTAACTCTGCTATTTATAATTGTCACTATTTCAATTTCCATACACATGTGAAGATATGGAATTCAAGCCCATTTCAAGCTTTTCAAGGCTGTTTTTTTATGGGAATTGAAGACTATTTTCATTTGGATTTCAGGATAAAATAAAGATGGCGATTTCGGACTAATTCAGTAACGCAAAAGCAGAGTATATAAAGTGGTAATTAAGGGTTTTATTATTTGAATGAATCGAGGTATCTCATAGGTATATTGTCTTGTTCAGTCTATCATCATAATTGTGTTGGCTACCAGGACGCTCAACCCTATCCCATAGGTCTTTCAGATGGGAGGGTGGAGTGGCTGAGAAAAGCCGAGACAGCTCCACGCACCATGTGGGTTCAGATGCTTTGGAGAAGTGAGCAGCTTGGGCCGGCTCCATGTGGTGGTGGCTGGATTTTCCGCTAGATGGAGTGGGGTGTGGGTTTCGGTCTCTACCCGTAAGGTGGCACCAGGGGAAAGCATCGGGATCGTGTTGGTATACGCTTTCGCACCCCAAATTATCCATGTTGACTTCAACATGAGGCAATTTAGATAAGTGGGAACCGTTTAATGGAATTTAAAGCTTTTCAAGACTAATTACCCAAAATAGGTTTAAATTCAATGCTTTTCAAAGCCTTGAAATGGGGGAAATGACTTTCCAGGCCCTGCACAGACCCTGCTATTTATCAGTCCGGGAACCTCAATATTTGATGCATAGGTATTGTACAAATAAAAATATACGGAATGGATTAGATTGTTTATTAATGTGCATGTTATCGTAACGTGGTTAATTCGCTGGGCGGAGGCAGGGAGCAGCCCAAAACGACACCGACCCGACAGCGCTATGGGTGGAACTACCCCCACCCACCCACCCCCCATCCCCCACCTACCCAGGTTACAGGAGGACCCAGACTCCAGCTTCCCATCAAAAACCTCACGTGACCAGGTTTGAACATGAACCGCCTCCACGGCCACACAACTCCTCCAGGTGCAGACCGGACAACTCCACCACCTATCTTCACCCACCCACCGACACCTCGAAATGAACAGAGCGGGAAGGGTTGAGGGTTCGGATCCGGCCCAGATAACATCAATGGGGATCGAAAGCCCCAGGGACTAAATGAACCATCCACACGGACTAGCACCCGACCACCGACTATCCTGAACTTGAACTGTACATGACCTTGATGAAAAATAAAAAAACACTGTATGGTACTTCTGTCTCCGCCTTAAAGGCCCTGTCACACTACGACGCTTCTCCCGGCGACCCGTCAGCGTTGAAAATAAAATTTTAAGCGTCGAGAAACGTTAAAGATTTAGGGGAAATATGGGGAAATTGGACGTTGGCGCAGCATGTGAGTAGCGTGTTAGTAGCGCGCCGCCAACGTGTGTCGACGTGTTGGGGGAAAAAAAGAAAAAGTTTGTCACGACGTCTTCATATAACCTTAAATGTTGCTAGGGCGTAAAACAAAAACACCCCAGTTTGCCGCAACGGGTGGCAACAACCCTCCCACGCACGCGGCGTCTGCCTAGCGTTCCCATAATGTTATTCCGGCGCGTCCAACGCATCGCGACGCACGCCTAACGTCCTTACCCATATATTTGTGCGCGCTGCCGGTCGTTGGTTTTTTTTTTACACGCTTAAAACCTTGGCCGACCAATAGCGTGCGCCGGCGTTTTGCGCCGACCATCAACGTCAAGGATAGTGTACCGACGTGTAGCGAAATGTACCGACGCCCCCGTAACGCGCCATCATCGCGTCCTGACGTTTCACTTATTATCGCCCAAAATCACTACACGTTGACGGGTCGCCGGTTAGAAACGTCGTAGTGTGACAGCCCCATAAGTGAATTAATAGTATTGTATATTTCCGCTAATGGTATATAGGCGGGATTCGATCCAACCCCTTGCTCCTGCAGGCTAGCGCTGTGGATCTCATTATTTTGTTGACGTTTTACACTTTGGCAACAACAAAAAACTGAACTGGTGATCGTCCTTTTGACCACACGAATCAGGGTCGGACGGGTGGTTTTTATTTGTATATGAGACTGTCTCAAAAGGTGCTAAGCAATATGGGACAAAATGTTGTCCATTGTAACGATCAACATACTATCTGCTTATGCATTTGCTCAGGATAAACTGATTTGTTCTTTACATGGTGTTTCATAATCCCAATAGAATACTTATTGAGTTGAAGCAAATGTCCTTGTGTTTTCAGTGTAAATCGTTACAATGGACAAAGAAAAGAAGAGTTATCACCTTTTGAGACAGGCTCATATGTTATTTTTCTGATAACGTAGATGTAATACAGAACCAGACGCGATGGCCGAATAAGTTGAGTCTCCGCCTCCCGTTTTGGTAGGTCGTGGCATTCAAACTCCTGGGTTCGAACCCTGGCCGAGTCAAATCAATGACTTAAACAAGTTAAATAGTGATACAAAAGTAGGATTGCTGCTAGCCCGACGCATTGCTAGGCAATCTAAGTCAACATAAAATGTATGTCCTGGTCATTTAACTTGCCTGGTAAAGTCATTCCACTTCAAGCAATTGCACAGATCAGACACTCAGGTTTTCCCCGCCCTCCCTCCCCAAATTTATTAAGGCTGAGTGTTAGAGGTACTCGTCTGATTCGAACCCGGAACCTTGTAATGTTAATAAATACCTGTGTATTTCTTATAGGCAAAGACCTTTAATTCTAATACGATGTATGTAAAATAAATTTATTTCCCATATTAGTGTTCATGTTATGAATTAAATCCACTCGTCCTAATCCCAGGGTCCGAACACATGTGAAGATATGGAATTCAAGGCTATTTCAAGGTTGTTTTTAAAAATAGAAATTCAAGCCTATTTTCATTTGGATTTCAGGAAAAAAGTAACAATGGCGAACGGCGTTTTTGTACTAATTTAGATCAGTGGGGACAGTTTAATTGAATTCAAAGCTTTTCAAGACTAATTACCCAAAATAGTTTAAATTCAAGGCTTTTCAATTCTTTCAAATGGGACAAATGAAGTTCAATACTTTTCAAGACTGTCGAGACCCGGTAAGGAGCCTGTAATCCTCTAATACTCACAACCCAGTGAGCCGAAGCTTCCGATGACTGACCAGCGCACCCATGTACCGTGACAGAATGTGCACACTGCGGCAATGATTGCGGCAATGAAGAGGCTGAGAAAGCCTAGTATCGCTAGGCTTTGAACAGTCTGGTAGGTGTCTGAAGAAACAATAGCCCAAAGCAAACAACCATAAAAATCCATATTATTTTGGTTTATAATCAGATGGGACAATACATTTAAATTAGGGGTGAACATGGACCTTATTTTCACTCACCTGATAAGTTGGAATAGAGGTATAGGGCCAATGCTTGACACATCACAACATTTGCCACCTGCTATTTACCAGCCTACAATTGCCACCCAACACTTTCCCAGTGTGGCAGGAAATCGTAAACGCATGGAAATTGCAGACCCCAGGGTTTGCGATTGACTAGGAAATCACCCCCCCCCTGGAAATTGCAAACCCCCCATGCTTTGTAGCATTTATCACCCCAAGCAGGTCAGCTATATGTTTAATTTTGAACTTCTACCAGATCTGGGGAGATAAAATGGATTCAAGGAGGATCAAGATGGATTATTCATAATGGAAACATCTTTGCGATAGTCCAGGTTGTAAATCCGACCGCACATGTGCTGAAAACGGTAATGATACAGATAGTTGTACTGGCTTTTCTTAATGCTGGTCTAGTATCTTTGACACAAATTGACCTGTTCCCCTATCCTTCTTGTGAGTGATCACAGTGAATATGGCCCTTGTTGTGACAGGCATGAAATTAAAAATAATCAATTAATCCATCTTGTTAGGGATCCCCCTTATATAAAAAATTAATTTGGCTTAATCATGCTTACATAAATACAATTTTTACAATAGACCAGTTCGTAATTCCATTGTGTATTGTGGGAATTTTAAAAGCAAAACAAACCTGCACAAAGCACATGTGCTTGCTTTAAGACTGCCAAACATGGGGGGTTTGCGATGTCCAGGGGGGATATGTGATTTCCTAGGAAATCGCAAACCCCCCATGCCCATATATGGTATGGGGGTTTGTGATTTCCTAGGAAATCACAAGTGGGGGTTTGCGATTTACAGGGTTTGCGATTTCCTGCTACACCGGCCGCGATTTTTGCCAGGTGACACTTTTGCCATTTGGGACTTATATGCCAGCAGATTAAATTGTTGTATGCCTGTGTGTGTGTGTGTGTGTGTGTGTGTGTGTGTGTGTGTGTGTGTGTGTGTGCATGTGTGTTCCAGAGAGAGTGTGTACATATGCCTATAAGGGTGAAGAGATGTCGGTTGGTTGTTGGGAGTTTTATGTCCCGGCAACATCTAAGGTCATATCAGGACAAGGACCGACTTGTGACAGTGCGCACTCATGGTGACTTTATAGTGTTTCCCCATTGGGAGACCAGACCACAGCACCATGACCTGATATCCTACTCAGTCACATTATCCTGACACTGAGCTAACCAGTCCTTGCCCTATCCTAGTAATGCCAAGCGCCGTGATTTAAATTGTCCCGCTTAAAGTTGCATAGTCCAATGAAGCATCAAATTTTCAAAACCAAAACAACTATCTAGATTTTATTCTACACATATAATGCAGATACTGATGCACTTATTAAGCATTAATTGCTACATAGAGGGAACTACAGACTCAATTGAATAGAACTTGTTACCGCAGAAGCCTATGGTCTCAGATTTGGCATACTTGCCAAACTTAATTTAGGATGGTTGCACTTCAAATATCTCAAAGGTTACCCATTTAAAATCAAAGTTACTTCAAACTAAAGTAAGGTAGATTATAACAATTAATTTAATATCTTTATCTGAGAAAAATAACAGAAACTCAAAGCAGGCGGACTATGCAACTTTAATCAATGAATGTAAATATATATGGCAAGCGAATGGCAAATGTATTAACATGGTTAACACTAGCAGGTAAATTCACAGTTGGAAGCGTTTAGGATAGTGGATCTCTGATACATGCTTTAGATGTACCGCTACAATACACGTATACAGTAAAACATCTTTAAATCGACCGACCGTGGGACCGACTTTAAGTGGTCCATTTAGGGAGGTGGTCGGTTTAGAGAGTTAGAATATCCTTACAATGGTATTGTTGGGACCCAAATAAAGCGATCGATATAGGGGAGTGGTCGATATGTGGAGGGGTCGGTATAGAGAGGTTTTACTGTATATGATAACACAGGTATTGCCAATATAGTTCAAGTATGTTTGCATGCACTGGAATATTAAATATCTTTGTTTAGACTTACAAACTTGAGCACCTGCCCTAGTATCCATGTTTTTGCGATGAATTCCTCTATTATGCATCTTGCACTGACACAGCTGCCAGAGACCTTCATGAAGGGTGGAGCTGTATGGGTGAATGAATGAACCTGATGGGTAGGCAAGGAAGGACATGAAGGCATTGTCATGTGGGTCATTGCAGCATCTACAGGACAACTAGCTAACAAATATACAGCAGTGCTGCCACTCTGGATTATACAAACAAACAGAAGTATACTTTTTTTTTTAAGTATCAAAATTGTCTTTAAAAAAGGTATAAATAAGGGTCAACTAACCCTGATTTGTAATCATTTGTTATCTTGTTAAGCTAACATGTGCTGCTTGTGAACACACTTCGGGAATTATGTGTGCAGTGTTGTGAGCAGTTGTGGCTGTTGAGCCCTCAGGTTTGCATAGCTAAAGCGCCTGTCACACCTTACCGGATTGAGCAACGGACTTGAACCGGACAAAGAATTGTCTAGTCCGGTGCTGTCTGGTGACAAAATGTATCGAAATGTACCGAAATGGAGCGTAATTGGGTCAATTGCCAACAGGCCACCGGCCAAGTACTGTACATGTACCGTACATGTACCAGACGAGAACCGGACACGTAATGGATGGGTACCGGTCATGAACCGGACAAAACGGACACCAAAGGGACACCAACGGATGGCTACCGGACACGTATGGATGGTTACCGGACATGAACCGGACACCAACCGGACACGTCAGTGCGGCGGTGTCCGGTAGAAGTTTTGTGCATGTTCAAAACTTGTACCGGACACCGCCGGACATATACCGGACATTGCCGTATTTCACCGGACAGTCCGGTAAGGTGTGACTGGGCCTTAAGTGCCCTGTCACTTAGTCACTGACAGCAGAGAGCTCAGCAAAAGTTCCACTCAACAGAACACACAGCACTCCTGCATAGAGCCTAGCAAAACACATATCTCAATCTCATAAAATACCTAATTGTAAGTCTAAAGAGTTTTTAATTACCAGATTGGCAATTTTGTGCAGAAACCAGTATAAAATAGTATTTACACCTGAAAGAAAGTATAAAACGTAGTTTTTCTTTGAAAAAAGTATGATACTTTCAAAAAAGTGTAAAGTAGCAGCACTGATACAGGGATGTAAGTGGTCTCCGGCGAAAGAAGCGGAAATCCATGGTAAGGTTATCTGTAAATAATGCTGCCCCAATAAGAACATCGTCATCTTAGTAATTATCATTATTATTGTTATTAATTTTTTTTTTTTGGTGTGTGACAGTATATAGAACGCATATCGGTTAGGTCTTATGACTTGTTATCACCCCTAGACAGTCATAGTCTCACAGTTCCCCTTGTTTTGTTACTTTCAATAATAGCATCGCCATCTTAATAATTATCATTATTAAAGATATTGTGTGACAGTGTATTTATGGTGCCCACAACGGCTAAGTCTAATGACTTATTTTCACATTTTCAATAGTGGTTCCCTTAGTTTTGTCACTTTCAGTTGTCGTGTAGCTAACTACTGCATGCCTTCTTTCTCTGTGAGTATTTCCCACATCTCCCTACCCACTGTGAGTTTGTTAGTTCTACAAATGGTTAGTTCTTTGGTTACCTATAGTTGCCTTCCCTGACTGCCTTCACCTTATTGTGTTAGTGGTCGTTTGATTTTAGTTTTTATTATTATTAAAAGAAGGGAAACGGATGGCGAATTTCCGCGAAAACGCAGATATTCATACATAGGCTTAGCCCTGCCAGGGAATCACGGAACATTTCCAGAAGTCAGGTTTTATCCACCACTCTCACAGCCGTATCCTAGCACCATTCCATTGCTCAGTCAGTACAGACTATCCTTGGAGAGCATTCAACTGTCCTTGTTATGATAGTTTAGTTTGAAGTCAATTTTATTGTAAAGAATGCTCTCGTATTTGACTTTAAAAGTGTATTAAACTACTAAATTTAATTTATTCTACAATTCAAAAGTAGCGGGTACATATATAAAGAAGTATTTGAAGAATATATTTGCCTTCTTAGACAAAACAATTCATGTAGTTACAATTTTCTAATGGGCTATTCAGCGGCCCTGTCACAGAGACAGTACTGCAGAGTAACTATTTTGATCCGGGCAGCAACTGATTTGGTATGGTATGGTTGTGTGTTGTAATCGCATGATGAGTCTTCGCCAAAGCACAACCTGACGGAGCCCATCATTCCCAGGTCGAACATGTGACTGTTAAGTTTGTAGACCCATTCCGCCCGTCTAGCCCTTGTCTTTGTACCATGAAGATATCCGCTCAGTGGTGCCGTGTTGACACCAGCTATTTCACCCATAACTAGGAGACTCATGGAGGGTGGGAATCTCTACCTTCCGGTATAGTTCCAATGGACCCAACCACTACCCAGAAATAACTTATGGCACGGGTAGTATTAGCTCACTGTGCATGCGCTGTGGAAAAGTCTATTTGTCAAATTTTGAATCGATGGACCAACTAGATAAAAGATTCACCGCTGACGCTGTATCAGCAGTGAAAACCAGCCCTATTTAAAAGTTGGAGAAAAGGTGTCTGACTATTGATGTCCTTAGAAAAGGCTCAGTTTATCAGTGCTACCTTAATTTGATAAAGATTCAATAACTACAATCCAAGTGTAGGGCCTATATGTTTTCTCTCAACATATACACTCCAGAGTATTCAAATCACAGAATGTCAAGGCATGTTGACACAAAACCAATTTGAAGAGATGGAATAAATCCTCCATGTTTGAATGAACTGTTTGTACCACCTGACTCCCTCAGGCAATGAAAATGTACCACCTAACTACCGCATCCAATGAACATGACCTAACTTGGACTCTACCAAAATGGCTGTTCCAGACTTTAAGCTTCATACATCCATGCATTTAATCATCTTATTAAGCTCAAAGGTGTGGGTAAATACATCCAGTTGAGTGAAGAACATATTTTGCTTCTTAGATTGTCAATTTAGGCTCTCATTTCATTTCATTTTTCGACAGCTTTTATATAGGGTTGGTTTCACCCCTGTACTGCAAGTACGCGGTGAATCTTTTATCTATGGACCAACATGCATAATAAATCTGGAAATATTGCACAACCCGCACCCCTTGATTAATCCCATTGTAGTTAGGCCCTATAGCCTACGGGATTCACAATTTAATTTTGTTTTACTCTTACAAACTGTCAAACTCTAATTCAGTTCCTTACCTGTGTTTGTACCAATCTGGCAAGATGATTGCGATACCAGACAATATGGTTCCTACCAGCGTAAGCCACAAAATGGGATGACTGAAGTCATATGACTTCACCATCTTGCACAGCTATTGACGTCGGTGGAAATAAAACATGCACTTATTTATATAGCAGGCAGCTACTGGAGATTTGAAATCCAAGGCGGAAGACCAGTGCTCCAGCGCTGAAAATAGTAATTTTATTTCCTAAATAAAATGTAATTTACCAACAAACAGATTGATTGATTGATTGGTGGTTGCTTTATGTTATGTCGGCAGCATAGGCCATATTCATGGTGAGAAATGTTCGTTTTTTGTTCAAACCATCGCTTTTACATGTAAAAACAGACAATCAATTATGTGCCAATAGACACTCATTAAATTAGAAAGCTCACAATCATATATTTGTGGTTAAGGGAAACAAATTCCCATAGAAAAAGAAAAGTTTTATTAATGATTGATAGAATTTATTTAGTAAACTATATGAGTTGGTACAGTCCAGCTGCCCTCAAAAAGGCTAAAATGTTTTCCTGTTTTACTTTAGTAAAAAGGTTATGCATACTGTCTGCAGTGTAGAATTGTTGGCGCAGGGACAAAAAATCAACGCAACTTAGTCAAATGTGTTTGAGTGTCAGCGCGGACTGACACCCAATACATTCAAGGGGAGGTTCACCAACAAACAAAAACAACACAAACAAAAAATGGCTAATAGTCAAGACTTGTGATGAGGAGGCAGGTGATTATGGTCATGGTGATGCTGGCAGAATCTGGTTCTTCCTGCCTCTCCCATGCCCTAGTCCTGTAGTTATAGCTGCCTTGCAGGCAGCTGAAGCTGTGATGTTCTTCTTGGCAGGCATGGTGGAATTGTGTGGAGAGAGCCAAAATTCCAGGGTATTTACACCCATCGGCGAGCGATCATGTGACCAGGGTGTTGCCTAAAGGTGATTGCATGCATCACGAATACGCTTTGCACACGTTATTCATAAGTTTTGAATATGTTTTGGACACGCTATGCACACGTCGACACGCTAGGCGTACGTAGGCCATACGTCGTTGTGCGTTACTCATACCCTGAAACCGCCGCCTCCAACCGTCACTACACGTCCCAGCACGCCAAGTATACGTTGCTATACGTTTCGTATACGTGGCTATACGCCATGCATACGCTAGCCATACGCCAGCCATAAAGGTTCGGCGAATGCCAACCTATTTAAATTATATTTTTATTTCAAAACGTTACGACCGTGCTAATGCCATACGTTGTAGTGTGACAGGGCCTTAAAGGATTTCCTAACCCACTCGACCAACAGTAACAGAAGACATCTCACAATATAACGGACATGTAAGTATACATAAATATATCATAACAGTACACATATCACAGTGCATACAGACACATACAATTTTTTTTTTTACATCAGATTATGCTGTCTTGCCATGAAAGTGATCCGGCAGGTGAGATGACCCAGTCTTTCAGTAGATTCCACTGCTCCTTTCCTGTCTTGGAGGCGGTGTTGAGGCTAGAAACAATGTCTATGTCTGCCAGGTTTTGTCCCTCTCTCCACGCTCCGGGGACAAAGTTGTGATTCCAAGTCTCTGGACGATCCAGCTCCTAGTTCTGCAGCCCTGGGTAGTGCATCCTAGGTTGTGCACAACCATGCATGCAGTGACGATGACCTTCACAGTGGAGGGGTGGTGCTGCATAGTTGTCAGCAGCACCTGGAAGCAGTTGGCTAGGATGCCAAAGGCATTCTCCACCACTCTCCTAGCTCAGGAGAGCTGGTAGTTGAAGAGTTGCTCCTCATTTGTCAACCCCCTCCTTCTGTACGGCTTCATCATCATCAGCCGCAAGGCAAAGGCATCGTCACCAATGAGGAAATACGGCACATCCTTCTGGCTGTTCAAGATCAGTTTGGGGTCCGGAAAAACGATGGTGCCCCCTTCAGCGCCCGCCTTCAGCTCCGAGTCGTTGTAGATCTGGGCATCAGATGCGGAGCCCATACCCCCAAGATCTGCCCAGATGAACTTGAGGTCCGTGTCTACCAGCGCCAACAGGACCCTGGAGTAAAACCTCTTGCAATTGTAATAGAGTGACCCACTCTTTGCAGGGCATCGGCAGGCGATGTGCTTCCCATCCAGAGCGCCACAGGTATGGGGCAAGTTCCACTTCTCCAGGAATTGGTCGGCGATGGCACGCAATCCTTGTGGAGTCGTGGGGCACGTCATGACCTCGTCCAGGTACTCATCGATGAGGGCCTGACAGACTTCAAGCACAATGAGAGACTGTGTGTTGTGGGGGACCCTACACCCAAACTTCATCGACGAGTATTTGTTCCTAGACGCCAGTTGTCGCAGAGTAAGTGCGATCTTCAACCCAGGCTCGAGCGGCACCCAGTATGTTTTGTACTTTTTGGCGATCCTGGGTCCTACTCTTACCACAATCTCATCAAACAACTGGGGAGGCATCCGCATAAAGTTGACAGACGACGCAGTGTCCTCGCTTCGGAGCTCAACCATAAGCTTGTTATACAACCCAAACTGTGGCCCCCTCCCGATCCAGGGCCTGACCCACGTTCTCTGCTGCTGCCTCCTCCTTCTCCTATCGACATGGGCTGCCAGAAAGGCCATGAGGTAGAGATCTAGTTCATGCCTGTAAATGGCAACTCGGTAGTGATGCTGGAACTGTAGATGGAGTGTAGGGACAGCCATCCTCTCTGAAGAGTTGAGCAAGTCGGCTGGAAGAAGCCAGGTGGTGCCTTGATATACCGACCGCCAACATGCTGGTGATACGCTGGTGAAACGCTTGTGATACGCTATGGGCACGCTCGGATATGCCAGGGGCACACAATGTTAACGAAACGTTGTTAGTACATTATATACGTCAGAGACACGCGCCGGGCACTGGTTGTATGTATGGCTAACATGTACCAACGTACCCCAAACATACCCCGACGTACACATAACGTACACGTAGCGTATGAGGAGCGTATGAGGAACGTATGAGCCACACGTCGACACACGTTGGAAATTTTGAACATGCACAACAATTTTTTCAGAGCCTCGACACACGGCGACGTAGAACAACGTATCCTGAACATACCCGACATATGCCCAATGTATTCGTAATGTATGATGATGTATGCCGATGTGTTCGTCGAAAATCACATATGTCGGCATACACTAAGGCTATACGTCGTAGTGTGACAGGCCTTTTAGTTACTCCAGCAGAACTGACTAGTGTCACTGACACTAGTCAGTGTCTATGCTCTGGGTAGGGGTGAATATTTTATCTATGAATTCCTATGCATTTGAATCCAAATTGTCACACGCCTTAAAAAGCCAAATGCTGCCTTCAGACTTAATAGCAATAAATTAAATTGGGATTAATCGCAAGGTAAACCTCAGCCTGGGTGTTGTTACTAATGGGGACATGTGGCATAGTTAATTTTTCCGACACTTGGTGGTGCGTCGGCACTAGTGGGCCGAAACGGCCATTGACAATGCTTTGAGTTTGCCGGTACGGGCAGTGCAAAACGTTTATTTTATTCAAAATTAATAGAAATGCAGAACCCTAACATTACACATGTTGCCGGTAACATGCATAATTCAAGGCTATGACGTCAGGCCCAAAAAGTAATGATTACCATAGATACCAATGCATCATAGCATTCAGTAACTATGATCAAAGTTGACCTACGCGGGTTGATTCAAAAATAATTCATTCCTCACCTGCTGGTTGATCAGTACAGTCAGATCCTGTAAACACATAGGAATTTTATTCATTGTACGGTTTGTACGGCAGATGTAACATGCCTAAAGTCAGGTCCACGGTCCGTGCGGCAGGAAGGTTCTCAGAGGCGTTGCTGCAATCAGCGGACGTAAGGAGACGGTGTTCAATTTCTGTGCCAGTGGATTCACCGAGAGATAGGAGCCATGTACGTGCGGCTTCGGCTTCGCAGCCATCTCCAAATACCCATGCTGCAGTTGGAGCATCACTGGAGGATTTATCTAGTCTATTAGATAGCAAGCTGTCAGCAGTTACAGCTCCCATTATTGCGCGATTGCATAGTCTTGAGACAAACTTCAATGAGGCGCCCTTGTCGTTAGGAGAATTGGTTGGAGAAAACGTAAACATTGATGACGTCACCGATGTCGCAGCGCCAACGGTCGTGCGCAGCAGGCGCCCCTCTAACAATGAGCGTAGATCGTGTGTTGGTTGTGGAGAGGCAAATTGTGTGCCGTTGGCGATTCCGACTGCTACGTCTGATCCAGGTGAGGGTACTTCAATTGGCAGTCAATCCGCGGAGTTGGTGCTGCGTAGCAGTGTCCGAAGTGTTAGTAAGCCTGTCGCTGAAGTTGATATGGAACTTGGGTCAGATTCTGATGATGAACTGTTAAAAGACTTACTACGTGTCGCGGGGGCGCAAGTTAAAAAAGCATCAGGTAAACACAAATTGATACCTCATAAATATGTCATTCGTGGAGAGAAAAAGGGGAAAGTTGGGCTTGGGCAGAGCACATGGTATGAGTATTTTGCGGCGATACGCCGGATGATTAAGCGCGGTGATGTGCCTGCCAGCTGGGTAGAGAAGCTTGAGGCGCATATGGACACTCTGCTTGACATGGCGCAGTCATACACGTGGGAGACATGTCTGGCTTTCTCCGAGAAGATCTTTAACATGGTGGCGGACAAGCGCCTCCCTGAGGGATGGGAGAGTGAGAGTAAAATTCAAGAAGTTTGTCGGGATGAGTGCGGCTTGGGGCTTCGCCTAGCAGTTACAGCTGCAAAAACAACTAAAGACTTTGGTAGTGCTGAGTACAGTCGCGATGCTGATGGTAGACCTAACACTATATGGAACCGCGGTAAATCGTGCGGGTTTTCTTCGAGCCATGGCATAGGGACTGAGCGGTTTCTTCATGTTTGTACGTGGTGTGCATTCCATCTAAAGAAGAAGTACTTTCACCGGGAAATGGATTGCAAAAATAAGAATAAAGCGCGCGATATGAAGTTAGCCGCTGACGCAGCCGGTTCGAAGAATTTTCAATAGCTAGCCTGGCTGGAGCAAGAGAGAAATGGAGTACGGGTCGTGTGTTGCTCGTGGTTCCCTCAAGTCGTGCATTCAGTTCGGACGGTGACGGTGGTGTCACTAAGTGTACAAAATGGACATCGTCGGACCCAGTCACCGCTACAATTCAGGTCAGTAAGGTATGTGTCGCAGGCGATAAGTTGGTAATGAATCACGCTAGACCTGTCCCTTTTGTTAATCCCATTGCTAGCTCAACACATAGTCTGCCTGATACTAGGTCACCTACTAAACATGTAAAACCAAGCTGTTTTCATTCAAAGTTTTTGTGTAATGAGCCAAATGAGAAGCGACAGCATTTTTATTCATATGTCAAAAAATATTATTATTTATTTAATAGTTCGTTAAATCGGTCTTGGTATAATAATAAAATCAGGAAATTAGATAAGACTAAAATGTACATGACTAGTAAAGGGATTGTTCAGGCAAGTGCAAATATGTCATGCAATTTACAGCGACCGTCCCTTACTGATAGCAATATGGTGACTGGGTTCCAAAAAGATAGTTGTCTTAGTGATGAATCCTGCATCTGCTCTACCAACGAGAGCATAGGCGATCAGCCTCGAGTCAGACAGCCATCCTTGCTTGTTGACTCAATTCACAACATTTCATCGGGGTTTGCTCAAACTTCCGCAATTAAAACATTAGTTGATCCAGCAATCAACTCTATGTGTGATTCACTACATGATCGTACATGCATCAGTGCTACTCAGCGCGACTTGTTTACCATTTGTTCGAGTGATGTTTGTTCTCATAATGTTGTTGATGTTAGGCAGTTGCCTCCGTTGCTAAATAGCAAGTTATCCGTCAACGATTTTGAAGCTATTGGTGTTAAAAAATTGTTGACCCGTGCACCGGTTGATTGTTATAATATACCTAAGATAAATCTATTAGCTAAAAAACCGGTATACCCTGTCGGCGATGGTAGTGTCGCCCGTGCCAATAACGAACGATCGATTTATGATATTAAAGATTCAGCGTCATGTATTGATGGTGATGGTCGCAGGTCTCCTGTACCAGATAACAGTGATTTTGAGGATGAATTGCTAGTGAATATGGAAGATATTGAAAATATTCCAAAGTTCTGTGAGAAATCTCCGCTAGCATATCGTCCGATTTTGTTGTCTTTATGGCCTGGTTGGCGGTGTGACATGGTGTCGCAGTGTACTTATTCGTTGATTTATACGGCAGTCCGTAAATCCGGTCTGCTTAAGTGCTAGAATTCCTGTACCGTCAGGTCTACATATAAATATGTGGAAAAGATTTTTGATTAAATATCATGACACGGAATTGGTGGATTATTTGGAATTTGGTTGGCCGGCTAACTACACTAGGGATGTACTGCCTTCGCCGGTAGAGAGTAACCACTCATGTACTGACGAAGATGTATTTTGGATAGATAACTATGTGACCACTGAGCTCTCTCATGGGGCGCTACTGGGGCCATTCACTGACCCACCTTTTGTTCCTTGGGCCCAAATAAGCCCAATTATGACCCGCCCAAAGAAAAATACCAAGGAACGCAGAATTATTGTAGATCTTAGTTATCCAAAAGGTAAGGGAGTTAATGCGGGTATAGTCAAGGGTTTCTATCAGGGATGTAGGTTTACTTATACCTTGCCGACCATCATGACTTTGGCTAGGGAAGTCACTAAATTGGGAAAAGGGTGCTATATGTGGTCGGTGGACTTAGCGAGGGCATACAGACAATTGAGGACCTGTCCCCTTAGCGTACCATTATTCGGAATTAAAGTGGGTGATCAATATTTCTTTGATATCGCGCCTCCTTTCGGCTGTAGGACGTCTAGCATGGCGTGTGCTCGGACGACATCTGCGGTGGTGCATCTAGTGACGAATGCGGGATTTTTTGCAGCTTGTTATTTGGACGATTTTGTAGGTGTGGAGAGTTCTTTTTTGAAAGCACAAGCCGCATATCATTTTATTCAAAATTTAATGGAAAAATTGGGGCTAGAACTATCAGTTAAAAAATGCACAGCACCGGCTCAAAAAATGGTATGGTTGGGGTACGAAATCGATTCGATTAATATGGTAGTAAAGATCCCAGGGGAAAAACTGTTGAGTGTCCTAACGGAGTGTCGGAAATGGAAGCGGGGAAATAAGGTTACTAGGAAACATGTACAAAGGTTGGTGGGCAGGTTACAATTTATTTCGAAATGTGTTGTTCAATCTAGGCGTTTTATAAATAGAATTTTGGATTTTTTAAGGGATACTCCGTTTATTGGGAAGGTTGTAGTCAGTGAGGGTTTACTGAGGGATATAGCATGGTTTTTGCATTTCGCGGAAGGTAGTAATGGGTTAATTTTGCTCAGGCCGAGTCCAAAGAAAAGGTGGGTCATTGAATGCGACTCGTCCCTACTTGCGGGGGGGGGGGGGGTCAGTGGAACGCATTATTTTTCTCAATTGTACATTTCTGATTAATGATTTTCACATTGCCCAATTAGAGGCCATCAATTTAGTAGTGGCGCTTAAAAGCCTTTATCCTAAAAATCCGGAAGAGTTCATGATTATCATTAACACTGATAATGAAGCGTCACAAAAAGTGTTGTCTACGGGTGCTGGGAAAGACCCCGTCTTGTGTGCGTGTGCAAGGGAAATATGGAGATTTTCTGCGCACAATTCCTGCGAAGTACTGGTGGAGCACAAGGCGGGGAAAGACCTAGTACTCGCGGATGCGCTGAGTAGGATGTTTTTTGACACACGGTCTAAATTAATAGCTGACGACTTATGCCAGCAGTATGCGCTATCTAGAATAGATGTTTGTCATACCGATAGTGTGTTTGATCTGTACTTGTGACTCTAACTCTGCTCGGTTGCTAAATTACTTCTTTTTGCCTTTTCTCCACGCTCGCAGACTACAATAATGCATTAGTACATAGACTAGGCATATACTTCAAGGCGGGATTAGCGGAAGGAACCTGGAGAAATAAAAGGGTGCACTTTTTCGAATATTTGAAGTTTTGCAAAAAACAAAAAGATATTCCCAAAAAAAACCAAACTCAAGACGGTAATGTTATACGTTTTATATTTAAATGATAGACTAAAGACCCCAGGAGCTATAAAAAACTATCTCAGTGGCGCCAAATCGTGGCTAAGGCTAGTAGGGGGTAACTGGGAGGCATTTGACTGTTATGCGTTATTAGTACTTAAACAAGGTGTATTTAAATTAAAGAATAATATTGTAAATAGAGCTTATCCATTAAAAATTAAACATGTTAAGTTAATCATATTAAAATTGATGACAATTGGTAAATATGGTCTGGTTTTTATTGCTGCTGTACTGATTGGATATACATGTTTGCTAAGACAGTCAAATTTATTTTATTCCGAGATGCTGGGTGATGGCGGTCATACATTGCTGGGTGGAGATATCCGGGCACATCCAACGTACCTGATGGTGCACATACGGAGTACCAAAACTACATGCAGACCAGAGGACAGCTACCGTATCCGACTGCCAATGGGTCCGAATGAGCTGTTCTGTCCTGTTCGGGCATGGAGTAATTACACCCGCCATACTTGTGTGCATGAAGGTTCCCCAGCATTCGTACTCATGAACGGGGAGCCGCTTACTAGTCAGTCCTTCACAAAATGCCTCCGCTTGGTGCTGAAAGGTGCCAATCTACCCTGGTGGTCAATGGTAACGTCGCATAGTCTACGTCGTGGAGCTGCCCAAGAGTATGCTCGTGCAGGACTACCTCTGAACCGTATAAAGACGTTAGGCCATTGGCAATCAAATAGCATTTTTAATTATGTAAACAAAAACATGGTTAGTAATGGACCATCCGCTCTCCTTTCACTATTTGGCTGAGAGCTAGATGGTCATTTCCTCTGTTTGCTAGTGTGAAATAATGATAAAAGAAGCTGACGTGTGCCTGGAGTGCCTCAGGAGTAGAGTATGACCGTGATCACCCCCGTAGCTGATGGTGCCTGTCGTCAATTCACAAGATATAATTTTATTCTTCAACATTTAAACTAAATAATGACTAAATAATTATCTAGTTTATGAATAACCTGCACATAAGTAATATTGAGAGTTAGGACTAACTATAGCTCTGGATTGTACTATCCAGGATGATAGAATAGAGCAGGGCAAGTACCGTAATATCATCTGTATTGATGAAATAATAACTTGTCAGTATTGTTAGCTATTGATAATTATATCAGAGGCTAATGTAAAATTTATTAAGTTTGATTTAATAAATTTTTAGTCCACAATTTAAATTTCTGTGTCTGGTCTTGAATTATACATTTAATATACTCTATTCGTTGAATATGTTTTCTATATGTGTACCAAGCGGTTTGTCTCTAGGGGGTCTGGTTTTAGAGATATTTCACTTATTCTGTATGAAGATTGCTCACAGCCATTGACAATGCATTGAGTTTGCCAGGACGTGCAGTGCAAAACGTCTATTTTATTCAAAATTAATAGAAATACAGAACCCTAACCTTATAAATTTAATATAATCTATTCGTTGAATATGTTTTCTATATGTGTTCCAAACAGTTTGTTTCTAAGTGGTGTGGTTTTAGAGATATTGCCATTGACAATGCATTGAGTTTGCCGGTACGTGCAGTGCAAAACGTTTATTTATTCAAAATTAATAGAAATGCAGAACCCTAACCTTATAAATTTAATATAATCTATTCATTGAATATGTTTTCTATATGTGTACCAAGCGGTTTGTCTCTAGGTGGTGTGGTTTTATAAATATTTCACTTCTTCTGTATGAATATAATTCAAGATTGCTCACGGCCATTGACAATGCATTGAGTTTGCCGGTACGTGCAGTGCAAAACGTCTATTTCATTCAAAATTAATAGAAATACAGAACCCTAACCTTATAAATTTAATATAATCTATTCGTTGAATATGTTTTCTATATGTGTTCCAATCAGTTTGTTTCTAAGTTGTGTGGTTTTAGAGATATTTCACTTTTTCTGTATGAAGATTGCTCATAGCCATTGAGTTTGCAGTGTGACAGTTAGGTACAAGATTCACCCCGCACTACAACGGGTGAATCTTTTATCTATGTGACAGTGTGCCGAATAGGCCCACTCGTTCAGTGGCGACACGAACGGCAGGAATTTGAACTAAAAAGTCGGAGGTCCCCCATTAGCGGACTACTGACACGAGTGACAGTATTGTCACATTGCCAATGTCAGTGTCACTGTCAGTAGTATGTAGCTCGCTGTGTATCATTGTAATATGTGTATGGGCATCTCTTAGATGTATCAATCCTTTCTTCTTGACTGCTATGCTTGATATCGATAACTAATGATTATGTTTGGCTGGAACTATGTGATTCGTGTTAATCACTTACCTCTGTAGCACTGAGCACGGCAAAACAAACAAAAACTTGTCGGTGTCCTAGTGTTCCCAACGGACGGTGGTGGCGCTGTGAGTTGAAGAACGGGGTCAACCTGGTACCCGAACCTTGCTTCACAGCTAAAGATGTCAGCGACGTGGGACCAGCTTAGTTATGGTCTGTTTGTTTTACGAATATTAGAATGTTCCTAGTAAGCATCGAACAATAATGTCAACTATTACTTGTATTTAAATTGTTGAACTATTGCGCGACAATACAGTGTTGAATAAATTATCTCTATTAACTTGCTGAAAATAGAGGATTTCGCACAACCTTTTCTCATTTGCAGTGTAATGACACTATATAAGGGATTTAATGTTACTTGTGATACCCCTGTAACAATACGACGTAAAGGCGCTGTCACATTACGGCGTATGGCGGGAGCGTATGGCGGCGTAGCGGCTTACGTCATATACGTCGCCATACGCCGCATACGCTACCACCACCAACCATACGCTACGCATACGCCGCCAGTGCCGCAACACGCCGGCGTATGTGAAGCCTATGATGCATACGCCGCCATACGCTTTCATAAATCCGTCCGTCCAAATTTTTTTGTGCATGCTCAAAAAAACGCGACCTATGAGGGCGTATGGCCCATACTGTCAAAAAATGTCACAGCACGCTCCCATACGCTCCCATACGCTACACATACGCTACGCATACGCTACGCATACGCTCTTCATACGCTCCTCATACGCTCAAACACACCCGAAAGTGGCACCCGATGGCGTACGTAGGTTTTCAATACGCTCCCGCCATACGCCGTAATGTGACAGCCCCTTAACTGGCCAGCGTGTGGGGAACGTAGAAATCACTTATTTACGTTGAGATACGTAGAAATTCTCGGCGTTTGCAGAGCCAATTTGGACGTCAGTGCAACGTAGTGGATGTAAGCAAAACGTTGATCCAACATAGTGGTAACACATGAGAACATTAAAAAAAAACTCACAGAACGCCGCTGAATGTTATATACGTTATTCGATCGCCAGCAGTACACCTTTATACGTTAAATACATCAAAACACGAAGAAATGGCAAACGTATATTAGACATACTTTAGACGAACATTATCCATACGTTTTCAAATCATTGTCAATACGCGGACTGTACATTTCTGCCGGCTTGATTTATGCCTGACGTAGTTCAACGTATGTATAGTGTATGTGTAACTTACGGCTAGCGTACTTGATGTATGTCTAACGTATACATAGCGTATGCTAACGTATAAGCCACACGTTGTCTTACGTCGAGCTATGTCAAATGTTTTGGGTATGTCCAAACCCTTGACGAGTGTTGACGTAACACGAAGTACCTCGACGTAGGCTTAACGAATGCATAATGTATCTCGACGTTCCTCGACGTAATGGCCAAATTTCACCTATGTTGGCTTACGCTACCACTTTACGCCATAGTGTGACAGCCCCCTATACACATTAACATAAACAATGTACATGCCTGGTACACTGTCTTTGATGTTACAGGCACTTTGAGTATAAATTTATGTTCCCGTACATAGGTATTGCCTTGTTGGAAGAAGTAACCAGTCACCGAACCAAAACTAATAGTTGGGTTAGTTGAGTACGGAAATCATCATCATCATCATGCTGTCGGTCGCAATGCGACAGAGACTGCTTTTATTTCTGAACCGCCGCGCTCCATCAAAGACCCTATAATACTAAGACGGCTCACTCAGCCTGTACTGTGTAATCAAAATGATCAAACCGACCACTCAAGCTCCGTTCACACGGCACAACTTTAGGCCGAACTAGATAAGGCGAACTAGATGAGGCGAACTAGGCGTCCTGTCCACACATGCAGTACTTGGGGCAGCTTAAGTCCTGTCCACACATGCAGTACTTGGGGTGGTTTAAGGCGGAAATCGATATCTGCGCATGAGCAAGTCCATACTAACCAGCGCCGGTTTTGGTTCGTCGACGTCACCATGAGAGAGTGTGGGTTCGAACTAGATATGTATTAACTGAATCGTATTGTTTTGGAACGGTCAAAACTTCTGCTGGGCAGTGAAAACCTAAAAATAAATGATGAACAAAATATCTGTGCACCTCTAGCCGGTTCATAGACCAAAATATATTACATAGTGTGACGTGCTTAATCCGCTTCAAGTAAACCGCTACCGTCCACACATGCCACTTACGTCGATTTAAGCTAAATCGCTTCATCTATACTACCATGTGAGGTGGTATAGATGAACCGATCTAGCTGAATCGATTCAGCCCTAAATCGCTTTAGCGTAGCGTCCACACAGCGAATGTGAAGCGACCTAGACAAGGCGATTTAGATGAAGGGTTTTAACTCGCCAGTGTGAACGGGGCTTTGGTGCGCTGGCTGTTCTCTTGGTTAAACAGATGCTATATTATATGTATAAATGTATATATATGAATGTGAAAGATGTGTGATGGTGGTGATGATGATGATGATGATTCTGATGATGTGTGCTTGTTCATAGCAATTTCATATTGATGTGTATTCATACTTACCTGTCTCATGTATAATATAATTGTATGTGTTCACATGTGAAACACCAACCAGCAGCCTGGGTTGATCAAACCCACCACATGGTGGCACTGTGAAATTTACATTACCATGGGAGAGATATGGAGTGAGACGTCTTAGTATTATAGTATTATAGGGTCTTTGGCTCCATTTAACTCTCTGCTGTGAGAGTGAGAGATAATATATAACGTAATACAGTATTGGATGATCTATATTGTAGAAGTAGAAAGTCGTCATGGATAGACCTTAATGTTATTGTACAAATAGTCCATTTGATAAGATATGTTTCATGACTACGATATATGATAGTTTATTCGCCAAGAAAATATACATGTACACAAATTAACGGAGGTTTATTTACTCCCCCCACCTAGAAACATGCCTTTCAATTGTAAAACATGAAATGATCATACATTGACAATTATGATCGGGAGCGAGCATATTGGGAGACGCTTTGCTATGACATTTTAAATTCAATCACACAATCATGAAAATGAGAATTAACAGTAGAACGAAGCGACTAGAACCTATAGTAACGGTATTATCGTTGAAGTTTAATCAATGAACTGCAATTAGGATACATGGTTGATTGGTTATGGTTGTATCTAAATAAAAGAGGAACCCCTATCCAGAGACAGTGCTGCGGTTGTAATTAGGTTCCATCCAATGTCAGCAGCAAAAGCCATATTAACAGACTACATCATGGTTCCAGCCGCGTGGTGCATTGTGGGATGCATCAGAGCAAAACAAACCCGCGAGAAGCACATGGCACATGCTAATACACTCGGTGCAGCTATGAAATGTGCAAGTTTCAGCTCATCTCACCTCTTGTTTGAAACATAGAATATCAACTAAAAAATATATATATAATAAATTAAGATATTAATCTTTTATCCAGCATTGCATTTACATCAATATAATTTGCACATCTTATGCCATGTGCATTTAGATTTAGACAAATCTAGGCACTCAGACTAGTGTTAGAGCCATAGCCAGTCAGTTTTATTTATTTGATTCATGTTTTTATTTATATTCTATGGTTAATGACATATATAGAAATAGAAAATGAGTAGGGTTAATCAGATATTGGTTATATATTTCTTTGAAACAGGTTTTTGTTGACACATTTGACATTTTAATATTTAGAACAAGAATTACTTCTGACTAGTCAATAGTGATGTAAACATCAGCCTGTAAAGTGACTGAAATTGTATGTTTCTTAGCTCAAAATGCTTAATTATGGAGAGTTGTATCTTAAACATATTCATTATATTATTATATTGCATCCTTCCATCCATGTTTGTGCCAAATTGTTATGTATTTCTATTTATTTTGAATAAAATGCCAGTTTTGACCTACATGTATCGGCAAACTCAATGGCCGTATGCCTTTGCTTTGCTCCCGGTGCTGTTTTCAGCGCACGCTCAGTCAGAACGGTGATGTAATCTATTCACGGCGGTATGCAGGAATTATATTCTTAAACAATTGACTTCCCAATTGTTTATGTCATTTCTCGGCAACCATAGCGAATTGTTTAAATACAATTAAAATTGGGTAAACATTGATGAATTGAGAAAGGTACACTTGGGAGATATTGGTTGAAAAAATAACAATTATCATTCACAACGAAATGTTTTATTACATTTCAAGCTGTTGATATTTCAATATAATAATAAAAACCTACCGTTACAAAAATAAAGCCGCCAAGCTGAGACATATAGGTTCGAGAAACCCTCATTGGATTCTATCCCATTTAAATAAATGGTGAATAAATCAAACCCTCAGGTTTCTATGTTTCACAATATACAGTAAATGTTGCTGAGGTAATATAATGCTGCACATGCATTTAGCCATAGCTTTCCAAAATAGGACTTTCAATTTGATAACAAAATAGATTATATCTGTTGCTAAAGGTTTAGCATTGTACCCATTCATAATAATGCCCAGGGCTGGTTGGCTGAAAGTACTGGCAACTTGGGTAGTCTCCCAGGGCTCCACATTTTAATGGGTGCCAAACATAATTTGAATGGTTTTAACTTATTCTTATTGAATTCTTAATTCACTTTCTTTTTCTTTGTGCCATGAATACACTGTGATAATTTGTCAGCATTCAAAGACTATCACATTGAGTTAGATTATAGATTATTAAAAATTATACTTGTAAGGGCGTCGAAATTCAGCTTGCCCGGGTGCCAGAAATGTCAGGGGCTGTTCCCGAAAATCCTCACTGCAGCTCCCGTGCTATACGCAACATGGCCACTTCACAAAGAAAACAACGCACATTTACGGTGGAGGTGCCTAACGGATACAGCCTAATGGGCCGGGTCGCCACCTGTCGCCTGGTCCCAGGTCACTCTTGGCTCTGAACTCTGCATGTGTAGGTCAGCCACCCTTTAGTTCGCAATCTTGTGAATTTTCCCACCCACCCACCTTGCGAGACATTATGTGATGCATGTTTGAGGGTGTTATACGGGGAAGTAAAACTTCAGCCTAATGATACTGTTTCAATTGAACCTAAAGGTTTTCTTGATTGACCTTAATTACGATATCAACCTTAAATGGACCAGGTATAGGCCGTTCAGACTCGTACTGTACTCCAACAAATGCTCTCCAAGCATACCTTTGCAGGTCTTCAGCTTATGTAACTGTATATGTGGGGGGTGAGTGCTGAAATTGGTTGCTCCTGTCGTGTTGTAGTTAGTCCATCAGCGCTGACAAGGCTTTTAGACAACCATATAGAGAAAGATGTTAGAATTTGCAATCTAAAATGCTAAATATAAAGTTCAAATGTTTATTTCTCATAACCAGCTACGTTTTGTGTGAATAATTGATTAAATCATAGAGATTAATAGACTTTAAAAGTTGAATTGAGAGCTTTCTGTGGCTGCCATCTTGGTGGTTGCCCTGGCTTCCCTTGTGTGTGGGGAACCCCTCTAGGTCATGTGATGAGGGAATCCCACCTATGATGTCATTCATATGCCACAGACCTCAACTCTCCTCCCACATGTTCAGTTACATGAACTGAACAAACTAAGCAAAGGTATGTTTGGAGAGCTTTTGATGCTGGATTCGTTTGTATCTGGGTGAGGTATACCCGTCGACTTTAAAGTTTCCTAATGGTGTGTTTACATGACACAGCAAGCCATGCGATTTGTACAACTTGTGGAGCGCAACTAGGTGCCATGTGGGTGTGTCTACCACTCTAGTGGCGCCATCTCTGAAAAGATCGAGGGAACCAGGTCATGACTACACTACACTATAGACACATTGAATCATTTTGGCACGTTACGATGTGTCATATGATCAGAGAGGCACGTTTCCATTTCCTCGCACTCAACATCTCATCAGTGACTAAACAAAATAGAGGATATCCTGTTTTGTTGTGTGTTGCACCCAATAAACATTTTACATTGTAATTTGAGTGATTTGTTGAGGTAATGATGTGGAACCTGGTGTGTCATGTAATCACATCATGACACGCATACTGGGGCTATACATCTAGATGTATTGTAGCACACATGTCACATACTGTGTTTGGCAATGTATTACCACCCGAGCTTGTCCCATTCTCATGTGCTATAAAGCAATATGATAACACCGCCTTTCTCGTATCTGATTGGCTGATTTATTGTTGTTGTTGTTAACATTTATATCTCTGTAAAATGTTGGCGTTGTGGTGAAAAGAATTACTTCTGAAAAAATAATCATGATAATTGTTTTCTGACATTTAATCACGATAATTGTTTTGAAATGTATTCCCATGTTTTAAAAGTAGGAGAGAGTGCTCTACAATATGTGGTTTTGTGTCTTTAATAACAATATTTTTGTTGCCTTTAATATTAGCGAAATTGCTGTAAATCACCTCTGTCCAACAATGGCTGCCACCATGATTGTCAGTACCATGATGATAGTTTTATTTTTTCTCATTTGATTCTGCTAATAAATTGTGGGCAAATGAAACGTTTTGTTTAAAATATACTACCCCCTAGGCCCCTATACTGTTAAATACACACATTTCTTTTTAAACTACAAAGCAACATTTCTGATGAAACCAACATTCAGCCAATATCTAGAAAGGTGTTAGATGACCTTTAAATCCACGACCAATTTATAAAATCGCCGTTCTCAAAGGTCAGTCTGGTAAATATGCTGGTTTTTGTCATCCTGCTAAACATATAGCACGTATATACAAGCTCACTCATCTATAGCTACAGTGCAACCCTGCCTTATATTATGTGAATAACAGCTGAATTTCACTCGGACATTTTAGTAGCTACTATAGATGATTAAATTCATCATATACAACCAATGATCCATATCTATCTAAGTCATGCTCATAAACAGTCTTAATAATATGAAAGCCCGGTCAATTATAGATAAGACAGTATGTAATCTTATCTAATATAAGATAACTGTTGCATAGTATGCGGAGATAATGCTCTCTTAATGCAAACAAATATAAATAATAACACTCCAATTTCATTTCCAAATCCTTATGATTCTCTCGTATGGCCACCGAATTAAGTGATTTAGTTGTTGTTTGATTAGTAAATGTTTGGATTTAACCATATCTCTTCTTTTTTGTAAATCAATTTAAAAAGATAGTTTTCTATATTTGTCAACTTTATAATTAAAAATATATTTATTAAAAAGGACAATTGAATTTGTAACGAGTTCAAGCAAGTAACCAGCTAGTCTTCCAGGCGGCGCTACAGTAGATAAATGTAACTAATATAAGCAACGTAAGTGTTGCTGCCCCCTGGTGTTGCAATCAGATAATTAACCAATTCCTTTTTTTTTTATAGTCTGCTTCATTCTCCCAACCCTTTCTCTGATTGAAAATCGTCATTCGGAAATTGCATACCTAGCTGGGGTTTGTTTACTTTGGGGGTTGGGGGTTAGGGGGTAGAGAGAGGCTTCAGGGATGTGTGGGTTGCTTATAGGTTGTTTAAAAAGAAATAACAAAAATTGGTAGCTGTAATTTCGGAATAGCCATTTGTGAGTGTGATTAGCCCGACAGAAGTGCCAAGTAGCTAAGAGTGGGTAAGGAGATTTCTCAAATACACAAATTGTAAAGCGGGTGGGGGCGTCGCCGAATTCCCTTTAAACTGATATAAAATAGTGCATGCTGGTGCATTTTGATATAGAAATGTGTATTTTTTTAAATAATAAAAAATTAATTAATTAAATTGAAGAAAAAAGCTAAGAAGATTCTTTGGCGGGAGATTACAAATTAAAAGCGGGAAATCAGGAGGTTGGTTGGTGGTTTTCTTTGCGATATTTTAGCGGTATCTCCCGCCAAATCAAGAGTCTTGGATACCTCTGGCACCAACTTGGATGAACATTGAGAAAAACACCCGCGCGTTGTGCCCCCTGGTGTATGGATACGACAATCAGGGACGTGGTGCCCTCTGGTGAGCAACTTGGCAACCGCCTCGCCTAGTTGGATTTGCAGTATTGCAGGAAACAGAGGAAGGTTGCGGCCGTCGCAAAGACGGTGCCGACTGCCTCGAAGTAGAAGGAGTAGTCAAACCGTGTTCCATACGACTCTTTGAATTTGATTCCGAATATCGTAAGTCCAATGATGTTCGCCGCAACTGTTGAATGAACAATCAGTGTAACGCAAGTATAGTGTGGCTGTAACTGATCAGGTAAGTGATGTTTGTTTGATTGTCTGTTGTTGTTTTACGTCCTAGCAAAATCTAAGGTCATATCAGGTCGGGGTAAGTGATGTAATACTGCACCAAACAATCTCATCTGGATACCCCTTCTAGTTACTTCATTCAGTTTGTTGTTTGGTTGTTGGAGTTTTACGTCCTGGTAACATCTAAGCTCAAATCATGACGGGTTCCGACTAGTGCCAGTGTATACTCATGGCGACTTTATAGTGCTTCCCTACTACTCCATTCGACCCTGAACCCAGGATTCTTCCCCCCCCCCCTTTAAAAAAAAAAGGATTACCCCCCAATTTTTACAGAATTTCCAGCATTTTTAGTTTAGTAAGGCCACATAAAGAAATATATAAAACTTGTTTAATGTCCACCCATTTAGATTTTCTAGGTCGGACACAAGGTTTTTATTTAATTTTTTAAAATTTTGTATGTACAATTCTAGCTAGAAATTGAACAAGAAAACATTAAAATTACTATAAAATCTGTATCCAATTGAAAGGTCAACTACAAGTATTTAACCTTACAATGTATTAAAAATGTGTAAACAGAACAGAATTTGTTTTTATTGTACTTTGTCCTATTTCAGGACTCTATAATATTAAAAGCCGGGAAAGCGTTGATTTGAGTTTTAATATTTTATTTCAACAGGTTTTCTTTAGGTTTAAAAAAGGGGGGGGGGGAGGAGGTATTTGGAGGTTGGGGGCATTTCTCAGGTCGGGTGGGGACTCTAAGCAAGTATTTGCTTTGACCTGCCCTCAGGGACAATCATCAGTGTTTACTTTTTTAGTAGTTAGGGCCTACTTCTGGAATCTGGCTCACCACCATGGGTAATTTGCGCGTGAACAAGGGGTCTCTCCGCGGTGCTGCCACCTGGGTTCGATCTCATCAACCAACACGCCCCCTGTCGGAATTCCCGCGAACCACCATCGCCGCGAGATCTGTGACATCTCCCGTCGTCGACGGCCCGCCAGGTCTTGCTTCCAACACTACGCCTCGAGATGCCGGACTGACAACAACCACCTGACTCCACCTCCTCCACCTCACAAGACCCCTCAGCCACCCGGCTCTTTCTCCAACATGCCTCGCGCCGCTGTTGCGGATTCCGAGGGACACCAGTTTGCGAGGGACACATCGCTTCTGCACATGCGTCAATATCGAACAGTATTGTCACTAACGTTATAAATTTAATATAATGTTTTTGGTAAAGATCTTTTCTATATGTATACCAAACGTTTTGGTTCTAGATGGTGTAATTTGAGAGATATTTGACTTCTTCTGTATTTTATGTATGAAGATGGCTCACGACCATTGACAATGCCTTGAGTTTGACGGTACGCGCAGTGCAAAACGTTAGTTTTATTCAAAATTAATAGAAATCAAGAACCCTAACCTTATCAATTTAATATAGTCTTTATGGTAAAGATGTTTTCTCTATGTCTACCAAGCGATTAGTTTCTAGATGGTGTAATTTGAGAGATATTTGACTTCTTCCGTATGAAGATTTGTTCAAGGCCGTTAACAATGCATTTCAATGGAAGTGTCCCTGGCAAACTGGTGTCCCTCGGAATCCGCATCACCGCCAAACGCCAGCGCCGCACCACAGACCCGGCTCCACGACAACGTGGCCGGCCAAGGTCGTGGTGGCCCCGACAACACTGGCCCCCACGATCGCCACCCCTGACACCGTCCCAGCCTCCACCGGCGACGCAGGGCGTCAACTCACCATACTCCAGCAGTCTCTGGCCGACACCCTCGCCCAACAGGCGGAGGTCAACAAGACCATCCTGGATAGGATGTCAGCAATGGAATCACATAAGAAAAAGAGGAGAAGCTCCCCCAGACTGGAGCCCTCAACCGCCTCTTCCTACTCGGCAGCCAGCCAACGCCACACATTGTCAAGACACAAGAGGCGCCCAAGCACCGACCGGTCGTCCTCCCGCGAGGAAAGTCGCTTCCAGACAACAAACACCTGACTCAGCCGCCCACCCACCACTACAATGAGACACAGTTCAGTTAAAGCAATAGGGTTGAGAGCCTGATTTTGAACTTTGACCTGATGACCTTATTCGACGTTACTCTTGTAGTAGTCTGTACATGAGCCTTACTACCACGCGGTAGCGGCGGAGACTACACCGCACACCTACGCAGTTACACTGAACTGCGCGAGGTGGTGGCAGGTTAGCCACCGGGCAGACCCCAACTGGGCTGCCCTTTACTGCGTGTGGCTAGCTCACCCCCACCCCCCCCATCCCACCTATAGAGTCGATGTGGGATCTGGCGAGTCAGGGGGCGGGTCAGTTGACTGTGGACACCGCGGAGAGCAAATTGGTTCAATAAACCAAGTTGAAGCATACTGACATTGAATCTTGGCGTTCTTCCGTGTGTGCATGGCAGTGTGGGAGTCGGAGGGCCATGGGCCATCACACTCTTATACATTTGACCATTTCTTGAATAAAGTCCATGTCATATGATCTCTTGTTTGTGGCGAAATTGTCTCTGAGACAGGGCTGCTGAATAACTCATTAGATGTGTCGGAGGGCTTGGTAAAGGAAATTACCACATATTCTTAATCTAAGAAGCAAAAATACATTATTCACATATCTCTTTATATTTATCCACTATTTTTTAATTGTAGGTAGATTAAGTAATGTAGATTAATATACTTTGAAAGTGGAATCGAGAGCTTTCTATGGCCGCCATCTTGATTTTCGGGGTGTTTTTCTTTGCATTCTCTATTAATGTCTTGTCTTTGCACCAATAGTAAATAAATACAGCCGATTGGAACCACTAAGTCTAGTGTTCATCGCTTTTTGAAGCAGGTTTTGCAGACATGGGACCTAGTTGTCAATAACCCCTTACTCTGGATAGGCGTGAATTTTTTATCTAACTTTTTAGGTGTCACTCAATGCATTATTGCACTGACATTGCTTTTGATACAAGGTGACTTCTGCCCGATTGAATGGCACTACTGCCATGGTTGGTTGTTGGAGTGTTACATCCTGGCAACATCTAAGGTCATATCAAGACGGGTTCTGACTTGTGGCAGTGCACACTCATGGCAACTTTATAGTACTGCCCCACTGTGAGACCAGTCTGGCAGCACCATGACCTGATATCCCACTCAGTCACATTATCCTGACACTAAGCCAACCACTCCTTGCCCGATACTAATAATGCCGAGTGACAAGTATAAATTGTTATGTCATTGGTTTGACTCGATCAAGTTTGAATCCCACATTCTACCAAAACAGGAGACAGACGCTCAACTCATTCAGCCATCCCGTCTGGTCTACTGCCATATGAAGTTATTAGAATATCACCCCGTATAAAATAACAAGATAACTTGATGTACTCACCGGCCAATGCAGCGAACACTCCAGCGATAATGAGGGTGCAGTTCATGTCACAGCAGTGACAGAACTGGTAGATCATGGCCATGATAGTACAGATGAGGAGACTAATCAGACCAAGAGCCATCATGGCCTGAACACCCCGGAACCAATCTGAAAACAAAGCATATCTGGGTCATTCTGCGTAATAGGGCACTAAAGTGTGACATGGAAACCAAAAGCGAAAGCCTTTCAAATAATAGCAGGGACAATTCCATATAATAGCGGAATCCATGTTCATATGAACATTTATATATTGTGCATATATGTCAGAGGTGGGAGTTGAAAAAAACAACCTATTTCACTTTTTTATTTTAATCTTATGCAAATTGAGCAATATGTTAATATCACTTCTGTAACATGTAATTCAAACACATATTCAGAACATCCTTTTAACATATACAACAAATTTAATCAAAGTTTTATTGATTATGGTTAAGCAAGCAAGATTATGCCATACAAGAAAAGAGTTGAAAACAAAGTTTAATCAAGTTTGGGTAAATGCATGGTGTTGATCTGTAGATTTTCACTTTGCTCAAAATTGTCTAATGGTGAAAACAAGTCTATTCAGATTTATCGGTGACTGGCAGTAGGCCTATTCATAAATCTTCAATAACAAAGTTTTAGGCATTAAAAATATCAGTATTTTGTAATTGTGAATGATAAGTAGCTCACCAGAGTTTCTTCCTTGCTCACCACAATTGCAGTTTTGCCAGAGTCCTTCTTGGCTTGACGAACTGTAGAGGAAAGACAACCAACCCAGTTAGCTAGCAAAGAAGAAGTTAGCGAAGGTCATAACACACTAGGCCCCTACATGGTGCTCGCAACCCTGCTTGCCAATAAAGGTTCACAATCCTTTTCTGAAATCCTTGACGCCAGTTGAGTTTTGGAATTAAGATTTGTTGGAGATTTCAGAATAAAGGTTGATTGGTTGTTTGACTTTTATGTCCTGGCAACATCCAAGATCATTTCAGGATGGGTACCAATTTGTGACAGTGCAACTTTATAGTGCTGTCCCACTGGGAGATCAGGCCACCAGCACCATTGCCTGATATCCCACTCAGCCACATTATCCTGACACCGAGGCAACCAGTCCTTGCCCTACCCTAATAATGCCGAGCACCTGGCTAGGAACCGGCAAGTATAAATTTGTTAAGTCATTGGTTTGACTCGACCGGGGGCCGAACTCCCGATTTCCTGCACGCGAGGCCCGCGCTCTCCCGATTCAGCCACCGCGCCCAGTAGAAGGACTGGTTAGCTCAGTATCAGGATAATGTGACTATGTGGGATATCGTGACATGGTGCCGGAGTCCTCATTTCCCAGTGTCTATGAAGTCGCTATGAATGCGCACTGTCATCAGAAGACAGTACCCGTTCTGATATGACCTTAGATAGTTCATGGTTGGAGTTGTATGTCCTGGCAACATCTAAGTTAACAATCAGTATCAATTTTATAAGTCAGTGGTTTGACTCGACCGGGAACCAAACTCACAATCTCTCGCACGCGAGGCGATCACTATATGACGTCAGATGTTGCTAGGATGTAAAACAACAACAAACAAGCAAACATTGGATGGGCCCTTAATATCCGCAAGATTTACGGATGGATCGGATGGAGCCACAACACACATCCGAATCATAGGTATATAAACCCACTTCCGGTCACAGTCGAATAGGAATTTGTGAGGAAATAATTTGATATTTGCATAGAGAGGCCCAGTCGAATGCCTCCATTCCCAGCTGGTTGCTCGGTTCCTTACCTGTGCTTGTACCAGGCTGGCGTGGCGAACCCCAGGGCACACACGACGGCCGCCAGCATCAGGAACCAGAAGATGGCGCCACTGCGCCCGCCCATGCTCAGCTCGTGTCTGGACATCTTTGCCATCTTGGACCTTTAGTTTGCTCAGTTGTGGAAGGTCTGCGAAAGGAATTTAACAAATATATATTTAAGGACAATGATCGGTCAGGCGCCATCACATTTAGGTAGGCAACCTTTTGGAAAAATTGAATGTTGAACAGTGCATATAATGGGGGTGCAGTGTATGTAGGCTATGGGAGGTAAGATATATACATATATATATATATAGTATATATATATAATGTATTAAGCATTGGGTTATGTATATATGTGTCCATGTATATGTATGTGGGATCGGGACGTAGCTCAGGCAGTAGAGTGTCCACCTGTGAAGGTGTGGGTCATGCGATCGATCCTGCTCAGTGGACCCATTTGCAGTTTGGGCTATTTTCCGTTCCAACCAGTGGTCCACAACTGGTTCATCAAAGGCTGTGACAGGTGCTGTCCTGTCTGTGGGGAAGTGCTTATAAAAGACCCCTTGCTGCTTATCGGAAACTCACTGCCGCCTTTGTGGCAGTGAGTTTCCTCCAAAGAAATATGTCAGAATGACTATATGTTTGAAGTCCAATAGCCGATGATAAAAATCAATGTGCTCTAGAGGTGTCGTTAAATAAAACAAACTTGATGTATAACTGTATAGGTATATATGTGTTGTATAAGCATTATACGAGTATAATTATCCATGAACTTATTATCCTCTAAGAGTCCCCTGATCCCCTCTAGGGTCAACTACTGCGCGCTGAGTAAGAGGGAGGTCTCGGCACATACACGGGAGTTTCCAGTTGCATTGGTGCACTGAAGCCTGCAAATCTGCAGCTCTGTATGGGCACCGCTGAAAGTGGTCCCATGTGGTCGGGAGTTGGCTTCCGATGGGTAGTGGTCAGAGAAATTGGGGCGGTCAGGGGGGGGGGGCTGTCGGAGTAAGGAAAAAGGCAGCCTAAGATCCCAATCACAATCCTCTGCGAGGGCCCGGGGAGGCTGGGTGGTTGATGGAGTTTTACGCCCCAGCAAGACCCTAGGTCATACCAGGACGTTCTCCGACTTGTGACAGCGCGCACCCATAGCGATCCCATAGTGCTGCCCCACTGGAAAATCAGACCGCTGGCACCATGACCTGATGTCCCACACAGTTATATTATCCTGACACTGTGTGCCCAGTCCCTGTCCTGACCTCATGACGCCAAGCGCCGAGCAGAAATAGATACCTATTCTATAAGTCATTGGTTTGACTTGACCAGGATCCAAACTTCAGTCCCTCCAGATTCACCGGTATGCAGAGTAAGTCCAGCCAAGGCCAGAGGAAGAAGTGAAGTGAGGATGGAATTAGTTAGGCAGTGGGTGGGGTTACCTGTTAGTTGTTAGTGAAAATTAGTGGTTAGTTGGTTGTGGTGTAAAGTCAGGTATGGGGATGAGGTGGGACCTGCTAGTCCTTGGTGTCAGGGTCTGGCCGACCGACAGCATTGATGATATCTGCGTTCTGGCGTTAGAAGCGAACAAGTGCGTTCCAGGATGACTTGGAAATACTGGAGAGGATGGCCAGAGCGGCCCTATTGTCACTGAGTTGGCGGTCAGAGTCCTCCATGAAGTCACTGATGGCAGATCTGTTGACGATGCCACATGAGGCGAGTATGTGGGCCACATTGAAGATCTTAGTGCTGCAGGGACAGCACTGGAGATTTGGAGCATCAATCCAACGGCGGTAGCCAGTCCTGGGTGGAAGCAGGAAGGCCGACTGGATGGGGGATGTTAGTTCTGACCAGGGTGTACCAGAGCCAGCTTATTGAATAAGGGTTCTATACTTGTTCCTTCTGTGTGGCGCGTTCCCAGAGTTTGGTGGTGGCTCGAGAAGCGGCGGCGGTCAGTTTGATGATGGAGGGAGGGATGGCTGTCTCAACGTCTGCTCAGAGCGGCACAGTTGGCCTGGTCATTACCATAGAGTCCTATATCGGAGGAGACCCATAGCATGACTGTGTTTAGGTGTGCCTGATGTCTGGTCGAGATTATAATCTGGATCACGTCGGCAAGGGAGTGTCGGGCATTTGGGCAGGCGATCTCTTTGATGGCATTCAGAGAGCCAGTAATGATGATGGCACTTGAGTTGTGGAGGTCTTTGAGGGCCAAGTGAATGGTGGCGAGCTTGGTATCGAGAGTGGAAGCAAAGTCTGACACCCTGGTGGTGTTCTTTGTGTTGGAGAAGGGGATGAAGATTTCGTCTCCGGCTCTACCTGATGTTGGGTTAAGAGAGCCATCGGTGTAGACCGTCTTAGCGAGGGGGAAGTCCATCTTTACCTGAGTTATTGCCTCGAGAGCCAGGGAGTATAGTTCTGGGGTTGTGTAAACCGCCTTGGTAGCAACTAGGTTGGTAGTTCACGTTTCCACTGGAATGGAAAACCATGGTGGCTTATGAGGGCTCAGGGCAGGGTCTGCAATGTGGAGTCTGTGGGAGTCGTTGAGGGTGGTGATAGCATCCTTGAGGCCGTAGGAGATGTGAGGGTGACCACGGGTCTCATCTCAGAGGTAGGCCACGGCTCTGCGGATTGTTGATGAAAGGCCTGAGGAGAGGCAAGTAAGAACGGACACTACCAGTCCAATACGTAGTGAATGCGACGCAGCACCGACTATCGAGAAGTCTTGGTGGGAAGTGACACTCCCACGTAGCAAGTAATAAATGAAACCACCGAATAGCAATACTGATTATACAGTAAAACCTCCCTAACCGACCACCTCCACAGATCGACCACTCCCCTATATCGATTGCTTTATTTGGGTCCCAACAATACCATTGTAGCCATATTCTACCTCCCTAAACCGACCACCTCCCTAAATCGACCACTTATTGTCGGTCCCAAGGTCGGTCGATTTAGAGAGGTTTTACTGTATAGATAATATCATAATATTAATATTAAAACCAAGGAGGAACCCGTGCCCCCTTACACCCATATATACAAATTACAATATATATACAGTGTATACGTAAACTATGTGTATATATCATATATGTATATGCGTGTGTACGTATGTATATACAATGAAACCTCTCTAACCAACCACCTCACCAGATCCACCACTCCCCTATACTTTATTTGGGTCCCAAACGATCGCCCATACAACACCATTATAACACATTTGTGTAAATCCCTATACCGACCACTTCCCTAAATGGACCATTTAATGTCGGTCCCATGGTCAGTCGATTTAGAGAGGTTTTAATAATATATGTATGTATATATGTATATATATGTGCATATATGTATATATAAGTGTACATGTGTGTATATATGCATTTATATGTATAGGTGTACATATGTGTATATATGTATATATCATCATCATCATGCTGTCAGTCGCGATGCGACAAAGACTGCTTTCATTACTTGACTGCCGCTCTCCATTTAGCTCTCTGCTGTGAGAGTTCTGTCCATGAGTCGGTCTTGTTGACTGTCCATGAGTCGGTCTTGTTGACTGAGATAACACAGGAGCAAATCCTCAGAAAGGTCAATGCTGCATCAGGATATAAGTCATCTGGCATTAAAGACATCAGCTCAGCCCTAATGAAGGTTTCAATTACTGCACTTATAAATGAATTCACTCACCTGTATAACCTAGTGGTCAACACTGGTATTTTTCCGGAAAGCTGGAAACTAGCTACAGTTTCACCCATCCCAAAGACCAATAACCCAAGATACTGTAGTGAGCTGTGCCCAATATCTATTCTCCCTCTTCCTGGCAAAATCATAGAACAAATAATACATGATGAGATAAAAACATTTCTAGAGTCTTCAAATTACCTAGCCACCCAACAAAATGGATTTAGAAAAGACAGATCAACAACTAGGGCATTGGCCTCTCTTATGGATGAGTTATTGACCAACATGGACAAAGGTGAACTTACAATTGCAGTATACCTTGACTTCAAAAAAGCTTTCGATACAATTGACCATAGAATACTATTGCAGAAAATCTAGAAAGCAGGATTGGGGAAGAAAACCTGTACATTCATGGCCAACTACTTAACTAATAGGAAACAATGCACAGAACTTAATGACACTGTGTCAACCATCAGGACTATTAAAACTGGAGTTCTGCAGGGTTCAACCCTGGGCCCCCTTCTGTTTTTAATCTTTATAAATGATTTACCCCAAGTATCAGAGGATGCAACATTCACATTATTTGCAGACGATGCAGCACTCACAGTACACAATAAAGATTTCCAAATAGCAACCGATCAGGTTCGGACAGTGCTGACCAGGGTTAACCTGTGGTGTAGTGAAAACAAACTATCCCTTAACACCAATAAAACTGAGTTTGTCATTTATGGCACCAAAGCAAGGAAGGCAAGGGCACAACCCATAACACTGCATATTGGCGGAAATCAAATTAAGGAGGCAAGTGCATACAGGTACTTAGGAACAGTGATTGATTCTACCTTAAATGGGAATCAACAGCTGGCTAGACTAACTCAATCATTGGCACTAAAAATGACTACAATCAGGAAGATGCGGAGCTTCATAAGCGAAAACACTGCCCTACTGCTGTATAAATCAACAGTTCTACCAATAATAGACTATAATGATATAATTTATGGATTGCTCACAAAGCAGCAACTGACTAAGCTACAAAGGATCCAAAACCGGGCGTTAAGAACAATTTATTGGGGCAAAACACTAAGTGTACAGGAAATGCATGACAAAGCAAACCTAGATTACCTAATGGTTAGAAGAGATTCACATCTCCTATCACTTATGTACAGAAGAGCCAGAGATACCCAATATATAGAAAACACAAAAAGGAATACTAGACGGGCTGATTCCACTCTACTCAATGTTCCCAAGCCTTCCACAAACAAACTAATTAAAGCACCAATTTACAAAGGCAGCATGATGTGGAACAACCTACCAACCAGAACCAGGGCAGCGTCCACTTACCTAGAATTTAAAAACTCACTAAGAGTACATCGGATTGGGCAGGCCCTTATGCAGTTGCAGTAAAGTATGTTCCATGGCGTCACCATACCGTAAATCGCAGACCACCAAACCCTCAGCCTCGGTTTCTTCCCCCCCCCCCCCCCAGCACCCACATTTTTAATTTGTTGCTGTTCCTCTGTTATCTCCAGTCAACCATATACGATGACAGAGACAGTCCCAGTAAAAATGTAAAATTTAAGACCTAAATGCACTGGGATTGGTCCCACTGCTTCACTGGTCACAGATGGTCCAGTGTCTTATTAACAACCCCACCCCAACAACATAATTCATAAACTCACATAACTAGCTACATTAGAGTTACACAAGAATTTTCCTAACAAACCAACATTTATATACCGCTTGCCTAACTGCAACTGAACATTAAAACTTACTACAAGTTTACCAACTGAATACAGAAGATAACTTCTGCTTACATTCTAAATAGTATGTAAATACTCACAGTGATCTGACTAATATTGATCTGGTTATATGACACTACTGTACCATATTGTTATGGAACTTTTGGGTTTCAGAATTTCATTGTGTTACATGGTGCAAATTGTCTATTCAACAGGTATTGTACACCTTATTCTATATACCTTTTGTGTAAATAACCCTGAATTGAAAAATGGCTGTAAGACCAGTGCTTTGGCACTGACAAAAGACTTATTCAGCAGAATAAACATATTTACCACACACAAAAAAAAAATGTCTCTCAGCTTCAGGTTTCTCTTGATGGTATCCTTGAACCGGAGATGAGGTATATACATATACACACACACGTTGGCTGCATCCCAGGGCAGATGGCCAGCAGCAAAGGTTCGACCGGAATATTTGTGCATCACGTTAGCGAATGGAAGAGCCAAGTCTATTATATTAACATGGAGTAATGTTTTAAAACCTTGAGAGAGAAAAAAGAGTGATTGAGTGGGCTGTTTTATCCTCCCAAAATGTGAGGTCATACCAGTATGAGCGTCCACTGAAACTGTGGCAGTGTGAACTCATGGCTACTTTATAGTCACGTGATACAGTGCCGCATATACTACAGGGTAGAACAATAAGGACTGCCCGGTTGCCCGGGCACCTAGTTTACTCCGTCGGGCAGGTGAAGTTCTCGGTGAACTGCCTGAACGGGAAAGTCATTATTTTTCTGATCTGCAGAAGCAGATTTCAGTTTTAATTGGCTGACTTAGGCTTGGGCAAGTAGTTTTGCCACTCAGGCAAGTAGAAAAAGTCATTTGCCCGATTGGGCAAGTAGGGGAAAAGGTTATTGTCCTACCCTGCACTATGAGCCAATATTCAATTCACTCAGATCCTGATGCTGTTGTTGGATGGAGTTTTACATCCTGACAACATCTATGGTCATATCAAGACGGGTACCGGCTTGTGATAGGGCATGCTCATGGTTACTTTATAGTGCTGTCCCATTGGGAGACCAGGCCGCCGGAACCATGACCCGATTTCTCACTCAGTCACATTATCCTGATACTAATCTAACCAGTCTGTGTCCTATCCCAGTAATGCCAAATGCCAGGCTAGGTAGTATAAAAATATAAATTGTGTAAGTCATTTGTTGGACTCGGCTGGTAATTGAACTCCTGACCTTCCGCATGGGAAGTCTGTGCTCTGCAAATTCGGCCATTTATCCTGATGCTAGAGCTAGCGGGTCTTTGCTCTATCCTGGTAATATCTAGTACCAGGGAAGGTACCAGTATCAAATGTGTAAGTTTTGAGTTTGTCTCGGCAGGGGATTGATGACACTACTAAGCCGCCCAGTCCGATGTTCAAATAGTTCACCAAACCGGGTGGCCAAATGAGTAGAGCGTCCGTCTCCTGTTTTGGGAGATCGGGAGATCCGAACCCATGAGTTTGTGGGTTCGAATCCTGGTCGACTCAAACCGATGACTTAAAAATTGATACTTGTTGCTTCCTAGCCTGGCGCTTGGCATTATTAGGATACCGCAAGGACTGGTTAATGTGACTGAGTGGGATATCAGGCCATGGTGCTGGCGGCCCAGTTTCCCAGTGGGGCAGCACTATAAACTCGCCATGAGTGTGCGCTGTCATAAATCGGTACCCGCCTGATATAACCTCATATGTTGCTAGGACGTAAAACAACAACAAACAAACTCAAGATAGTTCAATGAAAGCATCTAATTTTCTAAGCCAAACTCTTGCCTATTTTTTTTATCCTACAGGTCTACCTTAAACCCCGTCACACCTACCCGGACGAGCCACGGATTTTGACCCGGACCACCCCTGGACCAGTCGCCCGGACTGTACCGGACCGCCCCGGATAAAATGGCTGTTTTCGTCGTTATTTGCCTCGCAGTCAGACCTACCCAGTCAACCATATACGATGGATAGGTGCAGTAACCAGGCACCTATCCATCGGGGCCTGTCCGGGCTGTCCGGGGGTGGTCCGCGGAAATTTTGCTACTACTACTACTACTACTACTACCATGCTGGATCGAACCCGGATGCCCTGGACCTCCCCAGATGTTTTAACAATTTTAAAACATCCGGGGCAGACCCCGGTCCAGCCATGGATGATGCCGGATGACGCCGGATCACCATGGACGAGCCACGGACGAGCCACGGATCACCCCGGATCGCCACGGACCACCCCGGATGACGCTCCGGGACTCGTGTGGCCTCTGAGCCGGGTAGGTGTGAGTGGGGCTTTAGATATTGGTGCACTTAAGCTGAGATTCCTTCTACGCGGTATGCGGTATGCGAATGGGAAGATTCCTTCTATGTGGTATGCGGCATGCGGCACATGACTGGCTATGTTTAAAAAATATAAATAAACAAGTATACACCTTACTGCACTGTATATGACCAAATATTGGATTTATATCTATGTACCTTTTCGTAGGTCACATGGGGGTTTCTACCTTTATTATAACCAAATTATAGATAAGTATTCATATTTCTGTGCATATGGTAGCATTTTTAGCTTTCCCGTAACCGTCTGTCGGTATGCGTCAAGCTGGGTGTGAATAGAAACCTGAGTCTGATGTGTCCATTTGTTTAACACCAGGAGAGGCGACTAAGCATTACGGAACGGTCTCACACAAGGGTGAGGAGGGGAAACACATGGTGAGCTGGGCACCCGGAAGACATAAGGTTAGGGGAAAGCTATAAATGCTACCATATGCACAGAAATATGAATACTTATCTATAATTTGGTTATAATAAAGGTAGGAACCCCCATGTTGTAAAATTGTCCGATATAATACATGTGAACCGAGGTAAAGTTACTATAATAAATTGCAAACTGTCTATATAATGATATATGTTAATATATAAAAACCCAAAGGCATATGAGGGATGTGTGAAATTGGTCAACTATTATTCATTGAGTATAGAATTTGTATAATTGAATAGTCTTTGGAGGGAGTGTCACTTCTGAGCTTGGCTAAGAACAGTCTTTGGAAGAGTCACCTCAAATGCCCCCTCCCCCCCCAAATGGTATTGTTATGATCATTGACCACTGCATTGTATTCTAATTGGAGGATTTAGTCATGTGACCACTGCATTGTACTGTGCTTGATGAATGGAATCATGTGACAACGGCCATCTTGGATTCTGATAAGCCTATATAAGAATAAATTGAAGAGTCTCATTCTCTTACTTTTCACTCTTACCCTGTCTCCTTCCTTACCTGTAGTGCTTTCACTTGACCTATTTACACCACCCACACCACCAGCCGGCACGTTTACAATGTGACGTACAATAAGGTACATAGATATAAATGCAATATTTGGTCATATACAGAGCACTATGGAGAATAATTGTTTATTTATATTTTTTAAATATAGCCAGTCATGTGCCGCATACAGCATTCCACATACCACATGTAAGGAATCATGCCATTCGCATACCGCATGCCGCATACCGCATGTAAGGAATGCCCGCTTTATGCAACATCTTGGCACCATATGCTGGTCCGAGAATAGATATGGACCTAACCTCGGTAGTAGAATACCTCTGGACCTGATGATAATACTGTCATGGCAGTGATGAAAATGCGAAATATTGTGCTTAGTGTTGTGTATTGTACTGCAGCTCGGCAGCCGGGAACCAGTCGGCCGATGCGAGGGACCAGTGTAGACAAGCGCTGGTTAAATAATCCATTGAGTAACTAGATGTCAACATGTGCGGTCGTTCCTCACTCAATCACATTACATGGTGTCAGAGGCGGAACCTTAGATTTCAAACCCACGTTTCTTGCCTTTCCAAGGCTTGCATGCTGACCATTACACTACCGAAGCTCCCTAATGTAATCACCCTATCCACGCCTATCTGTCTATGTGGCCTCTTGTCTGAGAGGTCAATGCAGACTACTACGTTCATCCCCCTGAATTGTAAGTCTTTTAAATCGTTTCAATGCATAAGTTGTTTAATGCTTACTTGTTTGTTTGTTGTTGTTTTTACGCCCTAGCAACATCTAAGGTCACATCAGGACGGGTACCGACTTGTGACAGTGCGCACTCATGGCAACTTTATAATGCTGTCCCACTGGGAAACCAGGCCACTGGCATCATGGACCTGGTATCCCACTCAGACACATTATCCTGACACTGAGCACACCAGTCCTTGCGCTGTCCTAATAATGCTGAGCGCCTGGCTAGGAAGCGACAAGTATCAATTTTTAAGTCATTGATTTGACTCGATCAGGGTTCGAACCCACAATCTACCGGCATGGGAGACGGACACTGTAACTCATTCGGCATCCCATCTGGTCCCTTTAATGCTTCCAAGTAGATACATACAGGCAATGCACTTACATATATATACACATGTTACACATGGCATGTTCAACAACCGTACAATATATAACTTGTACAGTGTCTTGGTCATGACAACCGTTGTCTAGAGAGGGATTCGAACCTCCCAGGATGGGGAAACACTGAATTCATCATTGGTACACACTCTTATAAGTCGGTACCTATCCTGGTATGACCTTAGATGTTTCTAGGACGTAAAACTCCAACAAACAAACAACCAACAAGTCGGTACCCATCCTGATATGACCTTAGATGTTGCTAGGACGTACAACTCCAACAACCAACCAACCAACAAGTCGGTACCCATCCTGATATGACCGTAGCTGTTGCTAGGATGTAAAACATCCTGTTCCTACTCCTTCTCTGAACATCCCTGGCAATGACTGTTCCTTCCTCCCAGCAATACTTGTATTGGCTGGCCTGCATGTAACCTTACACAATCGGCAGCCATTCCCCACGCAAACCCTCATCTAACCACACCTAAACAAAACCTACGATACACATATATATGCTGCATAAGAATTATACGAGAATATTAACCCGGACCCACTCACCCCCCCCCCCCCACCCCCAGGCTCCTCAGCTACCCCACTCAGTCATCGGGTGCTGGAGCTTGGGCTAGTCATCTACTGCTCCAATCTACTCAAGCTCAGCTCCGACAGTAGCGCCACCTCCCGCTCCTCTCGGCCGCCTAACCTAATACAAATATATACATATGTATGCATGTACGTACGAATATATATATGTATAACATATATATATATATATAATATATATATATATATAAATATATATATATATATATATATAATATATATATATATATATATTAACTGTCCAGATAGTTTTGAACAAAACAAATAAGTGAAAATCTGTACTGGTTGTAATTGCTTCCACCACGGTTATGGACCTACCTATCAGCCTGTTTGCCTGTTTGCCTGTTTGCCTGTTTGTCTGTCTGCCTGTATACCTGCCTGTCTGCCTGCCGTTGTTAGGGTGGCTGAACTGCTGATCCTGTGTATTCCCTCCAGTGACGTGAGGTAGCATCCAGGGTGTGATCCCTTTGGCAGTCTAGTCGTGTCTGTGCGGGGTACCCTCCCCTTCTCCCGCCCTTCTTGGCCCCCTCCCCGACCCCTCCCCCGTGCCCTCCCCGGCCCATTCCCCCACCCATACCCCGGTCCCTCCCTCCACCCCTCCACCCCTCCACCCGTCCCCGGCCCCTCCCCGGCCCCATTCCGTCCCCCCCCCCCCCCAGGCCCCTCCAACGGCCTTCTCCGCGCCTCTCCCCGGCCCCTCCCCCGCTCCATCCCGGGGCTTCCCCGATCCACCCGCCCCCTCCTCCCGCCCCTCCCCCCGCCCCCCCCCCCCTCCGCCTGCCTCCGGGCCCTGAGTGTTGAGTGGGAGGGGCCTACATGGAGTCCTGCCTGGCACTGCCGCCGGATGCCTCCTTTAGTTCTGACTCACGCCGCTAGGAGGTCGGCGCAGGATAGCGCAGTACGTGTGGCGGTTTAACAACAAAAACTACCCCTGCACATGACGCTATTCTCTGTTCGTATATAGTGTCTGATCCAAATAGTCAATCAGTGAATCATCACGCACTGTTGGATGGAGAGGACTGTATACGTTGTTTGGTTTGTTGGGGTTTTGCATCCTAGTAACGTGCATGGTCATATCAGGATGGGCGCCGACTTGTGATGGTGTGCACTCATGGTGACTTTATAGTGCTGCCCACTATTGGAAATACAGGTCGCCTACACCATGACCTGATATCCTATTGAGTCATATTATCCTCATAATGATATAGAACTATTATCATATTCTTGCCGAACGCCAGGCTAGATAATGGCAAGTATCAATTTTGTAAGTCATTGGTTTTACTCGGCCAGTGTTTGAACCCACGACCTCCCTCACTAGAAGCTAGATGCAGCTATCCTGTATGGGGTATATATATAATATATACTGTTTGTATGTCATATACTTAATTGTTGATTGGTACTAAATAGAAAGTGCATGTATATAGTATATATTGGTATATAAATAATGACTAGACTCTTATGGATGTGTTATATGATTAATAAATGAGTCACCATGTGATGTTGACACGGAAACGCATTAATATATATATACACATATTTATATATATATATATTTATATATACATACATATTTTGATTGTATTTTGATCTAACAACACATTATGATTCACTTAATTATATAAGTTTTATATATATGTGTGTGTGTGACTTCGGTGCACCATCATATGATGATTCACTTAATAATTATATAAATAAATATATATTACATAATTAAGTGGATCATCACGTGATGCTGGATCGAAAGTGCATTTATATATATATATATATATATATATATATATATATATAATCCGGCGGTACAGTGAGTGGATGTAGGGGGGGGGGGGCAGTGGTGCGTGCACAGTGCACAGACATGTGGCACCCCCCAACGGATCTGAGTGAGAGTAGGATGGAAGTTTGTAGGTTAAGCATGCTCCAGCAGTAGATGACTGGGGGGGGGGGTGGTGAAGATAGGCTGGGGAGAAGATGGAAGCTTCCGGCCTTATTATACTTGTATAAGGGCTTATACAGCATATAAATAATGCAGCCCCTTAATGTTTCTCTCTAACCAGCTTCACTTCCATGTTATTTACTACGGAGCAGGCATTCTCTCCTCCCCCGTCTCCTATACATCGTGAGCCAACTGTCACACTGCTCACTTTCAAAACCATACATATTATGATTATTAACAGAAATTAGCATGGATTGGAAGGTCGTTTTAATTCAGCGAATAAAGATAGGTTTTTTTTCAGGGACTGGTATCCTGGCCATATGGTATATTATTGTAGTGGTCTGCACTGACCTCTCAGGCAAGGAGCGGCATATACAGGTAGGCGTGGGTAGTGTGGTGACATCAGGGAGCCTAGGTGGTGTAATGGTTAGCACACTAGCGCAGACTGCAAAGAGATGTGGGTTCAAGTCCCGCTCTAGGCACAATATTTCCCATTTTCATCACCCCGGTGACACTGGTTGCCGTGACCATGATCCTGTACAAGCTATGCACTGTATAGTTTTTTAACCTACGCTGTGTATATTTAAGTGGCTGCCTGTATGTATGTAATTGTAAGCATTAAAAGACTTACAATTCCAGGGGGATGAGTGTAGTGGTCTGCACTGAGCTCTCAGGCAAGGATCCCTTATACACAGGTAGGCATGGGTAGTGTGGTGATATCAGGGAGCCTAGGTGGTCTAATGGTTAGCGCACTAGCTCGGAATGCAAAGAGATGTGGGTTTGAGTCCCACTCTAGGCACAATATTTCCCATTTTCATCACCCCCACGACAGTATGTTGATTGTTATAATCTACGTTGCTTTGGTTTGAATTGACTTTTATTTCAAAATTTTTATTTTGGAAAAGAAATTAACAAAGAAACATGTTAACTTCATTTTGGTAAGTTCACCAAACTGCTGGACATGGATAGGATTTGGCTCCCTATTTCCCACCGCTGCAGTGTAGCGCAGGAGCACCAAATTGTGTAACAGGTGCACTCGTATCTAAGTTGGATATGCAGGATTAAATTCAGTTTAGTGTTTTGGCTTTGAAAAGCTTTGATATAAAACCAAATAGAACAGTGGTGAGTGATCGTCGTGAAATGACCCTTCTCTTTTTTTCTTCTAAAACAACCCTTTCTTTTTTAAAACCTTATGCTAGGTACACACCGTTTTTCCGCACCCACCTACCGTATACGATCTAAAACTGCCTAAAAGTTGTGAGGTGTGCACTCCCCTAGCACACCTACCGATTGCGATTCGCGACTGTTTCGGGCTAAAACTGCTTCCTTACGATTGCGATTCGTGATTCGAAAAATGAATCGGCCCGTTTTCAGTTTTAAGCGGGTCGGGTCGGGTCGCGAGTTTTAGTGCGCGAATCGTATACGGTAGGTGTGTACCTAGCATTACTCGCATTGGGATGCTCGGGTGGGGACCTTTCAGCTGCAATCTAGTTAGTTATACGTGGGCAGAATCGGTACAGCGCAAGCTTCCCGTGTGGAAGTTCGGGACTTCGAATCCCAGCCGAGTGTAAATCAATGACGTACAAAATGTATACATGTCGCTTCCTAGCCTGGTGCTCGGCATTATTAGGATAGGGTAAGGACTGGTTAATTCAGTGTCAGGATAATGTGACTGGGTGGGATATTGGGTCATGGTGCCAGTGGCCTGGTTTCCCAGTGGGGCAGCACTATCAAGTCACCATGAGTTTGCACTGTCACAAGTCAGTAGCCGTCCTGACATGACAAAACTCTGCAACCAGCTATACGTAGGCGATGTTGTTTGTGTATGGGGGGGGGGGGGGGCGGAAGGGGGAGCTATGTGTGTAGGTATGGAGTTGAATTTGCTTTGTTTGTTGTTTTAGATCCTAGCAACATCTAAGGTCATACCAGGACGGATACCGATTGTGACAGTGTGCACTCATGGCAAATGTATAGTGCTGCCTCACCTAGGGACCAGGCCGCCAGCACCATGACCAGATATCCCACACAGTCATAGTATCCTGTTTTTGTGCTATCCTATTAATGCCAAGAACCAGGCTAGGTAGTGACAAGTATCAATTTTCTAAGGCATTGGTTTGACTAGCCTGAGATTCCAACTCTCGACCTTCTGCACGCGAAGCCGGCGCTCTACCGATTCGGCCACCGCGTCCAGTGTATGGAGTTGGGTATGTGGGTGGGTATGCATGTGGGTGTTGGGGGCGGAGTAAGGGGGTGGGGTGGAGGGGGGAGGGAGCAGTGGGGAGATTGAACAGTGGTAGCTAGCTACCTATAAGTGGGGCCTAGGTTGTGTGTGTGTGTGCGTGTGTGTGCGTGTGTGTGCGTGCATGTCGGTATGGAGTTGGGTATGTGGGTGGGTGTTGGATGGGGAGGGGTTGGGGAGGAGTGGAGGTGGGGAGAGGGGGCGGGGTAGCAGTGATAGTTTGCCGGAGTGGTCGAGTTTACATTAGGACCCGCCTGGAACCAGCGGCAATGGAAAAAAAACAAAACATATATAAACAAACACAAAAAAAGCGCGGGAAAACTAGGCCGCCGAGGATCTAACAAACAAAAATGTCGTCTGCTCTCCGCGCTGTGAGTGTCGGTGGAGTCGCTCTCCAAGCGCCTGCGTTGTGTTATAATACGCACTTATGGCTTGACAAGGACTCTGCTTGGTGGTGGAGGCAGGCTGAGCCCTGAACACAGCAGAGTCGCTGTGCCAGTCAGTTGTCGACGGAAATAATATATTTAGCCGCAGTTCTTCACAGCTCTGTTTTGGCTGCGCACAAACAAATAGTCCCCCCCCCCTCCCTCCCCAGTCTACCCTACCACTCCCAACATGCACTATACCACGCAAAACGCTTGGTGTTTTTTTGTTTGGTGTGTGGGTGTTTCTGTGTGTGAGAGTTTGTGTGTGTAGGTGTGTGTGTGTATTTGTGCCGTCTGTTCATCAATGCTATTACAACCTGTTGTTTAGAAGATAGTGGGTGTGTGGGTGTTCAGTGGTGGGTGGGGTTAGTTGTTGGGGTTTTACGTCCTGTAAGGTCATATCAGGACGGGTCCGGGCTTGTGACAGTGCACACACATGGCAACTGTCATAGTGCTGCCCCACTGGGAGACCATGCCACTGGCACCATGAACTGATATCCCGCTCAGTCACATTATCCTGACACTGTGTAAACCACTCCTTGCCCTATCCTAATAATGCCAAGTGCCTGGCTAGGAAGTAACAAATATCAATTTTTAAGTCATTGGTTTGGCTCGACCAGGGTTCTAACCCGTGGGTTCTAAACCCACGATCTACCAAAACAGGAGATGGACACTCAAATCATTCGGCCATCCCGTCTGGTCCTGGGTGAAGAGACAATGGGCATAACAAGTAGATGGGCGGACGGCGGGAGGATGAGTGGGTGGTTGGTGGTAAGGTAAAAGTAGTATAGAGAGGACCGATATAGGTCCATCTTACGTAATCATCCCACGTTAGAGGTCCAACACGGGACAATAACCTTACTTGACCTCTTTGAGGAGGGACTTTGACCGTACTTGACCTTTTTGTACTTGTTTGACTGGTTTGATGATGTCATCATTCGGGTTTTCGACCTTTTGTTGACCTTCGCATGTTTGCATGTTTACATAGTGGACATCTGTTTTTGGTTGAACTCATAGGGAGGACTCATTTGACCTTTTCCAGATCTCGACATCGCATGTATGCATGCTATCATAGTGGGCAACTGTTTTCTGTTGAACTCATTTGACCTTTTTGACTGGATGAGTTCAACAAAAAACAGATGACTAGAATGGAAAGAGTTCATCTGGAAGCTGTCGACTGAGTACTATGAGTTCAACAGAAAACAAATTCCCACCATGCAAGGATGCATACATGCGATCTCCAGATGAACTTTTGACCCTCAATGCAAAGACTTCATTTGGAAAAGGTCAAATAAGTACTAGTACTATAAGTTCAACAGAAAACAGATGCCCACCATGCAAGGATGCATACATGCGATTTCCAGAGGTTTTCCAGAGGAACTTTTCACCCTTTTTGACGTGATTGATGACGTCATCATTCCTGTCAAACAACAGATGCACTCCTTTGACCTTTCTTTGTCATCAAACTCCAGTCATCTTCATGATTTGGAAGCCGCCGGAGTGTTTTCTTTGACTTCATTTTAACTTTAGTATAGATAATAATAATAATAATGAATTCTTCATTAGATGTTATACAATGTATTTTGCACGACACCGATCACACATTGATGGAGGATTTAACAAGATATAGGAATATATAAAGTTTTCGAATTCCTTTGAATGAATATCATATTTATGACTTCATCGCTGTCTGGAAGGAAACCAGTTTTTGTTCTTTGCCTGTAAAACTTTTTGCCTTGCTTACTGCATTGCAGGATTTTGAACAATTGATAAAGAATTACAATATCGATTACATCATTTTATTTTATTTTTTGTCTTTCTTGAAGATCATGGATAAGTCTGAATAGACTTGTTTTCACCATTAGACAGTTTGTCGATAGAAAGCCTGAGCCTACACTTTTACCGACCCAAGGGATTTTTAACCTCCCACACCACATAGACATGGTATGAGAGCAACTGGCCTTTGATGACACTGTAAGTTATACACAGTGGTGGAAATCCAAATTGGCAGAGATGGGGGTCATGGGGAATCGAACCACTGACCTTCAGATTAGGAGTCTTACCTAGGAAAAAAGCCAGACACTCTAACCACTCCACCGCAGAGAACACCATTCTTCTTGACATATTCAGTCAACCCCCCGTGCTGCTGCTATTACTGCTGCTGCTTCTGCTGTTGCAAGTCATCAATTAGATGTGAATAAAGCAAGCATCCATATCATAGTTCATTGCGGTGGAATTGGGGATTTTGATAGAACTAGTGGTGTATATTTTCCACAACTCACAGACACTTTTCAATATAATAATCTAATTTGTTGTGGTCTTAACTTTCCTCGTTTTTGAAGGAGATCTCATTTGCCTTTAACCGTGCATGTTTACTTTAATATGGAATGCATTGGAAGTGGCCATTCTTCATATGGAAGAGTATGATGATAGTCACCCAGCTCCGACCAACTCCGACCCCCCACTCCATCTGATTTGAATACTCCTCATCTCCATATCATCACATCTGACGCAGCATACAAAGGCTGCTGATCTCCACCCACCTCTTGTCAGTTCACTTTTCATCATGTTCATGCAGAAGGGAATTCTGAAGCATCCGAGAACGATTCCGATATCTACAGCGATGTCAGCAGAGCCAGTACAAGATATGTCAGTAGCGATCCTGAAGCATATCAATCTCAAGAGAACGAGTATGTACTTCTCCTCAAATAGTGAAGGGGTGGAAGAAGAGGAAGAGGAGGGGGAGCTAACAATTATCCTTACCTCCCCCTCCCCCTCTATACTTGAGGATGGAGTTGACTCCTTTAAGTTTAGAAAAATTGAGTTGAAGAAGAAGGAGGAGGAAGAGGAGGCCGACTGCATTAAGTTACTGGGAAGTAAGAAACGATGCACGATCGCTTCGTTCTTAGTTATTTCTCGGGGAATTGATATTTCACATTTTGACGATGCCAACCTACCACTGGGGAATCAAGTATTTGTGGAGCGTGTGAGAGGAGCTGGAGCAAAACTTGTATAAAGAACGCCCTATGGACTCGTTTTGGAAGCGATGACTTTGCAGCAGCAGCAGCAGATGTCAAGCAGTATGACACCCAGGGGGAGGCAATGCCGACAGCAGAAACAGCTAACCAGATGGTGGAATTCTGTTGCTGAGCAGCAATCAATATTTTATGGACTTTGACGAAAATGCCATTGGCATCTTGCTTGAGAGGATAGACGATCTGATCTGGGCCCTCAAAACAGTTAAAACAGACCAATGTTTTGGGGGCTTCCACATTAACTTTGGACGTGGTGTGTTTGGTGTGATTGAACGTGACAGTTCCTGCATTGACTCTCCTAAATGGTTTGTTTCAAGTTCAGAAAAGATGAAGCCTGTGGAGAAAAGGGTGCTAACACCCTGCAAGCAGGGGGTGTATTTGAATGGCACACAACTGGAAAAGTTAAACAAGTTCCTGATGGAACAGCTCCACTCATTCCTCTTTCCTCATGGAGAGGTTGAGGTGAACTGTGATGAAGCAGCTCACAAATCCAATCAGTGTGTTATCTGCACTCGAGTTGCATTGCTGCCTATGGAGATTCAGCTAACTCAGTTGCTGACTGAAACCAAAATTGGCTGAGACCAACATTGCCTGAGGAAGAGGAATTTAAACTACTACTACTTCTTCTATTACTACTACAACTACTACTAATAATAATATTTCATATAATAATAATAAAGTTATGAAATGAAATAAAACAAACAAACATTCAAGCAAACAACCTTTATATTGTGTTATGTTCATTTATTTTCATGTGCGTGTGAATAACGTCTTTCAGTTGAGGTGTCTTCCATAGTGAATCCTCCTCCTCCCCGTTTTCCTCAAGTCCTCCCTTTTTTCTTCCACATACATCATCATCATCATCATCACCAGCAACAACACCATTATCATTTACATCATCATCATTAGCTACATCATCTCCATTAGTATTTTAATCAGCAACATAAGCAACAACATCAATAACTACATCATCATCACTCCCATCTTCAACAACAACATCTCTCCCTCCAACATCATTAGCTTCAGCAACATATTTAACAACACTATAACTACTACTTCAAGATCGACATCAACATCATCAGTTTCATTTTGTTGTTGTTGGAGGTGTTGTTGTTGATGATGTGAAACCCGCTGAATTGCCTATGGTTGTAGAACTACACTACCTAGCTATGCATGTGAAACCCGTTGACTGGCCTATGGATGTAGAACTACACTAATTAGCTATACATGTGAAACCTGCTGCCAGACCTATGGATGTAGAACTAAACTAAATAGCTATACATATGAACCCTGCTGACTGGCCCATGGATGTAGAACTACACTAACTAGCTATGCATGTGAACCTGCTGACTGGCCTATGGATGTAGAACTACACTAACTAGCTATACATGAACCCTGCTGACTGGCCTATGGATGTAGAACTACACTAAGTAGCTATACACCTGAACCCTGCTGACTGACCTATGGGCGTAGAACTACACTAACTAGCTATACATGTGAACCCCGCTGAATAGCCTATGGATGTAGAACTACACTAACTAGCTAGGCATGTGAACCCTGCTGACTGACCTATGAATGTAGAACTACACTAACTAGCTATACACGTGAACCCTGCTGACTTACCTATGGGTGTAGAACTACACTAACTAGCTATACATGTGGAACCTGCTGACTGGCCCATGGATGTAGAACGAGACTAACTAGCTATACACGAGAAACGTGCTGACTGACCTATGGATGTAGAACTACACTCACTAGCTATACATGTGAAACCTGCTGACTGGCCTATGCATGTAGAACTACACTAACTAGCTATACACGTGAACCCTGCTGACTGACCTATGGGTGTAGAACTACACTAACTAGCTATACACATGAACCCTGCTGACCGGTCTATGGATGTAAAACTACACTAACTAGCTATACACCTGAACCCTGCTGACTGACCTATGGGTGTAGAACTACACTAACTAGCTATACACGTGAACCCCGCTGAATAGCCTATGGATGTAGAACTACACTAACTAGCTATACATGTGAAACCTGCTGACTGGCCCATGGATGTCATCATCATCATGATGCTGTCAGTCGCGATGCGACAAAGACTGCTTTCATTACTTGACTGTCGCTCTCCATTTAGCTCTCTGTTGTGAGAGTAATTTCCATGAGTCGGTCTTAATGTCTCTCAGCTTCAGGTTTGCTTCTTCGTAGCTGATTTTCCACTGTCGACGGAAGATGAGATCGAGCAGCGTGGTCCTTGGTAACCCGGGCGACGACAGAGCCAGTATGGTGTTTTGCGCGGTTGTACATTTCATGAAAGCTGCCTGCAAAAGTGTTGAAGTGCTGCTGGCTTTTGCAAGTTACCAGCGGCACTCTCTCAGGGAACAAATAGAGATCTCACACCAGCAAGAACATGTCCAGACAGGCGCAAAACTATTTGTCCCTGCAGTGGCTGGTCGGGAGATGTTGGGAGTTCCATACATCAACTGCCCTTGATGCTGCCACAGTGACATGATTTTCTGTTTAGGGTTTGTCCCTTAGACTTCGGTTCTGTCAAGAACCTGTACCACAAGGCAGTGTTACAACTCTGCAGGGCAGGGGCGTCAAACTCCCTGAGGTATTATAATACCTGCATACCCATGGATGTAGAACTACACTAACTAGCTATGCAAGTGAACCCTGCTGACTGACCTATGGATGTAGAACTACACTAACTAGCTATACACATGAAACCTGCTGACTGGCCTATGGATGTAGAACTACACTAACTAGCTATGCACGTGAACCCTGCTGACTGACCTATGGGTGTAGAACTACACCAACTAGCTATAGACGTGAAACGTGCTGACTGGCCTATGGATGTAGAACTACACTAACCAGCTATACAAGTGAAACCCACTGACTGGCCTATGCATGTTAAACTACACTAACTAGCTATACATGTGAAACCTGGTGACTGCCCTATGGATGTAGAACTACACTAACTAGCTATACACATGAACCCCGCTGACTGGCCTATGGTTGTAGAACTACACTAACTAGCTATACCCCTGAATCCTGCTGACTGGCCTATGGATGTAGAACTACACTAACTAGCTATACATGTGAACCCCACTGACTGGTCTATGGATGTAGAACTACACTAACTATACACGTGAACTCTGCTGATTGACCTATGAGGACACTCTTCAGTGGATTTTCCCCAAACTATCTTCTTTGCAGGAAACTATAAACAAAGATGTGAATTCTGTTAACCATGGGCGGTTGCCAGATACAAAAAAAGAGAGAGAGAGAGAGAGAGAAAAAAAGGCTACCACTTACATGCAAAGGGGCTCTAACCTATATATACAACACAGAAGTAGAAGTGTGCCATGACAATATAACATGAAAATCAGCGGCATAACTTTGTACTATTGATGTTCTTTGCTGCGCATGACAGCACAGGATGGCGTAGTAGTTAGAGTACCAGCTTCCCATCCGTGTGCTCGATTCCAATCCAATTCACCCTTATACATTTGGGCATGACCTAGAATAGGAAAATGACTGGTTGGCTCAGTGTTTAGATATGTGACTGAGTGGAATATCGCAGCATGAGTCAGTACTCGTCCTAACGTAACCATATAGTACCATAGCTGACGGGTTGGGGAAGGGGTATAGTTGCTCCCCCCGCTAAACAAAATAACATTTAAAAACATGTTTAATATGAACATAAATAATGTGACAATTTACTCTTCGTGATATCGCTGATTAACCTCCCTGAAATTGCTGGAAACGGCTTTTCAGAGCCTCTAGGTTTCAAAATTGTTTCCTAGCTACCTCCTTAATAACACCACAATGATTCGTTTGTTTGTTGGGGTTTTACGTCCTAACAACATATATGGCCATATCAGGACGGGTACCGATTTGTAACAGTGTGTGCTCATGGCGACTTTATAGTGCTGCTCCAGTGGGAGAACAAGCCTGATATCGCACTCAGTCAGATTATCCTGATACTGAGCTAACCAATCCAATTAATCAATCAGTGTTGGGTGTAACTGTCCTCAACCGAATAGTTTGACATGCATAATATACAAAATAAGCCAGCAGGTTCACGATAACTAAACCCTGGTTGCTGTGGCAGAACTATTGTGTTGAAAGGTTTTCATTTGCCAAATACGGTGAAACTAACTAAACCCGCGCATACCTGTCCCCTTTAACTTAATGTTGTGTTTGTGTCCAATGCCTCATTTCAAAACTGGGCATAGTTTTACTTTGAAGTTGCATCGTCTGATGCTTTTGAGTTTTTGCTATTTTCTGAGATAAATATATTATACTAATCGTTATAATCTACTTTACTTTAGTTTGAAGTAACTTTAATTTTAGATTGCTAAGTTTGGAGATATTTGATGTCAAAACATGCCAAAATAATTTTGGCAAGCACGCCAAAACTCTGACACCATAGACTTCAGTAGTAAAGGTTTTTATTAATTGACTTATTATGCCCTTCTATGCAGCAACAAATGCTTAATAAGTGCACCAGTGTCTAAGTTGAATCAGAGAGCGTGTATATAAACAGATGAGAGGGACAACTGTCATGCTAGACCCTGTAACAGCTGCCGACTGTGGCGCTCCAAGTGGTGGTTGTTGAACAAATGGGCAAACTCAAGGCATTGTCAATGGCAGTGAGCAATCTTCATACAGAAAACGTTAAATATCTCTAAAACTACAACACCTAGAAACAAACTGATTGGAATACACATAGAAAACATGTTTACCAACAAGATTATATTAAATTGATATGGTTAGGGTTCTGGATTTCTATTAATTTGGAATAAAACTGCCGTTTTTCACTACGTGTACGGCAAACTCAAGGCATTGTCAATGGTCGTGTGCAATCTTCCTACAGAAAAAGTGAAATATCTCTAAAACTACACCATCTAGAAACAAATCGCTTTGTACACATATAGAAAACATACTCAACGAATAGATTATATTAAATTTATAAGGTTAGGGTTCTGGATTTCTATTAATTTTGAATAAAACAAATGTTTTGCACTGCACGTACTGTCAAACTCAAAGCTTGTTCAACAATAACCGCCAGGATCGCCACTGTAGCCGGTGTTAAATATTTTCGCGGGAGTTGTCCCTCTCATCTGTTTATATACACGCTCTCTGGTTGAATATATAGAATCAAATCTAGATAAGTGTTTTGGTTTTGAAAATTTGATGTTTTCATCGGACTATGCAACTTTAAAGTTAAAGCTGCATAGTCCGATGAAAGCAATAAATTGTCAAAACCAAAACAATTATGTACAATTGATTCTACATATCTGAGATACCTGTGTGCTTATTAATCATTTGGTGATACACAGAAGGGAATACTAAGGCAATTTAATAATAATAGAACCTGTTACTGTCACAGCACATGGAGTTTTGTCATGCTTGACACAATTAATTTAGCTTGTTTGCACTTCAAATATCTCCAAAGTTAGCCATTTAAAATAAAAGTTGCTTCAAGCTAAAGGAAGGTAGATTATAAGAATCAATCTAATATATTTATCTAAAGAAAATGACAGAAACACAATACTAATGGACTATACAATTCTAAACTTGCATAGTCTGGTGAAAACATACTATTTTCAAAACCAAAGCACTTACCTCGATTTTACCCTATACATCCAATTTAGATATATCTGCGCTTATTGCATCATAAAAGGATACTAAGTCAATTCACTAGATCATCTAAGTGTTGTAGAGCTTGTGGTATAGAGTATTTTAATGTGTATGCTAGAATTAATTTAGCATATTGTCACTTAACAAATATACTAAATTAACCCTTGAAAATAAAGATTACTTGAAACTAAAGTAAAGGTGTTCTCTGTGGTGGAGTGGTTAGAGTGTCTGACCTTTTTCTAGGTCGGACTCCTCATCTGAAGGTCGGTGGTTCGATTCCCCATGCCCCCACCTCTGCTGATTTGGATTTCCACTGATGTGTATAACTTACAGCGTCATCAAAGGCCAGTTGCTCTCATACCATGTCTATGTGATGTGGGAAGTTAAATATCCCTTGGGTTGGTAAAAGTGTAGACTCGGGCTTTCTATCGACAAACTGTCTAATGGTGAAAACAAGTCTATTCAGACTTATCCATGATAGGCAGTATAAATCTTCAAGAAAATAAAAAGAAGTAAATTATAATGATCAACCTAATATATTTATCTAAAAATGTGGGAGAAACTGAAAACCTTTAGACTTTGCAGTTTTCATTATTTCTTTATCTCTTGTTTGATGCTTTGTCATGTTACCATCATATTTACACAAAGTAGAATACAACATGGTAGATGGGATACTTTGTTGTTGGTTTGTGCTTGGTCATTGCAATCAGTGGGCTTGCAGAGAGTGCAACGACCCCTACACATTAGTGTGGCGGGATTGTACCAGTCTGTGCCCCTCTCATCTCCTGCTGCATTTTGTGTCACTGGGTGGAATAGCCGAATCATTAAGAACACTGGCTGGCTTTCCACGTGGGAGGTCGTGGGGTCAAACCCAACCTAGTCAAACCAATGGCTTACAAAATTGACTACTTAGCCTTCCGCTCGGCATTACTAAGCCGTGTTCACACGGGCAAAATCTAAAGCGATTCAGCCAAGGCGAATCATATGAATCGATTTAGCCGCCCGTTCACACGGGCAGTCCTTGGGCCGGAAATCGATATCAGCGCATGAGCAAGTCGATACTAACCAGCGCCAGTTTCGGTTAGTCGACGTTGGCACGAGAGAGTGTGGGTTCGACCTAGATATGTATAGACTGAATCATATTGTTTTGGAACTGTAAAAACTTCTGCTGGGCAGTGAAAACCTATAAATAAATGATGAAAAAAACATCTGTGCACCTCTATCCGGTTCATAGACCAAATTATATAATATGCGATTTTGTTCGACCGGAAAGTCAACAAAGTAAGCTCTCGACTGCGCATGCGTGTGACGTCCTTAATCCGCCTCAGTGCGTTCACACGGGCAAAATAAATCAATTCACAGAAATCGACTCACGTAAACTACCTCGACAGGTGGTTTACAGTATCCAGATCACAGGAATCGATTCAGCCCTAATTTGACTCACCTGCCCGTTCACATGAGAAATGTAAGCCAAACTAGGGAAGTCGATTTCTACGAATCGATTTACATTGCCCGTGTGAACACGGCCCTAGAGTGCATCAGTAGAGTGCAGGCTTCCCGTTCGAACTGGCCGAATAGCGGGGCGCAGGGCACGAACACGCGGTGGCGCTGCAGTAGCAGGTGCAGGGATCGATCCCATCAGGCCGTGTTAGGCCAAACCATATTAATTGTCGTTGTACACTTGACAAATTTACTGGGCAGTAATAATCAGCACCAGAATAAGGGTAAGCCGCTCTGTCTTTCTATACAATGATAAGTGATTATCCTGTCTATAATATATATAATATATACAATGTATAAATATATAGATATATACAATATATTCAATATATACAACATATATAATATGCATAATGTGTATAATATTATATATATTATATATATATAATATTATATATTATAGATATTATATGTATAATATCTATAATATATAAATATAATATTATATATATTATATATAATGCTCATAAGGTATATAATATATATAATGATTAATATGTATCCGATGTATAATGTGTATATATATATGTATAGTATATATAATATACATGATATATATAATACATATAACACATATAATACATATATTATGTATAATCTGTATAATATGTATAGTGTGTATAATGCGTATACTACATATAATATGTATAGTATGCATAATGTGTGTAATGTGTATAATGTTATAACCTGTATAATATGTATGCTACATATATTATGTATAATATGTATAATACATACAATATATATAATACATATAATATACATATTTATTATATAGATATGCATATATAATGGCAGTAATATTACTATATATGTCGATTGTAATACTACTAGACCAAGGTGTGGGGGGGGGGGGGGTTAGAGGTATAAAAATCTCCAATGTCCAGCCATCCCCTATCCTATTCATGATGTATTAATAATACTATTATCATGGCTCGGGCAATTTGCTGAAATGCGGGAATATACAGTGCCACCCAATAAATATCCTCTGAGACCACATATACTGCACATAGAGCAGTACGGAGATCGGTTATTCTCCAAAACTGGGCACCACATATTTGGTATCCATGTTACGGTGCTGATAATGAAGTCTTTGTTTTATCGATAGCAAGTCAAATAATTATTGTAGCGTCTGTCTATAAGGTATGTTAGCAGTTCTACATGTATTGAATTCATCCCACATAAGATATCAAAATTATAATTGTATGATTTTGCGCTAGAGTGAAAATGTGAAAATGTACACATTGACACCATACACGTATCCAAACTTGTTTTCAACTTATTTTTCAACTTTTTTCTTGTAAGTCATAACCTTGTCTGCTTAACACTAATCAATAACATCTTGTTTGACTATGTTGTATATGTTAAAATGAGATTCTAGATGTGTCTTTGATTGTCATGTTACACAAGTGATATTAATGTATTGCTCAGTTTGTATAAGATCTAATTCAAGAAGTGAAATTAATTTTTTTCAACTCTGACATATCCCAACATGCAAACCTTCATAGGACTAGGCTATTATTTGGAAGGATGTTTGCTATTATTTGGAAGATTTTCACTTTTGGTTTCCATGTCACATTTTTGTCCCCAGTTTTAGAGAATGGCCCAGATACATACAGCGTGTTCGCTGGTCCGTGAGGAAGGACTGGAGCTGCGACTCGGCGTGTTTGCACGCCCGGAAGTGGGGAGTTTGCCCATCCCAAGTTCAACACCTTATCATTGGTTCAGTATCTTAAAGTTGCAGTCTGCTGAAAGCATCAAATTTCCAAAACAAAAAACATTTGCCTTGGCTTGATCCTACATATCAAACCTAGATAAGGCCAAATTATATTTTTAAGTTGGTGATCGTCCTTTATTTTCCTTTTTTTTTGTGACAAGTTTTTTTATTCTGCCCATAACGTATAAGCTCCTGTGAGGGTGCTTGTTTTCAACGCTGGACAGCTTTTGATCACACAAATCAGGGTCGAGCCGGCGTTTTGGGGTGTTTTTTTTCAGTATTTGTTTACATGGTTTCAATGAAATTATATTAACATTAATTTCAGTGTATGCACATGATGTGATGGTGCTTACCGCTGTCCATACATAGTTAAGTATACTTTCTGGCATATGATGTAGATGTAATACATAACTATGTCAGACAGATAGTGTGCTTCCGAAAGTTTAATTGCTGCTCAATCAATCAATAGTTCCGTCCTCTAGTCGAGGGTTGGATGCAATGGTTCTCCACTTGTCCCGATGGTGTGCTATTCTGATAGACTGTGAATAATTCAAGCCGGTCCACTGTGAAATATTTGTAAACCATGATGTTCTTGCTCTCCCTCTCCCTCTGCTGCCATTCATCTTCCCTTCCAACAATGTACGGTATATTTAACTCTGACGAATGATGTGGCCAAAATAAATAAGTTTCTTTGTCTGTATAGTGGCAAACAAGCTTTTCTTATTTTAAATTTTTCTGAGAACTTCTTTGTTGGTGATCTTCTTTGTCCATGATATTTTCATCATCCTTCGATAAGTCATCCTTCAAATTGCTGCTAGCCTGATGCATTTTTAACAGGTTTAAAAAATCAATCAAAAATCAAAACGATCACCAATTATTTTTAATGTTTGGCTTAAAGACTTTATCAAAACTCATCGACTAAACCAAAACCATATTGCAAGGCATAGCGAAAGGAGGAAGAAGGTAATGTGGACAAAAGAAGAGGTATGAAGACAACATCAGGGAGTGAAGACGCCCAGAGTTTGGCAAGAACCAGCGGTCAATGGAGAAAAGGGGAAAATAGAGAAAAATGGCTACAAAGTCATCTGTGGTGCCCCAATGACCCTTGCGGTTAAGGGATCGATGATGATGATTGTGATGATGGTGATGGTGGTGATGATGATGACTAGTTGTAAATTGTGGCTGCTGTAATATATATCCTTTAACACATGTAGTTTGAACATTTGTATTATTACTATTACCTAATGGCTAAATGAAACAAAATTTGAGTGTAGGTATTTGCTCAAACTAATGCTATAAGACCAGAGTCGTTGCTCTGAGAAAAAATATGTTCATATAAATATAAACAACAAAAAACATTTACCAATGAAACATGGTTCATGTTGACCAAACTGAGATTGGTTCTTGCCTTATTTTGCTTCTGAATTGGTTGTAGTGAAATTGTGCTGACAAATATTCCATCCTAAAGAAATTGCCACTTCCTTTATAAATGTATGTTTTTATGCATGGTTGGTTGATTGTTGCTTTACGTTCTAGCAACATCTAAGTTCATATCCGGACGGTATGTATGTGTGTGCGTGCATCTAAATATGTGTATATATATATTTATGTGATGTATAACGTATTATATGAGTATAAATGCTTGAGAGTAAATAAATCATATCCATTCCTCCTGCGGTGCCGCATTGGAGGAGTACACCCCCCCTCCCCCCCCACTCTCTAGAACCTTTTGTGACTGGGTACCCCCTCTGCGCCACTCAGCCAGCTCTCTTCATTGTTCCTTTTTTGTACCGACAACAGGCAAGGAGCCGCATAGACAGGTAGGTGTGGGTAGCATGGTGGTGATATCAGGGAGCCTAGGTGGTGTAATGGTTAGCACACTGGCCCGGAATGCAAAGAGATGTGGGTTCGAGTCCCGCTCTAGGTGCAATATTTCCAATTTTCATCACCCCCATGACACCGGTTGCCGTAACCATGATCCTGTACTAGGCATGCACTGTATGGTTGTTGGACCTACCCTTTGTATGTATGTGTTAGTGCATTGCCTGTATGTATGTAATTGTAAGCATTAAAAGACTTACAATTCCAGGGGGACGAGTGTAGTAGTCTGCACTGACCTCTCAGGCAAGGAGCCACATAGATAGGTAGGCGTGGGTAGTGTGGTGATATCAGGGAGCCTAGATGGTGTAATGGTTAGCAAACTGGCCCGGAATGTAAATAGATGTGGGTTTGAGTCCCGCTCTAGGTGCAATATTTCCCATTTTCATCACCCCTATGACACTGGTTGCCCTGTACTGTGTGTGGCTAGCACACACCCCACCCACCTATAGAGGCGATGTGGGACCTAGCGAGTTAGGGGGCCGGTCACTTGACTGTTAGCACAGTGGAGAGCAGATAGGTTTTGTAATAAACCAGTGGTAGCGTACTGTCACTAAATCTTTGCATTCTTCCATGTGTGGGTGGTTTCCTGATGACCAAATTTGGTCAAGCTTGTGTGTATGTGTGTATTCATGTATGCAGGCATGTAAGTACGAATGGCAACCAGTGGTCCACAACTGGTTCATCAAAGGCTGTGCTATGCGCTGTCCTGTCTGTGGCAAAGTGCATATAAAAGACCTCTTGCTGCTTATCAGAAAGAGTAGCCTATGTGGCTGTGGTGGGTCTCCTCCAAAGAAATATGTCAGAATGACCATATGCTTGATGCCCAAAAGCCGATGATACGATAAACAAACAAATGTGCTCAAGAGGTGTTGTTAAATAAAACAAGCTTTACTTGTAAGTGTGAATGTACATATCAAAGACCCTATAATACTAAGATGGCTCACTCAGCCTGTACTGTGAAATCAAAATGACCAAACCCACCACTTGGTGCGCTGGCTGTTCTCTTGGTTAAACAGTTGCTATATTATATGCATAAATGTATATATGAATGTGAAAGATGTGTGATGATGGTGATGATGATGATGATGCTGATGATGATGTGTATTTGTTCATAGCAATTTCATATTGATGTGTATTCATACTTACCTATCTCATGTATAATATAATTGTATGTGTTTACATGTGAAACACCAACCAGCAGCCAGGCTGATCAAACCCACCACAAGGTGGCACTGCGAAATTTACATTACCATGGTAGAGATAGGGAGTGAGCCGTCTTATGCCAGGTACACACCTAACGTTTATCCGCACCCACCTACCGTTTACGATCTAAAACTGCCCAAAAGTCGGTAGGTGTGCGATACCCTAGCACATCTACCGATTGTGATTCGCGACTTAAAACTCAGTTTCAGGGCTAAAACTGCTTGCTTGCGATTACGATTCGCGATTCAAAAAATGAATCGGCCCGTTTTCAGTCGTAAGGTCGTCGCGACTTTTAGTGCGCGAATCCTATACGGTAGGTGTGTACTTGGCATTAGTATTATAGGGTCTTTGCACATATGTACACCGTCCATCCATCCATCCATGCCTGAATCTATGTGTAGTGGGTCTTCACTGACCTCTCAGGCAAGGAGCCACATAAACTGGTGGGCGTGGATAGTGTGATTGCATCAGGGAGCCTAGGTAATGAAATGGTTAGCACACTAGCCTGGAATGCAAGAGATGTAGGTTCGAATCCTACTCTAGGCACAATATTTCCCATTTCCATCACCCCCATGTAAACATGTATGCATGTGTAGCAATGTGTATATACTGCAAAATGTTTCACCCAGTCCCTAGTGTGTTCTGGGTGGGCACCAACTGTGGTATTTCGGAAGTGATTTATTTCAGTGAGTGCATACCGCGGCCATTGCTTGTGTAATATACAATCTGCTATGAGTGTTCAATGTGCCATTATAGCTGCTGGCCACAGCCAGGCAGGAGCCTATTACCATCGTGATGGTTATAGCTGCATTCACTACATGGCGATAGAGGGGCCATGCATTATACCCCTGTCACACTATGACGTAATGAGCAAACGTAAGCCTGACGTGATCACGTTTCGTCATTACGTTGACGTATGTTGGGTTACGTTATGATGATGTCAGATTGACGTTAGACTGACGTCGAGCTACGTCACGTTATGTCGTGTGACGTCAGCGCGCGTCAAAATTTTGAACCTATTCAAAACTTTTGACGTAACTCGAACGTAAGGGTTTACGTTCGGCATACGTTCTGTACATGTTTGGCGAACGTCAATGACATTAAACGGACGTTAGTCAAATGCTGCTCACTACGTTCAACTACGTTCCACTACGTTGACCCACATTAAACCCGGTGGAAACATCCATGCAGCGTAATGGGAACTTCAGGATAACGTCAGGAGAACGTCAGGAGAACATACGTTCAACGTACGTTCAACGTTTCGCCACCGTGTCATGACGTATGTAATATCACGTAACGTAGTTCTGGTGATGGAATAACGTCCATACTGTCATGGGTGGGGTTGTAAATGTAAATACAGGTCGTCGTGCCTAGAGTGGGATTCGAACCATTTCTCATGTAATTCCAGGAATAGTGTCTGAATAACCCAGAATCTCTCAATTGAAGTATAGAACAGAAAGGACAACTTGGTGTTGGCTGGTTGGTTGTTGGAGTTTTACTTCACGGCAACATCTAAGGTCATATCAGGACGGGTACCGGCTTGTGATAGTATGCACTCATGGCGACTTTATAGTGCTGCCCCATTGGGAGACCAGGCTGACATCACCACGACTCGATATTCCACACAGTCGCATTATCCTTATACTGAGCTGACCAGTCCTTGTCCTATCCTAGTAATGCCAAGTGCCAGGCTAGGTAGCGACAAGTATCAATTTGATAAATAATTGCTTTGACTCAGCTGGGATTCGAACCCCCGACTTCCGCACAGGAAGCGTGCGCTCTCTCGTTTTTGGCAACCGCGTCCGGCGGGTGGTTGGGTGGGTGGGTGGGTGGGGGGTGGGGGTGGGGTAAATAGATTAGTTTCATTTGTTTTGAAATGTTGTAAATAATGCTGCATATTTCTATGGAATGTTTTGTCTGAAAGTGTAGATTCTTATCAAAGCAATTAGACGCAATACCCAACACATCATCACGTGGCTTTCCAGCGAATCTCATCGGTGAGTCGTGAGGAGGGACTAGATAGAGGGGGGGGGGCTTTTTTTATTTTGATAGGGGATGGGCGGAGGGGGGCAGTTCCTGGTCAGAGACCTACCAGTACTACTCTATCTCACTGTTAAAGGGACAAGTAGAGTGTGCGCATGAAGTAAATTATGCTGTTAAATCTGTTAAAGTTGAATAATCCGATGGTTTTGAGTTTCTACCATATCATTTAGATAAATATATTAAGTTGTTCATTATCATCTACTTGACTTTAGTTTGAAGTAACTTTCATTTTAGAGGGTTAACTTTGAAGATTTTTTAAGTGAAAACTTGCTAATTTAATTTCGGTGTGCATGCCGTAATGCTGGACATAGGCTTGTGCAGGGTTTGTTATCCCATTTATTGAGTGTATGGTATGCGGGTAATGCAGTAACCGTAGGTGCTAAAATACCTTGGTACAAGTTCTGGTTCTTGATAGAATCAAAGGCTAAGGGAGCAAACCCTAACAGAAAACCATTTTATCGTGGCAGCATTAAGGGCGGTGATGAATGGAACTCCCAACATCTCCCGACCAGCCACTGCAGGGATAACAAGTTTGTGCCTGTCTTAACATGTTCTTGCCGGTGTGAGACCTCCATTTGCTCCCTGATAGAATGCCGCTAGTAACTGCAAAAGCCAGCAGCACTTCAACACTTTGCAAGCAGCTTTTATGAAATGTACAACCGCACAAAGCAGCGGTTAAGTAATGAAAGCAGTCTTTGTCGCATTGCGACTGACAGCATGATGATGATGATGATATATACATATAATAGTTGACCTACATTATGAAGAAGAGGAAGACATGATAGTGGGTAAGAGTTGTATTTCTGTGGCTAGAGGAACAAACGTCCCATACCTAAGCAAAGAATATATTGCGGTACAGTGAGTGGCGGCTACAGTGTGAAGTGGGAAATTGGAGACATTTTTTTAATTCACAATTTCCATACATTATTCCAGAAACATAAACTATTCCGTTAACAATAGAAATTGAAGTAACAGTGACTGGGGGAGTACTTGGAAGCAGGAGGGATATTCCGGGCTATTATACTTGTATAATTCTTATAGAGCATATATATATGTAAAGTCAGGCTATAGTACAAAAGAACAAGACAATAAAAAGTGGGTTGAGATAAATGTATTCTCTGGCATAGGGAATATTTGCCAAAGATCAAGGATCCCCCAACCCAGGAGGTAGTCATTAATCTGTACCAGAGAGGAAGGCGAGTAGTGGCGAGGGAGGTAGCCACCCTCATGTCGTTCATGATCCTGATGGAGAGGGGGGTCTTCAGATAAGTGAAGACTGTGTCGGTGCACCAGTCCCTTCTGGTGCGGAGCTCCTCGATCGAGGCGCCGCATAGGGAAAGGAAGGTGCACCCGCCTCTCCTCAGAGAGTGGGAGGAGACAGAGGCGGGGTCGAGCCCCGCCTTCCCCGCAAAGATCCGTAGAGTATCTTAGTAGACTTTATAGGGGAGGGGGGAGGAGACGCGGCCCGCAACAGGAATGCGGAAGGCCAAGTCGCCCCCCGTCACGGGGAGCTGCTCAAAATGAAGTTCGGTGCAATAAACCGCACAGATCTGCTCATTAGGGCAGTGTGCCACTGGGATCTCCAGAACCCTCTCCTTGAACTGAATTGTCTTGGAGCACCTTATCGATAGGATCATCCCCCCAGGGGAAGAAGCGGAAGTCTCCTCGGAGAAGGGCAGAATCAGAGGCTGTCACCTGGCACTTCCTGAGAAGGGCCCTGAAGCTACAGAGCAGGGCTGCTCTCCAGGCTACATGGCCGGGGGAGGGAGATAGGAAACGGAACATGCTCAGAAGAGTCTCGGGCAGGATGGGAACTGCCTGTTTGGGGGCTGTAGCGCACTCCCTCCTGATCCCCTTAGGGTTGACGTGACCTCATAACTAGTGTATGCTATTGGTTCAGAGCCTCGCTGCTTTAGAAAGTTGTTGAGTCCACTGAGGTAGTTCAGGATTGATGAATACTTCATCGTTCTTGCCAGCCAGGTGGCATATAGTGCCACCTGCTTCGGCGGGCATGGTAGGGGGGTGAGCGACTCCGAGAAGCCCTCCACAAACTCCAGGTACCTTTTCACCTGTACCCCCCCATGTGGCCAAGGAGTTTGGGGCGTATGACCGGGTCTGGAATGTTAGCTTCTCTCTCTGTAGCTCCTACACCCCTGAAAAAGGAAGGTGGGGTTTTAAATATATCACTGCAACACAGGCTGTTGGTAGGGTCAGCCTCCGAGATGCGAGTCATGCTGTTGTGGTTATCCAATCTACTCAGAGCGTCGCATATCACATTGTCCCTGCTCCCAATGAAGGCGGAGGAAAATTCTAAGTTATTCTCGGAGGCCACCCAGAATAGGCGCCTGAGGTAGAACATGATTTCAGGGCTCCTTGACCTGCCTGAGTTGAGAGCGGCCATGACCGTAGTGCTGTCGGTCATCATCACCACAGAGCAATTCTGCCAGTGCATCCCCCACCGGGGGGCGGCAGCGTAAGCTGCCCACACCTCTCTCACATTGATGTGCGCTAATGAGCAGTGCTCATCCGGAGGGGTGTGGTGGTGACCCAGCCTCAAGCTTAGGTCGGCGTCATCAGCCTGGGCAAAGGCACCTGCTACCCAATCACACCCATGTAAGGCCCCATAGCCAAAGTCTGAGGCATCGCTATATGTGGAGAGGTGGGCGGCGAAGGATCCCATCATCCTCGCCTTGCCATTGAAACGGGCTGCAAACCCGCTCCACCAATCGACATCATCCCGGAATCCCCTGGAGAGTCTGACTTTAAAGTGGGGTTCACATACACTGCTGATGGCATCGTATATACAACGGCGGAAGGTTCTACCACCCTTAACGACCTTGCTGCAGTGCGCGAGCAGCCCACCGAGTCTCTCGAGGTCTCTTCGAGTTACTTTACGATGGCCCTTAACCTCCTTTAGGACCGCGATTAGTCTGGCCAGCGTGTCCTCTGGTAGCCTCATCTCGAGCTCGACCGAGTCAATGATGATCCCCAAGAAGCGGACAGTAGTGCATGGGGAAGTCAGTTTACTGAAGCTCACATAGAAGCCGACCCTTCTGAGAATCGCCATGACCGTCTCCTGATCCCTACAGCCTTCAGCTAGGCTCCGACTGACTAGGCAAAAATCATCCAGGTAGTTGATGACCCTAGTGAGTCCCTCCCGCACCGCGCATCTGACGACAAAATCTGAGATCTTGCTGAACATGTAAGGGCTGGAGGAGAGTCCCATGCATAGCCTATTGTCCTTCATGTAGGTGCCCTGACTATCACCACTGGCCTCGAATGACCAGTGCAGGCCTTGCCTCTAACGGTCCCTAGGGTGGATGGATACTGCCCGGTAGGCATCCTTAATGTCTATAGTGGACATAAAGTCCCCCATCTCCATCAACTCAACGACCGTGTCTACACTATTATAGCAAAATTTTACGCAGACCTGATCTGTGCATGAGTTAACAGAACATCCCGCAGGACGGCTACAATCAAATATGGTCCGTCTGCCTCCCCCATCCTTTGGTACACAAAATATATTATGGATGCAGGCAGGGGGTTGGTCCACCACAGAAACACCACCACCGATAATTTCGCAGCTAAGTTTTTCGGAAATGGCGCCCCTATCGCCCGGGTCTTTCGGGATCCGACACCTTGGTGCATAAGCTAGTGTGCAGTCAGGGTTGATGACACTGAAACCAAATACAACCCCCGTCAAAATGTATTGAGCATCTGGGTCAGAATTACGTAAAAATCAAATCGGGTGTCATGCACCCCCCCACATAGACGGTGGGGTCACGGTATGTACGGTCAGATCTCCCGATGGTATCAAGGCTTTCAGCATAGCCGCTTGAGGCGCGGTTATCAAGGTTATTACCCCCCCGGTCCTCAGCATCAACTTTTCCGGCACCGCCCCCGACATATTTTCTAACTGCGGTGGTCTTACCATTGGCCCTCCCTATTGCCCAGTTAACAGCAAGAGTATCGGAGTTTATACGGACACTAGTCATATCATTAGTATTGTCGCTAGAGGCGCGGCTTTCAAGGTTTACACCTGTCCGGTCCCCCGTATCAATTCTTTTGCCACCACCCCTGAAACATTTTATATTGGTGGCGGCACTACAATTTTCACCCACATCACCGACACTGTAGACATCAGTAGCAACATCAGAAACATCAGAAACAACAACAGACAAATCATTCTTGACAGTTGTGTGATCAGTTTCACCGACACCCAATTCATGGACATTAGTAGGAGGTGCACAGACATAGACGAACAATTCATTTTCATTAGCTAAGTGGCCAGTGCCACTGGCAGTGGATTGCACATTGGCTGTCTCTACTACTGTCTGTGTGGTGTACTGGCGATGGCGGGTGCCAGGTCGTCAGTCCCTGGTGCATTTGTACTGCTTGTGGGAGCAGCTCCCGCACTTTCCACAGCTATGGCTGTAGTTACATACTTCATCGGAGCGCGAGCATCCGCCCTCCTTATTCCATTGGTAGCAGGCCCTCTTGCCTCCGCCACCATTGCCTACCCATTTAGCACCATTAGAAGTAGATCCCTTCTTAATTTTCATCTGCTGCGAGCCGTAGTGTATGACACTTGCGCCTTGAAACGCTTCAGAGAATGCAGCAAAACCATGGACGCATGCTTTCTTTCTAATTGCTGTATCATACGATACGTGCGCTGCGTCCTTGAAGTCGTCCGTCATAGCACGGACGGACAGAAAGTGGACGTGCTCCAGGAAGGCACGGTAGTCCTTCCTGGAGAGAGTGTCAATGTCCAGGAACCAGAGAACTGAGGCTGCGAAAAGTTCATGAGGGTTCAGCTTCTTAACATCCTTGCTCGCAACAGTGAATTTACGAAGGGACCACTTACTTCTCTGTCTCCTGGTGCAGCTGCTTGAACGGCTCCGTGATCCGGAGTCACTGTGGCGTCTGCATCGTCGCCCTCTCGAGCGATGGCGGGAGCGCATCCCGTATGATGTGTGCTCCTCTGGCGCCGTCCTCCCCCCGCCTTGGTGCGGCGCGGGTCCGTGGTTGGGCTGCTCCTCGCCTCTCGTGGTCTCCGCCGCCGGTTCGCGCTGGTCCTTGCCTGTCCTCGCCCTCCGGTCAGCCCTGCGCCTGCCCAGCACCTCCCGTTCCTCCTCTAGTTCCTCCAGCTTGTCGGCGAGCCGGATCGCGGCCAGCTCTTCCTGCGCCTCCTTCACCCGCTCCTCCATTGTCATCTTATGCATGACTGTCGGAGCTTCCACCTCCTGTATGGATCTTGTTGACCGTTCCGCCAGCCGCTCCGTCGACGTCACAGACAGACTTCGTGACAGACGAGACGGTTGCCCCTTAGACTCATTTTCAATCTGGTTGCGCGAACACGCTTCCAGGTCCCCTTCCTTGTGGGAGGCTGCGCAGAGCGAGCAGTAGACGGCCGACATCCCGGCGGAGGTGGTAGGTGGTAGGGGGGGGGGGGGGGGGGGGGGCGCGGCGCGGCGCGGGCTGTAGGTTGAGGTCTGCACGGTTCAAATTCCAGGGCTTGAATGACAATAGGAGAGCCCGTAGTACAGGTGGAGGCCGCAGGTGGCGCCACCAGTAGCAGGAGTAGATATAGGAGGTGAATACATCGAGGACAATGGTAGGTAAGATAGAAGAAGAAGAAGAATAATAATAATAATAATTCCCTTCCGCGCCTTTATACTCGCATAATGCTTATACATCACATATATATATCGTGAAGTATTGGCCTATATGTAAACAGACACCTATACTAAACCTAACAGGTGGGAGAAATGATTTGAAATTGATCTGAACATTTTGCTTTGGTCTATTTGAACTCACTTCACCAAATCACTCAGACTATTTTTCTTTCTTTGGTAAAAACAACTTATTCATCAGAATATTCTTTTTTCTGCCTACCTACACCCCTCCACCTCCTTGTCCCACATATGAAGAGTTCAAGCAGAAAACCCTGCAAACGCCAATACACAATTTTGATTAAAACAAAGGATTTTTCCAAGAAGCTAATTTTAATTCTGACTAATTCCACTTTTCTAGTGATATATAATGATTATGGAGCAATGAACCAAAAAATAGTAATCTCTAAAAAAAGGAATTTTTTGATGGTGTGATTTCAATATTTATCTCTATTTTTGAATCGGTGTTTTGCGCTTGAACCCTTCATATGCATTACATTGTAAATAGCTATATCCGGGGGGGGTGTCTACATATAGTATGGTAATAAATTAAGATGGTGCTTTAGTGTGCTAATTGGTTACCTATCATGGGTTAAGCTAAGAGTAAGATTCCTTATACGCGGTATGTGGCATGCGAATGCGAAAGCGGCAAAAAATCGAAAAGCATGTAACTGAATAGTGGTGCTTCCAAACGTCCGAATGCGAATGTGATTGCGAATGCGAATGCGGCAACTGAATCGGTTCATGGACCGATCGGTGCGGCATGCAAATGCGAATACTGATGCGTTTGCCATAGAAAACAGTTGTGAGAAACATGTCACTGTGTGTGTGTTTATATGCGTGTGTATATGCATGTGTATATGGGTGTGTATATGTGTGTATATGCGTGTGTATATGTGTGTGTATATGCGTGTGCATATGCAGTTGTATATGCATGTGTAAGTGAGTGTGGGTGAGTAAAGTAAACCAAATCGCATGCCGCATACCGTGTGGGTGGAATCAACCCATTTGCATGCCGCATGCCACATGCTGCATGCCGCATTTGCATACCGCGTATAAGGAATCTTAGCTTAAGTTTAATATTTTTAGCTCAGACCTAGACTAACGCAGTCATGACTGGACGTGGTGTGCAGAAGGTCCGGAGTTCGAATCCCAATCGAGTCAAAGCAATGATTTACTAAATTTATACTTGTCGTTACCTAGCCTGGCACTTCCATTTGCTAGTATAGGACAATGACTGGTTAGCTCAGTATCAGGATAATGTGACTGAGTGAGAAATTGGGTCATGGTGGTGGTGGTCTGGTCTCCCAGTGGGGCAATACTATAAAGTCACCATGAGTGCATATTGTCACAAGTTGGTACCCATCCTGATATGACCTTATGTTGTCAGGATGTAAAACCCCAACAAACTAACTAAAATGTCTTCCACTAATGTAATGCATTACTCAAAACTACTTTGTCTTCTCTACTGCATACGCCCACGTGAAATTCCATTTGGAACTAGGAGAACTATACAACTGGGGGTGGATGTGTGTGGGGGGTGAGGGGGGGGGACCGGATAGACAAGGCCTGTCTGGATCTAGCTAGGCTAAAGTTAAGATTCCTTATATGCGGTATGCGGTATGAGGCATGCGGCATGCGAATGTCGTATATGCGGCGTAGATATATGCCAACCCCCAACATTTGTTGGGGTTTTTCCTCCAAATTTGTGAAGGAACAGTATTGGTTTCTATGGCAAATGCAGCAGCATTCGTATTCGCATGCCGCACCGATGGCTACAGGGACCGATTCAGTTGGCGCATTCGCATTCGCATTTGGAGGCATGGAAGCATCCCTATTTACTTAGATGCTTTTCCATTTTTTGCCGCATTCGCATGCCGCATACCGCATACCATGTGTAAGGAATGCTAGCTTCAGAAAGAGCGGGCTTTTTTTTCAGAATGTCGTCTGCTTTCTGCGACAAGCAATTATGTATGGGTTCTGTAGTTAGGGGGTGGAACTTGTAATTTGGAGTTGGGTGTTTAATTCCCCTTTGGTTCTTTCCCTTTTTACTTCAATAAGAAAATTCTGTTCCCTTATATGTGTTTCTGAATAATCACAGTAAGTATATTATGCAATTAAATTGTACTACCATATATTTTACATTACAGCAAATATCTTTTCTTTATGTACTACTCTAAAAAATTGAAATACCTAAGTTTTACTCCCCCTTCTCTCCACTCTCACCTACCCATACCAGCCTCATCACTCTCCCCCACATATCTGGTTACGTAAACAGGAAAAGCAAGCAAAGTTGTGCTTGGGGAGCATTGACGTCAGCACTGTCACATGACCAATCTAGGTTACTCTACACCACCAAGTGTCAAAGTTAAGTACTAATCACGCAACACCTGTGGCACAAATTAGAACTATTCAAAGTTTGTTTGTCCTTCCCCTCCCCCCCCTCCCCCCCACCCCCGTGAGCTATAATGGGCGGCTTTAAAGCCAGGCATTAGTAATTTAGTGTGATACAAGTTGTGTGACACTCCACTGTCTGCTATGACTCACCCACAACGTTCACCCACACATATCCACAAACAGAGGGCGTTGTATTTACACACTGGGCATGCGTGTGGAGGCCACTCACAAATCATGCCACTGTGAACATTGCAAATTTGACAGAATTTGACACCCCCCCCCTCCACTGTCTGGGGCCACCCACAAAGCACGCCATGCTAATCATCGGAAATTTGACAGAATTTGACACCGACCCCCCTCCACTGTCACTTCCAAATCCGATTCCCATTGGCATGCTTGTGGGTGATAAACGATAATGGAAGCAATAATTTAGCGACTTCATGTGGTACTAGTGTCATTCGACTGATCGGAGGGTACCTTTGTATCAAAGCACTAAATGTTGCCTGTCTCTATTTTTTCCTTTCCCCTCACCCTATCCTTCTCCTGTCTCCTCTCCCCTCCCGCCCTCTCCCATCACCACCCTCCTCTGGCCCTTCTCGCCCCCCCCCCCCTCCCCTCCCTCCCCTCTTCCCTCTCCTTTCCCTCCCGTCTCCCCTTTCCCCTCTTCCCTCCTCTCCATCTCTTCTCCCCTTCACCCTCTTCCTTCCCCTCTCCCCCTTCTGCCATTTCCCCTCTTCCCTCTCCTCTTATTATTCTCCCCCTTTCCCCTATAATCTCCTCTCCCTAATCTCCCATTTTTTCACCTCTTCCTTCCTTCCCCTTCTCTTCTCCCCCTTCTGCCCCTCCCTCTCTTCTCCCTCCCCCTCTCTTTCCTCCCTCCTTCCCTCTATTCCCCCCTTTCCCTCTCTTCTCTCCCCTTTTCCCTCCTTCATCTCCCCCCTCGTCTTCTCCCTTTTTTCCCTCTCTTCTCCCTTTTTCCCTCTCTTCTCACCTTTATCCCCTCCCTCTCCCCTCCCTCTCTTCTCCCTTTTCCCTCTCATCTGCCCTCCCTCTCTTCCTCTTGCCCTCCCGCTCTTCTCTCCCTTCCTCTCTTCTCCCTTTTTCCCTCTCTTCTCCCTCCATCTCTTCTCCTTTCCCTCTCTTCTGCCCTCCCTCCTTCTTACTTTCCCCTTACTATCCTCTCTTCTCTTCTCCCTTTTCCATCTCTTCTCCCCTCCTCTCTCTCCTCCTTTCCCTCTCTCCCTCCCTTTGCCTCTCTTCTCTCTTCGCCTTTTCCCTCTCTTCTCCCCTCCCTCTCTTCTCCCTCCCTCTCTTCTCCCTTTTCTCCTCTCTTCCCCCCTTTCCCTCTTCTTTTTCCTCCCTGCCCCCCTCTCTTCTCTCTTCTCCTCCCTTCTCCTTTCCTCCTTTTCCCTCTTCTTTCCGACTTTTCCTCCTCTCTCTTCCCTCTCTTCTCCCTTTTCCCTCTCTTCTGCCCTCCCTCTCTTCTGCCCTCTCTTTCTCCCTTTTCTCTCTCCCTTTTCCCTCCCTCTCTTCTCCCCTTTCCCTCTCTTCTGCCCTTTCCCTCGCTCTTCCCCCCTTCCCTCCTTCTCCTTCTTCTCCCCTCCCTCTCTTCTGCCCTCCCTCTCTTTCTCTTCTGCCCTCCCTCTCCCCCCTTTTCCCTCTCTCTTTCCCCTCCATCTCTTCTTTCCCTTTTCCCTTTGCCCCCCTCTCTTCTCCCTTTTCTCCCTCTCTCTCTGCCTCCCTCTCTCTCCCCTCCCTCTCTTCTCTCCCCTTCCCTCTCTTCTCCCCTCCTCTCTCTTCTCCTTTTCCCCTTTTCCCTCTCTGCTCTCTCTTCTCCCCTCCCTCTCTTCTCCCTTTTCCCTTCTCTGCCCTCCCTCTCTTCTCCTGCTCCTCTACCCTCCATCTCTTCTTCCCTTTTCCCCTCTCCCTCCATCTCCTTCTCCTCTCCCTCTCTTTTCCCCTTTCCCCTCTCCGTTCCCTCTATTCCCCCCTTGTCCCTCTCTCTCTTTCTTTCTTCCCATCTCCCCCCTTCCCTCTCCTCTCTCCCTCAAAACAACATCCCGAATTGCTTGGCCTCTGAATCATTTCCTATCGGAATAATATTTTGGCCGGTTCTTTCATAATAGCATAATATTTTGTCTATATGACAGTTTTATTATATATTTTTATTTTATTCTTCTGTCTGTTATATTCTTAGCTGCACTTATGTGGGGGTGGCTTTAATATGCTTGGTCCTGAAGGCACACCGGTAGCCATCCGGAAACGACCATCACCAAAAACCGGTCCCAGCACTCAGTCAGCTTAGTGTACTTAACCGGCATGTTCTTTTCAGCCATTCTAAGTAAATGTCGTCTGCTTTTAATCCAGATCCTTTTAAGATGGGAACCGCTTCTCGTATGGTCAGCGAGTTTAGGGGAATGTGAATGTGTGTATATATATATGTATGTGTGTGTACGGCTGGATTGGAGTTGGGGGTTGGTTGGTGGGGGGTGACTGTGGGGGGGGGGGGGGGAGGGCGTAATGGAGTCTGAGAGCACGAATAGGCTGAATTAACATGTTTTTGTTGTTGTTTTTACGTCCTAGTAACATCTAAGGTCATATCAGGACAGGTACCGACTTGTGACAGTGCACACTCATGGCCACTTTATAGTGCTGCTCAGGCCATCATCACCATGACCTGATATCCCACTCAGTCACATTATCCTGACACTGAGCCAACTAGTCTTTGCTCTATCCTAATAATGCAGAGCGCCTGGCTAGGAAGCGACAAGAATACATTTTTTAGTCATTAGTTTGACTCGACCAGGGTTTGAATCCCACGATCTACCAAAACGGGAGATGGCCGCTCAACTCATTCGGCCATCATCAAATCTGGTCCATAGATATTTTCAGTTGAGTGGTAGCAGACAGCATTGCGCACAGGGTGAACATATTGTTCAAAGTAGACCATCATGTTGTCTTGATTAAACAGTGGGGGTGGGTGGCATTGAAAATAGGCCCACAAGACGCTTTCTTCACAGACACCACGGACGTATTTGCTTTTCTTAGGTGACGTCGCATACTCATGTTGACGCGTAAAGTTCAAGCCATATATGGTCAAAACCAACGCCATGGTGTGGGCTGGAACTCGAGTGCATGAATTATTCAACAAAAAGGTTACCTGGACTGGGAAATTGAAGATCAGAACACAACACCTCTGATATACATGCTATATAAGCCATTATATGAGTATAATAAACCAGAAGATCCCATTTACTCCCTAGCCACTAAGTCATCGGATGGTTACATCTACTCATTCATTTTAGTGTCGTTATATTTGTGTGGGTACTTTTGACCATATACATTGGCGGTTTGGCAGTGGTGTAATATCATTCAATATAATATTCACTTACAGATTTATACCATATAGATAGCAGTATATTCGACATTACAAATATCAGTATCATTTGGTAATATATATATACTTTTTTCTTTTTTAAGAAGAAAAAAAAAGAAAAAGAAAAAAGGAAAAGAGTAATTGTGCATCAGGGTATGATTGAATTTTGTTCCTCTGTTCGATTGAAAGAGAGATGTAATGTATGTGTGTTCCAGTTGTGTTGTTGTCTGAACACCCCCAGTGTGGCACAGGGTGATGTCACTACAGAACGTTCTAAAAAAAGACAGTTGCAAACTAGATCTCACAGCGTTGACATCAATATATATTACGCACTGGACACATTTGCAGTTTGGGCTATTTTCCGTTCCAACCTCTGGTCCATAATTGGTTCATCACTGGTTGTCATATGTGTTGTCCTGTTTGTGGGAAAGGGCATATAAAAGACCCCTTGCTGCCTATTGGAAAGAGTAGCCTATGTGGTGGCAGTGGGTTTCCTCCAGAGAAAAATGTCAGACTGACCATATGTTTGACATCCAATAGTTGATGATAAAAATCAATGTGCTCTAGAGTTGTCGTTAAATAAAACAAACTTCCATTTTCTTTTTAGGGACTACTAGTTTTTTGTCCTGAAATTATTAGGCACAAAAATGATTATAGCTGTTTAACCTTGTATCCTATCAAAGTTCAAACATATGCAGTGGTGTAGCTAGACCTTTAACGATGTGTACTCCTAATTTCGGCAGGGGGTTTAGAGGGCCGCTTAAGCTTAAGCTGGTGGATTTTACACATTTTAGACTTGAGTTTTCGAAACTCCGGACTACTACATGCCTCCTCTCTCTTTATTATTTTTTTATTTTTGTAGTTGTTGACAAAACGATGGGGACGTTTTGGCATATGCGTGTACATCTAGCTATGCCCCTGATATAAACATATATCATATCAATGTTATTGAATGAAGGAAAGAAACACCACAAAGATTCAAACCTGATGTGTCTATGCTGTTTTCTAAATAATATATATATATTTTTTTTCAATCTTCTGATTTTCAGGAGGGAGAGGGGGGGGGGCATGGTGGAGGGGGCCGGAGGGGGCCTCAGGGTACCTCCCGCCCCCCCCCCCCCCCCCCCCCCTCCCCTCCACCCACGTACCCTGGAGAACATTGCCCCAACTACGTAATGCTTCACCCGGAAATGAGTAACAACGATAACAGTACTGATAGGGATTTTGACCTTGTTTCACACGTCATATGTTGTGTTCACACACACAACTTAAGCCGACTTAGGTTAAAAATCGGCTCAACTAAGCCAGACTAACTAAACCGATTTAGCATTGTGTTCACGCGCGCAACTTAAGCCGACTTAGGTTACAAATCGGCTCAACTAAGCCAGACTAACTAAACCGATTTAGTGTTGTGTTCACACACACAACTTAAGCCGACTTAGGTTAAATCGGCTCAACTAATCCATCTCACAAACTGGTTTACATGAAGCAAACTAGTTGAGTCGACTTAGCAGTAAATTGATTTAGCGCCACGTTCGAACACACTTTTTTTAGCCAGACTACTTAATTCGATTTAGTTAAGCCGTTTTAACCATGTATGTGTGAACGGGGCTATAGATAACGCACAGCTTTAGTCACATTGGCGCTAATAACAGAAAGCAAATCTATTCATTTGTTGGAGTTTTACGGCCTGACAACAAGTAAGGTTATATCAGGATAGATACCGACTTGTTGGTTGGTTGTTGGGAGTTTTACGTCCGGGCACCATCCATGGTCATTCATATCAGGGCGCGTACCGACTTGTTACAGTGCACACTCATGGTAACTTTATAGTGCTGCCCCACTGGGAGACCAGGCCGCCAGCATCACGACCAGATTCCCCACTCAGTCCCCATTATCCTAATATTGAGCTAACCAGTCCTTGCCCTCTCAGAGTAATGCCAAGCACCAGGATAGGTAGCTAGAAGTATACTTGTATTTTGTAAGTCATTGGTTTGACTCGATTGGAAATCCAACTCCCGACCTTCCACATGCAAAGCCTGGGCTCTACTGTTTCTGCCACCGTGTCCGGTCAAAAAAGGCAAAAATGTTTATAAGGGTAGACAAGTTAAAAATTACTCGAATGCAGTTTGTTCACTTAAGTCCTTAAAGCTGCATAGTCAGCTGGAAAAACTTTTCAAAACCAAAACACTTATTTATATTTGATCCGACATATCCACCTTGGTCGTAATGCGAAGCATTGCGTTTGATGCGTGGAGAGGAAGAGACCCTCCCCCACCCCGGGCTGTCGCGCAGCATTCTCGCCTCACCCGATGCCCGCTGCTCACCTCGCCCTCCCCCGGGCCGGCTGCATTCACACCTCACCTGCTGTCGCCCTCCGGCCCTCCCTTATAAGGCCGCCCGCCGGCCACCCTCAGTCACTCGCCCTCCAGCCTCCTAGCTGCTCTGCCCGTTTTCCTGCTTTGGACTTCACCTCGCCGACTCCACCTCGGACCGCTGCAACTCCTCAGGCCGCTCCAAGCATGCCAGGACAAGGCAAGGGCAAGGGCCGCAAGGGCTCCCGGGCGACCGCCCTGGCCACGCCGGGACCCTCCTCAAGATCACCGCGGGGCGCCTCACCCTCCTCGGCCCCGGCGTCCCCCTCGGCGCCCTCGGACCGCACCTCGGGCGCCGACACGACGGCGATCATCGAGGCCATCCAGCGCCTCCAGACCCAGCAGCTCGAGACAACCGCCCACATCGACGCCCGCGTGGACGCCCTGGAGTCGGGGGGGCCCCCAGCCTCGCCGTAGACGCCCCTGCCTGCACCAAGGCCCCAGTTCACCTACACCACAGCGCGCGCCCCGACACCTCGGGCGCGCTCCCCGGCCGGGGCCCGTCCCCCGCCCCCACCTCAAGCGACTCTGCCGGGGGCGGTACACCCCCAGTACCAGCGGTACCACCACCTCGCCGGACAAGCCGCCCCTGCTCCGACGCCTAGCTACTACGAGGAGCCGCCCCAGCATAGCCCAGCATCCGCAGCCGACGCCGTGCGGGAGATACTGGCTTCCGCCGAGGCGCGGCACTCCATGAGGCGGCAAGGGACTCCGGCAGACTACATCTTCCCCTCAGACCTCGTGGAGAGGGGGCCCGAGAGGAAGCCGGTGAAGAGGGGCGAGGCGACTAAAGACGAGTACAGCCTCGCCCTTCTCACCCTGATGGACCACCCCAACTTCCCCGCCCACTCCGTCCAGGGCCTACACCACGATCACCTCACCGTACTGAGGGACAACCTCCTCTACCCCTGGTCGACCATCCGCCGCTACTCCGAGACGGTGTTTTCCTGGATAGCGGACGGGAGGCTCCCCCAGGGGTGGCACGACCCAGTCGCCCTAGACCTCCTGAGGGTGGAGACCCTCACCCTGCCCGCCCCTCAGGCCGCTCTGGCAGAACCGGCCCCCCGAGGTGACGACCTTCCCCGAGGCGCACACCTGCGGCGGGCCCAAGTCGACAGCCACGTCGCCTATGACATGCACTCTCACGGGGCCCCCTGTCCCGCCTGGAACCGCGACCCCGCCTCGTGCAATCGGGCCCCCGTCGGGGAGGCCCACGGCGAGGGAGGGGATAGGCGCCGGCACGTGTGCGCCTACTGCGCAAACGTCTGGTGCCTCCTGACGATGCACAGCGAGGCCGGCTGCCTCACCAAGCAAGCCCGTGAGCGCCAGACCCCGGCCGCCTTGGCGGATTTTTGATCCGTCGCCCCCCCCCGGCCGGCCTGGGGGGCCCTCCCCGGCGCCTCACCCACACCACTGCCGACAGCCCCGCGACCTCCACCGACAACCCCCCAGCGACCACCGATCGAAACGCCGCCCAGACAGAGCCGGGGATCATCACCTCGCACCTCACGCCTCAGACACAGCCCAGCCTCACGAGGAACCCTCCACAGAAAGCACAGCCGCCGACCTTCACGACACCGCCTTCCTCAACCCGCCCGACCCGACCCCGACCCCCACCCCACCCAGCCCTGAGGACTTCGCTGCCCCCCTGCTCGACCCTCGCCGGACCTCCTCACCGGATCTCTCCAAGGAGCGGGCCTCCTCTCTCTTTGGCCGCCCGCCCCTTGTCGACGTAGGCCCCGGACACTCGCCGCCCACACAGGGAACCTGACCTCTGAGGCGGTGCGCGCACCGTGCCCCGCCACGCCCCCTCGGGCGCGCCTCGAGCCCTCTGCTCCGCCTTGGTGGAGGGCTCCTCGGCCACCCTCACTGACTCATTTCCAAACTCACTCTCGGACTCTGACTTTGCCCCCTGAGGGCCCCTGTACATTTACTTGCTCGTTGCTCCTCATGAGCCCTTTCCTTTCTACCCATGTTCCTGCTCCTCATGAGCCCCTCTCTTTACTGTTGTTGTTTGCTCCTCTGTATGACTTCTTTCCCGAGGCGTCCAATAAACGCCTTGTTTTTCCACCTTCGCCTTGCCTTCTTCCTTTTCGCGCATCAGATAATGCGGACTTATGAAAAATATATTGCTGCATAGAAGGGATTCATTGGTTAATTTAAAGCTGCATAGTCCGATAGAGCATCAAATTTTCAAAACCAAATCAATAGACTACATCACGGTTCCTGCGGCGCGGTGCATTGTGGGATGCGTCAGAGCAAAACAAACCCGCGAGAAGCACATGGCACATGGTAATACACTGGGTGCAGCTATGAAATGTGCTAGTTTCAGCTCATCTCAGCTCTTGTTTGAAACATAGAATACCAACTAAAGAAATATATATAATAAATTAAGATATTAATCTTTTATCCAGCATTGCATTTACATCAATATAATCAGCACATCTTATGCCATGTGCATTTAGATTTAGACAAATCTAGGCACTCAGACTAGTGTTAGAGCCATAGCCAGAGTCAGTTTTATTTATTTTATTCATGTTTTCATTTATATTCTATGGTTAATGACATATGTAGAAATAGAAAATGAATAGGGTTAATCAGATATTGGTTATATATTTCTTTGAAAGAAGTTTTTGTTGACACATTTGACATTTTAATATTTAGAACAAGAATTACTTCTGGCTAATCAATAGTGATGTAAACATCAGCCTGTAAAGTGACTGAAATTGTATGTTTCTTAGCTCAAAATGTTAATTATGGAGAGTTGTGTCTTAAACATATTCATTATATTATTATATTGCATCCTTCCATCCATGTGTGTGCCAAATTGCTATGTATTTCTATTTAGTTTGAATAAAATGCCAGTGTCGTCCTATGCGTATCGGCAAACACAATGGCTGTACGCCTTTGCTTTGCCCCCAACGCCGTTTTCAGCGCATGTACAGTCGGAACCGTGATGTAGTCTATAATACTGATAATATTATTATAGACTACATCAATCTTCTGATTGATTCCATATATCTGACTTAGATACTGATGCACTTTTTAAGCATTTGTCGCCACACAGAGTCAATTTGATAGAACCTGTTACTGCAGAAACCTATGGTGTCAGAGTTTTGGTGTGCTTGCCAAAACTAATTTGACATGTTTGCACTTCAAATATCTCAAAACTTCAAACAAAGGTAAGGTAGATAATAACGAACAATTTGATCTATATATCTCAGAAAAATTACAGAAACCCAAAACTATCGGACTCTGCAACTTTAATTGAACCCATTACTGTTGAAGCCTAAAATGTATGTAGTCAGCATTTAAATATTCACATCAAGATTACGTTAGCGTGCTTTTCACTTCAAATATATCTAAATTAGTCATACATAATAACAGTTACATAAACATGAAGTAAGGTTGATAATAGCGATCAATTTAATATAGTTATATCAAACTATCATAGAAACTCGAAGCCATCGGATTATACATCTTTAATCAGGTCACAGTTTGAAAACATGGCCACTGACCCCAAGTTGAGCCTGATTTGATTCCCATTTGATTTCCCGCTGTGGTTACTTCAAATATATCTAAAGTTAGTCACACATAATAACAGTTACGTAAACATGAAGTAACATTGATAATAGCGATCAATTTAATATAGTTATATCAAAATATCGTAGAAACTCGAAGCCATCGGACTATACATCTTTAATCAGGTCACAGTTTGAAAACATGGCCACCGACCCCAAGTTGAGTCGGATTTGATTCCCATTTGATTTCCCACTGTGGTTACTTCAAATATATCTAAAGTTAGTCATACATAATAACAGTTACGTAAACATGAAGTAAGGTTGATAATAGCGATCAATTTAATATAGTTATATCAAAATATCGTAGAAACTCCAAGCCATCGGACTATACATCTTTAATCAGGTCACAGTTTGAAAACATGGCCACCGACCCCAAGTTGAGTCGGATTTGATTCCCATTTGATTTCCCACTGTGGTTACTTCAAATATATCTAAAGTTAGTCATACATAATAACAGTTACGTAAACATGAAGTAAGGTTGATAATAGCGATCAATTTAATATAGTTATATCAAAATATCGTAGAAACTCCAAGCCATCGGACTATACACCTTTAATCAGGTCACAGTTTGAAAACATGGCCACCGACCCCAAGTTGAGTCGGATTAGATTCCCATTTGATTTCCCGCTGTGGTTACTTCAAATATATATAAAGTTAGTCATACATAATAACAGTTACATAAACATGAAGTAAGGTTGATAATAGCGATCAATTTAATATAGTTGTATCAAAATATCACAGAAACTCGAAACCATCGGACTATACATCTTTAATCAGGTCACAGTTTGAAAACATGGCCACCGACCCCAAGTTGAGTCTGATTTGATTCCCATTTGATTTTCCGCTGTGGTTACTTCAAATATATCTAAAGTTAGTCATGACAGTTACGTAAACATGAAGTAAGGTTGATAATAGCGATCAATTTAATATAGTTACATCAAAATATCGTAGAAACTCAAAGCCATCGGATTATACATCTTTAATCAGATCACAGTTTGAAAACATGGACACTGACCCCAAGTTGAGCCTGATTTGATTCCTATTTGATTTCCCGCTGCGGTTACCAACTTTTATAAATAACAACATATTATATATATTATACATATACCTCTACTATATATATTATATACAGCATGTATATTCTATATGTTGTGGATAACAGCATCAAACTGCAATAGGCAATTAATAAGTATACCGATATCTAAGTTGTGTCGTGGGGGTGATGAAAATGGGAAATACTGCGCCTAGAGCGGGACTCGAACCCACATCTCTTTGCATTCCGGGCCAGTGTGCTAACCATTACACCACCTAGGCTCCCTGATATCAACACACTCCCCACGCCTACCTGTCTATGTGGTTACTTGCCTGAGAGGTCAGTGCAGACCACTACACTCGTCCCCCTGGAATTGTAAGTCTTGTAATGCTTACAATTACATACATACAGGCAATGCACTAACACATACATACACAGGGTAGGTTCAACAACCATACAGCGCAAAGCTTGTACAGGATCCTGATCACGGCAACCAGTGTCGTGGGGGTGATGAAAATGGGAAATACTGCGCCTAGAGCGGGACTCGAACCCACATCTCTTTGCATTCCGGGCCAGTGTGCTAACCATTACACCACCTAGGCTCCCTGATATCAACACACTCCCCACGCCTACCTGTCTATGTGGTTACTTGCCTGAGAGGTCAGTGCAGACCACTACAGTTGTATAAGCAAAACCAATGCTCCTTAAATGTTTCTGTCTTGAAAATTGCATGATCTTATCGGATTATGCAAATTTAAGATACAAGGCTCATATTATGTGGCTACAATGTGTCTGATTATGCTGTCACTGCATTCAGAGAAGCAACACTATAAAGCCATGCACCATGAGTGTGCATGGTCATAAGGCGGTGTTGGTATAATATAACTACAACCGAAGATATTTCTAGGAAGTAAAACCCCAACAAATCATTTTGTCCCTCTACCTAAGTGGTTGTTGAACACCTTTTTGTTCTTTGGTTACTTTTGTTGATTATGATGGGGAAATTTAAACCCCAAACGATTGGTGTTCCAAATTCCACTGCTTCTTGCCCTGTCCTAGTGATGCGCGAAAAGGAAGAGGGAAGGCGGGGGTGGGAAAAAAGGCGTTTATTGACGCCTCAACAGAGCATACAGGGGAACAGGTAAACAAGCTGAGGAGGTACAAATAAAAGGAAGGGGCTCAAGAGGAGCAGTGACAGGCTCGGGAGGAGCAATACAGTGAGCAATACAGTGAGGGGCTCATGAGGAGCAGAAGTTCTGGTAGAGGGGGGCCGAGGAGCCCTCCGCCGCAGATGTAGGAAGGTGGAGGAGGGGTAGTCGGGTGGGTGGGTGGAGGAGGAAAGCAGAGAGCTGGAAGGCGGCAGGAGGGCGAGTGCAGAGGGAGGCCGACGGGCGGCCTTATAAGGGAAGGGAGGGGGGCGGCGACAGCAGGTGAGTGAAGCTGCCGGCCCGGGGGAGGGCGAGCAGCGGGCGTCGCGTGAGGCGCGAATGCTGCGCGACAGGGGGGGGGGGGGGAGGAAGCGGCGAGCAGCGGGGTCGGGTGAGGTGTGAGCGCCGCGTGACAGGGCGGGGCGGGGGGAGGGTCTCTTCCTCTCCTCGCATCAAGCGTAATGCTTCGCATTACGACCGATGCGCGAAAAGGAAGAGGGAAGGCGGGGGTGGGAAAAAAGGCGTTTATTGACGCCTCAACAGAGCATACAGGGGAACAGGTAAACAAGCTGAGGAGGTACAAATAAAAGGAAGGGGCTCAAGAGGAGCAGTGACAGGCTCGGGAGGAGCAATACAGTGAGCAATACAGTGAGGGGCTCATGAGGAGCAGAAAAGAACAAGAGGAGGGGCCCATAAGGAGCAATGTCAGAGTTCTGGGAGGTTGTCGGTGGAGGTCGCGGGGCTGTCGGCAGTGGTGAGGGTGAGGCGCCGGGAGGGGCCCCCCGGGCCGGCTGGGGGGGGCCGGCGGATCAAAAATCCGCCGAGGCGGCCGGGGTCTGGCGCTCACGGGCTTGCTTGGTGAGGCATTCGGCCTCGCAGTGCCTGGTTAGTAAGCGCCGCACATTGGCGCAGTAAGCGCAGATGTGCCGGCGCCTGTCTCCCACCTCGCCGTGGGCCTCCCCGATGTGGGCCCGATCGCACGAGGCGGGATCGCGGTTCCAGGCGGGGCAGGGGGCCCCGTGAGTGTGCCTATCGTAGGCGGTGCGGGTGTCGGCTTGGGGCCGGGGCAGGTGTGTGCCTCGGGCCCATTCGCCTCGGGGCGAGTCCTCGCCTCGGGGGACTGGTGTTGCCGGAGGGGTGGGCGTGGTGATGGAATCCATCCTCAGGGTGTTGAGGGCCACAGGGTCATGCCATCCGTGGGGGAGCCTCCCGTCCGCTATCCAGGTGAAGATGGCCTCGGAGTAGCGGCGGACGGTAGGCCACGGATGCACGAGGATATCCCTCATCACGGTGAGGTGGTGGTGGCGTAGGCCCTGGAGGGAGTGCTCGGGGAAGGCTGGATGACCGGCGAGGGTGAGGAGGGCCAGGTTATATTCATCGCGGGTGGCCTCCCCTCTCTTGACCGGCTTCCGCTCAGGGCCCCTCTCGATGAGGTCCGAGGGGAAAATGTATCCCGAGGGGATGCCTTGGCGCCTGCCGGCGCGCTGCGCCTCGGCGGAAGCGAGGATGTCTCGGACGGCGTCGGCCGCGGATGCTGGGGTGTAGTCCTCGGCGACGTCCTGGAGGTAGGCCGGGGGAGGCGCGGGGCCGCCTCGGGCGGCGAGGCGGTCGTACTGCTGGTAGTGGGGGTGGGCTGCCCCGGGCAAAGTCGCTTGAGGTGGCGGCGGGGGCCGGGCCCCGGCGGCGGTCTGCGCCCGAGGAGCTGGGGCGGGCGGCGTGCTGTATCCTGCCTGCGTCTGCTCCGGGGCTCCTCGGGCTCCCGCCGACTCGAAGGCGTCCATGCGCGTAGTGAGGCGCTGCAGGGCCTGGAGAATGATAGCTGTGTCGGCGCCCGAGGTGGCTGAGGGGTAGGCCCGGGCCGGCGATGGTGAGGCGTCGCCGGGCGAGCCCGAGGCGGGCCCCGGCGTGGTCCGGGCGGTGAGCCTGGTGCTCTTGCGGCCTCTTCCTTTTCCGCGTCCGGGCATGGTGCAGGAGCCTGAGGCGGGGCAGCGGTCCGAGGTGGAGTGTCAGGAGGAAAGCAGAGAGCTGGAAGGCGGCAGGAGGGCGAGTGCAGAGGGAGGCCGACGGGCGACCTTATAAGGGAAGGGAGGGGGGCGGCGACAGCAGGTGAGTGTGAAAGCTGCCGGCCCGGGGGAGGGCGAGCAGCGGGCGTCGCGTGAGGCGCGAATGCTGCGCGACAGGGGGGGGGGAGGAAGCGGCGAGCAGCGGGGTCGGGTGAGGTGTGAGCGCCGCGCGACAGGGCGGGGCGGGGGGAGGGTCTCTTCCTCTCCTCGCATCAAGCGTAATGCTTCGCATTACGACCAATGCCAAGTGTCAGGCACAGTAATGACAAGTATATATTTACCAAGACATTAGTTTGACTCGGCCGGGATTCAAGCACATGACTAACTGCATTATATTTAGTCAGCGCTCAACTCATGTGGCCATCCCTTGCCCTCGAATACAACGTTTATGAACCCTTGTCATGAAAATGAATAAATAAATAAGTAAACAATACACAATATTCACACGCATGCGCTGTGGCAATCGTAGTGTTCATCGTCGCCGTCAGATGTCATATGCGTTGTGGATATTGTGTATTAATAGTGACTGACTAGTTTGATACCCTCCTAAAATTTTGAAAAGGGTCCAAACATGAAAATTATATTTTTTTGGAAGCTCCAATGATCCAAAGGCAATATACTTTAGGAATTTTCAAAATATCCCAAAATTTAACTGACATACATGCATTTGAAAGTTAGTAATTTCCACAGCTTTTTTATGCGCTATGGCAACGGTCACACAACCGTAGTGTTCGTCGTCACCGTCAGATGTTGCATGCGTTGTGGATATTGTCTATTACTGTGTTTCATTTCCCACATTGCCAAAATAAGCATGCAATGGCAGAGTTGGTTGGTTGTTGAAGTTTTACGTCCTGGCAACTTCTAAGGTCATATCAGGACGGGTACCGACTTATGACAGTGCACACTCATGGCGCGAATGTCGATTAGTGTGCGCCGGCAGTTTTGCGGGACCCGGGCGCACCTGCGCCACCTGGTGGCGGGTGACTGCGGCCCACTCGCAGCGGGCCTAATCGATTAAAGTTGCATAGTCACATGGTTTTGAATTTCTATAATTTTTCTGAGATAAATATATTAGACCGATCACTAGTATCTATTTTACATTGGTTCAAAGTTACTTTTATTTTAAATTGTAAACTTTTGAGATATTTTGTGTGCAAACATGGAAAATTAGTTTTGGCAAGCTTGCCAAAATTCTAACACCATAGACTGATGCAGTAACAGGTTCTGTTAAATTGACTCAGTATTGCCTTCTACGTAGAAACAAATGCTTAATAAGTGCATCAGTATCTAAGTTAGATATGTCAAATCAAATCTCGATAATTGATTTGGTTTTGAAAATTTGATATTTCATCAGACTATGCTGCTTTAATCAACTCGGGTCACCCGAGCCACTTTTTGCCGCATGCACACATCCTGCAGACTCGGGTCGAATAATCAAATATGCTTCTCCACGCTCGGGGTGGACAAAATGGTGGCTTAATCCAAAACCTTTTTTTTTTTTTTTAATAACTGATATAACTACAACAAAATAGGATTTAAAGTATTTTATGATGGCATCGTTTAGTTATATTTCCATTTCACGAATCTAGGTTATTACCACAAAAAAAGATGTATGACTGATACTGGTAGCTGTCATCCTGCAGGATGGTACCAGCGCAAATGTGACATCATCACTCCTAGCCAACCTCAGCCAAGAGGTGCGTTACTGGGGTTGGGTCGTTTTGCACACTGCGCGTGTGTTTGTCGACTCCACTCGCGGTGTTCGATTTGAAATTCCAACGACTTGGGTGACCCGAGTCGCCTGGGTCGTATTAATCGATTAAGCCCCAGTCACAAATCACCGGATTGAGCAACGGACAGAATTGTCTAGTCCGGGTTTCATAAGTATCAAAATGTATTAAAATGTGTCAAAATGTTGCGCTATCGGGTAAATGGCCGCTGAACGAACAGACATGAAACGGACATGAACGGATAGCCAACGGACTAAACAAAATGAAACCGGACAAGAACCGTAGACGTCAGTCCAGTGGCATCCGTTTGTAGTTTTGTGCCTGTTCAAAACTTGTATGGATACAAACCAGACATTGTTCGTTTTCTGTCCTTTTCCCCAAATCCGGTATTGTGTGACTGGGGCTTTAGTTTTGTGCATGTTCAAAACTTGTACGGACACAAAATGGACTTTGTTCGGTTTCTGTCCGTTTCCCCCAATCCGGTGAGGTGTGACTGGGCCTTTACGGCCGGCAAGGTCACGGTGGGGTCAGCGTTTCACAACACTAGCGTTTCGCTGGACTTGTGTCTGGTATGTCATTAGTCATCGCAGCTGACAGTGACATCACCACTATCCAGTGGGTCCAGGTCGAAAATAACAACAGAGTGGATGTGGGGTTAATACAAATATATATTTTTTAAAACCTCTATAGCTGTATTCACACGGGCGAGTTAAAACGCCTCACGTAAAACCACTTGCCTAGATCGCTTTACATTTGCCGTGTGAATGCGACCTGAGGCGTTTTATGCCTGAATCTGTTTACATGAATCGTTTTCTGTAAAACGCTTCGCGAGGTGGTCTACAGGAACCGATTTACGCTGAATTGTTTTATTTATGACATCACACTCATGCGCAGTCGAGGGAAACGTGACAGTCGAGACCTGAGTGTGTTGACTTTCCGGTAAATTTGCTTTATGAACCTGCTAGAGGTGCACATATATTTTTTTCATCATTTATTTTTTGGGTTTCACTGCCCAGCAGAAGTCTTGACTGTTCCAAACCAATACGATTCAGTCCAAACATATCTAGGTCGAACCCACACTCTCTCAGCCGACATCGACGAACCCAAACTGGTGCTGGTTAGTCTGGACTTGCTCATGCGCAGATATCCACTTCCGCCTTAAACCTCCCTAAGTACTGCCTGTATGAATGCGACACACTTTGAAACTCAGCCCGTGTGAATGCGCGCCTAGATCGCTTCATATAAATCGCCTTCTGTAGATCGCCTTAGATTTTGCCCGTGTGAATACAGCTTAAGTTATACATTCGATATCAATGTCGTGATATATGTGTGTATTTGAACAGTATATATATATTCAGGAACAGCTGCCGTACAAATGTCAAAGCATATGACTAGTGGCTCCGGTGTGGCCGAATTTGGAACTACATGTGGCACGCAGTAGAAGCTAGATAGATGGTATATGATAATATTGACCAATTTCATATGACGTCAGCACAAGTATTTAGGTCAGTGCGTGCGCTGCTTGGCTGCAGTACAACATCCGGTCACACTGCAAACTCAATGGCTATGGGAAATCTTCATAGAAAAAAGGTGAAATATCTCTAAAACTACAACACCTAGAAACAAACTGATTGGAATACATATAGAAAACATGTTTACCAAAAAGATTATATTAAATTGATATGGTTAGAGTTCTGGATTTCTATAAATTTTTAATAAAATTGACGTTTTACACTGCGCACACCAGCAAACTCAATGCATTGTCAATGGCAGTGAGCAATCTTCATACAGAAAAAGTTAAATATCTCTAAAACCACAACACCTAGAAACAAACTAATTGGAATACAGATAGAAAACATGTTTACCAAAAATATTATATTAAATTTATACGGTTAGGGTTCTGGATTTCTATTAATTTTGAATAAACCTGACGTTTTGTACTGCGCGTACTGCAAACACAATGCATTGTCAATGGCAGTGAGCAATCTTCATACAGAAAAAGTTAAATATCTCTAAAACCACAACACCTAGAAACAAACTGATTGGAATACAGATAGAAAACATGTTTACCAAAAATATTAATAATTAAATTGATACGGTTAGGGTTCTGGATTTCTATTAATTTTGAATAAAACTGACGTTTTGCACTACGCGTATGGCAAACTCAATGCATTGTCAATGGCGGTGAGCAATCTTCATACAGAAAAAGTTAAATATCTCTAAAACCACACCACCTAGAAACAAACTGATTGGAATACACATAGAAAACATGTTTACCAACAAGATTATATTAAATTGATATGGTTAGGGTTCTGGATTTCTATTAATTTTGAATAAAACTGAGGTTTTGCACTGCACGTACTGGCAAACTCAGTGGCAGTGTGCATTCGTTCTGCAGCCAAGATGCGCGCGCATACACAATGTTTACAAACATTGAAAGGGGTCTATAGTGAACTGAAGATAGATAATGTCCTTGTTTATATTCCGATAATAGATTATAGAACACACACACACGATAATTGATATACATGTACATTTAAATAGTATATATATATGTGTGTATTTGAATAGTAGATAGTAGACAGTGCGCGCTCAGGGCGAGTTTATAGTGCTGCCCCACATGGAGACCAGGCTGCCATCACCACGACCTAATATCCCACTCAGTCACATTATCCCAACACTGAGCCAACCAGTCCTTGCCCATATCCTAATAATGCACAGTGCCTGGTGAGGAAGCGACAAGTATCAATTTTGTAAGTCATTGGCTTGACTCGACCTGGAATTGAACTCCCGACCTTCCGCACAGAAGCTCTACCGACTTGGCCACCGCATCCGGTCCACGCACACCAGAACTGGATGGTTGTGCATGTGTACTTCATTTCACTCTCCAAACACATGTTTGATTATATAAGCAGTGAGGTGAGACTCGTGGCAAATTAAAGTTGCATAGTCCGATGGTTTTGAGTTTCTCTCATTTTCTGAGATAAACATATAAGGTTGTTCATTATAATCTACCTAATTTTAGTTTGAAGTAACTTTTATCTTAAATTGCTAACTTTTGAGATATTTGAAATGGAAACATGCTAAATTAATGTTGGCAAGCTTGCCGAAACTCTATCACCATAGGCTTCTGCAGTAACAGGTTCTATTAATTGACTCAGTGTCCCCTTATATATGTGATGACAACTGCTTAATAAGTGCACCAGCATCTAAGTTAGATATGTAGAATCAAATCCAGATAATTGTTTTGGTTTTGAAAAATTTATGTTTTCATCGGACTATGCAACTTTAAGCAATGGAAGCTGATAACAAGATAGAATGGCGGCGCAATGCTTATAATATATAGTCTTCAAAAGCTATCCAACAAATGTGATTATTTTAACATCATATATTATGATTGATTTTTGATTTCATTGTTTGACATAAGCAAAGCAAATAAACTGGGGATGTAATGCCCTTGGAATGATGTTTCTGATTAGTTGGTTGTTGGAGTTTTACGTCGTGGCAACATCTAAGGTCATATCTGATGTTTCTAAAGTTCATTTTATGTTAAATAACTAAGTTACACCACTTAGCACATGCCCCTATAGGGAATATTTCTGTCGGGAAGCACACCAAAGACCCTATAATGCTAAGACGGCTCACTCCCTATCTCTCCCATGGTAATGTAAATTTCGCAGTGCAACCTTGTGGTGGGTTTGATCAGCCCGGCTGCTGGTTGGTGTTTCACAGGTAAACACATACAATTATATTATACATGAGATAGGTAAGTATGAATACACATCAATATGAAATTGCTATGAACAAATACACATCATCATCAGCATCATCATCATCACACATCTTTCACATTCATATATACATTTATACATATAATATAGCAACTGTTTAACCAAGAGAACAGCCAGCGCACCAAGTCGTGGGTTTGATCATTTTGATTACACAGTACAGGCTGAGTGAGCCATCCTTAGTATTATAGGGTCTTTGATCATCCTCGCCCGAATATAATTTAATATAAATTATTTTAATAATGTTATATATATTTATGTAATATAATATATGTAATACATAATACACTGCATATGCAATTATAAGGAGAAAATGTATGTAGTATGCTCAACTATAGCTATATATACAATATACAATTATGTGTTGTGGAGTTTATTCTGTTTTGCATCACATTCGCTTTCCAAATCGGTAGAGCTACCGCTGGCTTCTCAGGTGATAATGTGACTGAGTGGGATATCGGGGTCATGGTGCCAATGTCCCGTTTAGCCAGTGGAACAGCGCCGTTGTCTAAGTTGAATATGTAGAATCAAATCTAGGTAAGTGCTTTTTTGTTTAATTGAGGCTTTCATCGGACTATACAGCTTTAACTTTTAAGCAGGGGAAATCTATATCATGGATTGAAACTATTTAATCATATCTTTATGGCAATGTGGCCAAATGGGAGTGTGCTACCGGATGTGCGATTCATGTGTAGCTATAGTAATTAGTATGAGTATGACATTGTATCAATCAATCAATCAATAGTTCCGTCCTCTAGTCGAGGGTTGGATGCAATGGTTCTCCACTTGTCCCGATGGTGTGCTGTTCTGATCATCATCATCATGCTGTCGGTCGCGATGCGACAAAGACTGCTTTCATTACTTGACTGCCGCTCTCCATTTATCTCTCTGCTGTGAGAGTTGCGTCCATGAGTCGGTCTTAATGTCTCTCAGCTTCAGGTTTCTCTTGATGGTATCCCTGAACCGGAGACGGGGGTGCCCTCTCTTTCTGTAGCCAGAAGACAGTTGAGAATAGAGGATCTGCTTTGGTAGCCTGTCTGATGACATCCTAATGAGGTGTCCAGTCCACCGGAGATTCTTTTTGATCAGAAGATCTTCCATAGAGGGCAGCCCCATCCGTTCGAGTATTTCCTTATTCGTCAGATTGTCCTTCCAGGTTAGCCTCATGATTGAACGCAGATGTCGCATCATGAAGGCATGCAGCTTTTTCGCCTGCCATCTGTACACTGTCCAGGCCTCAGCCCCGTATAGTAGGGTGGATAGCATGATTGCGCGGTAGATCTTATCTTTGACCCGAATGGACACATGGTGGTTGTTCCAGAGTCTCTGGCGTAGTCGGCCGAAAGATGCACTAGCCTTGGCTATCCTCCTCTGTATCTCAGCATCAATGCGTCCATCACTTGTTCTGATAGACTGAATAATTCAAGCCTGTCCACTGTGAAATATTTGTAAACCATGATGTTCTTGGTCTCCCTCTCCCTCTGCTGTCATTCACCTTCCCTTCCAACAATGTACGGTATATTGAACTCTGGCGAATGATGTGGCCAAAATATAAAAGTTTCTTTGGCTGTATAGTGACAAACAAGCGTTTCTTATTTTTAATTTTTCTGAGAACTTCTTTGTTGGTGATCTTCTGTCCATGATATTTTCATCATCCTTCGATAAGTCCACATCTCAAATGCTGCTAAACGTTTGTAAATTTTCTTAGAGATTGTCCATGTCTCAGCCCCATACATTAGAGTAGACCACACATAACACTGAAGAATATGCTTCCTTGTATATATTAATATCTTACTTCATGTTAACACTCTAGACAAATAAGTGTTCAAGACAAATAAGTGTTCACACTTCCTGTCTACCATTCGCTATACCATTCGCTATATACATTTTGGAGAATGTTGTTTGGGCTATTGTTTTCCTTCTCTTAATTTCTTCCTCACATCTCCCATCATTTGTAATCTTTTGTCCAAGATATATGATTTCGGATACTTGTTCCATGTTTGTGCCATCTATGGTTATATTGATATTTGATTTATCTGTCTTTTTACTTATAACCATTGTTTTGGTCTTCCTGGCATTCATCTTCATGTTGAATAGTATTCCAGCTTTATTGATTCTATTCACAATATCTTGTAGGTTTTTCTCACTGTCTGCTAGTATTACACTGTCATCGGCATATCTAAGATTGTTGACGTTCATGCCACCTATTGTCACTCCCTTGCAATCTTCAATGTGTCTGAAAATCATCTCTGTGTACAGGTTAAAAAGACATGGTGACAATACACACCCCTGTCAAACTCCTCGTTTAATCATAACTTCATCCGATAGGCCCTCCTCCATTTTAATAAATGCACGTTGTGTCCAGTATAAGTTTACAATTAGTTTAAAGTCTTTGCCATTGACACCAATATCTTGTAAACATTTGATTAACATTTCATGATTGACTCAGTCGAAGGCCTTCTCATAGTCAATAAAGTAGGCATAAACATTCTGGTTCATTTCACAATAACGTTCACAAATCATTCTCATATTGAAAATCCCTTCACGTGTACCTCTTCCAGATATAAACTCTTCCAGATATATACCCACTTGTATGCAGATATAAACTCTTTCAGATATAAACCCACTTGTATGCAGATCATAATTGAAAGCAATGCACTCACCTGAAATCCACTGTTTGAATAATTAAATATAATTCCGATTATACTTCGCTAATGACGAAAAGCCAAACTGTTCATGAAAAGCAGACGATGTTCAACTTCAAAGCAAGACTCCTGTTGTGATCTTCTTTCGTGCCACCGTTTGAAGTGCTTTTCCGGTTTTCCCGCTCTATTGCTCGACAGTGAGTTAAAATGTCGTCTGATCGCGTGTGCTGGTTCCCGCCGAGTGACGCTCTCTGTCAACGATACCCGCGTCAAATGTGGTGCTGGCACCGTTATTTATGGCAGGCCGTCTGTCCATAAAATCATAATTTAAATGGCGTAATAATTAATTCTTCGTTGAGGTTAAAACATAGCTAATGTTTAACCTTTCTTCTTCATATGCGCCCAGTTGATGAAAATGGGGAAATTATATGCAGCAGGGGTATTGACTGTGGTATTGACAAGGGACACTTGAGTGTTGACGGCGTGGTGAACGGAGGGAAACTCAATAAACGTGTGGAACCAAACGTGATCGTTCCTCCTCCTTCACAGGGGGGTCTGTGAAAGTACAACGTCTGAACACTCTGACTTCTGGATACTGAATGGTTTATTCACGTCCAGGGCTCGCTGAACCGCCGGCTAAACTTTCCATGATGGCATCTCATTAGCATATTTACAGACGTGTCTAGACATCTATTACGCATATATCACAGGGTCTGCTACATCGGAGTCAAGTTCTGGGCGGCCGACAAGGGCCCATCACAATTGCTTTCTCATTCCTCGCAATGTTTTAGAAAATTCATGCCCAATATTGTGATGAGGTGCACTCACCTCCCAAGATGAAATAGGCCTACCACAGGCACAGATAAGCATGTGTAGGTTGACATAATCTGCGAACCTAGTTAGACTGAAGGTTATGCTACTGGCACTGTAATGGCAGAAATGTGGGTTTGAATCCCACTCTAGGCATGATGTTCCCTTCAGTTAAACCCAAAAAAACACAACACCGGCGATGTGACCAGTAGTATTGTTTGATTGTTTTTGGGGAGTTTTCAGTCGCATTGGTGCGCTGAAGGCTGCAAATTTGCAGCACTGAATGGGCACCGCTGAAAGCAGTCCCATGTGGTCGGGAGTTGGCTTCCGATGGGTAGTGATCAGAGGAATTGGGGGGAGGGGGGGCTTGTGGGGGGGAGGAAGGAAAAAGGGAGCCTCCCAACCGCAGTCCTCTGAGAGGGCTGGGGGAGGCTGGGTGGTTGGTGTAGTTTTACGCCCCAGTAAGACCCTAGGCCATACCAGGACGTGCACTGACTTGTGACAGCGCACACTCATGGTGACTTTATAGTGCTGCCCCACTGGGAAATCAGACCGCTGGCACCATGACCTGATGTCCCACACAGTTACATTATCCTGACACTGTGCGCCCAGTCCCTGTCCTGATCTCATAACGCCAAGTGCCGAGCAGGAACAGGTACCTATAAGCCATTGGTTTGACTCGATCAGGATCCAAACTTCAGTCCCTCCTGATTCACCGGTAAGCACAGTAAGTCCGGTCAAGGCCAGAGGAAGAAGTGAAGTGAGGATGGGATTAGTTAGGCAGTGGGTGGGGTTACCTGTTAGTTGTTAATGAACATTAGTGGTTAGTTGGTAGTGGTGTCAAGTCAGCTATGGCAATGAGGTGGGGCCTGCTAGTTCTGGGTGTCATGGTCTGGGCGACCGACAGTGTTGATGATGTCTGCGTTCTGGCGGTAGAAGCGACCAAGTGCGTTCCAGGATGACTTGGAAATCCTGGAGAGGATAGCCAGAGTGTGACCAGTAGTATGTACAAGCTGTGCACAGTATCTGGATATTTGTAATTGCAAGTATAATACTTACAATTCTACCAGGACAAGTGGAGTGAGGTGCACCGACCTTCCCAGGTGAAATGCCACATTCACAGTCACACTTAGGTGTGGGTAGGTTCTTTGCATCAGAGAGCCTCTATAGCCGTCTTCACACGGGCAAAATGTGAGGCGAACGAGACAAATCGAATCAGGTGAGGCGAATTAGCGGCCCGTTCACACGGGCAGTACTTGGGCCGGAAATCGAATGCTGCGCATGAGCAAGTCCAGGCTAACCAGCGCCATTTTGGGTTCGACGATGCTGGCACCAGAGAGTGTGGGTTCGACCTAGATATGTAATGACTGAATCGTATTGGTTTGGAACGGTCAAAACTTCTGCTGGGCAGTGAAACCCTAAAAATAAATGATAAAAAAAATATCTGTGCACCTCTAGCAGGTTCATAGACCAAATTATAGTATATAGATCGACGTGCTTAGTCCGCATCACGTAAGTCGGTTGCGTCCACACGGGCAAAATTAACCGCATCACAGAAATCGCCTCACGTAAACTACCTCGTGAGGTGGTTTACATTATCCGCATCACAGGAATCGATTCAGGCATAATCAGGCGTAATCCGACTCAGTCGTCCGTTCACACGGGAAATGTGCGTCGAACTAGGCAAGTCGATTTCTACGAATCGATTTACATTCCCCATGTGAACACGGCTTAAGGCATTAATTTATCATCGAGTGTCAACTTGTAGATAGGCAGGCTTTTACTCTCTTACACGGCTTGACATAGCAAGTGCATTACGCTGGTCTGGTTGTCCACGACTGCAAAATAAAAAATAAATAAAAAACAAGAAAAAAAGAACAGCGCAAAGCCAAATGGGCGGGAAACTGACAATTGGCACTATTCAGTTTTACTTGTGTTTTGATCGCGATAGTTATCCTAGCTGTACAGGTTCCGGAGGTGGTGGGGGGGGGGGGGATGGGGTGGTGGTGATGGGAAGGATAGAGGAGGAAAACCATCGTATCATAAGCGATGATAAGGCGAAATGTTCAAAATAATAGTAACATATAATTCAAAACCCGACACAGAGATTCATTTGTTGGGCTAATAAATTTTTAATCAGGCTTAAAAATGTGTAAAATAGCCTCCTATATGGCTACAAATCATCATCATCATCGCGATGCGACAAGGACTGCTTTCATTACTTGACTACCGCTCTCCATTTAGCTCTCTGCTGTGAGTTTGATGTCCATGAGTCGGTCTTAATGTCTCTCAGTTTCAGGTTTCTCTTTATGGTATCCTTGAACCGGAGATGAGGGCACCCTCTCTTTGTGTAACCAGAAGACAGTTGAGAATAGAGGATCTGCTTTGGTAGCCTCTCTGATGACATGCTCATGAGGTGTCCAGTCCACCGCTATGAATAACTAACACATATATCAAGCAACTTATCACCAGTACAAGTGATCATTATGCTTGACTAATTAATGTGTTCTACTTTGGTTAGTACAAACCATCTACAGTTAAGCCTGACTATTATATTACTTATTTGCAGGTTAATAGTATATTATCTAGGTTTTTTATGTAGAATAATTATTTAAATATTTGTTGTTTCTTGATGAAGGATGGCATGAGACAGCAGCTATGGGTAGATCATCGTCTTACGCTTGGCACACGCACCAGGCACACCATACATCATACTTTACACACATACAAGGGACATGGACCATTTAGCTCTCAGCCCTATTAATTATTAGGATAATAGATGGAATGGTGGGATGGTATTTGTAAACAGTAAATTTTGAAATGCTCAGAGCATCGATGTGTACCGGACAGTATCACAGCGACGAATGCCAGTTTGATCTCTTGTTGCTCCGGAAGTTAACTTTGGTCAGGGTTACCGAATGCTATACTGCATCCGGTATCTATAGTATGCATCACTATGGAACCCGTAGTCGTGGTTTTGAATTATGCATGTACAATAAAAAAATTGCTAGCTAATATAGATGATGTAAACTACACCATGTGAAAGTTGTCTACTCCTATTTTGTACTCAACTAGGCCCTACCAACAACAACTACCAAATGTCACTGACTGCATATGATGTATCGGTGGCAGCCTCCATTGGCCCTGTTAGTGTTACTTACTGACTCTGACCAGACGGGATGGCCAAATGAGTTAGAGCGTCCGTCTCCTGTGTTGGTAGATCGTGGGGTCGAACCTTGGTCGAGTCAAACCAATGACTTAAAAATGTATACTTGTTGCTTCCTAGCCTGGTGCTCGGCATTATTAGGATAGGGCAAGGACTGGTTGGCTCAGTGTCAGGATAATGTGACTGAGTGGGATATCAGGTCATGGTGCTGGCGGCCTGGTTTTCCAGTGGGGCAGCACTATAGGGTCGCCATGAGTGCGCACTGTCACAAGTCGCTACCCGTCCTGATATGACCTTAGGTGTTGCTAGGACGTAAAACAACAACAAACTTACTGACTACATGAATGACTATTAGCACTCACTCGGTGCCAACAAGTTATATATATATATATATTTTACCTCGGTAAACAGCCTCAGGCTAGCCTCAGGCTAGGGAGAGGTAAGCACGTCCGGTACCAGCAATTAGCATATACAACTCACGACTGGATAACGTGTCGTTGGGTTGCTCCGGCAAAATTAGTCTACATACAAGCAAATACGCAGTAAGTATAATAAAAACTGTGGTTAGCTTAATTATGATGCATTAGAGCATCAATATGGAAAGTTTAGACTTTCGTTGGTCCAATTTGGACGAGTTATTTGGTTATAAACAACCAAGGATAGAACACTCGAGTGAGT
>CM059200.1:50385454-50412010 GCA_030323885.1 Branchipolynoe longqiensis | reverse complement strand
TGTCAACGCGTACATACCCGCCAGCAACACGTTAGGACGCGCCCGCAGCGCGTCCACACCGCGCGGCCAACGCATCCAGGCGCGCCGGCAACACGTCCAACGCGCCGAGAAACGCTGGAGCAACGCCAATGGCGCGCCCACAACACGTCGATGGGACGTTCCCGACGCGCCGACAGAATGCTCGGATTTTGGGGGGAAAAAAACCAACCGTTAAGGCCCTGTCACACTACGACGCTTCCGCCGGCGCGCCGGTAACGCGCAAAATATTTGCAACCCGTCGGCACGCGTCCAACTCTTCGGCGCTTTGGGAGAAAGTTTGACACGGCGCAGCGTGTTAAGGGCGCGTTATTGGCGCGTTATTGGCGCGTTAATAGCGTGTTATTAGGATGTCTGGAGCGTGTCGGTAGCGTGTTATTGGCGCGTTGTCGGCGCGCTGTCGGCGCGCTGTCGGCGCGCTGTCGGCGCATTTACGGCGTGGAGGCAGCGCGTTGGTATCGTGTTAGTATTGCATGAACCCGTACATACCCGCCAGCAACACGTTAGGACGCGCCCACAGTGCGTCCACACCCGCCGCCAACGCGTCCAGGCGCGCCGGCAACACGTCCAACGCGCCGAGATATGCTGGAGCAACGCCAATAACGCGCCCACTACCCGTCGATGGGACGTTATGGACGCGCCGACGGAACGGTCGCATTTTGGGGGAAAAAAAGTCAACGTTAACCCACGTTGATCAACGTCCTGCCAGCGTTCCGCCGGCGCGCCGCCAACGCGTGTCGACGTGTTGGTAACGCGTCCGTAACGCGCCCTCCAACACGCTGCTGCGCGTTGCGGCCCGTCGAAAGTTTTGTGCAAGCACAAAACCTAGACGCGTCCCGACGCGCGCCGACGCGCGCCGACGTGTCCATTCACAAGTTGCGATGTACCGACGCGCCGGTAACGCGCCGGTAACGCGCCGGCAACGCGCCGGTAACGTTCCGGACGTGTACCGACGTGTTGAACAAAAACCCAACCCGTCGGCACGCGTCGAAGCGCGTTGGTGAGAAACGTCGTAGTGTGACAGGGCCTTTAACCGACGTTGATCAACGTCCTGCCAGCGTTCCGCCGGCGCGCCGCCAACGCGTGTCGACGTGTTAGTAACGCGTCCGTAACGCGCCCTGGAACACGCTGCCGCGCGTTGCGGCCCGTCGAAAATTTTGTGCAAGCACAAAACCTAGACGCGTCCCGACGCGCGCCGACGCGCGCCGACGTGTCCATTCACAAGTTGCTATGTACCGACGCGCCGGAAACGCGCCCGTAACGCGCCGTTAACGCGCCGGTAACGTACCGGACGTGTACCGACGTTTCGACCAAAAAGGCAACACGTCGACGCGCGTTGGTAGGAAACGTCGTAGTGTGACAGGGCCTTCAAGAGTGTTTACTTGATCTTTCTTGGGCCAACCTTTTGCGGTTTTGGGTGTTAGTTCTTTTGTATTTTTCAAAGTTTTTTCCTAGCCTCTATATGATAACTTAGCCTACTAGGTACATCTACCCGGATGACATACAGGCATGCAGTTAGTGTTGAGATGCTTTCTGACTTCCCCAATGATATTATTCCATTGGTCATTTACACCTATGTCAGTTGGAAATGGCAATTACATTTTTCCTTTCAGATGAGTTTCTAGTGCCTCTTTTGTTAGATTTTGTATGATCTACCCATATGGGGAGTAGTTTTTGGTTTTTCTTTTCTTTTTAGAAACATATATCAATTCATGATCGCTAATGCCCCAGTTTCTTGTTCCTGAGGTGTGGGTATGATTTGAGTCTGTTACTGTTAGGTCTATTATTGAGCTGTTTTCTCCAAGCCTTGTTAACTCACTAATTTTTGCTTTAACCCTCTACCTTTGATTAAGTTCTCTAGTGAGTGTTTATTTTTGTTGTTTATTTTGTAGTTTATATTGAAGTCCCCTAGCAAGAATATCTCAGCCTTTGTCAGTTTCGACACAATTTCTAGGGATGTCTCCAGTTGTGCGATGAAGTCTTCGATGTTTCCATTCCGTGGTCCATATAGACTCCCTACAGCTATGTTAGCTTGTTTCTCATTTTTTATTAGTCTCCATGCCAGTTCAATATTTGTGTCTGATCTGTTTGCTTCTTGTAATGGCTTAGGTTCGGAGTTTAGTTATTTTTTCATTTATTTTGCAAGTCCTCCACCCCTTTTTTTAAATTTGTGTATTTGTCAGTGTTTTTCTATCCCCTCTCACAAGCCTGAACCCACCAATTTCTAGTAGTTGGTCACTATGCAGTTCATGAAACCATGTTTCTGATAGTGTTAACACATCAAATTTACAGATATCTAAGTGTAGTTTAATGTTGTCAATTTTGTTGTGGCACTTTGGCTGTTTAGATGGGCAAAATGCATTCCTCTGCCTAGTCTACAATCAATCTCTTCCACCATATTTGTGCAGCAGTTAGGTCTAAATAACTGTTTGTGCTGGAGGTGTTTTTTAGTCTGGAATTGGGATTAGTATTTAAAACTACTCAGTCTGCATTATGTGGTCACCTACCTTGCATTATGTGGTCACCTACCTCTCCACTCCCCCTCCCGTCTCCACTCCCCCTCCCCTGTTGGTGCTTGCGCCACCAGTGCCTGCAGTCACATTACTGTTCCTGCGCAGCATTAGTAAGGTGGCCCCTGAGTATATATATATTCCGGTATTATTTTACAATTAAAATAACCAGATTCGGTGGACATTGAGTAATTATTAAAGGATTTATTGTAGCAATTTATGTTATGGTTGTTAAAAGAGCCATTTCCACATGATATTTTTGTATCACCAGTATATCTTTCCCTATATGTCATCCGTGTTGATTTGTTATGTTTTGTTAGGTATCAGTTTTAGTACATTTTCTTAATTTCTATACCATAACAATGTGTGCTCCTCTGGGTAGGAGGTGTGCAGAATCCTCTCATATATAGTTAGTATTTTGAGGTTACACACATCTGCAACTAAAACATGTAAAGAGTTAAGAGTGTGCAGAGAAGCGTGAAAGCAGGAAGACGAAAGAAAAGAAAGGTGGTACTTATCCGTTTGCACACCCATTTGCTTCACTTCCCATTAGCGATGATGCAGTCTGACACTTTGGCTGCAAGTCTGAGGGCGAGTGCTTGTGTGTAATGGACACCGTCACATAGTCCATACACATATCGAGCCATCCGTTTCCCTTTCCATAGTTTGTGAACATAATTCGCATATCCAGGAGTTTCTAGGCTGGCATCCAGCAGGCCCTCATTCAGCCTGTGGATGAAGCCATTGAGTTCAGGTATACAGCTATCCATTAGTGTTTGATATTCCGGATGATGCCCCCTCCCCTCTCCACTCCCCCTCCCCCTCTCCACTCCCCCTCCCCCTCTCCACTCTCCCTCCCCTCTCCACTCCATCTCCCCCTCTCCACTCCCCCTCCCCCTCTCCACTCCCCCATCCCTCTCCATTCCCCCTCCCCTCTCCACTCCCCCTCCCTCTCTCTCCCCCTCCCTCTCCACTCCCCCTCACCCCTCCCCACTCCCCCTCCCCTCTCACTCCCCCTCCCCTCTCACTCCCCCTCTCCACTCCCCCTCTCCACTCCCCTCCCCTTCCACTCCCCTCCCCCTCCTCTACTCCCCCTCCCCTATCCACTATCGCACACTCTCACACCTTCCCTCTTTCATTATAGTTCTCTAACACTATAGCACTACATCTATGACTGGATACTCAGTCATTATTTCACTCTTTCATTCAAATATGAGAAGGATACTGAATTCATCATGGTTCATCTATTTTAAACATCATGCTTTTTAACATCATGCTCTTCCATTCAACAAATTCAAAATATTGACTGATATTGAAAACAAATGAAAACAAATGGAAACAATAGACCATTCCAAATCGTTAACATATTTATTTATATTGATATTGAAAACAAATGGAAACAAATAACAATCCCAACCGTCATTCATTCCAGATTGTCCTTACTTTGCATGGACGTAAATTGGGGTCATTGGTAAAGTGTTCATTTTCCTTTTTGAGTAGTGCTTCATATTGTTTGTTCTGTTAGTTCTAAAAAGGATCATGATACAATAGCGCGGTTGTGTGAACACGTGAAAACTCTCACAGACCTAAGTGCATGGACACACAGACCTAAGTGCATATATGTCACAAGTCGGTACCCGTCCTAATATCACCTAAGATATTTCTAGGATGTCATGCTGCTTTTCATGTGCACAATTTCTTGTCGATAAATAGGATCCAATTTCCATTTTTTTTTTTTAGCCCAGAATTAAATCAGAATGTCAGATAGAAGAATTATTATGACTAATGGGAGTAGCGATGCTGTGTGCTGTAACCTCCCTGTGGGCGGGGTGTCCGATGGCTGGTGGGCCCAACAAATTGGAGCGGGTGGGGGTCGGTGAAAGTGGTTGATAGACTGAATCCTGAGTCCTCTATCCGCGGTGTGAACAAATGTGGGAGGAGGGAAGTGCGGGGTTGGGCAGGGCGGCTCCTAGATACAAGATTCACCCGGTACTTGTAGCACACGTAAATACGGGCGAAAATAGCTTTAGTATGGAACATGAAGTAGAAACTGTGGTTCCATGATCAAATGTCTACATATATTGGCACAGATTTGGTGAAATGGGAGAGAATGCATAAAGACAAGATGGCGGCCAAAGAACGCCGTCAATTTCACTTTTAAATTGCATTAAAGTATGTTTTATTATATTTTCCAACTCAAAAGTAGCGGGTAAACATGAAGACATATACAAAGAATAAATGTTGCTTCTTAGATTGTGAAATTAGGCTCTCATAAAGACTCATTTCATTAGCCCGATTTTTCGACCGTTTTTATATAAGGTTGGTCTTCACCCATGTATTACAAGTACCGGGTGAATCTTTTATCTAGGCAGCTCCCCGCACAGGTAGAAGTGTATTGGGTAGGGGGTGGTGTGGTTGGGGGGGTGGGGGGGGGTGGGAGGGGGCTCATAGTGGATGGAGGGGAGGTGTGTGCGGGGGGGGGGCTGAGGTGGGCTGTGGGGGTGGGTGGGTTTCCTCGCCCAGCTGTCACTTCACGAGTCAGCCACCCACCCCCTCACTTCTTTTCCCTTGCAGATTGCTCTGTGCTACGTCAGTACCACGTGACTCACACCCAGAACGGCGCTAGTTGCCAACACTAAGCCATGTATGCATACACACATATATACATACATACATCCATACATATACACGCATATATACATGCATATATAGATACATTCAACCGAAAAACACCAACAATATAAACATATATATATTAAATGAAGATGTCATTCTTTTTATCTACCATTCCATTACTTACTACTATTCAGCACATCCTATGCCATCTGCATTTACATACATACAAACATACAACATACATACAACATACACAGATACACATATACCTACATACATACAAACATATATACACACATATATACATACATGCATGTGATATATGCGCAATAGATGTATAGGTGTGTGGCTAATATATGTTAACAAGATGCAGAGTTTGAGACAAAGGAATATGCTAATGAGATGACATCATGGAAAGTTTAGCCGGCGGGTCGAGTGAGCCCTAGGCTGTGAATAAACCATTCAGTATCCAGAAGTCAAAGTGTTCAGACGTTGTACTTTCACAATGCATGCATACATAGATACATACACACATTGACAGTGCCATGATTCAGTGGCCTTAACTAACCCGCTTGCATTCACACAGGCAAGTTAGGCCTACTCAGGCGAAATCGCCTCATATAATATACCTTGCGACGATGAGGCAAACTAGTTTAGCCGAATTAACGTCTGCGTGTGAACCCAGAAAGTAGCCATAGCCAGGGTCAGATTTACTTATTTTATTCATGTTAGGAAGTGACAAGGTGCAACTATTCATTTTTACGTCACTAACACTATTACCTCTATTGGCATATGGAATTCCACTTTTAGTGTAGGCCTAACTTCGGGCACCATATCTTTATGATCAAAGACAAAGCCTGCAAAAGCCATTGAACGCCATTGAATGCTAAACAACCATGCACACTCACCCACATAATCTTTACCGGCGTATTAGCAGTCCTTATCGCCTTTCTTCGGGTGAACCCAGCTAATCATTTAACTATCCACAACTGTGTATGTCAAATAAAAACTTCACCGATCCGTAGAAATAAAAATAAAACTTGAGACAAATGAATCATTCCGTGTGACTACTCCTTTATTAAGTGTGTACTTCATAATGTGCGATTGACAAATGTACTTATATTTTATATTTACAATATGGACCAAATAATCAGTCTCGTTATATGTTTGCTAAATCAGCCTAGTAGGCCAGACTGTCAGGACCAAGTCTGTTGGTGGATGTTGGTAGATGGGCGGGGCAGCCTGGATGTTTATGAGGCCCAGGTGTATGGTATTACAAAGTAACGTGAGAAAGTTGTTATTTGGTATCTCACGTTCCTATATTATCTAGCTGCATCATTTTGGGATAAATATTTCATGCATATTGTGATTACACCTGCTTACTATTAACATTGAATTAATATCAAATTCATTATTGGATTTGGGGGGGGGGGGCTAAAACAGTTTATTAATCGTAGTATAAATACTGGCAAAAACTACTTTAGTAGAGATGATGAGTAAATCTGAATGTTGCTTAATATGGAATAATATGATTATGGTTATCTAATAAATTCCTGTTAATTTATTTTAAATTTAAGTCCTGTCGATTATATAAGACCTCTACATTTAAATTCAACAACCGACAACTTATTCATCTTCTCAATAAATAGAAGTTTAATAATACCAGGCAACACTGGCACATTCTATAACCTGACCGCTAGTCCACCACGCAAATGTGTCCGCTCGTTAAAGGGGCTGTCACATTAGGTTTTTTTGCGGGAGCGTATGGCGGCGTAGGCGCGTTATGTCATATACATCAGCATACGCTGTATACGCTACTCATACGCTATGCATACGCTACTCATACGCTACTCATACGCCGCCAGATGCCGCCAGATGCCGGCTTATGAGGCATACGCTGCCATACACTTTCATAAATCTGTCCGTCCACATTTTTTTGTGCATGCTCAAAAAATCTTGACCTTTGAGGGCCTATGGCCCATACGCTGCTCATACGCTACTCATACGCCGGCATAGGCTCATCATATGCCGGCGTACGCTCCTCGTACGCTAGGGGTATGCCGGCATAGGTTTTTCATATGCTCAACTTGTGTCACTGGCGTATCTCTAGCGTATCTCTAGCATATGTAGCGTACGCATAACCTATGAGTTATGTATGGGAGCGTACTCCTAGCGTATGCACAGCGTGAGCACAGCGTATTCAAAGCGTATGCCATAGGTCTCGACATCGATCTTGACTCATACGCTACTCATACGCTCATACGCTACTCGTACGCTACTCGTACACTCCACATGCCAATCAAAACCGTCAAAAAATGTCACAGCACGCTCCCATACGCTCCTCATACGCTCCTCGTACGCTCCTCGTAGGTTCCACATATGCTCAAAACCACCCGAAAGGTCACCAAATGTCATCATAGGCCGGCACGCGCAGGACCTACATAGGTTTTTCAATATGCTCCCGCCATACGCCGTAATGTGACAGGGCCTTGACGCGACCGCTAGTCCGCTGAGCAAAAGTGACAGCTAGTTGAGATCTCTACTAGTTGCCCTGCTACCATATATTCACCACGGGTGATGGGGGGGGGGGGGAGATACTAGTAATGGAGGAGGGGGGGGGGGGGGGGTTGCTCGTAGAGGAGGAGAGGAGGGGGGGCAGGGCGACTCTCTCCCGGGTATATATTCCCAATTCTTTATATTCTGAATATTCTGAATAGTTTAAAGTAAATGTTGGTTTGTTTGTTTGTTGTTGTTTTACATCCTAGCAACATCTAAGGTCATATCAGGACGGGTACTGACTTGCAATTTGATAGTGCTGCCCCACTGGGAAATCAGGCCACTGGCACCATGACCTGATATCCCACTCAGTCACATTATCCTGACACTGAGCTAATCAGCCCTTGCCCTATCCTAATAATGCCGAGCACTAGGCTAGGAAGCAACAAGTATCACTTTTTAAGTCATTGGTTTGACTCGACCGGGAATCGAACTCGCGAACTCCTGATCTTCCGCACGCGATGCCTGTGCTCTACCGATTCGGCCACCACGCCCTGTTCTAAGTAAATGTATTTGGTGTGTGTCCATATAAACCCATCTGGTAGTGGTTGAACGGGGGTATGGGGTGAGGGAGGGGGTCCTCGCCGATTCACCACGGGTGATAGGGGTTTGTTTGTTGTTGTTTTACATCCAAGCACCATCTAAGGTCATATCAGGATGGGTACCGACTTGTGACAGTGTGCACTAGTGGCAACTTTATAGTCCTGTCCCACTGGGAAACCAGGTTGTCGGCACCATGACCTGGTATCCCACTCAGTCACATTATCCTGACACTGAGCACACCAGTCCTTGCCCTGTTCTAATAATGCTGAGCGCCTGGCTAGGAAGCGACAAGTATCAATTTTTAAGTCATTGGTTTGACTCGACCAGGGTTCGAACCCACAACCCCACGATATACCAGCATGGGAGACGGACGCTCTAACTCATTCAGTCACCCCGTCTGGTCCGATGGGGGGGGGGGGCGGGGGGCGGGGGGACACAGCCCTATACACTGCTAATCAAATGAAAGCTTATCAGGGGGGAGTGCGGGGGGGGGGGTGGCGGGTATGTGGTGGGGGTGGGCAGGGCGGCTCCTGCCCGGGAGGGCCTGTTGGGGTGGATGGGTGGGGAGTGCAGGGAAGGTCAGGGCGGGAGTCGCCCTCACCTCCCCCGCACTCCGCCGAGCGCCAGGCTAGGAAGTGACAAGTACCAATTTTTAAGTCATCGGTTTGACTCGACCAGGGTTCGAACCCACGAGCCTACGGTATACCATTGCATGGTTGTGTGAGCATGGGGTATATGTGTATATATTTATTATAAATTTACTATATAGATATATATATATATATATAGTTATTTGATATTTCCAGTTGTGCATAGGTTCTTTCCTTGTTGTGCAAGGTCCTGGTATGAAAGACCTGTGTGACCTAAAAAGGTTTCTTTTTTAATATATTGGCAGAAGAAAGCTTCCAGTACACTGCCGGAAGACATTGCATGGTTTGGTGTGTAGGTTTGGTCTGTCGTATTGTATGAGCATGAGGTATATAGGTATATATTTATTATAAATTTACTATATAGATATATATCTATATAGTTATTTGATAGTTCAGGTGTGTGCTACCACTGGCCATTGCATGGTTGTGCATAGGTTCTTTCCTTGTCGTGTAAGGTCCTGGTATGTATGACCTGTGCGACCCAAAAAGGTCTCTTTTTTAATATATTGCCAGAAGAAAGCGTCCAGTATACTTCTGGAAGCCATTGCCTGGTTTGGTCTGTCTTATTGTGTATAAAGGCCAGGGACGTAGCTAGACCTTTAACGATGTGTACTCCTAATTTCGGCAGGGGGTTTAGGGGGCCGCTTAAGCTTAAGCTAGCAGATTTTACTCATTTTAGACTTGAGTTTTTGACACTCCGGACTACTACATGCCTCCTCTCTCTATCTCTCTCTCTTTATTATTTCTTAATTTAATTTTTTCGGACAAAACGATGTGGACGTTTTGGCATACGCGCGTATGCCTAGCTATGCCCCTGAAGGCCTGTTGGAGCTTGAGCTTGAGTTTGAGCCCAAGTGTAATCCTCTGCCTCACAATTATTACTTGTGCCTGCTCTGTCTTGTTTCAGCCTCACGTCGAGCTTGAACTCAAGCTTGGGCTTAAGCTAGAATGTCAGCTCGAGCTTGAGCATATGCCATTTCCTTGCCATGTAATGGCCTGTAGGTGCTTGTACCTAATGGCCTGTTGGAGCTTGAGCTTGAGCGTGAGCTTCAGTGACCCAAAAAGGGTGTGCATAGGTCTTATTGCATACCCTTGACAATGCTAGATGCTCTCAATTTTACATTTCAACCTGCTTACTTTGGAGATAAATGTCCCGTAAAATGTAGCAAAATATTTTGTTAGCCATCCCAACCAATAATGGCGGGTTGGCAAACATACTTTCAAGGGACATTTGTTCGCAGAGTTTGGGTTGAGACAAATGTCATCCCTGTTCTTGTTCTTGGGAAATCCCCCAATGAATAATCTTTCTTTTCTTATCTCAAAGTTGTTGAGCCCTTTGACAGCGCGCCGTTTTCTTGGTTGTTCACCACCTTGGTGCCTACACAGGCCCCTTCCGTCATTTTGACCATCTCGGTCAGGATTTCGTCCCTGTTTGTGTTTTTGGGAATTCCCCCGATGAATAACCTGCCATTATCAACACTTCTGGAAGCCATCGGCATATTCCTTTTCCTTGCCGCAAGGCAACTGGAATATGAATCGTCTTAGGGCACGTCACAAAGTATTCATATTTCTACTTATATTAGGTACTCCCACCTGCATTATTTTTTCCACAAATGTAATTCTGCAATGCGATGTTATAAATAGAAATGTGTTAACTAACTAAATGTGTTGTGATTCATTGAGTCTGCAATGCGATGTTGTGATTCATATTTCTATGTATATTAGGTACTTAATCTTGATGTTTGAGACTTAAATGTGAATGTGTTGTGATTCGTTGATGATTCTGCTATGCGATATTATAAATAAATTGGCTTAGGGCAGGTCAGATAAAGTAAATGTGTTGTGATTCATATTTCTACTTATATTAGGGACTTCAAACTGCATTATTCTTTCCAAAAAGTTAATTCTGCAATGCGATGTTATAAATAGAAATGTGTTAACTAAGTAAATGTGCTGTGATTAATTGAGTCTGCTATGCAATGTTCTAAATTAAAAATGATGTCTGAACTAAGTAAATATGTTGTGATTCATTGACGATTCTGCTAGGTGGTGTTATAAATAGAGTAAATGTGTTGTGATTCATATCTCTACTTATGTTAGGTACTCCAAACTGCATTATTCTTTCCAAAAAGTTAAATCTGCTATGCAATGTTATAAATAAAAAGAAATGTGTTAACTAAGTATATGTGTTGTGATTCATTGAGTTTGCTATGCAATGTTTTAAAATAAAATGTATGTGTGAACTGAGTAAATGTGTTGTGATTCATTGATGATTCTGCTATGCGATGTTATAAATATAGTAAATATTTCTACTTATATTAGGTACTCCAAACTGAATTGTTCGTTCCACAAAGTAGATTTTACACACATTTATGATGAGTGATTCTGCTATGCGATGTTATAAATAAAAAGAAATGTGTGAAGTAAGTAAATGTGTTGTGATTAATTGAGTCTGCTATGCAATGTTATTAATAAAGTAAATTATACGGTTATGGTTCTCCATTTCTGTCATCTCTCGCCTATTTTACCGGTGTTGCAGTTTCCGCGGCATCCCAGTTTGTGAGGGCCACATCGCTTCTGCGCATCGCTTCTGCGCATGCGTCAAAATCGAACAGCATCGTCACTAACCTAAATTTAATATAATGTTTTTGGTAAAGATGTTTTCTATATGTGTACCAAGCGATTTGTTTCTAGGTGGTGTCGTTTTAGAGATATTTCACTCTTGCTGTATTTTCTGTATGCAGATTGCTCATGACCATTGACAATGCCTTGAGTTTGACAGTATGCGCAATGCAAAACATTAGTTTTATTCAAAATTAATAGAAATCAAGAACTCTAAACCTTATAAATTTAATAGAATCTTTTTGGTAAACATGTTTTCTATATGTGTATCAAGCGGTTTGTTTCTAGGTGGTGTAATTTTCGAGATATTTGACTTTTTCTGTATGAAGTTCACTCACGGCCAATGACAATGCATTTGAATGGATGTGTCCCTCGCAAACTGGAATGCCGTGGAAACTGCAACACCGGCGCCGTGGCCTAATCGGTTGAGTGCAGGCCTCGCGTGTGAGATATCGGGAGTTCGGTTTCCGTTCGAGTCAAACCAATGACATTAAAATTGATACTTGTTGCTTCCTAATCTGACGCTCGGCATTAATAGGATATGTCTGTTTAACGACCCCCCATCACAAAAAGTAGACATCAGCTATTGGGGGTCATTAATAGGATAGGGCAATGACTAGTTATCTGAGGGTCAGGATAATGTGACTGAGCGGGTAATGGTGCCAGTGGCCTGATTTCCCAGTGGGGTAGAACTATAAGTCAACATTAGTGCACACTGTCACAAGTCAGTAGCCATCCTGATATGACCTTAGATGTGGCAAGGACGTAATGCTCCAGGAACAAACCAACCTATCGTGCTGCCCCACTTGGAAACCAGGTCACCAGCACCATGGCTTGATATCCCACTCAGTCACATTATCATGACACTGAGCTAACCAGTCCATGCCCTATCCTAATAATGCAGAGCGTCAGGCTAGGAAGTGACAAGTATCAATTTTATAAGTCATTAGTTTGACTCGGCTGGGATTCAAACTCCCGACCTCCCACATGCAATGCCTGCGCTCTACCAACTATCCCTATTTTAAGGTAAATATCTTTATTCTTTAGAATAACACATTCTTAAGCACCAGGGGCCATATGCAGGAGTCAGTGTTAGCGAGCCAATACGCGTTTTGAGCGGATTTCTGGTTTAGCGCCGAAAAGTCGGTATGCACGAATCAGTGATAGGCCTAACACCGCACGTTTAAGGTCCGCGACACTAACCCCGTTTCATATGACGTTTACGGGCGGTGTTAGCGTAAGGTTATAGCCAAATCTATTAAATGCTATCATATTTAACAGAATTAAATACGCAATAAGTGAAATTTCATGAAATTAACCCTAAATTCGAAGCAATATTAATGCTGCCGCCGTAACGGCGGCGATATTAATACTTATATTTTCGAATCGACGAACATAAAGTAAACAAATGGCCGCCACTGCCAATATGGAAAGCGACGTCGATGCGGCGGCTGCGGCGATTTGTTTACATTACATTCATCGATTCGAAAATATAACTATTAATATCGCCACCGTTACGGCGGCAGCGTTAATATTGCTTCGAATTTAGGGTTAAATTGATCAAATTTCACTTATTGCGTATGGAATTCTGTTAAATATGACAGCATTTAATATATTTAAGCCTAATATATGGGTACAGACGCAGAGGGATTTCCCAAATCTATAAATAAATTCAGGTTTAGCTACAATGTACGTGTTACGGGCTCCTGCATACGACTTGACACACTTCCCGACGTCGGTGATAGCTAAACGCTAACAGGCTCTAACACCAAACCCCGCTAACACTGACTCCTGCATATGGCCCCAGGAGATTGGATCTTCCGCCTACAGTTGTTCGCAGTTATTTGCATGAATCGCTTTAAATTCTCCATCACTCATCACACCATCAGTCATCGGCCTAATCATCAGGGAAGTGCTCAGCATAAAAAACTTCCGCCATCTATGGCCGAACGACAAATGTAAATTGATACTTATTGACACATTTTGATTGATGACAGTGCTGTAGAAGGCAGATGACAGAAGCCAGCCATACGATGGTTTGACTAGTGTAAGTACACATTGATAGTTAGTTGTCAGTCCCTCCTAGTGGATAGGGGAGAATATTTGATCTATTGCACAATATGCCAGAATGGCCGAATCTAAAGTCCCTGTCACACCTCACCGGATTGAGGAAACGGACCGAAACCGAACAAAGTCTGTTGATATCCGGCAACGTCTGGTTTGTGTCTGTTGCATATCCGTTGCATATCCGTTGATATCTGTTGATATCCGGCCCGATCCGGTACAAGGTTTGAAGATGCACAAAACTTGGAACGGATGCCGCTGCATTGACTGGTTCTTGTCCGGTTTGAGTCCGATTAGTCCACTTGCCGTCTGTTAGCTATCCGTTCATGTCCGTTTCATGTCCGTTTCATGTCCGTTTCATGTCCGTTTCATGTCCGTTTCATGTCCGTTTCATGTCCGTTTCATGTCCGTTCGTCCAGCGGCCTTTGACCCGATATCGCAATATTTTGACACATTTTAATACATTTTGATTCTTATCACGCCAAAACACCACCGGACTAGACAATTCTGTCTGTTGCTCAATCCGGCGAAGCTTCACAGGGGCTTAACCAATGGAACTATATCTAAGCCAAAGCAAAAATTGCTTCGATATGAATCAACCGTAAATAATAGGTAGAGCTCCTAGTTCGAGCATCTATTGTTTATCGTTTATTGTTATTCTGTATTGAATTAACCTTCCCTCTGATGTTGCCTCTAGATGTTGTCTCCTAATCACGCGGAATAGCTGCCTGACGGCCATAGGCTGAGTGCGTTACACTCTCCGTCATCGGGTCCGTTCCGGGTCCCTTTCCGGGTCCCTTTCCGGGGTCCCTTTCCTGGGTCCTTTTCCGGGTCCATTTGAGGGGTCCCTTTGCGGGGTCCCTTTGTGGGGTCCCTTTGTGGGTCCCTTTGCGGGGTCCCTTTGCGGGTCCCTTGCGGGGTCCCTTTGCCGGGTCCCTTTCCCAGGTGCCTCTCCGGGGACCCTTTCCGGGTTCCCTTAACGGGTTCCCTTTCCGGGTTCCCTTTCCGGGGGTCCCTTTCCGGGGGTCCCTTTACGGGGGTCCCTTTCCGGGGGTCCCTTTCCGGGGGTCCCTTTCCGGGGGTCCCTATCCACGGTCCCTTTCCGGGGGTCCCTTTCCGGGGTCCCTTTCCGGGGTCCCTTTCCAGGGTCCCTTCGACCCCGGAAAGGTGGGCGGGTGGCTTCCAGCAGGTCGGCGTTCCCCGTCCACCCAAACAAGAGCGATAATCCCAGATAGCGCCATCTGGCTGCAGGATGGAAAGGCTGATAGCAGTAGGGTCTATGTACTGGGCAGCGGATTAACCTGCACCAGGCTTTTTTGTATTTGATCTCCCACCAAATTAGGAGAGTTGGCTCCTCTGCTAGCTATAGCTCGTCGGAGCTCCAGAGTTGGTTGCCAGGAAAAGGAAGTTTGTTTTATTTAATAACGCCTCTAGAGCACATTGATTTTTATCATTGGTTATTGGACGTCAACCATATGGTCATTCTGACATATTTATATGGAGGAAACCCGGTGCCGCCACATAGGCTACTCTTTCCGATAAGCAGCAAGGGATCTTTTATATGTACTTTCCCACAGACAGGACAGCACATACCACAGCCTTTGGGCTATTATTTGTTCCAACCAGTGATCCACAACTGGTTCATCAAACTGCAAATGGGTCGGTCCACTGAGCAGGATCGATCGGGTGACCCACATCTTCACAGGTGGACACTCTACCACCTGAGCTACGTCCAACTCTCTTTGGTTGGCAGGAATGCCCACTATCAGAAATCGGTACTAGTCCTGATATCACCTTAGATGTGTTGGTTGTTTGTTGGAGTTTTACGTCATGGCAACATTTAAAGTAATATCACTTTATAGTGCTGATCAACTGGGGGACCAGGCTCGGCAGCACCATGACCTGATATCCCTCTCAGTCATATTTTCCTGATACTGAGCTCAGCATTACTAGTCATTGCCCTATCCTAGTAATGCTGAGCGCCAGGCTAGGAAGCAACAAGAATGAATCTTCTCTGGTGTTCTCTGTGGCAGAGTGGTTAGACTGTCTGACTTTTTTCTAGGTCAGACTCCTAATCTGCGAATTTAGATTTCCACCTCTGTGTATAACTTAGAGCTTCATCAAAGGCCAGTTGCTCTCATACTATGTCTATGCGGTGTGGGAGGTTAACAATCCCTTGGGTTGGTAAAAGTGTAGGCTCGGGCTTTCTATGGACAAACTGTCTAATGGTGAAAACAAGTCTATTCAGACTTATCCATGATAGGCAGTATAAAATCTGCAAGAAAATCTTGAATCCTGGTCGAGTCAAACAAATGACTTACAGACTCCTGACCTTCCACATAGGACACCTGTGATCAACCCATTCATTCGCCCACCGCGTCTGGGACAAACACGCATTGTCAGATATATATCAGCCGGCTTTGCATATGGTGCTGTGTGTGACCAGATCGGTCAGAGTGTAGGCTTCTCATGGGGAATGTCGGGAGTTAGACAAATCTGGCCAAGTCAAACCGATGACTTACAAAATTGATACGCATCATTACCTAGCCTGGTGCTGAAAATTATTAGCAGAGTAAACAATTCTTTTCGCATATAATAAAGATAACAAAATTAATATGGTTTTGAACACATATGAAGCTCATAAAGCAAGGTATACCAATCACCAGGTATCATTTATTTCTATAACATACATATATATATATGTATATATATATGTATATATATATTATGAGTCATTGCACAACAGATGAACAATATAGGTGGATTGAGTAGTCAGGCTCAAAAGCCGGCTCAAAAGCCCTACATTGCTTATTATTTGTGTGTTGTTGTTTTATGTCCTAGTAACATCTAAGGTCATATCAGGACGGTTACTGTCTTGTGACAGTGCACACTCATAGCGACTTTATAGTGCTGCCCCAGAGGAAGACCAGGCTGCCAGCACCATGACCTGATATCCCACTCATTCACATTACCTGACACTGAGCCAACTAGTCCTTGCCCTATCGTAATAATGCCAAGTGCCAGGCTAGGAAGCAACAAGTATAAATTTTTAAGTCATTGGTCTTACTCGATCAGGGTTCGAACCCACAATCCCATGGTCTACCAACACGGGAGATGGATGCTCTAACTCATTCGGCCATCCCATCTGGTCTACATTGCTTATTAACAAAAGAACACAATTTAAAGCTAAAGTTCAGAACCAAACCCGCCCCCTGGAGGGGAAAACCATAGGACGCTAGAGAAAGCGCGCCAAACCCCTACCTCGCAGCAGACTGGCTGTGCACCAGGCTGCTCTAACACCCGCGTCAACGACCGCGCACCGCATCTGATGGTCGCGGGTTCGAACCCTAACTGAGACAACCAAACTAGTAAAACGGTTCCATCCTGATAATATTCGTATAAATGCTTTACACCACACATATATAAAGAAGCAGCAACAGTACAGAAGGAACAACAAGACAAATATAGTTGGATGAGTATTATTACAACTACAGTATATTCTTACTTCAGGATGTTTGGGGCGGTCTTCTTTTTCTTTTCCGCTTTACGGATGCAGAGACGGATTACGGAGAGGTTCAGGAGTAGTAGCTATATCTAGGCGCCGCTCCAGAGTCTGACGTCCTGCTGCATCCAGACTGTCAGGGCGGGACAGACAGAGACACATGATGTAACTGTGGGAGGCATCGACCCCGACACTAAGGGATACGTCATGAGTGACGTCATCGCCTTGCATGACGTATTACCGCCTGGTCATTGGAAACCTCTCTTCCACACCACCCGCTCCTACACACCACCAACCCCCAGGGCATCTCCCTGTTCACTCAGGTGCACACCATCAATTCAGCATCATTAACCCACACACCACTGATTCACCACCGTTAACCCATACATCACTGATTCACCATCGTTAACCCACACACCACTGATTCACCATCATTAACCCACACACCACTGATTCACCATCGTTAACCCACACACCACTGATTCACCATCATTAACCCTCACACCACTGATTCACCATCGTTAACCCTCACACCACTGATTCACCATCGTTAACCCATACATCACTGATTCACCGTCGTTAACCCACACACCACTGATTCACCATCGTTAACCCACACACCACTGATTCACCATCGTTAACCCAGACACCACTGATTCACCATCGTTAACCCAGACACCACTGATTCACCATCGTTAACCCAGACACCACTGATTCACCATCATTAACCCACACACCACTGATTCACCATCGTTAACCCAGACACCACTGATTCACCATCATTAACCCACACACCACTGATTCACCATCGTTAACCCACACACCACTGATTCACCATCATTGACCCACACACCACTGATTCACCATCATTAAACCCACACACCACTGATTCACCATCATTATCCCAGACATCACTGATTCACCATCATTAACCCACACACCACTGATTCACCATCGTTAACCCACACACCACTGATTCACCATAGTTAACCCTCAGACCACTGATTCACCATCGTTAACCCATACATCACTGATTCACCATCGTTAACCCACACACCACTGATTCACCATCGTTAACCCACACACCACTGATTCACCATCGTTAACCCACACACCACTGATTCACCATCATTAACCCACACACCACTGATTCACCATCGTTAACCCACACACCACTGATTCACCATCGTTAGCCAACACACCACTGATTCACCATCATTAATCCACACACCACTGATTCACCCTCATTAACCCACACACCACATTCACCATCATTAACTCACACACCACTGATTCACCATCGTTAACCCTCACACCACTGATTCACCATCATTAACCCAGACACCACTGATTCACCATCGTTAGCCAACACACCACTGATTCACCATCATTAACCCACACACCACTGATTCACCATCGTTAACACACACACCACTGATTCACCATCATTAACCCCCACACCACTGATTCACCATCGTTAACTCACACACCACTGATTCACCATCATTAACCCACACACCACTGATTCACCATCATTAACCCACACACCACTGATTCACCATCATTAACCCTCACACCACTGATTCACCATCGTTAACCCTCACACCACTGATTCACCACCGTTAACCCATACATCACTGATTCACCATCGTTGACCCACACACCACTGATTCACCATCATTAACCCTCACACCACTGATTCACCATCGTTAACCCACACACCACTGATTCACCATCATTAACCCTCACACCACTGATTCACCATCGTTAACCCTCACACCACTGATTCACCATCGTTAACCCAGACACCACTGATTCACCATCGTTAACCCACACACCACTGATTCACCATCATTAACCCACACACCACTGATTCACCATCGTTAACCCACACACCACTGATTCACCATCATTAACCCACACACCACTGATTCACCATCGTCAACCCACACACCACTGATTCACCATCATTAACCCACACACCACTGATTCACCATCATTAAACCCACACACCACTGATTCACCATCGTTAACTCACACACCACTGATTCACCATCATTAACCCACACACCACTGATTCACCATCGTTAACCCAGGCACCACTGATTCACCATCGTTAACCCACACACCACTGATTCACCATCATTAACCCAGACACCACTGATTCACCATCGTTAACCCATACACCACTGATTCACCATCATTAACCCACACACCACTGATTCACCATCGTTAACCCAGACACCACTGATTCACCATCATTATCCCAGACATCACTGATTCACCATCATTAACCCACACACCACTGATTCACCATCGTTAACCCACACACCACTGATTCACCATCGTTAACCCTCACACCACTGATTCACCATCGTTAACCCATACATCACTGATTCACCATCGTTAACCCACACACCACTGATTCACCATCGTTAACCCACACACCACTGATTCACCATCGTTAACCCACACACCACTGATTCACCATCATTAACCCACACACCACTGATTCACCCTCATTAACCCACACACCACTGATTCACCATCATTAACTCACACACCACTGATTCACCATCGTTAACCCTCACACCACTGATTCACCATCATTAACCCAGACACCACTGATTCACCATCGTTAGCCAACACACCACTGATTCACCATCATTAACCCACACACCACTGATTCACCATCGTTAACTCACACACCACTGATTCACCATCATTAACCCACACACCACTGATTCACCATCGTTAACTCACACACCACTGATTCACCATCATTAACCCACACACCACTGATTCACCATCATTAACCCACACACCACTGATTCACCATCATTAACCCACACACCACTGATTCACCATCGTTAACCCACACACCACTGATTCACCATCATTAACCCACACACCACTGATTCACCATCATTAACCCACACACCACTGATTCACCATCATTAACCCACACACCACTGATTCACCATCATTAACCCACACACCACTGATTCACCATCATTAACCCACACACCACTGATTCACCATCATTAACCCACACACCACTGATTCACCATCGTTAACCCACACACCACTGATTCACCATCATTAACCCACACACCACTGATTCACCATCGTTAACCCACACACCACTGATTCACCATCATTAACCCACACACCACTGATTCACCATCGTTAACCCACACACCACTGATTCACCATCATTAACCCTCACACCACTGATTCACCATCATTAACCCAGACACCACTGATTCACCATCGTTAACCCAGACACCACTGATTCACCATCATTAACCCACACACCACTGATTCACCATCGTTAACCCACACACCACTGATTCACCATCGTTAACCCTCACACCACTGAATCACCATCGTTAACCCATACATCACTGATTCACCATCGTTAACCCACACACCACTGATTCACCATCGTTAACCCACACACCACTGATTCACCATCGTTAACCCACACACCACTGATTCACCATCATTAACCCACACACCACTGACTCACCCTCATTAACCCACACACCGCTGATTCACCATCATTAACTCACACACCACTGATTCACCATCGTTAACCCTCACACCACTGATTCACCATCATTAACCCAGACACCACTGATTCACCATCGTTAGCCAACACACCACTGATTCACCATCATTAACCCACACATCACTGCACATCAACACACACCACTGATTCACCATCATTAACCCACACACCACTGATTCACCATCGTTAACACACACACCACTGATTCACCATCATTAACCCACCCACACTGATTCACATCATTAACCCACACACCACTGCACACCACTGATTCACCATCATTAACCCACACACCACTGATTCACCATCATTAACCCACACACCACTGATTCACCATCATTAACCCACACACCACTGATTCACCATCGTTAACCCACACACCACTGATTCACCATCGTTAACCCACACACCACTGATTCACCATCATTAACCCACACACCACTGATTCACCATCATTAACCCACACACCACTGATTCACCATCATTAACCCACACACCACTGATTCACCATCATTAACCCACACACCACTGATTCACCATCGTTAACCCAGACACCACTGATTCACCATTGTTAACCCAAACACCACTGATTCAGTTAACCCATGCACTGCTAATTCGTAATTTGATTTACTTAATAAAAAAGAAGACACCACTGATTCACCATCATTAACCCACACACCACTGATTCACCATCATTAACCCACACACCACTGATTCACCATCATTAACCCACAGACCACTGATTCACCATCATTAACCCAGACACCACTGATTCACCATTGTTAACCCAAACACCACTGATTCACCATCGTTAACCCTCACACCACTGATTCACCATTGTTAACCCAAACACCACTGATTCACCATCATTAACCCAGACACCACTGATTCACCATTGTTAACCCAAACACTACTGATTCACCATCATTAACTCAGACACCACTGATTCACCATCATTAACCCAAACACCACTGATTCACCATCATTAACCCACACACCACTGATTCACCATCGTTAACCCACACACCACTGATTCACCATCGTTAACCCACACACCACTGATTCAGTTAACCCATGCACTGCTAATTCGTAATTTGATTTACTTAATAAAAAAGAAGACTTTAAAGAAGATCACTAGGACTTTGCCCGGATGCAATATTCACCCACACCTACAGTTGTGGTTCTGTTTGTTTATTGTTTTTTTGCGTCCAAGGAACATCAAATGTCATATCAGGACGGGTACCGACTTCTGACCGTACGCACTCATGTCGACTTTATAGTACCGCTCCACTAGGATACCAGGCTGCTGGCACCACGACCTGATATCCCCCTCATTCACATTATCCTGACATTGAGCCAACCAGTCCTTGCCCTATCCTAATAATGCAGAGCGCCTGGCAAGTATCAATTTTTAAGTCATCAGTTTGATTCGACCAGGGTTAGAACCCATGATCCGACGGTCTACCAACACGGGGAACGGGCGCTCTGACTCATTCGGATATCCCGTCTGCTTGACGGTAGTGGCGAATGACAAGCTTGTCTACATCCGATCTTCGGTCTCCCGTGTTGGTAGATAGTGGGGTCGTGGGTTCGAACCCTGGTTGAGTCAAACCAATGACTTACAAATTTATACTTGTGGCTTCCTAGCCTGGCACTCGGCATTATTAGGATAGGGCAAGGACTGGTTGGCTCAGTGTCAGGATGATGTGATTGAGTGGGATATCAGGTCATGGTCCTGGCAGGCCTAGTCTTCCAGTGGGGCATCACTATAAAGTCACCATGAGTGCGCACTGTCACAAGTCGGTACCCGTCCTGATATGACCTTAGATGTTGCCAGGACGTAAAACAACAAACAAACATCCGAGCAAAAACTCCTTTAGAAGGAATATACTATCATCATGCTGTAATTCCCCTTGCATCAGTGCCCCGTGTTTATGCATATTGGCATACAGTTGAGGAACTGGGACAGAATTCAAATTAAACCAATATAGCAGCCACAGGTAGCTCTTGATTAGACGTTTAAAGCCAGGTAAGCTTACAGCATTTTATCAATTATTTACCCTAAAAGTAGGGGGCTATGTAAGATAAGTATTTCATCATATTTAGGATATTGGATTACAAGATCATGTACAAATTTCGATAACCAAGACTTCTGACACCTACTCATTGTAAATCCAGTCAGACCATTTGATTGATTGATTTTTTTGTACATTACGCATGTTGAGTATCAACATGGATAATTTACGAATGCGTCCAAGCGCACTACTTTCTTACCACTGCACTAAGTACCTCCTTTCCATCTTCTTGTGCCCATGAGCTGGTGTGGATGGGGGAGGATGCAGTTATTTCTATTGTAGAATAACGGACAGAGCAAACCCTAAACAGGGAGCAAACCCTAAACAGAAAACCATGTCACTGTGGCAGCATTAAGGGCGGTTGATGTATGGAACTCCCAACATCTCCCGACCAGCCACTGCAGGGACAAATAGCTTTGCGCCTGTCTTGACATGTTCTTGCCGGTGTGAAACCTCTATTTGCTCCCCGAGAGAGTGCCGCTGGTAACTTGCAAAAGCCAGCAGCACTTCAACACTTTTGCAGGCAGCTTTCATGAAATGACCATCAAGAGAAACCTGAAGCTGAGAGACATTAAGACCGACTCATGGACATAACTCTCACAGCAGAGAACTAAATGGAGAGTGGCAGTCAAGTAATGAAAGCAGTCTTTGTCGCATCGCGACCGACAGCATGATGATGATGATGACTACTTTCCTCCCACTCTCACTTACCTCCTTTCACTTTCCCGCTGACAGTCTTCCATGCAAGTCATTTCACCCACCCTTTCTCCCGATTACCATGTGGTTGAGGGCTGACTCTTGTTCTCGGTGCCTGGTTTTCCTCACTGCTAGATTTCTTTTCCTTGATTTAACCGATTTATTATTCCTTCACTAATGATTACCCTGATTGATTGATAACGATTTGATGTCTTGATATTTTCCACTTGCTTGATAACCGATATGCTACTGATATGTTATGAGTGTAATGGCCCACGGCCCTCCGACTTACCCTTTCTCTCACGAAAGAACACCAAGATTCAATTCAGTGTACGCTTCACCTGGTTTATTGAACCCTCTGCTCTCCGCGGCGTCAGTAGTTGTCTGACCCGCCCCCTGACTCGCCAGATCCCACATCGACTCTATAGGTGTGTGTGGGGGGGGGGGGGTCAACCACACGCAGTAGAGGTCAGCCCAGTTGGGGTCTGACCGGTGGTGACCCGTGCCGCCACCTAGCGCAGTGTAGTGGAACTGCGCGGGTGGCGTCGTAGTCTCCGCTGCTACCGCGTGATAGTAGAGCTCATGTTCAGACTACTACACTGCCCCCCCTAGAGTCTCACCGGTTGCAGAATGCAAACCGATGAGAATCGAGAAATGATAGAAGTCAACATGAGAACTAACTCGAAAGGGAGAGAAGCCTTACAAAGCTATGTATGTATCCTTTTGCGCAATTCCTAGACCTGCCTGCAGCGAAATAGCGATATGAATCTAGCTAGCTGCAAGGCAAACATGTTATCAGTCTAGGTGAAGAAAGAGTCTTTAAATGAGTCGCACAAAGACGACCTCTCCCAGCCTCTATGTAGTTGGTGTATAGAATGTTTTTTGCTGGGAGAGAATTCATACCCCACAAGTGGAACCCCCTCGACAGAAGGAAGCAAGGAACTACTCAGTCCGCCCCCCGCCGCCCCCCATCTCAGAAGAACCGTTAGCGGGGCGCTCCTCCTTCTACGCGGAGCGGCTCCTCCTTGAGCTTCCTCAGTCCGTCCTCCTTGTGCCCGCGTCGCCTGGCCAGTAGATCACAGACGGTATTACACCGCGGACACGTCACGCCGCCGCACCCAGGACCCGTCACGCTCGGTGACCCGCTCCGGTGCAGAGTGCATGAAAGTAGAAGGGCGGTGTTACTTATAACAATTGAGAAAGTCTCCGCAGATACAACGTTCAGGAATGCAATACATTTTATAAGAAGCAATGGGCGCCAGCAAGAACCCGGCCTCCTACAAAGAAAATTACACCCCATGTGCATCCTCCCCTGTTATAACAGGAGCCGACGCACACGCTGTCAATCATGTTCTGCTAGAAGCGCTTACTATAATAGTAATTTTAAAATAAAGAATGCAGCATAAAATAAGAGCCAGGGCGACACTGCATAGGAAAATCTTTTAGTGTAAAATGGACAGTGTCTACCCACCAACTCCCACACCATCGACCACCTCGTTCCACTAAATAAATTTAGAATATAATATTTCCTAATAGTGTGGAACAAGGAAGTCAAAACGGGGTGAAAGTTGAGGAATATTTTTAGAAATAATTTATTTAGTATATAAAAAAAAAATATTCCGACCCCTACTGCAGAAAAATAGGCAGAACACAAGAAGCTAGATCCTCCAATCGGGAGAAAGCTAAGCTCTTCACCATAACATATATCATGAACAATCGTACTGCAAAAGAAAAAATAATATTGGAATAGAGCAGTACGATATGCTAAATACATCATGGTTATCAATGTAAAAATAGCACCGTAGTACTAAAAAAGGTATATACAATATTATATTAGTAACAATATACATATATATATTACAAGACTTACAATTCCAGGGGGACGAGTGTAGTGGTCTGCACTGACCTCTCAGGCAAGGAACCACATAGACAGGTAGGCGTGGGTAGTGTGTTGATATCAGGGAGCCTAGGTGGTGTAATGGTTAGCACACTGGCCCGGAATGCAAAGAGATGTGGGTTCGAGTCCCGCTCTAGGCACAATATTTCCCATTTTCATCACCCCCCACGACACTGGTTGCCGTGATCAGGATCCTGTACAAGCTTTGCGCTGTATGGTTGTTGAACCTGCCCTGTGTATGTATGTGTTAGTGCATTGCCTGTATGTATGTAATTGTAAGCATTAAAAGACTTACAATTCCAGGGGGACGAGTGTAGTGGTCTGCACTGACCTCTCAGGCAAGTAACCACATAGACAGGTAGGCGTGGGTAGTGTGTTGATATCAGGGAGCCTAGGTGGTGTAATGGTTAGCACACTGGCCCGGAGTGCAAAGAGATGTGGGTTCGAGTCCCGCTCTAGGCACAATATTTCCCATTTTCATCACCCCCATGACACTGGGGGTGATGACATCCTGGTCACGGATGTCATCACCCCCACGACACTGGTTGCCGTGATCAGGATCCTGTACAAGCTTTGCACTGTATGGTTGTTGAACCTACCCTGTGTATGTATGTGTTAGTGCATTGCCTGTATGTATGTAATTGTAAGCATTACAAGACTTACAATTCCAGGGGGACGAGTGTAGTGGTCTGCACTGACCTCTCAGGCAAGTAACCACATAGACAGGTAGGCGTGGGGAGTGTATTGATATCAGGGAGCCTAGGTGGTGTAATGGTTAGCACACTGGCCCGGAATGCAAAGAGATGTGGGTTCGAGTCCCGCTCTAGGCGCAGTATTTCCCATTTTCATCACCCCCATGACACTGGTTGCCGTGACCATGATCCTGTACAAGCTACATGCTGTATAGTTGTTGAACCTACCCTGTGTATGTAAGTGTGTTGTTGCCTTGCCTGTATGTATGTAATTGTAAGCATTAAAAGACTTACAATTCCAGGGGGACGAGTGTAGTGGTCTGCACTGACCTCTCAGGCAAGTAACCACATAGACAGGTAGGCATGGGGAGTGTGTTGATATCAGGGAGCCTAGGTGGTGTAATGGTTAGCACACTGGCCCGGAATGCAAAGAGATGTGGGTTCGAGTCCCGCTCTAGGCGCAATAATTCCCATTTTCATCACCCCCACGACACTGGGGTCGTGGGGGTGATGAAAATGTAAT